>CATKUY010000222.1:0-716295 GCA_949802685.1 Dicyrtomina minuta
AATCAGTATAAGGTCGCTTATAAATTAAGTGGACCTCTCCTCTCCCGCTTTTTTGCACCTTGGTTTCGCAACTGAACACTAGTTAAGTTGTCAATGTTAAGCGCATCTATTTGTTGCAATGGGTCACGTCCTCCTGATTAGCATGATTAGGTAGATTAATAATAAAATCTTCAGTAACATAGATATCCAATTTTTCTTCAATCAAACTATCTAGTAATTTGTCTAACGATTGAAGAAACGCTAGTGAGCTTGATGATGGAGGTTTGTATACAGAGAAAACAATGATGCACTTAGTATATGGGGGTCGATTTTAAACACCATGCACTTCAAAATTATTTTTAAATTGAATGTCATAGAAAAGTTCCTAATAATTCAACTGTTGACTAATGTGCCACAATGTGCCTCCACCTTTTTGAATTACACATTCATGACGTAATATGTTGTATTCAGGAATAGAATATAAAACAATCTGGTAACTCGTCACTTAATTTAGACTCTGTACATACAAATGAATTAATTTAGTAGTCAGTAGAAAATTCTTTACTTCTTTAAGTTTTACTAGATAAGGACTATTAATATTCACATGTGTCATTTTAAATCCTTTAGTGTCCAGGCATGGAGATAAGTAAGCATTGCTGCTTACACTATTGAGCTGTGTGTCACAATCGAACTCAATGTTACTAGTATTTTGGATTTTAGGTGGGAGGAGATTGCTATTTATTGTTGTATCCAGATTACTTGTACCTGTAGTGTTACAGCTCTCGCACGGCCATGTTAAATGTTGTAGCAGGTGAAAAGCGCTGTATGTTACAAGTGGTAGGCAGGTTTTATAAAAAAGTTGCACGAATCACATTTAATATTCAGCTGATTAATTCTACCTTTAATATTACACACTTTCTTATATTTAAATTTACTCGCTCACAGATTGACGGATTGTTCTAAAAAGTTATTGAACCGAGTGTTCCTGGCGCCAGCTGAGTGATGGGCACGATGTTGCTTGTTCGGATGCTGGAACGAAACTGAAACAATACATACAAACATACAAAAAACATGACAAACATACACACATACATACACACATACATAAAAACATACGTACGAACATGCGTACATACATGCAAACATGCATACATACATACACACATAAAACCATTGCTGTTCTGGTAAAATTAGTGCGAGCAAAAATCTTTTATAGCCCACGGTTCTGGAGCATCTTTGGACCCTCGCAACTTGTATCCAGAATTCTGTAACAGCAGCGCTTCGACAGTCGCCTGTGCGACCTGCCAAAATAATAAAATTGTGTGTGCGATTATAGTTTTAAGTTAAATAAAGAAATGAGGAAAAAGGCACAAAAAAAGTTACACGCTGTTGTAATTTAATCGTTGATACAAAAGGGTTTTTGTTTTAGTATACAAAATATGCGCTGTAAGCTCAGCATCTACTTTTAGTAGGCTAGGTGGGGTAAAGTTACTAAGGTTTCCTAAACTAACCTAACCTTAACTAAAGATATTCTGACTATATGTTACCGATTTTGCACTAGGCGTTCATAATTACATTATCGTCTTCGTCGCTGTCTGAATCAAACTCGTGGCTGTCTAAAGCTAGCAAGTGCATTGGTTTTTTGTATTTTAGATTGGCAAGTCTAATACGCTGATGAATGTAGTGGCGCTTAGATAACGTATGTAGTTCTAATCCAGACTTGTTAATTTTCTGTAAACTAGCTGAGTTGTTTACACATATTTGCTGGGGATCAATATGTATAGCTGAATGCTTTTTTAAAAACTTTAAAGGATGTTTACTAATAAATGTACAGTTGTAACACCGAAAGCGCCCTCTAACTGAACGGACAAAGTAAGAAACAGGAACTTCAATCAGTTGTATGCTGCAGTTTGCACGGTTATATTTACGGGCCGCGTTTTAAGTATGGGACAGTTATATGAACAAAAAACTGGGTCTACTTAATACTTGCTTCTATTTTTGTTCCATGCCACTAGATTGCAAGCGCAACAATAAAATGTAGAGTCTATATCAGATTCAATAACTATGAAACGGTTGCACGAAAGACAATAAGATAAATGTTCTCTACACGGGGACAACACAGAGCCTTTACAGCTAATTTCCCAGTGTTCTTTTGATGGTTGCTTCATTCTGACTGTGCAAAATCTATTAAGCTCGCTACGGATAACATGATACTCTGAGGGCGCCGCCTAGACACTTTAAACTAAGGGGCCAACATTTTGCCTGCCACCTTTGATGGTAATATTACCTATTTTGGTAGATGCTTATTTAATAAAAATATTAAAATACATGTTTCGAACTAAATTAAAAGAAATAATGTATATTATACTATGACTTGTAAAAACAACGTGCTTATTACGGTTAGCAACGTCCCTGTTAAGCTCGTACAGATGTATTGAATGTTAAAACTCGTCCATCTCCTCTGCTGTAAGAACTCGGTCCAGAATGTGATGCTGCCTCTGTTGAAGTTTAAACAGATCTTTGAATGAACACTTCCAATAACGTAATCGCATTAAGAACTAGTAGTACTCTTCTTGATCAGGATTAGTACAGCTTTGACGTAATGGCTTATATAATACAAACGCGGTGTCGAAAGATTTGTAAACATCTACTGCTTGCTGCAAATCATCTGACGGTTTTAAAACAAATTTTGTGTACAACGCACTGCCGCCTATACATGAACACGGCAAATAATCTCCGAAGGCTACTGTTGTTCCTCCCCTAAAAGTCAAATTGGCTCTGGAAGAATCGACTAATCTTAAATATCTATCTACATAATAAAGCATACGCAAACCTATTATAAATCTCGTCCAACAGCAAAACTTTTACTCTACAAAATGCAATCTTATCTGAAACTGAGATTCCAATAACTAACTGATCTATTAAAGCTCTGTTATTACACGGTCTAATTTTGAAACATGAGTGCAGTGTAGTTCCCTTTAAGTTTGAAGCACAACTCCTAAGAAACCAACACGTTTTAAATGCAAATTTTAGGTCTTGAACTTTTTTTTGCGATACAATATGATAAATGGTTTTTAATACCTGCGACTTGCCGCTGCCAGGAATGCCACAGACAATAAGACGTTAAGGATTTTGGAAAAATTGTTTATTATTCAATCCAATTTGAGTCCTTACTAAGTCGACTATTTGTTTTTGCTTAGGGGACAAAAATATATATGGGACTTCAGGAGGAGCATAATACTGCATTATTGCGTTCTGAGTAATAAAATTAAACTGTGCATTGTCATAAACTGAAAGAAATTCCGTCGAGTTTTTTTTGTCCGATATAGCTGTACTTAAATCACATGCGCAGTTGCAGTCAATATTGTCTTTTGCTGAAAGACGTTTGGCGCGAAAACAAACTGAACACAAAGAATGACTTAAATTAAATGCATAAAAATAGGATTTTAGTATAAGTGGTACAAAAGGAACTGCAAAACCGTATAGTTCAGACCCAGGCTGAATTAATTCACGAAATAATGCAAGTCTCTTATTTCCGTCTTTTGCAAATTGATCTGGAGTTTTTTTACATGCGCAATACTTTACGTGTCTACAGCAAAGTCTTTTAATTGGCTCTAAAGCCTCTCTCTTACTAGTATAATTTTGTTTTAACACTCAATCTAATGCAGTGAGCCATATAGCTTCATCCCTGGTATTGTTACAAAATAATAGCTGGATTTGCGTTAAAGGATAAACAATTTTACCATGACATGTTCTGCAGCAAGTTCTTAGTTGTACTTGGCTATATGTATTTGTATTTAAACGCGCGTTTAAGTGCCTATTAAAATACATGCATTAATTTGGCCTAGACCATAAGCTTTTTTGAATTAAAAACGTTGCGCCGCAGTATTTACAATTTACCACTGCTAACATGTTAAAACGGTACAAATAGCTACATGGATATTATTTTTACTATTTCAAGTTCCATAAAAGACTAATTTAGGCATAAAATTTAAATATAAACAACATATTTTCAAGTTTGTAATAAACCAAGGTAATATAAACGTAAGCTTTAGTCAATGTCAAAGTTTTGTTCGTAAAAATTGCCTTTATATTCGTGTATACTAGAAGTTTGTTTATGAATTTATAATTCAAAACATTATTAAAGCGACGCGTGGTTCAGCAATACGAATTAACGTTTGCTGTGGTCGAAGTCGTAGTTGTATTCGTAAAGAATACCTTTATATTCGTGTATACTGAAAGTTTGTTTATAAATTTATAATTCAAAACAAAACCAAAGCAGAGCGTTGTTCAGCAATTCAAATCAACGATTGCTGTAGTTGAAGTCGTAATTGTATTCGTAAAGAATACATTTATATTCGTGGATACTGGATATATGTTTATGAATTTATAATTCAAAACAATATCGAAGTAAGACGTAGTTCAGCAATTCGAATTAACGATCGCTGTATTCGTAGTTGTAGTTGTATTCGTAAATAATACTTTTATGTTCGTGTATACTGGATTTATGTTTATGAATTTTTAATTTAAAACAATATCGTAGTGAGGCGTAGTTTAGCAATTTGAATTAACGATCGTTGTATTTGTAGTTGTATTTGTAATAAATACTTTTATGTTCGTGTATACTGGATATTTGTTTATGAATTTATAATTAAAAACAATATCGTAGCAAAGCGTAGTTCAGCAATACGAGTTATCGTCTGCTGTAGTCGAAGTAGTAGTCGAAGCAAGGCAAAGAAGTAGAAGTCAAAGTCGTAGTCGTAGAGGCCAAAAAGTGACCACGTATTTTAATGTTGAGTTTTCCTTGAAACATTTTTGATCATGTTACAGAGACAAAAAGGTGAGAAGTAAAATTGTTAGGGTACAGTGTAGCAACCCCTACATGGTTTACGTCAATAAATTACGTTGCAGCGTTCACAACATGGTCCCTTAATTTTGTCCTGGTTCACTTGCGGAAGGCTGGATTTACCGTAGTTTGGACCAATAAAATCATTGCACAAACTTCTTTGTGTTTTAGCATTACTGTAGGTGACTAGCTTTAACTGCTGAGGGATCCTAGAACCGTCTAGTTTCATAAAAATCAAAACAGTATAAAAGATGTTAGCAAATATTTTAAGTTTACTTGGATAGAACTTTTCAACGTTAAAACATCTCTTAATTGTCTGCCAATTTTACTACTGCTATTTAAGTGGAACCACTACCCTTTGTACACCGCAATAAAAAGTTTTGTTACAAGCTATATAACTTATTCTGACTCAACAACCATGGCAGGACCATCGAGCTACAATGCAAGCAGTTTGTTCTTGTCCAAGTGTACAGACCCACTTTTAAACTCCCAAACTTGGGAATTTTTCAATAAGCCAGATTGCAAGAAAATTGGAAAAGATATTCGAGCAAGACTTGTGTTTGACTCAACTCAGCAAATTTACTTTAACCATTTTAAACGAAAGAACCCTAAAATTGCAAAGCATTCAAAAGTTGCATTTTTCTTGTTTGAAAGCCGCAGTGTCTTGGATTGGGCGACTAATTTATTAGAATAACAAAAAAATCATCCTCTGCCTGGACGAAAACTTACTTAACTTTTGCCATACTTTGAAGGAAAAAGTGACAGCTTTATGGCCAACAAGCCCAGGGATCGACTCAAAAAGTTTAATTACTGGAAAACTGGAAAACAAGATGCTGATAAATAAAAACGTCTCTTGCTATTACTCAAGCAAAATTCCAAATTACGGTGGTTTTACTTTGTTCTTTACTCTTTTGGAAATGAACGAACTTGCTCAATATTAAAAACAACATAACGCAGCTCTAGATGGCGCTAACCAGCTTACAGTGTTAGACTCTCATACTCTGACTGAGCAACCCAAGAAACGAAAGGCAGTTACTGATGCGTCGTTGCCCAAAGAAACGCAAAACCAAGCAGAAGACGCCTCTAAAAATTGCGAAGCTATTCAGCCAGACAACAAAAAGTTATGCAAAGAAGGCAAACAAGAACAACCTGAAGTAGGTTCTGCTGCTGTGACTATTGATCCCAGTTTTTGGCAAGAAATCTTTTCTGAATTTCCCCTATCTCCTACTTCGTCTTTGGATTGCCACACTGGTATTACAGACGACTCAGACATTGACACATCTGCGGAATCTGACCAAGACCAAGATTATGAATGTGACGCAGACAACAAAGACGACAACAACAACAGCTATTAGCTTTAGTGTCTTAGCATTCATTAACCAGCTTCTCAAGAACGAGTGCGAATGTTTTATGTGTAAATATCTGTTAGATAAACTGTGTTACAAGAAAACAAAAAACTAAAAATATTTTTTGGTGTAATAATTTTTTGTGTCTAAAAACTATTTTTGAAATTATTAATTTATTCCTGTCCTGAGTACTTGTAAAAATCACCCAATTATTTATTTTTAATTCTAAAAATCATTCTTTAAAGTTATTTCTGATTTGTAAATATGTTATTGTTTTATCTTATTTGATTCTATATTATAAGTCGTAAAAAAAATTTAACTGTATAACTATAGTAGCAGAACAAATACATGTGAATATAGTTTTCAATGATTGTAGCAGAAATTCTAAATACTATTTTGACTAACGTGTTTTTAAAATAACTAAAGATCCATTAAAGTATGTAAAATTTGCAAACTGTGTATAAAAAAGATTGTAATTGTTTAACAAAAATATAAAAAATAAAATTGTAAATATGTAAATTGTAAAAAATGAATGCTGTTAAATCAAAAAGATTGCCATGTAGTTTTTTAATAATTTAATAATGTTTTGTGTCTAAAACCAATTTTACGAATTTGTTGTAAAATTGTTAATTTATTATTGTCTTAAGTACTTGTGAAATTACCGAGTTATTTATCTTTAATTCTAAAAATTAATTTTCAAAATTAAATCTGGTTTGTAAATATAATAATGTTCTATTTTATTTGATTTAATATTATAAGTTGTAAAAACTAATTAAACTGAATGAATTTAGCAGTAGAACAGAAACATGTAAATATAGTTTTTAATGTTTGCAGCACAAATGCGCAATACTATTTTGACAGTAATGTTTTTTAAAATAACTTAAGATTCATAAAACTATGTAAAATTTGTAAACTTTGTATGAAGGAATTGTATTGGTATAAGAAAAAATAAAAAAATAAACTTGTAAATATGTAAATTGTAAAAGTGAGCCGTTGAATCAAAAAGATTGCCATGTAGTTTTGCAAAAAAGATTTAAAGTTATTTTCAACAAACAACGCCACACACAGCAGTCACTGCACTTGAAAACATAGCTAATGCATAGACAAAACTCCATATTTTATTAGAAACTGCAAAACTATAAGCATGTATAGTAACAAAATTTACAAAAATATCATAAAAGAATCAGCAGGTTTTATACAGTTTTACGCAAAAACTATAAATTTATGAAAGGTTCATAGACATGCATGTAGCCACAAGTAAGATCTATCATATAGCGCTAACTGCATCCTTCTACGTCTACTAGTTCTCGAGCAATATTGATATAGACAATATAGAGTATGCACCGGCCGGATCAGTTTCTCCTGCCGACCTGATTCGTTTCTTGAATTTTTGAATTTATGAGTTTTTTCTTCACAGATGGCCGTAGTATGAGTGTCGCCAATCATAAAAAAATAGTTTATCATAAAATTGTCTTAAGTGACCCTAAAATTTGACCCCAAAACTTTTTCGAGAGAATCAAAAAAATAACTATGCCATTAGATTCTTCATATTTTTTAACGCCTAAATACCGGATTCAATCTAAAAAATTAATAATTATAAAGTACAAAATATTGCATCGAGTAGTGCGTAGCGAAGCGTTGATAGTTGCATTTGTAGCTTGACAACATGCATATAATAATAACTATAATTCTTTATTTTAGAGTTTTGGTTGTTTAAGATTTAATTCAAGTAGTCGTAGCGAAGATTTTTAAAATATTAAATAGATATTAATATGCGAGAAGTAGTAAAGTACAAAATATTGTACATCGAGTATTCGTAGCGAAGGAATTTATAATATCGAATAGATATTACTGAAGTTTGAAGTAGTAAAGTACAAAATATTGTACATTGAGTCATCGTAGAGAAAGATTTTATAATATCAAATAGATATTAATATGCGAGAAGTAATAAAGTACAAAATATTGTACTATTCGAAGTTTGTAATAGAGCGGAAGTCGAAATCGAAGCGAAAGCCGAAGCCAAAAGTCTTAGTCGGAAGTCGACGTGTAAGCCGATACCCGAGCAATTCGTATGTACGATTGTATTAGTCGAAGTCGAAGTCGTAGTCAGATCGAAGTTTTCGAAGCGACGATGGTTCACGAATGAACAAAGTTTTAAATGTGGATCAGTCCTTTATACTATTTCTGTCATTTGAAACAGTCAGGAGAGTCACGAAAGGGTTTGCAATGGCTATAGTACACTGTATGCTTTACAATGCTTACCTCTTCACTGCATCACTACTACCCGGGCCCAATCTTTCCCCGTTGCCTTCATTTCACCACTCATCACCGTTACTTAAATGGTAAGGGCAGCCCCGTTCACTATTACATAATTTAAAAGTCTCTATATAAGTACCTATATACCTACCTACCTACATCTATACTACATTCCCACATAAAGCCCACATTTCTCTCACATTACTACTGACAGCATACGACATAATGCAAATCAGCATGTGTCAGTGCCTACCTAATACCTATCTACTGCCTACCTACTACCTACTTATTGCTTACCTACTACTCACAATGTCTGTATTTAATGCACTTATTTTTTTTATTCAATTTATTTTCTATATCGTCTGTCCATTTCTCCTTCCCTCTCTTGTGCTTAGCAATAAACACAAGGCAAATTGCCATATAAAGTACCTACGTACAACCTCTGTAAGTACCTATCTACATACACTGACACATGTAATATTATTATTATTTTAATATTGCATAGCTTACAATACAAAACAATGGTAGTCCCTGTCTAGTCTCCCATCCCATGCCATCCCATCATATATGGCTATCTTCTTGGCACTGTCAGACTTTTAACAGGGACCGAAGGCAATTCGTTCAGGTACCAAAGCGCCGGTCTCCCAAACCCTCGAAGGCCCAGGCTCCTGATTTGGAAATGAACGAAGGCAGTTCCAGAGCACAGCTCCACAAAGCGTCACAAAGCTCCTATGCGCTTTGGTCCCAAAAAACGCTCCAGGCAGAATGGGGTGGTAAATTCTTTTTACCATTGTCAAGTCAAGGTGTATATTTTTTATGCGTACATTAGAAGTACCTAACTACATTTTACTTCCACTTTCCTCTTTTACTCCTACTCCTACGTATGTAATAGTATGTATGTGACATGTAATGACATGGTCATGCTATACAATATACAATAAGAAATATTTCTTTCTTTAATTTATTTTGTATTTATTTATGCTATACTATTTACCTTTAAATTCTCAAGAGATTGGTGAAGGAAAAATATATAAAAGTAGTGTACATGCCAAAGTTATAATAAAATGAAAAAATGCTTAGCTGCAATTTACAATTTTCTGTAGATACATGAGATATTCAATAAACGATTTAAATTTACGTCAATAAAGATTAATGCAATATATTAAAATAAAGAGCACAAAACGGCACATCATTTTTCTAATACAATAGTTATACCTAACACAATAATAATAAACGCAGAATACTTAATGTTATTGATCAGCCCTTGTATTTTAAAAATGTTAGTGTATATAAGATTTCGGACCTGAAGTTTAGTCATTCAATAATTTAGGAGCAAACTCAAAACTAAAAAAAGCAGAAAACAATTAACAACACGATTACGTTGCACCACCAGGCAGTAGTAGATATATTGCACATCCGGGCAGTGTAAAATCGATTGCACGACCAGGCAATGCCAGTTGGGTTGCAACACCAGGCAGTGTAAATTGGGTTACTTAACCGCGCAGTTTCAGTTCGGTTATAAGACAGAAAAGTGACTTAAAGGTTTTTCGACAACGTGAAATCGGTTACGTTTCACCACCATGTATTGTCTGTTAAGATGCACGACCAGGCAGTGTCAGTTTGGTCGGAACACCTGAAAGTACCAGTTTGGTTGCGCCACCTGGCAGAGTTGGTTTTTGCGCACAACTGGGCCGTTTTGGTTTGGTTTAACAACCAGGGTCAGTCAGTTGGGTTAAACGACCAGGCAATGTGTGGTAACATGCAGGATCGGAGAGTGCAGGTCAAGTTTTGCCACCATGCGTTGTTGGTTGGGTTGCAACACTTAGTTGTGTCTATTATGTTTCCTGACCCGGCAGTGTCAGTTTAGTCGCACTACCTGGTAGTGCGATTTCGGTTAACTCACACGGCAGAGTTGGTTTTGGCACACACTCAGGTTGTGTTGGTTTGGTTTCACGACCAGGGTAAGTCGGTTGAGTAAATCGACCGGGCATTGTGCGTTGAGAGGCACGACCGGGCAGTGCCTGTCACATGCTGCAACCATACGGTGGTGAGTGGGTTGCAACACTAGATTATGTCTATTTAGTTGCCCGACCGGGCCGTGTCAGTTAAGTCGCACCACCTGGAAGTGCCAGTTGGGTTGCGCCACTTAGCAATGTTGGTTTTAATGCACAACCGGGCTGTGTCGGATTGGTTTTACGAACGGGGTGAGTTGGATTGGTTAAACGATTGGGCATTGTATGTTGAGAGGCACGACCGGGCAGTTCTGGTCACATGTTGCGACTATGCAGTGTCGTTGGGTTGCAACACTGGGTTTTGTCCTTTGAGTTGCCCGACTTGGCAATGTTAATTTAGTTGCACTACCTGGAAGATGCAGTTTAGTTAGGCATTTAGGCAGTGTCAGTTGTGTTGCACTTCCAGGCAGTGTCAGGTACGTTTCACGACCATGTGGTGTACTTTCCGTTTTACAACTGAGCAGTTAGACTTGGTTGATTGATAATTCTAAGCAGACATTACGTTCTACACAGCATTATTATGCTGCTTAATTATATCTTAAAGAGATAAATCTTGAATACAACTAATGTATGGAGTCTATTTTTGTAATACATAAATATGTTTGAACTTTTATATAGCTCTTAAAATAAATATCGTTTTTTCAGTATATGATTACCATTATCGTTTTGTAACAAGAATTTTTCTGTGTTAATTTTGAATTTAATTTCAATTAGTATAATAATAATAATTAGCAGAATTAATTACGTGTATGATTAAAGTGCAACAAAACATGTATGTCTTCGAGTTGTAAAACTCAATTTTACAACATTTTTGTTATAATAGTATGACAATGTAACCACAATATTGTTTTATACGCATTAAAATCTTTTACATACAGTAATATGTAATTTAATTTTTAGCGTTGGGTTATAAAACTGAATTTTATTACACATGTGCCACATACTATATATTCATATTTTATACAGTAATACAATATATATGCAGTGATATGCATTAGCATGCAGCATTTGTATATAGTATTAAATAATAAAAATAATATACGATAGCTAGGTACTAGGTTTTACTAAAGGTACTTGGGTAATTTTCTATTCCCCTCCACGGTAGTCCACAGTACTCCACAGCGTACAGTTGACAAAAAAAGATCCTCCTATTATCAGGGGTCGGCTCAGAAAGCAGGCGGAGTGGAAATTTCATAGTCAAAGGCACAGGCTCCACCAAGCTCCCCAAAGCTCCAAAACTCGAGGAGTCCGTTTTATTTTTCTTGGAGGGCTCATATGCGCTTTGTTTTCGTCGAAAAAATGACCGACCAAAAAGTGAAGCTCCACCGCATTCCGTTCTCGAATGACTTACAATGCTTCTTGGCCATCCCGTCCAATCCTATTATATATGCATGTCTCCTTTCCCATTCCCTCCCTTAATATCTACGTCACACTACCCGTCAGCTACCACCGCCGTACCTCGTCCACATTCCCAGGCACCCGCCGTACATAATCCCTATGTCCAAGCTCCATGCTGCACTCTTTCCCAATCCCGGACCGCGGCCACCTGCCCTCAGTTTCCTCATTTCCTGTCGATTATTTCTTCGCTTCCCATGTTCGGCATACAACACAAGGAAAATCCCCATTCATAGGGCTACCTACTATCTATGTACGTGCCTAAGTACACGAATTCATTTAATTTAATAATATTATATAATATTGCATTAATGACTACACAAAGCTAATCTGCCTGTCTCCCAAAGCATCTCATTATATCTTTATATATCATCGCTTTCATATCTTCCCATATCATTCCTTCCATATCTACCCATATATCTTCCCGTTCCTTCCTAAATATCTTACCGGATATCTTCCCGGACACTGTCCCCATCCCAGCTACTCGGTCTTTCTCCTTCCCCATCCCCACACACCCCACCACTGCCAAAACCATCCTATTCTACAACATAAGAAGTTATATTTAAGCAAATTGGGATAAAAAAAAATGGCGGCCGTAGGGGTGGGGTGTGGGTGGGGTGGGAGGTGCGTGGGTGGTGGGGGTGGTTGGAGGGACGTCTTGAGATGCTGGAATGCTCCTTGAGAAGCTGAGTAAGATGATGGGGACTGTCTTGGGATGCTCCTTGAGACGGTAGGGGATGCTCCTTGAGATGCTGGGTAAGATGTAGGCGAGCGTCTTGGATTGCTAGGTAAGATGGGGGATGCTCGTTGAGATGCTGGCTAAGATGCTGGGTAAGATGCTGGGATGCTCCTTGAGAAGCGGGGACTTAAGTAGATAGGGTTGGGGAGCGTCTTGAGAAGCTGAGTAAGATGTTGCTTGAGTCTTACGAAGGTAGGTACGGACCTTGAGATTAAGATGGAAATGTCTTAAGAAGATAGATGTTCTATGGGCCTTTTGTAAGCTAAAGACGTTCCTGGGGAATGCCTTAAGATGCTCGGGTAAGACGTCACGAGATGTATGCTATATGGTATATGCTACATAATGTGCTACATAATATGCTATATAATATGCTATATAATTACAGTTACTTATGGAGATGTATAATAATTATATTTATTATTAAGTAATCAAAATGATAAGTATTAATCAAAATGAATAATATGTACATAAGATGCAATTTAAAAGAAACCGCATCAAAATCTGATGAGTACTTTAGGAATGGCTTGTATTCCAATGCTTAATCTTATTGGGTGCGGGGGGGGGGGGGGGTAGGGATATGTCATTTCTCAGTAGTAAGTGGACCGATTAAGCCCGGACTACTTTTAAAGACCTTAAAAAAGTAAGACTTACAAGCCTGTTCAGTCTTAGTCAAAATCCCATTAGTCGCTAATGGGACATTCAAAATTTCGAAACCGATTTCAAAATTTTGAAAAATTTTGAAAAAAATTAAACTTTGTTTAATGTACTTGGAGGTACTACGGGAGTAGTACTGTATGCTATATAATAGGTTTGTGTGAGGGAGCATGCATAAATAACGTGTGTTGGAGGGTGGGTAGGGTTCATGCATAAAATTGTAAGTACGATTCATTTAATATATGTATATGCTAATGTAAGCTATATGGGGCAGCTCTAATATGTAGTGTACATAATATATGCACGTACCCTATGGTAAAGGATGAGTTGAGGGATAAGTCATATTATTTGGGAGAGCAGTTGATGATTCCTGGTCGAGTCCTAAACTTGGACTGAGAGAGTTTGTATGGCGAGAATGGGGCGAGTTTTTATGTGTAGACTAGGATAGAAGGGGAGACTCTGCTTTCTGAGCCGTTGATGATTCCTGCTCGAGTTCTGAAGTTCAAATGAGAGAGTTTGTATAGCGGGAATAGGGGGATTTTTTATGCGTAGACTAGGATAGCGAGACTCTGCTTTCTGTTTCTGGTCCTTGATAGCAGTTGATGATGCCTGGTTCAGTTCTAAAGTTCGTCTGAGAGGCTTAGTGTTAGAGTAATAGGAGAATTTTTAGGAAGCGAAGCCTATGATACGAAACTGAAAGTTTCAGAGAGATACGAGCGAAACTCAAAGTTGTATGGAGATACGAGCGAAACTGAGAGAGATATAAACACAAAGTTGAATGTTTAGATTCAGAATCAATGACTTAAAAATGCTTTTATTGTCACCAATTACAAAAGTACAAAACGTTTTTTATTGATTTTAAAACTTTTTTAAATTTGTTTTTACATTTTATATTTTAAAAGTCCAATACATATTCATCTTTTTTTTATTTTATTTTGTTTTTATTTTTTTAAATTACAATACATATTTATTTTGTTTTTATTTTTTTAAATTACAATACATATTTATTTTGTTTTTATTTTTTTAAATTACAATACATATTTGTCTTGTTTTTATTTTTATTTTGTTTTTATTTTGTTTTGTTTTTATTTTTTTTCTTATTTTTGTTTAAATTACAATACATATTTATTTTGTTTTTATTTTTTTAAATTACAGTACATATTTATTTTGTTTTTTTCAAATTATTTTTATATTTTATTTTGTCTTATTTTTAAAAGTACTATACAACTATGCATTTCCTATTTTAAAAGTACAATACATGTTTTTATTATTTTAATTTTTTTTTTTTTTTTTTAAGTACTGCTACATACACTACAGGTAAGCAGGCGTGCTTAGGTGAGCGGTTAGGACTGCAGACTGTAACGAAATTTACAGTCTCAGACCCGGCTTCGACCCTCGGCCACTGCTAATCGTTTACGGCTCGGTGTTGTACGGTAAACGTCACTGGATGGTTGATTGAAACCCAATCTCCTTCGGTGCTCCTTAGTCACCACTACTTACTGTAGGGGCCTAGGAAATGAGACTCCTTTACTGTGGAGGAGGGGACGGGGATAGGTGAAAGGGTACAAAGACCGAGACGATCTAACGCGGTAGCCTCCTATTTCCTCACCCACAGTGACTGGTTGAGTCTGGTTGTATGAACTTCAGTTAAATCGACCCAATGAATAAATTATTATTATTATTATTATTACATACACTACAGGGTCTCGCTCTAAACTCCGAAGACGACGGTTGTGTTCGTTTCTGTGTCCTCGTGAGCAAATTTCAACTACGGAGTCTCGCTTTGAACTCCAAAGACAACGGTTGTGTTCGTTTCTGTGTCCTCGTGAGCAAATTTCAGAAAGTCTTTTTTCCATTTTGGTTTTTGACTTGAACATGCCGTTCGCGAGTCTACCTAGCAGTTGTAGGTTTAGCATGTCAAGGCTGTATCGTTGAGGTTTCCTATCTTCACCTTGGACAACTTTGATATTTGAGATAGCGTTTATCTACATATCAAAGCTGTTTTAACATATAGTGCAAAGTACTTTGCGAACAAGCTTTATATTCTGTTTTATAACTGTTTTAATGTTATTTAAATGTATTTGTTCAATTAATGTATCTATGTGTACACACTTGTTTATACAAAACAGTTGATAAATATTCAGACAATCTATTATTGCATATATGTTAATCGCATAGTATTAAATGTAATGACAAATAATTGTGTTTTTTTATACAAATTACATTTGTTGCATTGCCATAGACAATTGCAGTGCTTTGTATCCATCTTTTTTGTAGCTGCGATGATGATTTTTTTCAATAAAAAAATTTACACAAAGTTTTAAAAGAACAAAATAACAGCAGTATACATTTCAATTCAAACTTACAATTTTTGAATTTGGATTCTTAAAAAATGATGTTTTATTTGTTTTTTCAATCAATGAAATATCCCAATTCTTACACAAAATCGGATCGTACGATTCAAGAGTCACTTGCTCTATATTAGAAGTTTCCAGCTCGGCTTCCAACTCACGACTGAATCAAGTTCGTCACTCAAGCTCTATTTATAGACTTTCAGGCTGCAATGCTTGACATGTTATCTGGGTATTGAGGGAATAGGTTGACACAATACGTTTTAGTTTCCGTATGTGAAACGTTTTCAATTTTATTATATATTCGACAAACTTGTGGAAAAGTAAGCTCCCACTTTTCCGACCTATTTTCCCACTTTATAATAGGTTCAGACGTAGGCTTTTCGATACTTTGTGTTTTTATGACAGCAATGTTTCCGTAAATAGATATAGTAAAGTCCACAGTGTACAACTTGTCCTCCATCCTACACTGCTGAGCAACAACTGAACGTATAAATAAAGCGACACATGTATTAACCCTTCATTCATGCTACAATGACTGACCCGGCTATACCCCGGTCCTATCTCAATTATCGTTTAGCTGGAAGTTTTTCTGGTTTAAGTGGATTTCTAGCAAACAGAAAAAATGGAAAAATAAAAACCAAGTAAAAAAAGAGCTTTAGAAACTACAAGCATACTCTCTGCATAAAGATATACGACGAAAGTTTCCGCGCAGAAAAGTCTTTTTTAATTTTATTAATCAAAACTATGCCTCTGATCTCAAGCACGTTAGTAAAATCGCAGAATGGAACAATTGCAACAACTTTGTGCTTATTGTTGTTGACGCATTCAGCAAAAAAGCATATGTACGTTTGTTAAAAGATAAGTCGTCAAATTCAATGATTTGAGCGTTTAAATCTATATTTCGAGAAGCTGGAACAACACCAATGACGTTGTTTACAGATATGGGAAAAGAATACAGAAACACAAAGTTTAGAGAGTTTTTAAAGGAAAACAGAATTGTGAATTACCACATCTATTCATACATTGAGAGTACATTTAGTGAAAGATTCATTCGTACACTTTTTACGAAATTTAAACGTTATATGACTGCAAAAAACACTTTAAAAATTGACGATAAAATCCAAGACTTTGTTAAAGCTTACAACAATACAATTCACAAGACTATACAGACTACACCTAATTAAGTGACAAAAAAGAACGAGTTTGAGATATGGCACAGAATATTCAAATCTTCATTGCAAAATCAAGAAAGAAAACCGGCAAAGTTTAGTATTGGAGACAGAGTTAGAATATCAAGAGCAAAAATTTTGTTTGAAAAAGGTAAAACAAGTCACATATTTTTACATATAATAACAAGTTATGCAAATTACTATTTAGTTATGTACTGGCTGTTGACACGATATTCCGAAAATTGGAGCAGGGAGGAATTTGTCGTTAAAACTGTGCAGAACACTTACCCAACTACTTATTTATTAAAAGACTTAAACAACGAAGGTAAGCTTTTTAATCATTTTTGTGTATCTGCTTTTTTTGTCTCATATCGTCATATCTTTGTCTCATATCGTCATAACTTCTCCTTTTTGTCTCATATCGCCATATCTTCTCCTTTTTGTCTCATATCGTCATATCTTCTCCTTTTTGTCTCATATCGCCATATTTGTTCTTTTTCGTCCGATATCGTTGTATCTGCTCTTTTTTGTCTGATATCGACGTATCTGCTCTTTTTTGTCTAATATCGACGTATCTGCTCTTTTTTTACTCATATCGTTGTTGTCTGATACCTTCGTATTTGCTCTTTTGTCCGATATCCGAGTTTGGGTTTTTGTGCATGGTTCTCTGCTATTTGTAGAGTAACGTGCTGATATTGGTTTTTCAGATATCCCAGGCGCGTTTTACGAGCAGGAACTAAATTTGGTTTGAGATGCTTTCAAGACATGCATTAGGACCTGCAGCGCCTCCTAGCGTATGCTGTACACTTTCTAGCAAGAGCAAACATTTGGCAGCAAATACAGCAACTAATTTTATAGCTGAACTTCCAAATGAACTAAAGCTGCCTAAAGATCTGTACGAAGTTGGTGTTGTGAGTTTAAAATATAAAGCTGCAAAACCAACTTGAAAGACTCGTGAAATAAGAGCTCAACCTTTATTTCCAAACTTGAAACCACCAAAAGTTAAAATAGGAAAAATTGTAAAAGCTTCAGAAGACTTTTTTAGGTTTCTTAACAAAAGTACCGACGATCTTCTGAAACAAGGAATTCAATTTGCGTTTACTTTTTTTTATGTAACGCACGATATAATTTTTATAACTGCACGAAACGATATAGCTGGCATAGGTCGGCATATAGTCATACCAGATGAATTATCCATTGTGTTTGGATTCAACAGAAACCAATTTTCGTTTGGTCAATTTCCTGCTTTAGGTAAAGTAACGTCTGAATTCTTTGATAAAATTCCACTAAACACAGAATACGAAATTAAAAGTGAGACAATTCTCGACTTTCAAAATGTTATAACTATAACTCAACCGTTTCAAAGTGTCGTCCCGTTCTCTCGTCAAAACAGTCAAGGAGATTTAGATCCAAAAATTACTTTAAAAGATTACAAGAAAGAAGGATAAGATATTTTCAAAAGTTTGAAATCACGTTAGATGATGATGAAACAGTTGTATTTGAATTTGAAGATGCAAAATAAACAAGTAGTTATTGCGTTTTACCACCAAAAATTCTAGAGTGTTTAGGTTTTATAAATAAAAAATTTAATACCGGAGTTCACGCTTCTAATCGCAAGTTTGATAAAGAACAGTATGATGAAATCAAAGACTTGGAAAGCTTAGATTATCGATTTTCAATAGAAAATGAATACTATGTGCCTATGAGTGAGCCTGCAACTTTGCAAATTGATGATGTTTTAGACGATATAAACCAAAGTATAGAGCATCGTATTTTTAATGATATGGTGATAAACTTTGTAATAAAAGACGGAGACATTTATGTAGAAGATTTAGATGGAATTGTGTCTGTGCAACTACCTGCAGCAGTTAACCAACATCTTGGCATTCCAAAAAATCAAGTGTTTGTTCGTGATACAAGACTAAAGTTGGGCTTAGATATTCAAGTCGAAGAAGAAATAGACATTAAAGAAGAAGAAATTGGTGAAAATGACGATTAAATATGTCCAATTTCAAAACGAATTGTCGTTATAAGTGATATTGTACAGAACCAGTACTATAATCACTACGTCTTGCCTGTTCTACAAGATTCAGACCTGGTAAAAGATGATATAAACGAAACAATTGTCTATTTCAATCCAGTAATATTTCTACCGTTGAGTAGAGCAGACATACGTCAAATTCATGTCAAGTTAGTTGACGAGTTTGCAAGACAGCTTGATTTTGGAAAAGACAGTGAAACCAGTCTAAAATTGCACTTTAAGCCTAGATATTAGTCATTATGAGGCAAGTTAATTGCGATGACGAAAAGTGTACTCTACAAGATCCAACGTATATTCAAACCGGAAATGGTGGTGTAGCCGGAGGCGTATACGCTGGAAGTTCTGGTGTTTCCCCAGACGAATCTTCATATTTGATTCCAATAAAATCTATACATGTTTCTCAACCAACCTATGAGTCAAGAAAGATACGAGTCAAACGTATGCAAAAGAAACAAGTGGGCGGAGCTAAGATAAAGAGAAAAAACGTTAAAAAAACCAAAAAAATGCAAGCAGGAAGAGGTCGAAAACTCAAGAAATCCCTGTATCATACTAAAAAAATAACAGCCAAGAAACAAAAGTGTGTTAAAAGATCCAAGAAATAGTATAAATAGAGCTTTTGTGTACCCAAACTGCTCATTTAGTAACGAACCTTCAAGGCATACATATCTCTCTGTCATCATGGATATCAACAATGTTTTTGAAGAAAAACCAACAATCTACGAAACATCTCAGAAATCATTGAGTTCAGAGTTGAATTTAGTAGAGTTACCGCCTACTAATATAAGTGAACTTACAACAACAGACTATATTCAATGCTATTCTCTATTAAGTACTAAAGATGCATACAACCCATTGGAATTTCGTTGGATATATGATGGATATGGCTCGCTTCCAGAGTCTATGTTAAGTTTAGGCGTACGGATTGTCAAGCAAGACGGTACAAGATGCGAAGCAGCTGACATTGTGGCACCAACAAACTTGTTTTTTCATGCACTGTTTTCAAATTTACAACTGTATTTGAATGGTCAACTTGTACTGGATACGTCAAACTTTTATCCATGGTCAGCATACTTGCAACGAGCATTAGGAACAAGTCAACTGGAAAAATATGGATACTTGAAGGATGAAATGTGGTATCTAGATACTACCCCAAATACATTTGCAGTCACTGACGCTGGATTTAACGCAAGATATCTGTTGTCGCAAAATTTGAAGCAATTTTATTTACTTGGATCGCTGCTTGGAAACTTTTTCAACCAAAACAGATACATTCCAAGTGGGACGGAATGCCAAATTGTCTTGAAACGTAGCGATCCCTACTTGTACTTGGACTGTGCAAAGAACGATAAATTTGGATTTTCTGGCTGTCCGTATAAAACAGAAATAACAGTCGCAATCTTTTATGCTGCTAAAAAAGTGTTTCACAAGATGTTGTGAATTTGCACAGACAACAATTAATGAACAATGAAACATTCAAATATGTAACTAATGAAATCCAAATGAAAGCCATATCAGTAGCAAAAGGATTAACATCAGTAACGTCAGACGGAGTTGTCATAGGCAAAATACCAAAACTAATAGTATTTAATATTGTTGATACTGTGGGTTTTAACGGAAATATGATGAAATCAGCGTTTAATTTTGGAAATTTCAATATAAGCGAGCTAAATGTCACTTGGAATGGAGAAAATGTAGAAAATCGCGTTATTCCGTACAGTTTTAAAGGTGATGACGCGACACCCGGTGACAGCTTCTTAGTTGCTCTTCGATCGTTGAGAAAGACAGTCGCATCTGAGACGCTTGGAAATGGGATCTCGAGAGACAACTATCTCAATGGTAAATTATACAAACTCAAATAATTTAATACACATTATTAATATACATTATTATATGTACCTAATATTTGGGTTTGTATACTTTACAGGCAATGTTTTTACTGCAGTGGAACTTTTACCAAACAATGGTAACGCTCTTTCCTTAAACCGAAAAAGACAAGTGAAAATTGGATTAAAATTCAAGAAACCGTTGGATAAAGCCATAACCGTACTCGTCTACTGTCTGTACCAAGGAGTATTTGAGCTGGATAGAAACAAACAAATACATTTTGACCATTAAAAATATGAATACAAGTTCTATTCGTGAAGCTTTGCGTCGACTAATGTTAGATGTAGATATAGATATACCTATATATGTTGTAGCTGCAGATACATTGTATAAAGATGTTAAATTTAATAGTTTTCCTATAGCTATTGTACAAAATGTAGATACAATTAATAATAACGGAACCCATTGGATAGCTTGGTTTATTATATCAAATAATGAATGTGAATACTTTGATAGCTTTGGAAAATGTATAAGTACATATGTAAATATAGAGATACCTGATATACTTATAGTTAAACATAATTGTAAACAACTGCAAAGTGATTTTTCTTATGTGTGTGGACAGTACTGTATATATTTCTTGTATGCTAGAATAATTGGTATATCTTCGAAGAAGATAATAGATTCGTTTACAGTATATTGTAATGTTAATAATAAGAAAGTTAAACGTTTTGTAAAATCAATTCCAAATTTTAATCCATACATGGTATACAATAGAAATGAAAAATGTCTTGTGAATTCATGTCATTATAAGTTTTTCCATTGAATAAATACGTATATAGCTTTTTGTTTTTATGATTTTAAATCATTTGTTGTTGAAACATCATTGAGCATGGATATCATAAATTTTGATCTCATTCATCCGTTTACAATGTCAGTCATTGGATGTACTGGCTCAGGAAAGACGTTTATGATTAGAGAATTCATAAAGCGTAGACATGAAGTAATCACACAAAAGTTGGACAAAGTTGTGTATGTGTACTGCAACTTTCAGCCAATATTTCATCAAATGCAAGCTGAAAATAATAACATTATATTTACAAATAATGTTCAAGATCTCGAAGAGCTTGCTACTGATTCTACATTAGTTGTTGTTGACGACCAGATGGATTTACTTACAAAAGGCGATAATTTGGAACTTATAACTAGATTCTTTGTAAAGCATGCGCATCATAGAGGCGTATCAATCATACTTATTCTACAAAATGCATTCTAAAAACAGTTGCGAGAAGTCAATATTAATTCACAATACTTGATAATGTTTGATCAACCACGTGACCGAAGTACTATTAGAAGATTGGCGTCTCAAATATGTCTAAATAATATAAAGTTTCTTCAAGACGCATATATAAAAGCAGTACAATTGCGAAAGTTTGGGCATTTGGTGATGGATTTGCATCCAAGAACTAACAACGTAAAGTACTGGTGTCGATCACATGTATTTCCTGATAAGGCTTGTGAAGCATACGCTTCAATATGAACACTAGATTGGAGACACATTGCGAGTTCTTATACAAGCTAATTACAGATCGAAATACAAGACGAGTTATTGACAGTGCAACTACGAATCAATTATATGCAATAATTGATTGCATAAATAATTATCAACTGTTGTGTATAAACAAGTGTGTACACATAGATACATGAATTGAAAAAATACATTCAAATAACATTAAAACAGTTAT
Organism: Dicyrtomina minuta; assembly: GCA_949802685.1. Classification (NCBI taxonomy): domain Eukaryota; kingdom Metazoa; phylum Arthropoda; class Collembola; order Symphypleona; family Dicyrtomidae; genus Dicyrtomina; species Dicyrtomina minuta. The sequence continues at coordinate 22,361 of CATKUY010000222.1, forward strand.
AAAACAGAATATAAAGCTTGTTCGCAAATTACTTCGCACTATATTTTGTAAAATTATAACTTGTGAACTATTTTTGCAATGGCCAGAGTAATGAAGTGTATTGATCCTGATATGTATAAAAAACTAATAAAGATTTATTTAGATATGTCAAAATTTGAAACAAAAGATGAAAAAACAAATGATACATAAGATTTGGAAGAAAAAACGTTTGCTGAAAGACCAAAACATAACTTTAATTTTTGGCTTCAAGTACCAGACGAAAAGTTGTATAAACCAAAAATTTAAAGGAAAAAGTAGTCAGTTTCGTGCGAGACGTTGAAGAGTGAACATGAAATTTATAGCTCTCTGTATGATTGCAATGTACATGACATGTACATACGGCAATGAAAATGATGTTGGTGAGTCGGAGTATGCGCAGTTGGTTGAAAAGTATGATCAAATTCGAGACAATTTATTAAAAGGGGCGGAGCAACTGGATAGTCAACAGTTGACTCACTCGCTCGCGGACTCAGTTCAGTTTCTGCTGTGGAACCTTCTCAAGCAAAAGAAGTTTGCTCCCGACGGAAAATCTGAAAGTACGCAAGAAACTGGGCTTTTGTATTCATCGTTTGGATTGCTTTTACTTTTGTGTATACTTAAATTGTACAAGTGTATAAAAAAGATTTATTCTGAGTGGCGTAAACCAGCACTAGAACAATGGAGGATACATTTACATTTCCAAGGGCTGTAAAAACTCAACCACGAGAAGAAAATCTAACATATGTTGTAAGTAATTTTGTTACAATTTAAATGATTAATGTAGTTTTATATTTTACAATAGACGCACGCCATCTATTTTTTATGCTAAATATTACTAATATTGATTTTACAGTTACTCAATTGTCTAATGGCAAGATGTACATACGATACTCGTAAATGGTATCCATATTACCGACATGTCGAGCTAACACATTACTGCAAAGACTGCGCAATCTACACGCCATCTAAATCGACGCATGCGTGCCAGCGTATCGGGCAGCATAGTGGACACGTGGACGCTGGACATGCAATTGATTTGTCATTTTTCAAGGAAATTTCAAGATTAAATCTTGGCGCTGTCAAAGAGTATTCATATGAGCCGGAAGATGTAATTATTAGTATTGAAGATATTTTTGAATTTGTGAAGAATCCAACTGAGAAACTTTTAAATGAAAACTTGATTGTATATAAAGCAATAAGTGTAATTATTGGAATTGACATTCTCAAGGAGAAAGATATTCAAGATGCCGAATACTCGTTCACGCATCAAGAAACTATATTTTTGGACTCCAGACCTTTTGATCTTCATGATTCAAATGGAATACATACTCTGTTGCTTGACGCTGCTAATGAAATTATTAAAAAGAAGAATAATTTTACTGAACTAAGCAGTGGATGGAGAATTATTAGAATTGTATCTTTTCAAATAAAGCTTGGTGAATTATCACTCTTAAAAAACTCGAGAATACGCAGTCATCTTAAGATGCCATTTATAAAGCAAGGAATTGTAAATATCAACAACACAGATGGAAAATGTTTCCATTACTGTATTGCTGCTGCTGTGTACATGGAAAAAGAGATAAAAGAACATCAACGATTACGTGACGAAGATATAAAAGTCATTAATGCTATAAAGAATCCACCACAATTGGACTTACGTTGTTACAGTAAATGGATAAAGTATCTGCATAACTTTGACTTTTCAATGTTAAGTGACGCAGGAGTAAATGTACATACGGATATTTCATTGTTTGAAGAAGCAAATGATATTCGAATCAATGTGTTTACTCATGAAGGAAAAAACATTGTTCTCAACTACAAAAGTGTACATAAATCTACAAAAATTGTAAATTTGTTCTTGATCCATTAAAACGACGAGCAAGGAAAACGATGCCATTTTGTGGTAATTAAAGACTTGAATCGTTTTCTTGGACATGTACATGCAAGACAGTCGTATTTCTGTCAAGAGTGTTTTAGATTCAAGAAAAGCTATGAGCAGCTAATAAAACATAATTGCAAAGAAATAAAGGAGCAAATATTTGATTTCCCTGATAAACGATTCAGAATAAAATTCAAGAATAAACATATGACATTGCCAGTGCCCTACATTTTATTCTATGATTGGGAAACGTTTGCTGAAGCAATGGGACAAAAGAAAAACGCAACAACATTTGTCTCGCAGTTCAAACCAGCAAGTTATGCAATTGTAATTGTAAAAACAACAACAGATGACATGCAAGTTATACATACAAGCTATTACAATAGAGAAAACCCAGTTAGGCATTTTTATGAGACTGTTTTCTACTAGGCGGACAAACTTGTAGCTAAAATTCGAAACACTAACAATTTTAACAAACCTGATGCTGAAACATTGCGAAAACATAAAGCTGCGACACATTGTGAACTATGTAATCGGAAATTCACAGTTGCAAAAAAGAAAACAAAGAAACGAAGCCGTGCAGAAGCATTTGACGAAGATTCACAAGATGAAATTAATGCACTTATTGACGAATTTGGAGATGAGATTGGCGGATTTGCTGGAGCAGTAGATCAGGTTAATGGAAAAGCAAAGGCATCAGTGGTGAAAACGTTTCATCATAACCATACAGATGGTACATATATTGCAGCTTTATGCCAGTCATGTAACCTCAAGATAAAATATAACCGTGAGCTTGTATGCGTTTGCCATAATTCAACCGGTTTTGATCTACATTTGCTTGTGAATTCACTTGAACAAGATATGTTTGATGCTGAAGATGTTGAAGTGATTGCCAAATCGTCAGAAAAATTTGTGCAAATGACTATTACCCACAAGAATAAAGCCTTACCAGAATTGAATAAAACATTAGGAAGTGATAATACTGAAAAACTTGAAGAAATTGATCGAACAGTCAAAATAAGATTCATTGACAGCTGTCAATTTGTCAAAGATAGTTTGTCGAATCTGGCGGATGTAGTTGTGAAAGAAAAAAGCAATAGCTTGACCCTAATTGACCAATGTTTCAAGGAAATGGTTCCATCCGGTGTTCAAAATACAACTGAAAATATTAAATTGCTTTTTGCAAAAATTCCGTTTCCGTACAGTTATCTTACATCGCCAACTGTATTTCAAGATGGACATCCTATACCAGAACGTAAATAGTTCAATAATGATTTGACGGGAAAAGAAATTACAGACTCAGAATGGACACTTGTAAACAAAATAATTACACAGTTCAATATCAAAGACTTTAACCAGTATTGTAAATTATATAATATACTGGACAGTGTACTTTTGGCTGCTGTGTGGGAAAAGTTTAGACGTATTGGAATGAAAAATACTGGACTTGATCCTACATACGTCTGCACCACTAGCGGATACGCATGGCAAAGTTTTTTAGAGACCAATGGTGTTGAAATGGATGTTATACGTGACTATGAAATGTATAAAATGGTCAAAAAGGGAATTCGTGGTGGAATTTGCTATGCTTCGCAGAAACTTGTGGTGGCCAACACTGAACGAGATGCGGAGCACTACAATGCTGAGCTACCAAGACAGCACATTCTGTATGTAGATAAAAATGGAATGTAAGCTGAAGCTTTGTGCAAGAAGTTTCTACTTGGTGAATTTAAATGGGAAACTGTAGATACATTGAACAATATTGACTGGATAAATCGTGACTTTGAAGCTGGAAGCAAAGGGTATATTCTAGAAGTTGATTTGGAATACCCAATTGATGTCCAAGAAAGAACTAGGGAAATCCCACTTTGCCCAGAAAAACTCAAAGTCCAAATGAAAGAGCTCTCAGATCGACAAAAAGATCATGTTTCAAAACTTGGACAGCAGGGAAAATCTTTTCTGTCTCAAGAAAAACTTATGCTTACATGCTATGACAAGATGCAGTATGTTGTAAACCATGCATCACTACAGTATTATTTACAAATAGGAATGAAACTTGTAAAAATTCTTTAAGGATTTTCATTCTCCCATCAAGCCTACATTAAAGATTATATAACAACAAACGTTGAAAGAAGAAGAAATGCAAAGTCAAAATCAGACAAGGATTTCTGAAACTAATGAACAATGCTATTTACGGAAAGTTTTTGCAGTCAAACGAAAATCTTATTACTGTAAAATTTTGTTCTTCGCGTGTAAGCGTTGTAAAAACAATTGCAGACGAAAGATGTACGGGATTCAAAAGTTTATCTGATCATATCAGCCAAGTTGTACTCAAACCCAAGGAAGTTACACTTGACAAGCCAATTCAAGGAGGTTTCAACTGTTTGGAGCATTCAAAAGTAGCTTTTTACTCTGAATTTTATCAAGAATTCCAACCAGTGTTCAGAGAAAGGCTGCATCACCAGTACTCTGACACTGACAGTCATATTTTCCAGGCAAGTCAATTAATTGTAGAACAAGAAAATACATTTTTAAAATAATAAAATGTAAAAATAATAAATAAAAATGGAAATTATGTAATTTTCTAGATTTTGGATCCAAATAATACATACTTTGATGATTTGTACAAATGCAAAAGCTTTGTGGATTATTCAAAACTACCAGCGGGACATGAATTGACAGTTAAATATCCTGACTTGGTCAATTATAATGCTGGAGTTGGTGGAAAATGGAAGATTGACGATATGGATATTTGGAAAGTTGCCGCTTCCAGAGCCAAGGAGTATGCCATACAGTCATTCTGCGGACGTGAGGAATTAAAATGCAAAGGGATTCCTGCACAAAGTTTGAAAAAATGTACGTTTGAAACATATGAAACAGAAATTAGAACACAGCATGTCAAAAGATTGCCTGTGAATTTGATTCGATCAATTGACCACAAGCTCTACTTGATAAAAGTCAACAAAATTGCTTTTCACGGACTGGATGTGAATCGATACTATCCTGATAATAATAATTTAAACTACAGTCTACCCTACGGATTTCATACTTTGTGCAAATAACACTTGAGAAATATGAAAAAGTTACGAAAAACAATGTGTGGAACTAAAGTGTTCACAGCATTAGATGAGAAAACAGTCAAGTTATACATAGGCAAGGATACAAATAGTAAAATACATCAGATTTATATAATAATTTTAAAAAATAAGAAAAAAATGTTTTGTAATTTTTAAAAAAATAAATATGTATTGTCCTTTTAAAATAAGAAATGTAATTTAAAAAAATAATTTTAAAAAAATATAAACAAAAAAAATGTATTGTAATTTAAAAAAATAAAAACAAAATAAATATGTATTGCACTTTTAAAATATAAAATGTAATTTTAAAAAAAAATAAATAAAATAAAAACAAAATAAATATGTATTGCACTTTTAAAATATAAAATGTAATTTTAAAAAAAAATAAATAAAATAAAAACAAAATAAATATGTATTGCACTTTTAAAATATAAAATCTATTGTAAAAAATAAAAACAAATAAAATAAAAAAAAATAAAAACAAAATATGTATTGTCCTTTTAAAATATAAAATGTATTGTAAAAAATAAAAACAAAATAAATATGTATCTTCCTTTTTTGTAATTGGTGACAATAAAAGCATTTTAAATCATTGATTCTGAATCCAAACACTCAACTTTGAGTTTCTATCTCTCTCAGTTTCGTTCGTATCTCTCTAACACTTTCAGTTTCGTTCATGTGCTTCGCCTCCTAAAAATTCTTCTATTACTGTAACACTAAGCCTCTCAGACGAACTTTAGAACTGAACCAGGCATCATCAACTGCTATTAAGGACCAGAAACAGAAAGCAGAGTCTCGCTATCCTAGTCTACGCATAAAAAATCCCCCTATTCCCGTCATACAAACTCTCTCATTTTAACTTCAGAGCTCGAGCAAGCATCATCAACTGCTCAGAAAGCAGAGTCTCCCCTTCTATCCTAGTCTACACATAAAAAATCGCCCTATTCTCGCCATACAAACTCTCTCATTTCAACTTCAGAGCTCGACCAGGAATCATCAACTGCTCTCCTAAATAATATGACTTATCCCTCAACTTATCCATTACCATAGGGTACGTGCATATATTATGTACACTACATATTAGAGCTGCCCCATCCAGCTTACATTAGCATATACATATATTATATGAATCGTACATACAATTTTATGCATGAACCCCAAGCCACCCTCCAACACACGTTATTTATGCATGCTCCCTCATACAAACCTATTATATAGCATTCAGTACCACTCTCGTAGTACCTCTAAGTACATTAAAGAAAGTTTGACTTTTTTCAAAATTTTTCAAAATTTTGAAATCAGTTTCGAAATTTTGAATGTCCCATTAGCGACTAATAGGATTTTGACTAAGACTGAACAAGCTTGTAAGTCTTACTTTTTTAAGGTCTTTAAAAGTAGTCCGGGCTCAATCGGCCCTCTAACTACTGAGAAATGACATATCCCTACCCCCCCGCACCCAATATAATTAAGCATTGGAAATACATGCCATTCCTAAAGTACTCATCGGATTTTGATGCGGTTTCTTTTAAATTACATCTTATGTACATATTAATCATTTTGATACATATGCAAGAGCGTAAAATAAATTGTATGGTATATATAATTAAAATAAATGCTAAACATTTCTTTTAACATAATTATTTAAGCATATTATATAGCATATTATATAGTATATACCACATAGTATACATCTCAAGACACAGCCGAGCATCTTAAGACAGCATCTCAGGAACGAGCTTACAAAAGGTCCATAGAACATCTTCTTAAGACATTTCCATCTTAATCTCAAGGTCTCTACCTTCGTAAGACATCTTAAGGCAGCATCCCAAGACACTCGCTTACATCTTACCCAGCATCTCAAGACGCTCCCCAACCCTATCTACTTAAGTCCCCACTTCTCAAGGAGCTTCCCACCATCTTACCCAGCATCTCAAGGAGCATCCCACCATCTTACCCAGCATCTCAAGGAGCATCCCACCATCTTATCCAGCATCTCAAGGAGCATCTCACCATCTTACCTACCAACCCAAGACGCTCGCCTACATCTTACCCTGCATCTCAAGACATCCCCCCAACATCTCAAGACGTCCCCCCAACCACCCCCACCACCCACGCACCTCCCACCCCACCCACACCCCACCCCCACGGCCGCCATCTTTTTTCTACAGCAATCTGCTTAAAAACACCTTCTAACATACTTACCAAAACGTCTACTCCTCTTGTAGTGTCCACAAGCTTCTGGAGTTCGGGCCTAGTCCGGAAGGTCAGTCCACAAGCCGCCGTTTCTCCCTCTCCTTTTCTTCTTCTGGACTAGTCCAGGGGAAGAAACTTAAACGTAATAGTGTAATAATTCATGCAGTTTGTATTTGAGTTTCTTTTCGTGGGCTAGTCCAGTGGAAGAAAAGGAGAGAGTAACGGCGGCTTGTGGACTGACCCTTGTGGACTAGGCCAGGAGATCGCGGCTTGTGGCCTAGTCCTTTGGTTCAAGGGACTAAACTTATTCTGGACTACGAAATATTATTGATCTAACTAAATACTAAATATTAAAATTCTATCAAATTCGATTTCTACTCTCATTACAACATTTAACTAAACGTAAGAGGACGTTACTGCAGTTCTTGCTGAAAACTAAACAGAAATCAATAATACAGAAAGAAGTAATCACTTGGAGGCCACCAGCAGGAACATAAAACTCTCGTTAAGTTAAGTGGAAAACGAACATTTACGCTGAGCTCAGTCAGTTAAAGGCTGACACATTGATTTTAGATTATCCATAACTATTGATAAAACCAATAGCTAGGTTTAAGATTGCAATGTTTATAATGGGATGTCCGTAAATTATGTCACATTTAGCTTGTGTGGGTCTTGTCCGGTAATAATGACACCCCTTGTTACAGCTGAGCTGTGATAAAGAGAGCGGGTAGATTCTTAAAGAGTACTAATTTATCTGGCGTCATTTATGGACGATCCCTTAACACAAAAAGCTACTTCCTAACATGCTTCATTGGCAAATAGTTTTTCTGATCTTCTATTTATTGTATTTTGTGAAAATTGGAGAAGGTCAGTTTCGCTTTTAGCATCAAAAGGAGATAGTCAGATTTGATTTTTCGGCCACGATATGTGCTAGTTAGTTGGGTACGAATGGCCTAGTTGGAAGTGTACGATTGGTTAGATACGATTGGTCGAGTTGGCTGGGTACGAGTGGTTCTGTATGGAGTGGGAACAGTTGGCGTGGTTCCCATGGGGTTGAGTTCTGTAAAATTAGTGCCCGCACGAGCGGTGCAGGAATAAAAATCTTCATGGCAATAAAAATAAAACTCGTTTCAATTTAAAGCCTGGTGAGTGGGCGCATCTCAAATGGAAATTTATGTAACATCCTTTATGGATACATGGTAAGCCATATTACTAACCCAGATTACAGGTTACTGAGTGGTTCCTAAAAGATAATTTAGGTGACATCACTTAGGCCGAACTCCTAAGCTGTTTACTGAATTCTAATGTGATGACAGGGGTAAAGATAATTTACGTAAATTCATTTATGCCTAAAGAAAATAAAAATTGCAATAATTACGTGGTAGAATAGTGCTACAATAGCTATTTTAAAATAAAATTAATATTTATTTATTTATATATATTTATTTATGATTCGTAATAATAGACATCATGCTGTTAGGCGTTTACTGGCTGAAGCTATGGCTACACTTGGCTGGAAAGTTCTACAGGAAGTTGAATGTACTGGCAACGGTTCAAAACGAGTGGACATTATTGCTTACAACCAGAAATTGCGACAAGGCTTTATTCTGGATCCAACCATTAGAATGGAGCAAAACGATGTTAATCAAGCAGAGTCAGTAAATCAAGAGAAAAAACTCCATTATGATCCATGCATACCATATTTTCAAGACAAATTAGGCCTTGATGACATTCAGGTCATAGGACTTTATATCGGTGCTAGAGGTACCATTCCAAAATTCTGCGTAGATTTCTTGAAGTCTCAGTGTTTACCAGTTACACTGATTGAGGATATAGTAACATCAGTTCTCAAGAAATCGGTTCAAATTTGTGTTCATCATTTATATTCTACGTGCATTACTTAATTTTAAAACGAGTGCCTTAATAATTTAACACACATAAATTACATTAATATGTCTAAAACTTTCTGTTACGTATACTGAGTCTATTAGGCTATCCTCATTGGAGGACAGTGTCAAGTTTATTTTTGAATAAATTGTCTTTATATATAATCATTTATTAACGATACGTTCCCCACCCATCGGAAAAATGAGTAATAATCTGGTTGACACTATTTATGGACCAACCTGATGACAAGAGGATCCTCAAATTTGAGATATTTTGATGACGGCATTTATCGAAGATGCCTTACCAGCTACGAATCATGTTTACCAAATGCCGTTAACTAAGTACCTATGATTGTAATGTAAAATCGCATGTAAAATTCCATACTGTATTTAAAAATGCTGTATTTTTAAAAGTTCCGGGATCGTCCATTAATGACGCCAGTGGTGTAGTCATTGGGTCTGTCAAGAAATTTTAAACATCTTTTCTTGACGATAATTATAAGTTCTTTTAATGTTTAAACTAATGACAGGGGATGGTTAAAATGGTAATACATATTTATATGACGCCATTCATGGACAATTCCTGTATGTATATGGTATGTAGTTTTATCTGCATTTTAGATGCTGAGCTTAAGCATCTAATGAAATGGTCATGTCCGTCTGTCCGTCCGTACGTCCGTCTGTTGGCCCCACGCTACAGGTCAAACCGTCAACTCCATGGTCTTAAGACTTTGTTTAAACAATCACAAGTGCGAGCAGGCAGGTCTGTATTGTTTTTTCACTTTAATCGGACTAGCCATTGCTTTACAATTAAAAGTTGAACTGACCAAGGTCAAGAAATTTAGAAGTAAGCACCATAAAAACGGATGAGCGAAACATACATAGATGGGCGTACTCGAACAGTTCTTTCACCTTCACTCAGTGAGCAGAGTGCGAGTGCAAGGAAGCAGTGGAAAGCAAGTGCACACGCCCAGCTATGAAACAAAATAATTTCAAAATGAACACAAGGACATTTCTATGAGGAATTATCCGTAAATGACGTCATTTGAATTTCACCATTTTAAGGGTCCCCCTTTATAGATGCTGAGCGTAAGCATCTATTGTAATGGTCATGTCCGTCCGTCTCACGATGTACTTGATACTACTTTTAAATAATCACAAATGCGAGCGGGCAGGTCTGTATTGTTTTTAGATGCTGAGCTTCTGCATGTAATGAAATGGTTTTGTCCGTCCGTCTGTGTGTCTGTCTGTCTGTCCCCCTTTTCATTGTTGTACGCTACAGGTCGTAATTTTAAATCAATTATAATAAAAAAATTCCTATATCACGTAAATGCGATGTAGATGTGCTGTATAGTTTTGGGTATCATCTATACTGTATGTTATTTGTAATTAGCAGTTAAATGAACCAACTCTCAAAAATGTTTACACTTCATTTTATTCACAGGCAAAAACCGAGTCTCAGCTCCCGTAAGGTTACATTAACGTGCTTATCAACCAGCTTCCAGATTCTACATGGACTGGTGTGTTTAAACACACAGCGTAAAATCTATGGGCATCACTGTTCCTCTTTCTTGTCATTTTACAGATTCCTAGTCATTACCATATGTTTTGGACATGCGTACGTAAATAGGTTAGAGGTCGTCCATAAATGATATCATGAGTAGGGTCAATGGGTCTACTTGGATAATAAGGACATCCCATGTTACAGAAAATGGAGATATTTCGATATCATTTATGGACAACACCTTATAGATGGTGACGGATCGTCCATAAACGACGTCCTTCAAAAAGCATACTTTATAGTACCCCGATTTCCAACTTTAAAATGTTTTCCAACCTATTTTAACTACATGTCATAAATATACCTATATGGTATAAATACACCTTCGTAGTATATATATATTCAGGGATCGTCAATAATGACGTCCTTCACATTTTATAGTTTCAAGTACCCCCAACTATTTTAACCACATGTCTTGAATATACCTTTATAGTATATAGATATTCAGGGACCGTCCCCAATGAAGTTCTTCACATTTGACAGTTTTAGGTACCCCTATTTTTAATTTTAAAATTTTCTCCAACCTATTGTAACTGCATGTCATATATATATGTTACAGATATCATAGTTTTTAGTACTTCCATTTCCAACGTTAGAATTTTTCCCAACCTATTTTAACTACATGTCACGGACATTTGTGTTATAGATATTCAGGGATCGTCCCTAATAACGCCATTCAAATATTATGGTTTTTGGGACCGTCATTTTTTACTTTAAATTTTTTTCCACGTACATCCATATATGGCTCATTGATAGTAGGGGAGCCTCCATAAATGACAGCATTTGTGAATGGTGCAATTTATAAAAGTTTGGCAGCTATATTAAACTACAGGCTACGCACATTCGTATATGGCTTATTGATGGTAGAAGAGCTTTCACAAATCCTTTATCATGTTTAAGCGTAACATAAATTATCTTGTGCCTTTGTTGAAGCTCAGCATCTACTTCAGGCCCGCCCCCGGTCGACAAATCCGGCGCGAAGCGCCGGATTTTTTGATGCTGAGCTTAAGTATCTAGTAAAATGGTCATGTTTAGATGCTGAGCTTAAGCATACAATGAAATAGTCGTGTCTGTCTATTGGTTCGGCGCTACAGGTTAAACCTATTGACCGTATTTGTTTTAAGCCCCTTGTTTACAACCACAATTGCTAGCGGGTAAGTCTATATTGTTTTTACTTTGCTAGTGTTATGCGTTCTTTTGTACTATGTACAAAAGTAACTACAGCCTGAAATAGCTTAGTGGATACGAAAGGATAAGACCAAGTCTGTAAGGACTGCTTGTTACTCTGACTAATGGTATCTTAAATAACTAATTAAAGAAAGTAAACTACAAAGGAAATGAAATAAAGATATATTCTTATTATTCAGTACCAACCCTGTGAGTTGGTTTCTGGTGTTTATTTTATTGCTTGTAATTATTTCAATCGATATAGATTGGTAACAAAAGTGAGGAATCGTTCTTCCGTCACACTAGTACAAATACATTTAATTTTAAATTATAAACTGACTGATCCTATGAACTGAGATATACGTAATCTAAATTTCTGGAATTTTCTGGAAACAATTTGGATATTTGAAATCTTGAAATCGTCAAAGGATAAAGACAAAGGGGAGTTCTTGAATCACAAAATTAAAGTGGCAAGTGATCCCGATTCAAAGCATAACAACCTCTTTTATAGACACCGATCGGAAGCCTTTAGCAACGTCTGATCTCCTGTCCTATTTGCCTCTCCCTTACACCCTGTACCTAAAGTACAGTGAGTAATGGAGATTCGAGGGCCAAAGGGTGTGATTGGAATATTTTAAGTCTCGTTTACTTATTTACATACATACATGTTTTGTAAGTACTTAGCTTGCTAGGTACTTTTCCATTAATTTGGACAACAATATTTATAGTCAGCCTTATTCAATAACAGTAGTTTGACCTGCTTTATTAAAAACAGAAATAAGCTTACATTAGAGATATTGACTGCCTCTTTTGGATTTTCTAGGATTACTTATTTCTGAACCACAAGGCTCCTAGTAGTTTTGCTATAGAGTAAGGTGTCGGTGAGAAAACCGACGCATTACACTAGGACTGACCATTTCTCTGGAATTAACAGTTAAAAGAAGCTAGGTCAAAAAGCGTGGAAGTTAACTTCAGAAAAACAAGTAATTAATTTGGGGATTCGCGCCCGATTTGTTGACAGTGAGCCCGAAGTAGTTGCTGAGCTCTCAGTGAGTATGAGTTTTGACGAAACAGTAGAGCCTACTTAAAGCAATGTGGTCTAGAGTGGTGTTACGTGGTCTTGTATCGTCTAATCTGGTCTAGTATGCTTTGGTCCCGTCTCTCTGGTCTTATCCAGTTCAGCTAGGTCTGGTTTGGACTGCACTTGTGTTAAACATTCCAGTCCGGTCAACAACGCACTGGAACCGTCCAAAAGTAGCAATGATGCCAGGGCAAATTTTTCCGCCACGAGTGGTGCAGGGTCAAAAGTACTGTGTGCGAATATATTTAGTAAGTGTGGGCTCCAAAATACTGGTATAGACATAAATGACCTCGGTACGAGGGGTGGCAGTACACGCGGTACTGGTGCGAGTTGTTCACGTACGAGTCGTCTTGGTGCCCGTGCAAAAATTAAAAAGAACGCAGTGCACAAATTGTAACGATACGGGTTGACCCTGCACATGTGCTGCCAATTTGAGTGGTGCCGTTAGGAGGGTACAATTCGGAGTGGAGCAGGTATGTGTGGTGTTTATTTCGGTTGGATGCAAGTTGGAACTATTCTTGTGGCAATGCTACTTATGGGCTCGATTACATCATGATTTGTCAGTATGTTTCCTATTTGAGTTTACTTACTGGACGAGGACATTAGTTGGCCTACAACAGCCAGTTATTACATTTCATTAATTGGCGTACCAAAGAAATACGCCTTGCACAAGAATAGGTATTTGTTTGTGTTTCATAGTTGTTTGAAGGAATTTTAAAATTATTTGTATTTTGCACCAGACCCACAGATTGGCTGGGTTTGTACTTTTACAGTTAGATAAACAGGTGTTTAACCTGTAGAATTTAGCACATACGTTTAAACTGTAGTTTTAAATCACTACAACAGGAATAAGCGGGTGCCAATTCTCGCTCTGAACTCCGAGAACGACGGACGTGTCCTTCTTTGTATTCGTGAGCAAAGTTCAGAAAGTCTTTTTTCCAGTTTGGTTATTGACTTGAACATACCGTTAGTAGATAGAAGTAGTGGGAAATGATCATGTGGGGGAGGGGTTGTGGGGGTAGGGGTGAGGGGTAGTACTCGTGTGGACAGAGGAGATATTGGACAATGTGGGCTACAGCATGGGAAGAGATGGGGAGCGAATAATGCTGACGAAACTGTGGAAATGATGGGATAGCGATGAGAAACGTGTCGGTAGTTTCATATTCCCCAGGTGCTGATAGGCTACATAAGAAAAAGATTGAATTAAAAATCTCCATAAAATATAAAATGATAAGGCCGAATTAAGTATGTGGGATATGGGCAGATACGTGGCGGCATGTACATGTGGGGAATGGTACATTGCAGGTAGATGCAGTTTGGAATTTGAGTGAGAAGATTTGGAAGCGGACTGGAAAGGAGATACAATCGGTAACTGTGGCGTCCGTAGATATTATATGTGTGCAGTATTTTAATACAATTTGTGTTTTTTGCTACTGCTACTTGTTTCTGTTGCGTAGCATGTTATTAGCTATGATACTTTCGTTCTGTATTTTGTGCATTAAAATAAGGCGTTTACAATAGAAAATATAGATTAAGCGTAAATATAAGTACCAGCTATATGTATAGCTATATGTATAGAGATTGTATAGATATGTAAGATTATTCAAAATCGTCGGGTTTAGTAAAAAGCATTAGCTTCCAAAGTTACACCAGTAATACAACAGCAAAACATTTTTTTTGTGTCAATAAAAATAAAACCTACATGTGCCATCTTCAAAAGAGCACCAAATAGAATACCCAGCAAACCACATTAAGCAGATAATAGTCGGATTATGGTTGGACCACTGGTCCCGATTTGAGGTGGCAGAAAGTTGGAAATGTCGCCGCGAACACTAGTGGCCGGACTATGGTAAAATACCAGCGGCCCAACGGTGGGACGCCAATGGGCTGCTGATTATCCTACACCGCTTAATTGCTTTGCCAACAATGGTCTGCTATATATATGACCACTACCCATCCAATAGCCACCCTACATCAGACTTTCATCCACTCAAATACATATTTTTACCGGGCTAGTATCCACCCATTTCCTGTATTCCCCTTTCATCCTTCCTAAATGTCATGAAAAATCATAAATTCATCCATTTCCATCAAGCACTATTTCGATACTTTTGCATAAAAGGAGTACTTCGTGGTCTCATGGTAAACGGCTTACACGAGATACGGAAGGCAATGAGTGAAAAATATATGTTTACGTATATTATACGAGCCTTTCTAACACGAGTACTCACGGTGAGGGATCCTGCTGTGTGGTCTCGTAGCTGAGGTTGGGAGTGGAGGGGGGGAGGCGATTGGAGGGCGTGTGATCAGTAGAGGGCTGTTGGGGGGTTGGGGGCAGCGATGAGTGATGCGATCAACAGACGTAATCTGTTGACTCTCCTCAGGCCGTGTGCTTCAAGGGGTGGATGCCCTCTGCAACCACTCTCCCTCATTCAACTGCTGTTTACATGCGTTCTCACTCGCCAACGAACCTGTCCGCTCCCCAGTATGCACGATAAAGACCCACGTCTTATACGGACTCTCTCACTATATAGGTATGGTGAACGGGGTATACAGCTCTGGAGGCTTAGTCTATTGATACTGGCAATGCTTCTAGATACCTGTAAAGCCTCGCAGACCTCTAGCAGTTAACTTATCTCGATGGCTTCGAGTTTAATTATCGCATCTCACAGTGGACGATCGTTTCCTAGATCTCTTATACAATAGCGTAGTTCGGCAACATGACTAGTATTAAGCTCTATGGTTTCATATCTCAAGGACATTCTCAGCCTATGAGGTGCCCGCGAGGTAAATATGAATTCCTAAAGTAAATTAATGGTGTGTATAACCCAAGTGGTTCAAACGCAATACCATAATACATATATACATACATACATACATACATACGCATAAACATTTTTTAGTGTTTATCACAAACTAAATTATCCATTTAGCACTCAATTCAGGGAGTATGGTAGTTGCGCACAAAAATATTGGTTCGAGACTGAATTACATTAATTGCAATTTACTTAACCAATGCCAACCACAGAATAAAACATTGCAGTTTCTTAAATGTCTAAGCCTAAGAAAAAACTTAATTACAATTCACTTTAGGTGTGGTTGGACGATTGAAACGTGAACTTCCCCAAACCAACCTCCCCCTAACTTTGATGTTAGTTAGAATAAAATATACAGCAATTCTTTCTCTTTTCTTAGCGCAGTGTTGTATTCTGTGCAGGGCTTATTTTGTTCGATTTTTTGGTATTTAACACTGAAGTATGTGGTCCACAACTATTACAGTTATTACTATTTTACAGTCTGTAGTGTGTCTGGCCGGCGGACGTGTCTTTCCTGTGCTCTTAAATAATCGGTAATTTAGGTTAGATTTAGTGTTAATACACCATTAAGTGTTATACTGTACGTTGCTCTGCCTATTCATATTTTAAATAAGACTACATTTAAGTTAAAATTATCTCGAATTGGGGACTAACTGTTCATTTAAATATTGCTGTTTCTACTTGGCCGCATGGTGAATTTCGAAGGAAAATGGAGCAGAGTGACGTCACGCCCCACCGCGAAACACCGTGATATTCAAATATTACTCTTCTATATCATCGACTGCCAACGAACCATTGCATTAACGTTAACATCAGCCATAACCCCCTATCCAGCAGCAAGCAGCCCAAACTCCCCGAAATTCTACCTATTTCTCAACATTCAACAAACGGATCAAGAGCCCAAGTTAAATTCTACAACTCTAAATTCGTCTATTTTGTCGATAATCATTACAATAATATTTTTATTTTAATTGCTTGTGTTAAACTTCACATACAATAACGACCATATATTTAAATTCTACACGCCGCAGCATTACAGACACACTACAGACGATAAATTTGACCCTACGCCGAATGGCAAACTGTGCTGTTCTACTTGTGTGAATATTGGAGAGCTGTATAGGGTGCTCAAAATTCCCTTACTGTTAAATATGGCTATGAATGTGGCCCATGTAATGGTATGAGGGTGCTCAATAAATCCTGGAAGGTCTGAAGAGTTCAACGGTTACTGGTTTAACTGTACATTACAAGTGATGCTTTATTTTAATTTCCTTTTTCCTATATAGGGACTGTTTCCCCTATGCATATAATGGGAAACAGTTACACACTTTCAGATTCTACTGGAGTCCAGCAATCAACGTGTTTTGATCTGCTGGACTCCCACATTTTCATAGGCTATGTAAATACAGTAGTTAAAGATCTACGCAGAGGTCTTCAACTATCTCCTAAGTAATTATGAAATGTATACTGTTGTTGAAGATATACTGCGTAGATCTTCAACTATCTCTACTGTAAATACGGCCTTAAGGTCGATCTGCATTTACACATATATAAATGCACTGGGTACTCATGCACACCATGAGTACCAGTGCAAAGGGCACAAAAACATTTTCACACAATTATAATGTCTTATTTCAACACCCTCCTCAATCAGTACTACATTAAATTTACAATTTTAAGTAATGATTGTTTTCGATTTTAACGGTGTTTTTTTTTCCTTTTGCATAAAATGCCCGGAGGACTTTCACGTCTTCCGGCTCTTCTTCCTCAGAATATCTTCCAGATTTCCAGTTACTTTCATTTCTCGCATTAAATGCTTGGAAGTCCACATCTTCTGATTTGAATTTCTCAGGATTCTCTAGCTCCAGTTTCTTTAACCGGGCTAGCAGCCTCGACATCGTCTGAGATTTCTCGTCCACGCTGTCCCAGGCATACTTAAATGCTTGATATTTTTCGTTTGGTAGGCTAGATACTATTTTCGTCACGACAGACGACTCATCAATCACGACGCCAATGTCGTTTAGACATCGTGCCAGGTCCTGTATTTCTGCGTATGCTGATACAGGTGATTGCCATATCTTAGTTCTATATTCATAGAATTTTTCAAGTGTTTGCTGCTTATTTAATGCACTTGAATCTGAATGGATTTCTACGAGTTTGTCGTAGATTTCCTTCGCTGTGACGCAGGCATGCACATAATCCAGTTGGTTGCTATGAAGGCTGAGTAGAAGGACGGCTTGGGCATCTGTGTCCAGTGTGTCCCATTGACCTTGTAAGTCAGCGTTAGTAGCATGCCGCTTGATGGTTCCATTTACTATTTCCCAAAGGCTGTAGGATTTTAGTACAATGACAACTTGCATCTTCCATTTTGCAAAGTTGTAGCCATCAAGTTTTAAGATCGGTCCAAAGTCGATCCTTTTTGTCGCCATTATGTCTAGGATTTTGTTCGGTACACGGCTGGTTACGGTACGTGGCCCCACCTTCAGGACTTTTTTCGGTACACGGCTGGTTACGGTTCCGGCTTTACCTTCAGAGTTTATTTGGTACACGGCTGGTTACGGTTCCGAATTCTTTTTTCAACTTTGACGGTACACGGCTGGTGACGCTTCCGACTTTTACAAAGTTGAAGGTACACGGCTGGTTACGGTTACGACTTCTACTTCAGGTTTACAATACACGGCTTCCACTTAGGGTTTACAGTACACGGCTTCCACTGTATCTGTTTTCTGCTCCGTTTTCTGAAAACACTCTCCTTAAAGTTTTCTGGGATTCCGGATGTAGTACGGTCCACTGTATCCGTCTTCTGCTCCGTTTTCTGAAAAAAATCTTCTTGAGATTTTCTGGGAGCCTGGATGTGGTAAGGTCCGCTGTATCCGTCTGTTTAATCTTCTTCAGATTTTCTCGGAGTCCGGTTGTCCTCGGGTTCACTGTATCCGTCTGTCTGCTCCGTTTTCTAAAACTCTTCTTCAAGATTTCTTCCCTCTACTGTTAGTGGTTCTTGAGCTTCCGTCGCTGAGAACGTGTTAAATATGGCTATGAATGTGGCCCATGTAATGGTATGAGGGTGCTCAATAAATCCTGGAAGGTCTGAAGAGTTCAACGGTTACTGGTTTAACTGTACATTACAAGTGATGCTTTATTTTAATTTCCTTTTTCCTATATAGGGACTGTTTCCCCTATGCATATAATGGGAAACAGTTACACACTTTCAGATTCTACTGGAGTCCAGCAATCAACGTGTTTTGATCTGCTGGACTCCCACATTTTCATAGGCTATGTAAATACAGTAGTTAAAGATCTACGCAGAGGTCTTCAACTATCTCCTAAGTAATTATGAAATGTATACTGTTGTTGAAGATATACTGCGTAGATCTTCAACTATCTCTACTGTAAATACGGCCTTAAGGTCGATCTGCATTTACACATATATAAATGCACTGGGTACTCATGCACACCATGAGTACCAGTGCAAAGGGCACAAAAACATTTTCACACAATTATAATGTCTTATTTCAACACCCTCCTCAATCAGTACTACATTAAATTTACAATTTTAAGTAATGATTGTTTTCGATTTTAACGGTGTTTTTTTTTCCTTTTGCATAAAATGCCCGGAGGACTTTCACGTCTTCCGGCTCTTCTTCCTCAGAATATCTTCCAGATTTCCAGTTACTTTCATTTCTCGCATTAAATGCTTGGAAGTCCACATCTTCTGATTTGAATTTCTCAGGATTCTCTAGCTCCAGTTTCTTTAACCGGGCTAGCAGCCTCGACATCGTCTGAGATTTCTCGTCCACGCTGTCCCAGGCATACTTAAATGCTTGATATTTTTCGTTTGGTAGGCTAGATACTATTTTCGTCACGACAGACGACTCATCAATCACGACGCCAATGTCGTTTAGACATCGTGCCAGGTCCTGTATTTCTGCGTATGCTGATACAGGTGATTGCCATATCTTAGTTCTATATTCATAGAATTTTTCAAGTGTTTGCTGCTTATTTAATGCACTTGAATCTGAATGGATTTCTACGAGTTTGTCGTAGATTTCCTTCGCTGTGACGCAGGCATGCACATAATCCAGTTGGTTGCTATGAAGGCTGAGTAGAAGGACGGCTTGGGCATCTGTGTCCAGTGTGTCCCATTGACCTTGTAAGTCAGCGTTAGTAGCATGCCGCTTGATGGTTCCATTTACTATTTCCCAAAGGCTGTAGGATTTTAGTACAATGACAACTTGCATCTTCCATTTTGCAAAGTTGTAGCCATCAAGTTTTAAGATCGGTCCAAAGTCGATCCTTTTTGTCGCCATTATGTCTAGGATTTTGTTCGGTACACGGCTGGTTACGGTACGTGGCCCCACCTTCAGGACTTTTTTCGGTACACGGCTGGTTACGGTTCCGGCTTTACCTTCAGAGTTTATTTGGTACACGGCTGGTTACGGTTCCGAATTCTTTTTTCAACTTTGACGGTACACGGCTGGTGACGCTTCCGACTTTTACAAAGTTGAAGGTACACGGCTGGTTACGGTTACGACTTCTACTTCAGGTTTACAATACACGGCTTCCACTTAGGGTTTACAGTACACGGCTTCCACTGTATCTGTTTTCTGCTCCGTTTTCTGAAAACACTCTCCTTAAAGTTTTCTGGGATTCCGGATGTAGTACGGTCCACTGTATCCGTCTTCTGCTCCGTTTTCTGAAAAAAATCTTCTTGAGATTTTCTGGGAGCCTGGATGTGGTAAGGTCCGCTGTATCCGTCTGTTTAATCTTCTTCAGATTTTCTCGGAGTCCGGTTGTCCTCGGGTTCACTGTATCCGTCTGTCTGCTCCGTTTTCTAAAACTCTTCTTCAAGATTTCTTCCCTCTACTGTTAGTGGTTCTTGAGCTTCCGTCGCTGAGAACGTGTTAAATATGGCTATGAATGTGGCCCATGTAATGGTATGAGGGTGCTCAATAAATCCTGGAAGGTCTGAAGAGTTCAACGGTTACTGGTTTAACTGTACATTACAAGTGATGCTTTATTTTAATTTCCTTTTTCCTATATAGGGACTGTTTCCCCTATGCATATAATGGGAAACAGTTACACACTTTCAGATTCTACTGGAGTCCAGCAATCAACGTGTTTTGATCTGCTGGACTCCCACATTTTCATAGGCTATGTAAATACAGTAGTTAAAGATCTACGCAGAGGTCTTCAACTATCTCCTAAGTAATTATGAAATGTATACTGTTGTTGAAGATATACTGCGTAGATCTTCAACTATCTCTACTGTAAATACGGCCTTAAGGTCGATCTGCATTTACACATATATAAATGCACTGGGTACTCATGCACACCATGAGTACCAGTGCAAAGGGCACAAAAACATTTTCACACAATTATAATGTCTTATTTTAACACTTACCCAGTTCAATTTAGTCTGGGGTATCAAAACTATAATACACAAAATAGCATAGTTTGCCATATAAAAGGTGGGTTCTTATTACATAATATATACCAATATTTGGAATTATATATTTTTTTTTACCTTGAGCTCGGTTTTTTTTTGTTTATTTCATAAATCAGATGTCTGATCAGAAACTCTATATTATTAGAGTTACCTACATGTGTATTAGATAATCTTTTTTTCCGATTGCGCTTGATATATGTCGCCGGGCTTCTTCATTTTTCCTTACTAAATTACTTTCTGACTGACTCTGTAATTAGATTTTAGTAAGATAAATTTTATTTTTTGTAAATTGGTGTTCTATCAAAATTATTTATGCTGTTTTCGGTACCGTTATCATGAATTTTGACCTTACTGTGTAGTGCGTAAATGTTTATTGTTTGTATGACTAAGAATGAATAAAACCCGAATAATATTACGAACTTCACAAATTGTGTTCTGATTTTTCTACAATGTTAAATACCGGAAGACAAAGAACAGGCTGTGTACAAAACACGACATTGCACTAAATGTGAAAATACGGATAACAGTACAAGTATTTTTCCCTGATGCGATAGTCAATAAGTCGTGAAACATTGCACTTATCACTTAAACAGATGTAATATAAACAGTAAAACCCAGGTTTGTAGTTAAGTATAACTAACAGTGTCACAAACACTCACAAACTAACTTGCAGAATTCATTTTGTCGGTTACGGTTTCCAATGCGTTGTGAGATACTAATTCTAATCTGCAACTAAACTGAAAGCCGCGCTACTTCCCCTGAATCCTCTGTAACAAGTGAGTTGTTATAGTGGTAAATCTACCGTCGGTCCATCCGCGATTAACCAACTAAAAACGACTCGTTATTCCCCTACTAAAAATCACCAGTGAATTATTGGCAGATTTAGAGTGGAAAATCTTGCCCTTTAACGGACACTAAATGGACCATAAGCCAACATAAGAAGCCTTCGTAGGACCAACTGACGGTTTACAAATTCGGCACTCTAGTATTTTGACTTAAAAGCCAGACTATTATCCATAGCCAACCGTTTTCCGACCAGCCATTCATAATCTGACCAAAAACGTACTTTTATTTGCCTAACGTGGTTTGCTGGGTAGACCTGAATCACATTTCAAGTAACATTAATAATTAAAGTTGCAGGTATAGTATACAAATCTTTTAGCAAGCGCGTAATTTAATGAAAGGAAGTCCAATTGTTTTGAGGCTCTTTACTTTTAAATAAATGTTAATAAATTATTACAATAGAAACAGTAATTTCCCAAAGATATTTACAACATTGTCAGCTCCATTAGTAACCAAGTTATGGATACGCTATTGTCCTCTTGTGGGTAGTCTGGCTAGAATTTAGAGCATAAGATCAAAAGTAACTATTTCAGAAGCAAATAAATGGGAATAGCCACAATATTTAACGAAATATTGAAGCAATTTTAAACGTTGCACAAAAAATGTAAGAATCTGTATATAAATATATAGGTATGTAGTATTTCATATACTCGTGAAGTAATTGTGAAGTACATTCAAACTTTTAATCAATTGTACTGTGTTTAAGATACATGTAAATTACATAATAAAAAATGTCTTACGTACACGATGTGTCAAAACTAGGACATTCAAGATAACAGACTAGGTGTTTATTTTAAGAAGGAAGTAATCATAAGAACGTTGAGCTATGACAAGATGGTTTCTGAAAGTTGCTACTGATTTTATATTTAGATTGTCGTAATCAAAGAAATTGTAGTGTGTAGTTTAGATCTTCTTGACGCTAAAAAATGTAAAACGACGGCAGTTGAAACTTAAATAAATACAGAAGTATTGATTTTGTTGAGAAACGATACGCCAAAATTTAAATTTGTCTGATTTACTTGTGAACTTGAAAAACCACCCTAATACTTGTATGCAATGTGTACGTATGAATTCACTAAGAATACAACTTTGTGTAAGGTCTTTTTATGTGTATGAAGTTTAATTTTTGGTTGCAGTTTATATGCTGGTGAATCTTGTGTATTAAATAATGTTTTGTTGCAAGTAAAAAAAAACTCGTACTATATAAAAATGTCAGTGACAACACATTTGTCTGATTATTTATTTTTTATAGCGAGTTAATTGGATACCCTTATACCTTAGTCCAGTAGTGAAAGGGCTTAAAGTTTTGAATACAGCTTTGTTAAAACACTTGACAACGCATCTTGTTTTTAGTTGTCTCTGCATATAAGGTGTTGCATTAAATACAATTTTTCAACTCCCACCTATTTAATACTTGTTTCATATTTACGTAATTTTATTCAACATGGGTGTTTACGTTCAAGTTTGCGATATTTACGATAAAGCTCTCTTAACTGACAAGGAAAAGACAGTCTGTAAATTAAAGACCAACGCGCTGTGCTAAAAACAGATTAACAAATTCAACGATGCATTTAAAGACACAACTAGTGGAATTTAAAGCGTTAAAATCATAAATTGTCGCGTAACCATGAATTTTATCCCCATTGTTTCCATAAAATTGTACACAACGCTTTCAAGAAGTTCAAAATACAGATAAAACTAATAAGGCACATTGAAACTGATGAGGCACATTGAAACTGAATTTGAAACTCAAAGCCCAAGTTGTGTTTGCAATGTTCAAGTTCAGAGTACCACAAACCACAAATCTTGCAAGCCTGAACTGAGAGGCAGGTGTCCTGCTCATGACTGCACTTTCGTTTTCAAGACAGAGAAGGATTTAGTATTTTGAAAGCCAAAATACAGCGCAAAAATATTTGGCTTGCCTAATTTTAATACACAAATTGTTCAGAAAAGAAACAAGATCAAAAAAGTTGGAGACAAAATGGTGATCTGTATGACGTATTCATCACAGCAAAAAAACTATGCGACGAAAAACTAGCCTCGATTGAACAAGCTGACCAGCAGTTTTGAGTTGTAACATGTAGAGGTATTAAAATACTTTCAGAAAGGTTGTCAAATGCAATTAAAATTGATTTGATTCAAAACTGTACATGATTAATAGCACATGTAATGTGTAAATTTTAGAAAAAACCCAGATGTCATTATTAGGCGAAGATTTTGCAGCAATAATTCCAAAAAGGAAGAAAACTGCATGCAAAAAAAACAACTTGTAGCAACCCTACAGGCAACGTCAGCCCAGCTAAGTTCTAGGTGTTAACATCTACAACTTAAACTACAGGACAAGATGATGGCTTACCTAATAAAATAAAAAAAAGAAACAGTAAATATCATACAGATTGGAAAAAACAGACAGTGGCTGAGACTTCAACTACCACAAAGTATAGTGAGCATACAGTTTAGCGTTACCTTATTTTAAAATTTGTTTATACGTGGAATTTAATTGTTTAATAATACAGCTGTATACAATTTTAACTACACTCTCATTTACTTTAAAAGGAACTCGGGCCATTAATGCTGGTCATATTGCTTTGTGTGAAGCAGTAATTTCAGGGTTTCTTCATTCAGCTAGGGCAGACGCAAATGTATTTTTAAATCCATCTTGAGGTATAATATAGCATAAAAACATCATTTTTATTATTACCTAATATACATTTATTAGTTTCTACATTCAATAATACAACCCTGTACTATGCTAGATGCTTCTTAGAAACAACAAACTGAAACCGCACGCATTGCTGCTATTAAGCATAAAGTTGATAAAGAACGAAGGCAAGAATTAATATCAAGCAACAGCGTAGAACCAAGCAAGAAAAGTAGTCTTTTCAAATGCTATATTAACGGATTCATCAAACGATTTAGTTCAACAAAATGTTTGTATTGTTTTTAGGAACTCTTACTATCCACCACGGAGATGTTTAAGCCAGCAAGAATCGTGTGGCTTCGAAACCAGCTTCCATGGATACCTACGCTGGTAATTAAAATCTGTATGTGCTTTAATATACCGCAAATATTTTGAATAATTTTGGCAACAAAATCCTATATGGTAGTTTTTTTTGAAGCTCGACGAAATACTGCAGCAGCATTATTGCGTGCAAGAATTGACTGAAAAAGCTTCATTGTTCATTCGCCGACCACCAGCAATTCCAAAAGACACTGTACAACTGAAGAGCTTCACTCTAAAAATACCTCTCGAAAAATACAATAAATAGCTTCAAAAAAGTACATAGTTGCTATAGGTTACACCATGTCCTGCGCATTCTCTTGCACTCAAAATAAAACAATAACAACATTTATTAGCATTCTAGCATCGATAAATTTTTTAAAAAGTAAGATAAAAATGTGTTGTATGTTGCACCATGGCATGACTAACTACTAAGTTTGTGGCTACTAGCTTCTGTATAAAAGAAGTCCAGACACCGTACGTTGGAAAACTCACATTCATAATACTACTGGGGTATGGGAACACTTTGGCTTTTGCTGCTCATTTTACACTTAAAAATACGTTATTTCCGTGTTCTGGTAAGTAGAAGAATGGTGGGTTTCTTCTTCATTTTTTATTTACATAAATAGAAAAAAATACGTTAAATTACATATTCACATAAAATTTACATATTATCAATAATAGAATTTTATTATAAACTTTTGTTTATACAGAGTATAGACGGATAGGGATGGAAGGGTAACAACAACTTGACCTTGAAAATGGGATCTGAAAGCTGAACTAATCTGAATTTTCTGACTAGCTAAATCCATATCAGAATTTTTAATTTTGACTTGACCAAATCTGAATTCAAATATTTAAAAAAATTGAATCCAAATCACTGTCTCGAAGGTATTTTCTACAAAAATTAACACAACGTAAGGATTAAGGATACTATCAGACAGTGGATACTGTCTAGATTTAAATCCTCAGTACTTACAAGTAGTGTAAAACGTACGCTATTCTACACAATTGACCTCCCTTGACCCCATGACCCCTCAAGGTCATGACCCCATGACCCCATGACCTCACCCCCCTAACCTAAAGCCCAATGAACTCTTCCAAGGTCATCTAAGGGTCATCCGCCGTAAACGTAACAGTGTACCGCTATAATGACCCCGCGGTCAGTGCCCCCGCAAGCGTAAGGGTATGACGCCGCCATTGCCCCACCCCCTCTCATGATACCGCCACTGTAGTGGTCACGTGCATCGAAATCGTACCCGCCCATTATCCCCCACAGTACACTCAAAGTGTACCGCCATTGTCCCGCCCCTGTCCATTGACCCGCCACTGTACCGTCCAAGGGGCCGCCACTGTACCCGCCATTGTACTGGCCAAGTGTACCGCCACTGTACCCGCCTATTTACCCCCACAGTACCCCCAAAGTATACCGCCACAGTCACGCCAGTGTTATGGGCCCCTTTCATACCACGTGATTGGACGGCGCCATTGCCCCGTACCCGCCCCTGCGAAATAACCCGTACACGTCACAGGGTTAATAAAGTGTCAGTCACTCCGACGTGTCCATCGCTGTTATGATTTATTATGTATAACGTATATGCACTGCATAAGAGCTCGTTATAATACAATTTAAAAATAAATTTTGATTTTGAAAATATTTTTAAATATGCAAAATATGTTATATAGTTTATAGTTATTATGCATTCACGTAATAATAATAATATTACCACAACTCAAAACTACAATTAAAATAATAGAAAACAATAGGACTAAAAATATTAAAATTGACATAGATGCAGCACATCCTGCAACGTGAATACCAAATCAAAAAAATGTCTAATTTTTAATACGTAAACTTCCATGTACAGCACACTTGTACATTTAGTATTGCTACAGATTAGAATGACAAAAAGTAGTGTAGTATATGCACAACCAAGACAAGAAAAATTTATGTAATTTCCTTACTCACCTACAGCTCCATCACTATTTGATGTATATAAAAAATACAGATGAAACCCTACATATTACATAGGAAATGCTCTGCTTACAAGTTTAGTGGCACATTTTGCTACTGCTCATTAGTATTCTATATACTACGCAGCGCATTGTGAAGAATAATCACATGTCCACGTACAGTCTATGATGCATAACCACTTTCAAGCACGTTTTTGCTCCCTGCAAATAATTTATGCAAAAAAATGGTACTCTATAAAATACCTTACACAAAGCACGTCTCCATGCACTGATGTATTTTTTTGTACTCTACGTCCGCAGTACCTCGCAACAAAATTATACAATATTTTCAATCTCGCATCCTGGTCGTTAGGTAATACTTATAAAAAAATGCATACAATTGCTGAAAATAATTAATTTTTGCACACGTACCTCTGCTTATCTAATAATTTTACGTACTTTTTTGAACTTTTACATTAAAAAACTGGACTTGTATATAAAACCGTCCTTCTGGATATTTTTTATTCCCAAACCAAAATCCTATATAAACGAATCTTAGTTTTGGACAAAGTAGCACTGCTCACACAGCTTTGCTCGGACCCTGTCATTTTTCATGGAGCTCTAACGTCTCCACGTAGTCATACCATGACCGGGCGGTCAACATGTGACTATAGTGTCCTGACGTGGAGTGGTGGATATGACTGGAGGGTTGTCGGACATTTTCTCCCTCGGAATTTTTTTACCCGGCGACTTAATTTTTTTTTCTAGAATTGTACTTAATGACTTTAAACATTGACTTTGGGGGGGGTTGTAAGTTTTTGCACCTGGAATGTTACCGGACCCTGTCATTTTTTATGGAGCTCCAACGTCTCCACGTAGTCATACCATGACCGGGCGGTCAACATGTGACTATAGTGTCCTGACGTGGAGTGGTGTATATGACTGGAGGGTTGTCGGACATTTTTTTCCTCGGAATTTTTTCACCCGGAGACTAATTTTTTTCTGGAATTGTACTTAATGACTTTAAACATTGACTTTGGGGGGGGGTTGTAAGTTTTTGCACCTGGAATGTTACCGGACCCTGTCATTTTTCATGGAGCTCCAACGTCTCCACGTAGTCATACCATGACCGGGCGGTCAACATGTGGCTACGCTGTCCTGACGTGGAGTGGTGGGTATGGCTGGAGGGTTGTCGGACATTTTCTCCCTCGGAATATTTTTACCCGGACACTTTAATTTTTTATTTTTGGGAATTGGACTTAAAAACTTTTAACATTGACTTTGGGGGGTTGTAAGTTTTTGCACCCGGAATGTTGCCGGACTCTGTCATATTCCATGGAGCTCCAAAACGTCTCCACGTAGCCATGCCATGGCCAGGAGGTCAACATGTGGCTACGCTGTCCTGACGTGGAGTGGTGGGTATGGCTGGAGATTTGTCGGACATTTTCTCCCTCGGAATATTTTTACCCGGACACTTTAATTTTTTTTATTTTTGGGAACCGGACTTAATGACTTTTAATATTGACTTTGGAAGGTTGTAAGTTTTTGCACCCGGAATGTTGCCGGACTCTGTCATATTCCATGGAGCTCCAAAACGTCTCCACGTAGTCATGCCATGGCCAGGAGGTCAACATGTGGCTACGCTGTCCTGACGTGGAGTGGTGGGTATGGCTAGAGGGTTGTCGGACATTTTCTTCCTCGGAATATTTCTACCCGGACACTTTAATTTTTTTTACTCACACTTTAAGTATATAGTACATGTACATAATACTTTAACACATGAAATGCAAAACCTAATGGGTTGTAAAACATTTTCCGCCTAAACAAATTTTTCCTGAAAAGAGTTTTTTCGCATTTTTGAAAAAAACATTTGCGTAAACATTGTTCAACATAAACGCAAAATTAATGCGTTACTACATTACTCACACTTTAGATATTTAATGACCATGTACAAAATACTGTGCCACATACAATGCGAAACTTAATCGGTTGTAGGAAATTTTCCGCCTAGACAATTTTTCCTGGAAAATGTTTGTTTGCATTGTTCAAAAAATGATTTGCGTCAACATTGTTTAACGTGAACACTTACAAGGTTTCCGAACATTTACCACCTAAATAGTTACCTCAATGGTTCATTATAAAACTTTAATGCTCTAAAAGTTTTTGTCAAGTTGCTCCTGGATATTTTTTTCTGCGCGTAACGTATTTGACCAGAATAGAGTTTTACCTTTTTAAAGAAACTAAACCTAATGATATTTATTTGTGAAAATAATTGTTATGAATTGTTAACACTTTAATATTTTTAACTGCCAAGTATTACTACTTGCTCAGTTTTAATTTAGCTAAGTGTTGATGCAGATGCATACTCTGCATCTCTTTTCTAAAAGTGTATAAAATATTTTAATTACTTGTAATTGCGAACCTAGATATAATTTTTTTGTACATCACGTACAAATAATTATTTGCTACTTCTTGCAATTATAAAATAAGAAAACAACACAAACCAAAACGTACATTACTATTTCATCATTTTATTATTTTCACTAAATATATATA
Organism: Dicyrtomina minuta; assembly: GCA_949802685.1. Lineage (NCBI taxonomy): Eukaryota > Metazoa > Arthropoda > Collembola > Symphypleona > Dicyrtomidae > Dicyrtomina > Dicyrtomina minuta. The sequence continues at coordinate 51,838 of CATKUY010000222.1, forward strand.
TACATATTTATTGAAAGTTAAAAACCAATGCTACACTTGTTTTAAAAATTTTTTTTATCAAAAAATTGTTAACTTGCAAATAACAAAAATGTAGAGTAAGATTAGATTGAGTTTGCAAAATTTGTAAGTTCTCTTCATCAACCAACCTTATCATATCGATCTGCATTCTGGTTAAGCAGTAACTTAGATTTATTTTCTTCGTTTTGCAGATTTAACAGATTTTTTTTCACTGCTTCTTTTACAATGGAGATGACACGATGATTTACAGATTATTTTATTTGCAATTTGCTGCAAGCTTTCAAATGATTTCCAACGAGACAAATTAATCATTGGAATTTGTACTACGTTTGATTGTAGGTCGTGTGGTGTTTTGATGAGTGTGTCTTGAACTTGCAACGCACTTTCTGCAGGTTTTTGAATTTGCATCTCACTTACTGAATTAACATTACTAGCTGTCAAATTTACTTTATTCTCTTCTAAATTGACAATTGCTACTGGTGGTAAATTGGATACTGACAGTGAAGCAAAATCTTGAATTTTAGAGTTTGATAAATCTTTGTTTATGAAGATATCTATTAACGTGTCATACAACTTGGGTTCAATAATTCTCATCACTGTCGCCATTGTTTAATCCAATGCAAATACGTTCAAAGTTAGCAATTTCAAAAAACACTGTGGATAGCAGCTGTTGTATTAGATGTTGACTTTGAAGGCAAATAAGTCGAATCCGTTTGATTGATGGTTTTCGAGTAGTATAACACGCAGTTAGGCACTTTTTATGAAATGTTTTAATCTTGTTTGCAGTTGATTTTGTAAGCTTGCACTCAAATAAATCAACGTTTAAGGCGCATTCAGCTATTGCTAAAAGCTGATCTAGCGTAGCTCTATTTATACAATTCCCAAATCGCCTTATTTGTTTCAGTTTATTTCCACGAGCTGGAATCAGGTTATAAAGAAATTCTTGTTCTTTTTCTAATCTGGTGTTCATTTTGACGGAATGTAAATTAGGCAATTTGTTGGATCTGGATATAAATTTGACCGCACCCAGAACTTAGTGTTTGTACTCTTCGGATGCATGTCCAAAAAGAGATAACCGTGTTTTCGAGTCGAGACAGCGTTAATATATGCTTCTTTTAAAAAATTCACTTCTCCCGAACACACCTGGCGGCCAATATTTGTTATAACTGATCTATCTCGTCGAAAATCAAATATAACTACATATTGCGTAGATAAATTAATGTCACGCAAGCCTGATTTAAAGGCATTTTGCATAAGTAATATCATAAAAGCTCCTCTATGATGGCAATATTTTGTAAAATACTTGGTTAGTAATAAATTTTCAGGACTGCCTTTTTTAGAAATAATGTCTAACTGATCATCCACAATAATGAGAATTGGAGAGTCTTTATGTCTTTCAATATCATAAATATCATTAGAAAATATAACGTCAGGATCTAATTTTTGAATTTCGTAAAACTCATCTTGAAAGTCGCAGTAAATTTACAATCCCTTTGGAATTGGCGTATCTTTTATAGTTTTTCTGTTTAATATTAAATTAAGCACAAAGTAAGTTTTTCCAGCAAATGAAGGACCATTTATATTTAGAGTAAATGGAGCCTTAAGCTTAAAATCTAGTAAATCACTTGGTTTAGACGAATGATAATTCATGTTGTTCACTTATGCAGTAAAAAATATGAACTAAACGTTATTATTCGGGTTGCAAGCTTTTTATTATTAAAACACCAAATTAGTTATGCTACAACAACTCATATTATTACAACAATCATATAATGTACGGTCCACGTCATACATTTTGTACGGATCAAAGTTACAAATAGTATTTATAAATTTTACTACTTTGCGATCGTTTGATCGTCTATTTAACGTAAACTGATTCAAAAATGTATCAAACGGAATTCCAATTGCCATGGAGTAAAGAAAGTACACGCAATATTGTCCACATATAATTGAGTTTGACGATTGAAATTGTGGCCAAGATTCTCCATATATTCTTGTGGGCGGACCTTTAATATTTTTGTAGTGCTCCAGATCATATCCAAACGAGTCAAAGTAGTAGCATTCTCTTGGTGAAATAACCTAGAAGCTGATCCAATGAGAACCTGGACTATCATTATTATCAACGTTACTGACAATTTCAAATGGAAAATGATCAAATTTAATAGACGACACCAGAGTGTCAGCTGCTGTTATATAGATTGGTACTTTAAATTTAGAGCAAGAAAATAAAATCCGAAACGCTTCAACTAAAGAAGTGGTATTCATACTGATTTTGTTACTGATCGCCAAACGTAACCCTTTTGTGTTTGTCTATTTGAATTAACGATTGATAATCACAGTAAAGAATCACGTTGATTGATTCGTCCAAGGGTGTCCGAAACCGAATTCCAAGTTTAATTTGTCCAGACCGGTTAACTACAAAACCGTTTGTATTGTTAGGAAGCAACTGAAACGTTGTCAAAACATTACCTGCAAACATATATATAATATTACAAATTATTTAATATTTTTCTTAGAACAGTAAAAATAAAATGTAATTTAACTGGCCAAAATACAAGTCTTACCATTGGTGTAATTATCTCTTGTGATACCATTTCCTAATGCCGCCCAAGACGCTGCACTTTTGAGTGATCTTACTCCCAAAAGAAAATTGTCCGCACCCGAGTTGTTCGAAGTTCTAAAGCTGAATGGTATACTTTTAAATTCTACAGATTCACCGTTCCATGTTAATGATAATTCAATAAAATCTTTATGCAGAAAATTGAACGGACTCTTATCAATTTTTCCATTGTAGGCCGCGCTTGATACAAACCCTACAAAAATCATTTTAGGTACTTTTTTTAAAATGATGGCGTCCGTCATATTGCTGGTTGTTCCTTGAGATATCGAATAGGTTTTAATTTCCATATCATTGCATGGAAATAAATACTTTTTACCTTCAGCAAGCAGACTTATATGTTCATCAATAATAGACGATGACACAAATTTTTGACGTACATAAAGTTTTGCTTCATTAATATCATATCTAAATGGAACTTTATTAACACCAGGCTTAGTTGTGGTTGCCGACGTAAGGCAAAATTCAGGTAAAGCTCGCCTTAATAAAAGTTTAACTTTACAACCTGGAGGAATAAATCTTGTTTGGTTAAACAGATTTGTTACAATTTTGCCGAGCATAGAAAAGTGCTTAGATTCTGCAACCATGTCAAAACGCTTTTTAAATCCTGCATTTTGATCCTTATTAAAGTTGTCTTGTACATTGTCAGAGCAGTAGCCTTCGTCAAGCAGCAAATCATTTTTTTCTTGTGGACTCGTTGAAATTAACCGGTGAATGTATGCAAGATATCCGTATTGGTTATTGCATCAAAAACTTTGATATCGTTTAGATATAATTCAACATTGTTAAACATTGCTTGAAAAAATAAATTACAAGGACTAAGAACATCAGTAGCAGCAAGTACTGTGCCGTCTTGATTGCAAAGTCTGCAGTTGACGTATAAAAGTATGTCAGAAGGATCCACATAATCTAACGTATCAAATTCAAATTCCAGCGGGTTCCAATTATCTCAGAGCGGTAGTTTTGAAAATTGTTGAGTGTATTCACCTAAAGCACAAGTTAAAGTTTATGTTACTTGCAAATTCACTATTTAAAAATGTACTTGAATTAAAAACTGTGTTATAATAAATAAAAGACATTACCTTTATTCAGTTGAGATGTATCAGTTGGTTGAAGGTGAAAGGAATTAAGATTAGAAACAAGATATTTTTCAGAGCCCTTGTAGGCAGTTGCGTCGTCTTCAAATAATGATTGTCCGTCCATTTTAGAATAAATTGTTCAAAATATATTATTTTTTACGATTATACGCACGATAAGGGAGAATTTTGCGACCGCTACCTACTTGCTTCAAGTTACTAACTCGTCTATGACATTTTCGGATCATGTTACCTTGTTTTATACTCCCATTTTTAGCACATGTTTTGCAAAAAGACCCGCCAGATTGTAAAAGCTTAGGTTTTATACTTTTAGATATGACATTAGAACGTTTACGCTTTTCAGATTAAATTTTTGCGGTAAATTTAGGTTTTTGAGTAGGTGCGTTTGCTAAATGTTGCGAACTGTCTGCTAAAGTTACCAAATTCGGCGTTTGAGTTTTGCTGAATGGGGTTAAATCTTTACTTGACTCTGACAAATCTAGTGAATTTAAAGTTTTGTTCGAATCAAATGGAATTAAAACGTTAGAACCGTTGCCAAAATCAAGTGCCCCAGCCATGCTTTGACTGATAATGATAGGTTTACCTGAATTGGTTTGCATGGAACTTGCTAATGGTTCCAAAATGCACGTGCCTTGATCGCAGAATATATTGCGCATTATTTTGGTATGGGCTAGATGTGTTGTTTAACAATAATTTGACTGTTTAGTTTTATTTTTAACAAGCTGCGTGCATATTCGTCTACTAAGAAATGCAAATGTCCTGAAGGTGGTTTCCCGATAGCAGCAAGTACACTACTGACAAGAAATCAATCTGAGTTTCGCTTAAATAGTTTCTGTTTGAGTTCCATTCTCAAATAACAGGAACAAAAAAATGTTTGGAAAATAAAATTGATTACTAATAAGGTCAGTAAGAAGTAACAATTTTATGATGGAATACTATCTTAAACGTTAATAGGGGTTTGACGGTGGTCAAAAATGGTCGATTAAACAATTAGATCGTCCTTGATTTATTAAATGAATCTTTGAAATAGCAGAAGCATTCGTTTGAACATTTAAATATGTATTTAAATATATTTAAAAAATAATAAACTGATAAAATATTAATTTACGATTTTGTTTGACCTGTATTTTAATTCATTAATTGCAATAAGTAGCGAAGCTAACTTGACAAAAACTTTAAGAGCAATAAAGTTTTATGAACCATTGAGGTAACTTTTTGGGTGGTAAATGTTCGGAAACCTTGTAAGTGTTCACGTTAAACAACGTTCACGCAAATGGATTTTTAAAAAATGCAAAAAAACATTTTGCAGGAAAAAATTGTCTATGCAGAAAATTTCCTACAACCGATTAGGTTTCGCATTGTATGTGTTAAAGTATTATGTACATTGTCATTATATACTTAAAATGTGAGTAATGCAGTAAGGAATTGCAATTTCATAAATTTCGTGGGAAATTATCCGGGTGCTAACTAGCTGAAGCAATTTTGCGTTTATGTTAAACAATGTTTACGCAAATGTTTTTTTTTTAAATGCAAAAAAAACATTTTTCAGGAAGAAATTGTCTAGGCGGAAAATGTTTTACAACCCATTAGGTTTTGCATTGCATGTGTTAAAGTATTATGTACATGTACCATTTACTTAAAGTGTGAGTAATCTAGCAACGCCTTGAAATTTTAAAAATTGGGTGGGAAATTATCCGGGTGCTAACTAGCCGAAAAATCCTATCTGTTAATGTTAAACAACATTCACGTAAATCGTTTGTAAAACAAAAGACAAAAAAAAGTCCGGGAAAAAATTGTCCGGGTCAATGTCCTACACCTAAATATTTACGATAGCCTATGTATGTCCATTGCAATCACACTGGATACTTTAGTGATTTTTTACTATACATTTTTGTAAGTAAAATTATTCTCGAGTAATATTTGCATCGACCAAGAAAACCTTCAAAGTTGTTATGCAAATTAGGTTGATCGTTGAGTTTTAGAATGTGTTTTTTGTTAAACATTTTTTATTTACATTGCATGGCGTCTGACAGGTAGGTAGTCAATTTTATTTTAAGTTTGGGTGCTTGCTATTATTTCAATGTAAATTTAAATCTCATGTTATTGTTGTTATTATTATCTGTATGTATATAAAGCATGTAACATATTTTGCATCTTTATGTACTATATTATTGTAGTTGTACTTTTGCTTGTTGTTATTATTCTACTGGTAAACTTTAATTTCATGTTATCATTATTATTACGTGAAGAATCTACATAACGTATTTTGCATTTAAAATAATAATAACACAGTGGCGGCGCGGCGTCTTGTACAGGGTAATGTCCAGGGGCGGCTACAAGTCAATAGCGGCGTCCAATCCCGTGTAAGAAGAGGGGCCCATGACAGTGGCGTCACCCTGGCGGTATACATTGGGGGTACTGTGGGCGGTTAATGGGCGGCTACAGTGGCGGTAAACTTGACCGATAAAGTGGCGGGTACAGTGGCGGCCCCTTGGACGGTACAGTGGCGGGTCAATGGACAGGGGCGGGACAATGGCGGTACACTTTGAGTGTACTGTGGGGGATAATGGGCGGGTACGATTTCGATGCACGTGACCACTACAGTGGCGGTATCATGGGAGGGGGTGGGGCAATGGCGGGGTCATACCCTTACGCTTGCGGGGGCACTGACCGCGGGGTCATTATAGCGGTACACTGTTACGTTTACGGGGGATGACCCTTAGATGACCTTGGGAGAGTTCATTGGGCTTTAGGTTAGCGGGGTGAGGTCATGGGGTCATGGGGTCATGACCTTAAGAGGTCATGGGGTCAAGGGAGGTCAATTGTTTAGAATAGCGTACGTTTTACACTACTCTTACACTGCGCTCCAAAATTGATCATTCACCCCCTGTTCTCAGATTCTGTTGTAAATTAAAGTATCAAACTGCATCTTGATTGTTAAAGTCCATTAACTATTGCGTAGAGAATTTAATTTTTAGTTTCTATTTTTAAACACTTTTACTTCAAAATGTTGGATTAACATTTTCAAAAAAATAAACTTCAAAAAATGATCAAAACTCACGCGCCAAAATTGTTTATACAAAACACGAAATGCCACCACCTGAGTCACTTTCCCAGACCCCCCTATAAGTGATTTAGTGTTAGTATGTATATGCAGGGTAATGCATACGCATCAATGATGTAATCACGGTCATTTTTGGTTGCGGGGTCTGAGGAAGTGACTGAGAGGGTAAGCAAAACGCGTTTGGACCGACATATGTCTAATGGTTTTGTTTGCGATTACCGGTGTGAATTTAGTGACAAAGGTCACAAAACCCAGGTCACACGGAAGCCTTGTTCAAAAAAGTAAAAAAACACGTGTTATCAAACGGTGCACACTTTGACCTATAAATGACCTCTAATACAAGATAAATGAATGAAACTGTGACTTAATAAATTAAGAAAGGTTGTTTATTGCCGTTGTACCTTAAAATACTGGGGTGGGGGAAATATGGTCTTGGCATTTGGTGTTTCGTATGAACAATTTTTGCTCATTTTTTGAATTTTATTTTTTTGAAAATATAAATCCAACATTTTGACGTAAACATGTTTACAAATAGAAACAAAATTAAATTCTCTACACAATAGTTAACCCAATGAAACATCATCGTTTGTGAACCATTTCGTATTCGTTAGAAATTAACGTTAAACGGTATCTACAACGTTACATGGCTGCGTAAAATAACGCATCAATGGCCACTTCGGCAGCGGTTCAGTTTCGCAATAAAATAACGATCCTGAAACTATAAATGCATGCGCAAGTACAACGTTAGGCAGAACTGTCGGTGACTGTTAATTACGTACGACGAAAGAATGATAATTTTATGCCAAAAATTCATGATGTTTAGTTTTTAATCTACACTTACATAAATAGAAACACACAATACTGATATGCTGAATAAATCAAATATTCAATGAGCATCTAGAATAAAAATAGGAAAGGAAATAACTGACATCCAAGTATCAAAACAGTATTAAAACTATTCAACATGACATTTGATTAAATATAGCAAAGTTGAAAAAATTTTTGAACAAACTCAAAATGTATAGATTAGGGTTTAGTAAAACAATAAGGTTCCGTAAGGCTCACCAAAAAAAAGTAAAATATGTCCAAAAACTTTAAAACAGTATAAAGTTTCATTTCTCCCGACCATGTTTCAACACCCGTGTGTAGGTTGAGTTCATATCTACGCAATGGCACCTTAACTTTAATTTTCCAATGATAATTTTAAGAGATTAAATTACATTACCTAAGATATACAAAGATATTTAAAAATTCACAACTCCCAAAGTCTGCTATATCCCGACTATGTTTTGATACCAACGTGTAGCTGGCGGTTATATCTACAGAATGACACCCTAAATTTAACATTCCATTTATAATTTCACAAGCTATATGCATGAATCGATTTCATAAATTTACATTAACTTAGATATACAAAGATATTTAAAAATTCACAACTCCTAAAGTCTGCTATATCCCGACCATGTTTTGATACCAACGTGTAGCTAGCGGTTATATCTACAGTATGACACCTTTAATTTAAAATTTCATTATTAATTTTACGAGCTATATGCATAAATCGACCTCAAGAATTTACATTGATTTAGATATACAAAGATATTTAAAAATTCACAAGTCCCAAAGTCTGCTATATCCCAACCATGTTTTGATACCAACAGCAAATACGTTGTTAAAACAGCACAAAATCTCAAAAAATCATTAGTTGAAGCCCATATTTGTTGATTTTTTAGCATTTTGCAAAATGCACAAAATTGACAAACTACTAGGCCCAAGTAACACTACCTAACCTTACCTAAAACTATAGATCTATTTTCCAAGTAGGCAAATACATTATCTAAAAAGAGCACAAAACCTCAAGAAGTCATTAGTTTAAGCCTATATTTGTTGATTTTTCAGCACTTTGCAAAATTCACAAAGTTGACAAGCTACTAAGCCTAAGTAACACTACCTAACCTAACTAAAACTATAGACCTAATTTCGAAGTAAGCAAAACCATTGCTAATAAACAGGTCAAAGCATAAAGAAATAAAGAACTTTACACAGTATTTATTGGTTTTTTAACTTTAATTTCACATGCTATTTTACCCAAGTAGCCTTAGCCAAACCTAACTAAGGCTTTTATATTCAGGCCTTTAAAAAATTTGGATATTTACTTAATAATATTTTTATACAATAAAAAGTTGAATTATATCAAATAGAATTACAAACTTTAGAAAACAACGCAAATGCAATAAAACAAGCAAATCAAAGACTTTGAAAAAATTTATACATTTTGTATTTTTACTTAATTTTTTGCTATATAAAAAGGGCTGTAAACTTAAAATCTACTAGTCTTTAAAACCCAAGAAAACAACGCAAAACGCAGTAAAACACGTAAATTTAAGACTTTAATAATAATATTACTTTTTTTATTTTCTGTATATAATGGACTGGAAAATAATAGTCCCACAAACTTAACAAAGATTAATAAAACTTCTTTATTCAGGGGTGGTAAAAATATCATTGTTTTTTAGTTTGTACTTAATAATTTGTTTCTTATAAAATGAATGCCATAACGAAATGTAAAATTTGTGATTTGACTTTTAATAAGCCATTTGCAGCATCAAGAGTAATTTCCCATGGAAAAACTGAAAACGTAACATATTCTTACGGATCTACAAATTCTTATTTACTCAAAGAAAAAAATTCTATTACATTTTTACGGTAACTGATGCATCCTTTTCTGAGTATATCAACATCAGATTTACAAAATGCAACTATTTTCTCTTTAAAGGTAAACTCGTTGCACAATTTAATTTTTTCATCATACCATTTAATAAAATCATGTCGATCTTCAGATTTTATTCTATCTGGTTCATTATACTCTTTATCTGGTAAAGGTCCTATATAATTTCAATTTTCTGGTTCATTAAACTTATGTGAAAAATATTGTTTTTCAAGTTCTTTTAATCCAAATGTTTTAGGAAATTTCTTAAGTGGATCTGCAATATGATATGCAAAACTGTCTATGAATCTAATTTTTAATTTTTTAATATACACGAAAATTATTTTTGTTCCTAGTAATATTAACTCCGTTTAGATACTATTTAATAAACAGTAAGTATATATAAAATAATTATCATAACCTTTTGCATTATGTGCTATGATTTTTCTAAACATATAAAATCAAAAGGTGCTTTATTTCTTCTGGCTCTAATTCCAATAATTATTAAATAAGCTGCTATTATTGGTAGAGTAGGACCTGCTGCAGGAAGATGCCAAGTTGTAAGTCCAGTTTATAATAAATCTCAACATAAACATGTAGCTGAATTTAAAAAACATACTCGGAAATTAAAAATAAAACAGATTCTGGGTTTTTTAAAACCTTATCATTGAAAGCTTTAACAAATATAGAAATGGATAAATATTCAAGACAAATATTAAATAATACAAACAAAAACTAAAGAATTTATGCTTTTAGAGGTGTATCAATTTAAGATAATTTACTATTAAAACCAAAAAATATAGAAATTAGTATATTAAATCGTGAAAGTAATATAATCCAGGAACTCACTGAACTTTATGGTGTGAAACTTATTATTTTAATTTTTCTGATCATAGACCACCTATAACAATAATACATTATTTAAAATCAGATATAAATTATTTGAAAAATAAATTACCAAACAGTAGCAGAAATCTATGTGGTTCTTTATGTTTACAGTTACTGTCTAATATTGTTAATAATAAAGATCATTTTATAAAGGCGCGCAATGCGCTTAAGGGTCCTTGACCCGCATGGTATAAAATAAAAGTTTTATGATAAATGATTTTAAAATTCAAATATATTCGAAAAACTAATTATTTAAATACTTTGCAAATACTAAATAAAATACAAAGTAACGATGTTAAAATAAAACAATTAACTATTGAAACATCTGAGTTAAAAGATACTGTTGCTATTAAAGCAAGTAAAACAGACAATTTAATAAGTGAAATTGAAGGAATAAAGAATTATATTACTAACTAAACTAATGCGTTTAATTTAAAATGTAAAATTAATAGTACAGCAGTAAAACCAAACCATACTCTTGTTAAACTATCTTTAGTTTCAAGGGGTCAAGCGTTTTAAATCACTCATAATCAAAACAACAACATTACTTAACAATCTTATTTAGAAAGATAGTAATATAAATCTTAAAATATTTACAGAAATAACTGAAAGTAAAAGAAAACTGAAGTAAGAAATTATAAGAATTATTAATTTAATAGAACGTAATAAACTACAACTAGAAGTAGGTTTGCAGAATGAAATTTCATCAAAAGATGCATAATTCACAGATTTAGACGATCAAACAAAAAGAAATATTAGACTATAGTAATCTAATTTTAGTACTGGATAGTCTTCAAATGGAAACATATCAAATAATTATTAAAGAATTGGAACATAATTTATCAAAAAAAGATGATGTTAATCTATGAAACTATTACAACCAGTTTACTTGTTAATCGTTGTTTTGAGTTCAGACTGATAGAAAAAGTAGAAAAGAATTTTAAACTTCAAGAAAAAAATTGATAAATATAACTATAACTATATTTAGCGCTGAATATGCCATACTAGACCCAGAACCCAAGTCAATGTGATATCTTCAAGTTGATTTATGCATATTGCATGTAAAATTATAAATGGAATTTTAAATTTAAGGTGTCATTCTGTAGATATAACCGCCAGCTAACGTTGGTATCAAAACATAGTCGGGATATAGCAAACTTTGGGAGTTGTCAATTTTTAAAAATCTTTGTATATCTAAGCCATTGTAACACCTTAAAGTCAAATCATGGATATAGCTCGTGAAATTATCAATAATATTAACAATTTAGGGTGTCATTCTGTAGATATAACCGGGAGCTACACGTTGGAATCAAAACAAGGTCAGGATATAGCAGACTTTGGGAGTTGTGAATTTTTAAAATCTTTGTATATCTAAGTCAATGTAAATTTTTAAAGTCAGTTGATGCATATAGCTCGTGAAATCATCAATAAAATTTTAAACTTGGGGTGTCATTCCGTAGATATTAACGCCACCTACACGTTAATATCAAAACATGGTCAGGTTATAGCAGACGTTAGGACTTGTGTATTTTTAAATATCTTTGTATATCTAAGTCAATGTAAATTCTTGAAGTCGATCCATGCCTATAGCTCGTGAAATTACCAATGCAATTTTAAATTAAGGGTGTCATTCTGCAGATATAACCGCTAGCTACACGTTGGTATCAAAACATGGACGGGATAAAGCAGACTTTGGGACTTGTGAATTTTTAAATAACTTTGTATATCTAAGACAACGTAAATTTATGATATCAATTCATGCATATAGCTCGTGAAATTATCAATTGAATTTTAAATTTAAGTTGTCATTCTGTAGATATAACCGCCAGCTACACGTTGGTATCAAAACATGGTCAGGATATAGCAGACTTTGGGAGTTGTGAATTTTTAAAATCTTTGTATATCTAAGTCAATGTAAATTCTTGAAGTCAGTTGATGCATATAGCTCGTGAAATCATCAATAAAATTTTTAACTTAGCGTGTCATTCCGTAGATATTAACGCCAGCTACACGTTGATATCAAAACATGGTCGGGTTATAGCAGACTTTGGGACTTGTGAATTTTTTAATATCTTTGTATATCTAAGTCAATGTAAATTCTTGAAGTCGATTTATGCATATAGCTCGTGGAATTACTAATGAAATTTTAAATTGAGGGTGTCATTTTGCAGATATAACTGCTAGCTACACGTTGGTATCGAAAAATGGTTGGGATAAAGCAGACTTTGCGACTTGCGAATTTTTAAATATCTTTGTATATCTAAATCAATGTAAATTTTCGAAGTCGATTTATGCATATAGCTCGTGAAATTATCAATGGAATGTTAAATTTAGGGTGTCATTCTGTAGATATACCTGCCGGCTACACGTTGGTTTTAAAACATGGTCGGGATATAGCAGACTTTGGGAGTTGTGAATTTTAAAATTTTTTGTATATCTAAGTCAATGTAAATTGTTGAAGTCAATTTATGCATATAGCTCGTGAAATCATCGATAAAATTTTAAACTTGGGGTGTCATTCTGTAGATATAACTGCTAGCTACAGGTTGGTATCAAACCATGGTCGGGATATAGCAGACTTTGGGACTTGTGAATTTTTAAAAATCCTTGTATATCTAAGACAATGTAAATTTAGGAAATGGATTCATGCATATAGCTTGTGAAATTATTAATGGAATGTTAAATTTAGGGTGTCAGTCTGTAGATATAACCGCCAGCTACACGTTGGTATCAAAACATGGTCGGGATATAGCAGACTTTGGGAGTTGTAAATTTTTAAATATCTTTGTATATCTTAGGTAATGTAATTTAATCTCCTAAAATTATCATTGGAAAATTCAAGTTAAGGTGCCATTGCGTAGATATGAACTTAGCCTACACACGGGTGTTGAAACATGGTCGGGAGAAATGAAACTTTATACTGTTTTGAAGTTTTTGGACATATTTTACTTTTTTTTTTTTTTGGTGAGCCTTACGGAACTTAATTGTTTTACTAAACCCTTATCTTTACATTTTGAGTTTGCTTAAAATATTTTTCAGCTTTGCTATATTTAAACAAATGTCTTGTTGAATAGTTTTAATACTGTTTTGATACTTGGATATTGCTCGGATTTTTTTTCAAATGGTTTTAGGCCATTTTTGAGCAAACGGTTCTATTTTCACAGACGTCAAATAATATCTATCATTACACATAAACTGTAGGATATATTAATTTCCAAGATTGACTTCACAATCAAACTTGATGTTTAGGTTAAGGTTATGAGAGGAATTCAATAATACTATTTCACGATTAATTAACCCCACATTTAGCGGTATATTTGGTATTTAACTACCCAACTTGCAATTAAAGTGACACCAGTTATTGGAAAGTAATGAAGTCTACGACCACTATTGAAGTACACTCAACACTCATTCTGAAGTAGTTTATATTCGATGTGGATTTCAAATCGATCAGAAACTAAAAAAGTTCTGGGTCTCAGGTACAATGGAAACGAACAAACAAAGGAGTAGAATTTTCTGTAGCTAGACCTTGATTTGACCAGTGACTTTAACCAGAGTTAACTTCTGGAGTCAATTAGCGCTCGAAGTTAACTATAGTTGGGGTACATTTTCGAGTGAACTAATGATTTGTTTGTTAACTCGGCTGAGGGATAATGACATCCTCGTACTTTGTCATATGATGAGATCAAGGCTCGTCTCAGGTCAAGTGAAATAGTAAGTACACGGACTTACAATCACAAGCACACTACGCTGTTGTTATAATTCGGTAGTTTGTTGTAACCTACTAACCATTGTACCGACGACCTGCAGCACCAGACCAGACACCACAAAATAAATATTTAACACTTTGATGTCTGTCACAAAGACCAAATATATTGTGTAAAAAACACACTAACATTAAGCGCACTAAACCACAATGCCAACACGCCACTAACTACAGCAATCAAGTATTACTATATTGTGTAACTTTAATTGCAAGTTAGCTAACTTTAACAGAGGAAAGTCTGAAAGTGAGATCAACTGCAGGGCAGCGGGCAGCAGGAAATTCAAAGTGATTTACAGCTAGACTTAAGTTCAGCGGCAACTGCCTGGTGTGTGATGATGGTGGAGTGGAAGTGGAATGGTATGGTTTAAGCTAGGGCGTCGCGCACATATTGCGTATACACTTTTTTGAATTTTTTGTACTCCCCCTTCCCCCTAAGTATACAATAGTGATCAGCGCCAATTCCCACCCCCTCCCATATTCGTATACAGTTTACATACTACTGAACCATATACCAAATAAATTTATTAAACGAATAAAACAGCCAAAAAAATATTTAAAATTTGAAATTATCATAGATGAAGAAGTTATTACTAAATCAAAGATTAATTACATTGATCAGATGTCCTACTTGTCAGAGACATAGGTGCCATCCATATATTACGTTTCAGGTTTTTGTGCAAAACCCCCTCCCCCCCATCCAATCGTCACTGCACCGTCATTTCTCAATACCCCCCCCCTATAAACGTTTCAATTCTTTAACAATTTTTTAACGAATTTTTTACATTTCTAAATGTTTTAACTTTTTCTTAAAAAAAAAGAAATATATACTACATGTTACATTTAATCTACGACGTATCTTTTTTGATTTGCCGTAACAAAAAATTTAGAATTCACAAACAATTTACTAAAACGTCATACGCCCGAACACCCCCCACCCTTTGCCGTTTCAATGCGTCATTGGTCTAAACCCCCTCCCCCCCATGAAACATGAAACGTAATATATGGATGGCCCCTAAGACCCTTCCCGTCCATATTCGATGTATCGTAGAAAAATTAACGCCTAACAACTTTTATAAAGGAACTTTTCTCAAATATTAGAAGTTGACCTCAAAATTTCGGGTCACAAGTCAAACTGCATTTTATCCCTCCCATATAATCGTATACCATGTAGAATTTGATGCTGATTGACACGGTGGTCTTTGTTTTGGGAAAAGTTGAATTTTTGACCCTTCAATGGGCCAAAAGGTCAAAAATAAAAATAATTACTAATAGTTTTTATGACGCAGAATTTTCTGCAACGTGGTGATTTCACTTTCAGCAAAAAACTAATTCTTGACCCTTTTTTTGGGTCAAAGTTTAAAATAACCGAGAATTAGAACCACAAATTAGTATTTGCAAAATAAGGATCACCACGTTAATTAGCAGCAAATTATACACCAGATATGTGAGTTTAATAAAAATCAATTGTGGTTCAATGTTTGACTCGAAGTTTTGGCGTCAAGTTTTAATGTTTGAGTAAAGTTCCTTTGCAACAGTCGTTAGGCGCTAAATTCTCGACAATTTACATGATTTTTAGGATAATTTAACAGGGGTCAAATTTTTCACACTTTTTTAACTGTGCCATGTTCTTAGAGTAGCAATAATGTAGAGAAAGTGATTTTCTATACTAGTGCATAAAATGTATAATTCACTAATAAACTAAAAATTATTTTGCACTTTATAATGAAATATATAAAATCATAAGGAGTAAAATAAATAAAAAATAACTAAATTCTTTGGAATTTGAGTATTTTGTGTTGTATTCGCGATCAAGTGCTCAAACCCTTCCGTTTTATAGTATACAAAAGTATCAGGCACCGAGACTCCCCCCCGCCCCAATTTTGTATACGCAATATTTGCACGACGCCTAAGGCTCATTCTAACGTTATACATACTGCGTAGAATATCGTTATTTTATGACGATATGATAATATCAATATTACAGCAATATTGCTACGGCTTATTAACGATATTGGAGTGGATACTGGTAGCGATATATTACCGCAATTTTATAACTTGTCAGTATCGAAAACTACGCGTTGGGTTCCTACCATTTGAGACGGTTTTATATAAAGTTATTTTAGAGTATGTTTATTACGAAAACGATTTTAACGTTACTAAACGGTTACTAGACTACACGAAAACCATTGTGGTTCATTGGGAATGGACTTTAACAATCAAGATGCAGTTTGATAAGGTGTCCAAACCCTGCCGTTTCCATTTGATTGCATGGATATGAAACTGTTTGGACACCTTGCGCAGCTATCTCGACTTTGTATCCGGACAACAAATCTAAATCATGTCCACTGACAGTGTATATGAGGAAAGTTACCAAAAGAGTTAGCGAGTAAAACTTAATTTACGCTGTTCCCTTTAACGGTAATGCCTCAAAGACACAGTAAAAATACAAACAGTTTTTATTATAAAATTTATCTTTATGGGTTATGTATTATAACGTTGAATGGTTGGTTTGATTTTAATTAATGCTGAAATTATTATATTATAACAATGGTCCCGTACGAAGCGGGAAGGCCGTAACTAAAACAGTGTCTGACCTACCAACTATTGGTACCTGAAGCTTCCTGTTTAATAGCATATCGTTACTGTAGATGCAAAGTGGCCGTTCTCCAAACGCAGGTAAATGTAAAGTGGCCGTTCCCCATCCTTTACTAAACGCAAAGTGGCCGGTCTCCAATTTTATCCAGTTTGAACAAGTTTGGAGACCGGCCACTTTGCGTTTAGTAAAGGATGGAGAACGGACACTTTACATTTACCTGCGTTTGGAGAACGGCCACTTTGCATCTATAGTAACGATATATTGGTATGCCAGAGATTGGTAGGTGAAAGCAGCCCAGTGCGACTTAAAAATTAGCATGCTAGTACGTGATTGTAGCCTACTATTATACTGTAGTATACTTGTAGCCTACTACTTATCATATCGGAATGGCAATGAGTAATGAGTATACACTAATTCATTTCGGTTTAAAATTTTATTTTATCAGTCTGTTTCAAGAGCTAGCATCACTGCCTTAAAAGTAAGTAGCTGCATTCTTATTACTTATTGTTAGTGCTTTATTCTTTAGAATTAATTAGAATTTGCAATTATTGCAATTGCTTTAGAAATTATTAAAACTGCGAGAGGCGGGAAAAAATTGTGTTTATAGGGTTTCAGTTCATAAAACTAAAACCTATATCGTAAAATAAATAAGGTTAGGTGCTATGTACTTAACTGATTTAAGGGGTAAACAATTTTACTTTCGTTTTCTTATCAATCTAGTAAGAAAGGATTTTATATAATGCCAGCATACATAACTAATCTACCTACATTTTTTTTAGTCATATTGGAAAAATAGTATAGTACGTGTTTCTGGAGTAAGTTCCCTACTCACGAATATGTTTAAGAATTTTATTATGATTAAAACTTGTGAGAACGTACTACTTAATAAGTAGTACGGCTTCTGAACCACTACGGATGAGATAAATAAATATATGGCAGATAATGGTTTTGAATTTTCGGAACAAAGCGACCGGTTTCAGATTTTATTATTGATTTTCTTCAGGCTAAAATAAATTTTAATATCAAACATATCAGAATTCAATTATTCACTAATAAATGCTGGATACGGACAATAATACATTATGAAATTATAACTCTTTTTCCATGGAAAGTTCACTTGTATTGAAATTACTTTGCTTACTTACTACCTACTGTTAATTACATATTAATATATATGACCTACTACAAACATGAATATCTTGCAATAATTTATTAATATATTTACATGTACCTTTATATTCCAATGATACACGTATTTGTAAATCAAAATTATTCGAATTGTAATATTCAGAGTGTAAAAATGCAAAATTACTGTTAGATTTAATTTCAACTTTTAAATGTTCAAGCTTGTAGGTTGCTCATACGCCCTTCCCTTTCTTTAAAACTGAACGCTGGCGCTTGATTTCTATAAGTAAGTACTTCCATGGAAAAATTGCTTGCTGTCGAGATAATATTATGTTTACGTGCTGTAGTTACGCAGTCATTCATAATATAGTATTAAAAGTACACAATATTGATTTGCTAACTATATAGATAATACATATACATAATTAAGTATAACCAATCGGGAAACGGTAAATATTATTATGTATGTTGTTGTTGTGGTGATGGATCGGCTGGAACAGGGTAGTTAATATTACTATTTCTATTTTGTTTGCCATGTTGAATCCAATCATTGAGGTTATCCAGTGTAATATGAGGAACATTATGCAGTGACGTTGCTAGTGCAGTATTAAGGATAGCCATGGAATTAGCTGTATTTTTATTTTTATGTTTCACTTTGCTTGCGATGGGGTGTTGCTTGAACTGACCATGATGAACCTTCTTTGGTGGGGGCTGATATGGTGTATTAATGATGTGAGCTACAGTGTTGGCATCAAATATTAGTAGATTATTATTAATTTTATTGACGATAGCTGTAGCATAAAAACACTTCTTTGATGGTTGAGGAGACTGTTCCCACTTTTTTCTCCATGAAGGTAACGCAATCCGAATTTTCGATTTGTACAGTTTTCCATCAATTGGTTTACCGGGGAATTTTCCCAGCATTTCATTCCCAGCTAAAAAGAAACTAACACTTAAATAGTATTTCATAGCTTGAATTTTACTATTCTTGTTATCTGCACTTGAACGTTGTTTTGATTGTTCCATGGAATTTGATTCGGTCAAGTCTAAAAATATTAGGTCCATGGTTTCCAAGATTTTAAGTTCAGTGACAAATTCTTGACCATTACATTCATCAAGTCTCTCATACCAATTAACCCAAGAAAATAATACCATGGCCACTGCAATTTCAAACTGGATGAACTCCATGCAGACAGCACACTGTGCGTACAACCTTAAAGAAGCTGCTTCACACAGCAAAGGTATAGTGGATCCTTTACTTAAGTTTCAATTACCGCAATACAGCCATATGCCATTTTCAACATTTCTAGACATCGCCAATATCAAAAATGAATGTGTGATAGCAGCACAAAAGATATACAGTAATGGTTACTTATTAAGTAGTACGTTCTCACACTCATTTAAGGGGTAAACAATTTTACTTTCGTTTTCTTATCAATCTAGTAAGGAAGGATTTTATATAATGCCAGCATACATAACTAATCTACCTACATTTTTTTTACTCATATTGGAAAAATAGTATAGTACGTGTTTCTGGAGTAAGTTTCCCACTCACGAATATGTTTAAGAATTTTATTATGATTAAAACTAGGTAGTTACTGTCAAAACGGGCCATGCTGGACCGTGGCCAATTAAGCATATCTGACACAGGTGAGTAGGCCGCGCATGCTCTCAACATCTATCCCATGTAGAACGTCCTACTATATGGCATCATACAAAATTCACCATTGCAGTATATCACATAAAGTTTCGATTTATCCTTGGTAAACCCGCGTAATTCGTTCAAATACTACTAATGATTTTATTTATTGGTGAATTTTGTATGATGTCATATTGTAGGAGGTTCTAAATGGGATAGGTGTTGAGAGCATGCGCGGCCTACTCACCTGTGTCAGATATGCTTAATTGCACTATCTTCGATAGTGACAATACAGCTATTGTGTCATTCTTGTGTATGTGCGTACCAATTTGAAACATGAAATAAAAACCTATCATAATAATAATAATAATAATATGCTTAATTGGCTACGGTCCAGCCTGGCCCGATTTGACAGTACCTCTATTGTCTTAATTTTCTGTTAAAATTGATTTTTTTTATGTTTTCCTACATAAACCACGCTCAGGGTTGAATAATGTATGATTCCGATTTGTATTTGTGATATATTACATTATTAGCCAACATTTCAAAATTCATAACTTTAAATGAGCATTTTAGTATCTTAAATAAGGTTTTGGGGGGGAAATTGTCTGGGGTTACTGCTTGGGGGTAAATCACCGGGGTTACTGCTTGGGGGTAAATCACCGGGGTTACTGCTTGAGGGTAAATCACCGGGGTTACTTCTTGGGGGGAATAGGTTCGGGGGGAAAATGTCCAGGGGGAATATGTCCTACAACCAGGGACATTTGCTACTCACGACCCAACCTAGGACATTTGCTAATCATTGCTCATGTAGAAATAAAATGCATGGACAACTATTTATAAGTGTACCGTGATAACGGTGAAATCAAAATGGAAGAAATTAACCAACTAAATAGTTTTAGAAGGTACCTATGCCAAAGGTTGCGGGTTCGAATCCAATTTTCGGTGTTATTTTTTAGCTAATAAAATCATCCAACAGGATTAGCTGTTGGGTGATCTAGCAGTGATTTCAGTAAGGCGATAACTACACTATCGGTCAATCTCTAACTGAAATTCCTGTTAACCGCGGTTAACAGCTTTTATTGTGGGTGTCGGAATAACACTGCAATGAGTTACAACTTAACAGTGAAGTTGTTAATTTACCCACATTTTTCTAAGCGTGTTGGCCAGAGAACAGCAGAAGCGTTCATATAGCCTTAATTGCCTGTTAGAACTTTAATTGCAGGTGATTATAACCAGCTATTAGTCATCCAGGAGGACCTCCTAATGGAAGTCAAATTGTCCGGATTCTGCCCGGTAAGGACTATTCGTGCGAATTTCACCCTCCAAGAATATTTGCCTGGAATTTATAGTGTGTTCATTGAAATAGACACATCAAAGGACCAGTTCTCTCCCCAGTCAGTGCTGCTATTGTAACTCTGTGATCAAAGTGGGTGCTTCCAGTTATAATTATTACAACTGTGAGTGAGCTTACAAAATTTTTCATTTTTTGATTTACTGGTTCAAAAGATAGACGTGGGGCTAAGTCCATTTTAATGAAACACCAATTTTTTTTAGTTTTTACTTAATTGTGATGTAACCTCTTGACCCCTGGGGGTCAACAGCACCTAGTTGGTTGTTAACACAAAATATTTATCTGGTTGAATAATTCGTGCGTGGCGAAAAGTTACCTCCCAAAAACCACTGAGTCTATTTCAATGAAACACACTGCGAAGTCATACATAAAAAATTTTAAAAATCAAATTGCCGTGCTCAGCTACAAAATACAACCACGTAAAAGTTAACTTCACCCACATAGGTTGTATAAATTCGAAAAAAATAGGGTTGACGTAGTTATAGATATTCTGGCCGGACTCTAAAATCAACCTTCAAGAGTCTGTAACTTTAAACGTGTCGATCTTCAAACTAGTAGTACCAATCAAAAAATCTGTTAGTTCTAGCGTTAAAAAGTCTCAAAGTATGAAATTTGGACAATAAAGAAGGGTTGACGTGCTTAGAGATATTAGTAGTATAAGGGTCACTTTGGAGTGATTTTTCAAGTAGGCAAAAATTGTTTTTCAAAAACAGGCTAGAACAAATAAGAATTCAATGAAATCAGGCCATGTTTGTTTGTTTTTAAAACATTTAAATCCCGCAAGAATATCTCTAAGTACGCCAACTCTACTTTTTTTAAATTTCCATTTTTAAGACTTTTTAACGCTAAAACTAACAGCTCTTTTGATTGGTGCCACTAGTTTGAAGAGCGGCACGTTTAAACTGAAGGTAGAGTCTCTAGAATGTTAATTTTTTAGTCCGGCCAGAATATCTCTAAGGACGTAAACCCTACTTTTTTTTAAATTTCCAACTTTGAGACTTTTTAACGCTAGAACTAACAAAGCTCTTTAGATTGGTACGACTAGTTTGAAAATCAACAATGTGTAACTAAAGTTACAAACTCTAGAAGTTTGATTTTTGAGTCCGGCCAGAATGTACGTCAACCCTACTTCTTTTCACAATTTTACAACTTATGTGGGTCAAGTTGACTTAAAAGTGGTTGTATTTTGTAGCTGAGCATGACAATTTGGTATTTGAAATCTTTTATGTATGACTTTACATTTTATAGATAAATATGAGTAGTTAAGAATTGGTGTTTTTGGCATACCTACGACAACGACTTTATGTTTTTTTAAAAACAGTATAAAAGTGTAAAGAATCATCGATTTTAGGGTATTTTAATAGAAAAATCAGTGGTGGAAACACATTTTGTTGTATGAGGTAAATTTTTGGGTTCGGGATGGCTGATTTTAAGGACACAACTACAACTACGACTTGCAGGATCTTTCTTAAAACAGTGTGAAACCATAAAAAATCAATGATACTTATATGTTTTTTATACCTTTTGAAGATTACCAAATTTTTGGGTTCGGCATGGCCGATTAGATGATCTAGATGTAGTTAAATGCTACAAATAGTACAAATAATAATTTAAAAATTGGACAAAGAGTAAGAAAACATTTATTTGGAACTAAATTTGACAGAGGTTTTGCAAAACAAAAATAATTCATAAAATAAACATATATAAATGAGTGAAGCAGAATAAATGAAACGCCAAATAACGCTAATGAAAAAATAAAATAAAAATAATAATACACTAAGAGAAAAATTTATTAATGAGAAATTAGGTGATGATGCATTTACATTAGAACAAGAAAAAAATGCCCTCATGATAAAAGCCATACAAAATATTACTGATACAGTAGAATACAGTACGGTGGCCGAATGGCCCCTAAAAGTAGTCCCCCAGCAATAGTCCCCTAAAAATCGGCCCCTGCTATTTGGGTCCCCGTATGCAATAGGCCCCTGCTATTTGGACCCTCTATGTAATCGGCCCCTGCTATCTAGGCCCCCAAAAATAATATCCGATCCTTCTTCAACAAATACTTAACAAACACATACGTTATTAAAAGTGGTGTGAAGCCATATTTTTCTTATCTGCAATGTGCACCTTTACACAGCGTTTAATAATATATATTCAATATTAAAAAATAAAGCACATGTTAGATGAATGATAAAAGTATTATAAAAGTATTGGACAATATTCTGCAAGAAATAAAAATATGAAATAATGAGAGCAAAATATTAAATAATAACAGAGACAGATATAATGTGGCATACAAATAGTAATTTTAGATATAAAATATGTGATAGCAATTGTTTTGATATTACTTTAGAAACAGGAAGTTATAAAATTGATACTATTGCTAATAAAATCGAAGAAAAAATGCGTTTAGATGTTAAAAATAATTTTATAACAAAAAAAGATAAAGACAAGTTTTAAGTAATGTTATAAAAATCAAATCAGATAATTCGATAGCAAAATGTGTAATACAAAATCCAACAGGTTTTATTGTAGATTTTACCACAATCAATTTGAAAAACGTTAGGATTTACACCAAAACAACTAACTTTAGGTAGATATAATTCAGAAACAATTGTTGAAATCAATCCTGTTGACTCAGTACTTGTACATTGTAATTTAGTGACAGGATGTTCTATAAATGCTAGACCATCTAGATGTATTTATTCATTTACACCATTACCACCAGGCTATAAAATTAGGGAAGTAGCCACACAACCAGTATATTTGAATGTAGACCAAAATATAATATATCAATAAATAAACGTGTGGTTGACTGATAAAGAACTCAATTCAATTAATTTTAGAGGTCAAGTATTAACAACTAATTAATCTATAAAGTTTTATAAATAAATACAAATACTTAATATAATGTAAAATATGATAATCAATAAGATGTCAATAAAAATATAAAAAATAATAACAAAACAGAGCATATAGCATTAAATGAAATGGATTAAATATACAATCTAAACCACCTTGGAAAAACATAACAGAGGTTAAATAAATACTATTCTAAATAACAATTAATTAAATTTTTTTCTTTTATTAAATTAATGCACAAGAAGTGATTGAAAAATACTTAGATCTTTAACATCCAATAACTAATAGTGATGCAATAGAATTTTGTAAATTTAAAGATGATTTACAACAAGAAACGTCACATTTAAATGAATCAGTGGCAACTATAATTAGCATTGTTAATGTAGATAAGGTAGATAATTTTTTCTATTAGAAAATTGTTTATTATTGAGGTTGATTTTGTTAAAAAGTCAAATGGAACAAGATATACGGGCACAAAGGTTATTACATTAGTTAATAATGGGCCAATGTTTCTATTTAGTAAGATTCTCTTTAGTGATTACAATAGTTGATGATACAACAGTAGAACAGTATAACAGACCAGGGCATGTTAGTTTAATTCAAGGATTATTAGGAAAGACAATTTTATTAAAATAAACTTGACACTGTCGTTCAACGACGATAGCCCAACGGAATCAGTATACGTATCACAATTTTGTTATACACAGTTTATGCTTATTAGTAGGATTATATGAATTCGAGTTTTAATAATTATTTATTTGGTGTACAAAAAAACAAATAGTGCACACATATAATAATGGTTTTAGTTCAAATAAAGGACATGGACAATGCTGGTCTTTAGATAATAATACATATTTAACAACAATAGATAAAAAACCTGGAATTGCAAAACAACATGATTTATTATTCAAATTTATTGCAAATGCAGGAGATAAAGGTAAAAGTTGTTTTATAATTCCATTTTCTAATGTATTTGGTTTTAGAGGTAACATAGTATCTGGAGTAAGAGATTCTGTTAATTTTGAGTATTTAATGATGATGCTATATTTGAATCTAGTACTCAAGCAACTCAAGATGCAGATGATGTTTTTGATGAGTTAATTATTATAACATCACTAAAATAGCAAATATCCTATATTAAACTAAATTCTGAAATGTCTAGTTAAATATCTAGTTAACTAGCATCTCAGCCTAAAATACTCTATAAATTTAGGAAAAAACTAGAAACATTTCTAGTTTTACCAGCAATGACTTTGGATCGTAATTCAACTACTATCTCAGAACCTGAAAATATTCTACTTTTTGTTGTTGGGTTTCAAACTTATCGTTTAAAGAGTCAAAAATCTAATATTTCTGTATTTGATTGTTGTAATGTTCGAGATGTTACTATATCTTTGAATAATGTTTATTATCCAAGTATTAATGTAAATAGTGGTAATGGTTCAGCTTGTAAAGAAAACAATAATTGATATTAAAAATTTAAATTATTTACAAATTTAGAACCAGAAATTGCACCATATGGATTTCAAAAGCTTATCATTTGTATTGTTTTGATACAACTTTTCAAAAAGACCGTATTAGAGGTAATACACTAGGTATTAGGATTCAATTCCAATTAAGTGAGAACGTACTAGCAAAAATAACTGCTTTTGTTATTATATTTAAAGAAGGAGAAAGTTCTATGACTACAACAGGTAGTGGAAAAATGCAATTTAAGTACTTTATGAGTAAATTTTTAATTTTTAATTTTTTTATAAAAATAATTAATATTTTACTCACAGAAAGTTAATAAAAGACTATCCGAAATGCCTTTACAAATAAAAAAGGTGTAACATTACATCTAAATAAAGCTCAATACAATAAATATGACGGCTAGCTAATCAATTTAACGCAAACTCAAATAAAACAAATTGACGGTGGTAATTTTAATTTAAAATTAGCAACTAACCAATGTAAAAAAGTTGTTACAGATTCATTAAAACACTAAATCAGGAGGTGGTTGACCTGTTTTAGATCTAATTTTATTAATTACTAAAGCAGCAGCTATTATTAATGAAATAGGAGCCACCGCAGAAGGCGTAAGTCAAGTTGTTATTGCAGTTAATAATAAAATATCTCAAGATAAAAATTAAGCAGAATCAAAAAGACCTAATGTTGAAATTGAAAAGAAAAGATATGGTTTTTTTAAACATAGATGGATAAATATTCTAGGCAAATAATAAATAATACAAGGAATCTGTATATTTTTAAAGGAGTATTATTGAGAGATAAATTACTTTAGCAAATACGTTCGTCATTCATTCAATTTCATCAATTGACGTTGATAAGTTTTATACAGCTACTCTAGCCAATGATAAGGAAGTTGTTCCCTTTACTAAAGCAGAAGTAATTAAAGCCTTTAGGAAATTCCGCCCAAAAACTCAGGCTCGCCTCTTAATCAGAACTACATAGTACTCAAACTGTATTCAAACTTTAGCTATACCTCAAGAAATCATGTATACTCAGTTTTTAACTCTTGCTGTATTTACAGTTGCATTTAAGCACGCTACTGTAATACCAGTGTATAAAGGCAGGGGAAGTAAACTACATCCTAACTCATACAGACCTATTTCAAAACTTTTACTATTGAATAAGTTATTTGAAAAAGATTAGACAAAGTAGTCATCAGGTTTACTTAACGCTAATCAGAACGGTTTAAGACCTGGACGCTGCTGCCTCACAGCTGTGCTGCAATTTACGCAGGATGTTTTTAATTCTATTATTACTCGCTGCATTCGCTCACTGGCCTTGTTTAAAGACCTCCGCAAGGCGTTTGACTCTGTATCACATATATTGTTACTTCAAAAGCTTAGGAATAAATGTGGCCTGAATGAGCACACACTTAAGCTGCTAGCTTATTACTTACGAAATAGACAATTTTGTATTCAGAACGGGCGTTTTATATCTCAAGACTTGGATTTACTCACTTGTGTACCACAGGGTTCCATATTAGGACCTTAATTATTTATTTCATTTATTAATGACATATCAGATGGTATAGATACCTCTCTTAATTATGCATTGTATGCAGACGACCTAGTGATATATTCTGCAGATACGTCCCTACTTACTCTACAATGTATCATGCAAACTGCGTTAGGCAATGTCAATAATTGGTTTGTATGCAACAATCTAGCAATAAATGTTAGTAAATCTAAATTCATGCTTTTCCATAAATCTTAGGATGTAGTAAGTGCTAACACGCTGCACCTACCGTCTAACGGTGTACCCATGGAGCGTGTTGACAAATTCAAATACTTAGGTATTATTATTGACTCAAAATTGAATTTCAATGACCACTGTAGCTACGTTAAAAAGAGAGTTTCTACAGCTATAGGAGTACTACATAATTTCAAAAAATATTGAACCTTCAAAGTGTGCTGCATTATAATACATTCTTTTGTATTACCTGTAATTGACAATTGCTCACCTATCTGGGCTGTGCAGACTGACAATATCTATCAATCAACTCAAAACATAATAAGCAGAAGCATGGTAGCATTTTTACAAATTCCACTGTGGACTAAAAAACCAAAGAAGAACAAAGTAAAAATAGACGAATCATTAATTCTAGAACTTGCTAACATGCTTTCAATTAGAGAACGTATAAATGACGTCATGTTAATTTTTGTATTTAAGTTTTTAAAATTGGTTCGAATATTGAATATTTAAATAGGTTGTTAAAAATAAAAAGATTTTAACACCAACAAGGTCAGCTGACGGTATTTTGCTACAGCAAAGTATTGGTTTCCTCACAACATTTAAAAAGTCTTTTATGTACCGTGCGGTGGAAACCTGGAACAGTCTACCAGTACATTTAAGCAATCCAGATTACTCTTTAGATAATTTTAAGTTGGCGTTAAGTGCTCATTTTATTACTAATAGGAAATGTAGAATGTTTAGTATGTACATACCCCCTTGATTATAGAATAATTTTGGTTTTTTGTGTTTTTCTTACAATCATGCTGTTTCGTAACTTCACTTAAATTTATTATTGGTAAAATTAACCAAGATTGTGTCAATTATTGGAAATCAGTACTAACTATATGTGAGAACTGTGTAATTTAGACACTTTAATAAAGCTGAAACAAACAAACAAACTGTTAAAACGCAAGATTAAAGAACTTCGAATATTAAATCTTGATAGCAATAATAATCAAGGAACTCATTGGACTTTATGGTATGAAAACTATTATTTTGATTCTTTTGGCCATTGACCGCCTACAGAATTAGGAAATTATTTACAATCGGATATTGTATATTCTACTTATATATTGCAAGAAATTGGAACAAATGCTTGTTATTATTTATATTTAGAGTTATTGTCCTATATTATTATAATTGAGGAGATTCTATAAACGCATGTAATAAAATAAAATTTTTATAATAAATTATTTTAAAATTTAGATATATTAAAAAAACTACAAATAATATTTCATTAAATACTTTAAATATATTAAACAAAATACAATGTAATAATGCTGAAATAAAAAAAAACTATTAGGACATAAAATAAAAGATACTGTAGCTATTTAAACCAGTAAAACATACAATCTGATAGGTGTAATTAAAAGAATTAAAGATGATTTTTTACACTTTTATACTTTTTTCAAGAAAACAGAAAGCCGTAGTTGTAGCTGCGCCGAAAACCCCAATTCCTAACTACTTATATGCTTGGCGGATGAAATCCAGGCAAATAGTCCTTTAAGGATAGAATCCAGACATTTTGACTTCAATACATGGAAGTCAAATTAAAAGAAATTAAAAAATATCTTGACTGTTTTGTTACATTTTTACCTGCTGCATAATGATTTTATTACAAAATAGAAGGCTTCTAATAGGATAAAATTGAAAAAGATTGTTGTTAAGCGTAAATCTTAAAAAAGTAAATAATTGCTTTAATTAATTTCTTAGTGTCTAAGAGTTTTCAAATTTTGTCATGCAAGAAATAGAGAATGAGACAGTGGGGTTGCCACAAGCGGCTAATTCTAAGCAACGGAAGCGTCAAAATGTTCCCAAGGAATACTTTTGGCAAAAAAATAAGACTAAACGAGCTAGAGTCGAAGGTTTGTAATCACTATATTAAAAACTAAACAATATCTTTCCTTACGGAAGGTTTAAATTCATGTCACATTTAGTGTATTCCTAAATACGTTAGTATTACTAGAATAAAATACTTAGTGTTAAACTATGCACAAGGTTTCTGATAAGGTGAAGAGTACACTAACTATAAAGGTGTCGTTAAGGGGAAAAAACATGGTCCAACATTAAATGTAGATGTAACTGCACTGAAAAGTTGTGTGTTGAGGAAAAGAAAAGGTTGTTCAATTCGTATAGAAGTCTTGGTTGCTACGAACTTCAGACTAGTTTTCTAGAAGGGTGCACTATATTGAAGAGAGAAGCTATTCTTAAAAATGGCAAAACGAGGAGAATCAACAGGCACATTCTTAGACTTTTGAATCGAACAATTTCGGTCTGTCAAAAGTACTTTACTGCACTTTTCGGAATTGGCCGTTCCAGAATAAGAGCAAAGGTAAATAATATGATCATGACACCAATGTAACAAACTTTTTAATTAAAAAGTAGTTATGTATATGCAAATAATTTAATAAGTACTCATACATTAAACCTAAGGTCTTGACTCCTGGACAATCAGTAAGAGATGGTCGCGGTCGCCAGTTTGAGCATTCTAGAATCTGCGACGAGATTATAAATGCTATTAAATTCTTTCTTTCGTGTCAGCCAACTGTAAAGTCTCATTACACTTAAAAAATAAAAAACAAAAACAAGACCTACCTCCTATCAAATCTGTCAATAAAAGCTATACACCGAATGTTTTTAAGTGAAAATACAGACTTTTCAGAAAAAAAAGCCAACTATTATATCTTTTGCAAAGTATTGCATAATGACTTAAACATTTCATTTGGTGTCCCAAGATCTGATATTTGTAATAAGTGCGAAAGACAACATGTTCAGTTAAATTATTCAACGAATCCTGAACCTGGTAGCTCAAAAGATGAACAAAAGATTAAAAAAAAGAAAAGAAAATTGAGGATCATCTGGAAGATAGTGAAAAGTTTTATGAAGAGGTGCGTTTAGCCAAAACCCTTGGCGATGAATACCTATGCCTTTGCTTTGATTTGGAAAAAAAATTGGCTTTGCCTAAGACAAACATTTCCAGTGAGTTTTTCTTGAAGCAACTATG
Organism: Dicyrtomina minuta; assembly: GCA_949802685.1. Lineage (NCBI taxonomy): Eukaryota > Metazoa > Arthropoda > Collembola > Symphypleona > Dicyrtomidae > Dicyrtomina > Dicyrtomina minuta. The sequence continues at coordinate 81,815 of CATKUY010000222.1, forward strand.
GGGGCATAATTTTGGGATTCACAACATTCAATCGGGTAAAGCGACTATGTTCCTTTACAGTGAGCATTTTGCTTTGAAAGGTAATAGCAAATTAATACTTCAAATAAAATAATAAATGCCTTTAATATGTTTTTTACATTTAATTCATATTTAATTTCTGAAATTATATCTATAAATTACAAAAAAACAATATGTAAGAATATTAAATTCACTATTCACGTTGTTTACTATTGTTCCTTTTTTATTAGGAGCAAATGAAGTAATATCTTGTTTAAAATGGTATATATCAAATAAAGCTCTCCCAAAGGCCAAGTGCCTTTACTTGCATTGTGATAATTGTTCAGGTCAAAACAAAACCAAATATGTCTTTGCATTTCTTCAGCATCTGGCAAATACTTGATTCAAAAAGGTGGTTCTCTTTTTCCCGGAACAGGGACATTCTCGAATTTCTATAGACAAGGATCATGCAAAGATTAAGATAAGGAAACAAACATTTACAAAAATTGATGGCTCATCTACCTATGTACATATTGTTGAAAATTGTCAACCATCAAACCGCTTTGAAGTTGTCTTCGTCCAGGCCCCTTTCATTGATGACCTTGATTCAGATCGACCTGTTATCAGTGTTAAAGACTTTGCAAGCTCTTTAGATTCTGTTTTAGTGCCGCATTGCACTAGTGTCAGTTCCATAAGGCACATGATCTATACTCACGATACTGCACCATTAGTTATCTCTACTGAAAGATTTATCGGAAACGGAACGCGATTCGAAATTTTTAAAAATGGAATCAATCAATTGCAACTGCAAGAAATAATTGAAAATGCTCCTGAAGCGTACGACGATTTTCTGCCTATTAATCCTAATAAATTCCAAAATGTCAAGTTTCTTCTAGAACACGTCCACCTTCCATCAAGTACTGTATTTTATGACACTCTTTTTTACATGGAAAATAATGTTGTAAAAAATAATTCAATTCCAAAGTCAAAGCCTAAATCCCCATCACCAACTGCTCACGCATCAAATACACAACCTACAGGAGTGGTCAACAAAAACTTGAAAAAAAGCTACAAATCAGGACTGAAACGAGTTTACAGTAAATGAATAAATACTTATACTTTGTACTTTAACGACAGATTATTTCTAGAATGTGAGCGTAATAATGTAGTTCGTTTGAATCAAAAATATTAATTTAAACCCAAATAGCCTTTCTTTACATCTATCCACCTCACAGTCTACCACATTCAAGTCAGCATTGGCAAGGCAAGGGTGCTTTTAACTGTTTGTTAGGTTACGTTAGTACGTTATATGATTCTCTTTGCTTAACCATTAAGCGACGATCCAAAGAAACACTACTACTCATTAGTGAACAATATGTTGAAAATCTTGTAAAAATATAAAATTAGGTATTACCATTATTATTCAATATCAACGTAAAATAATAAGTAACTTCTGTCATTAAGTAATCCTAAAACGAAGATTATCTAATAATTATAAACACCATCGAGAATTATCGGTTTAGGATTACTTATTAAATATAATTAAAGCACAAACATTTGCTTGTAGTTGTTTTAGGGCTTCGTAAATTTACTAACTTATTGTGAAATAGTTACATAATATTCTCCAGTATAATTAGTTTATTCTCCACATTGTGTACATTTAGCTATATAATAATAATATAGACATAATGGGTATTATCTAGGCGTCAAGTTGTCGATAATAATTTGCGCAGAGTTTACATTGTTCAATAAAGGCTATTTGCCATTCTCAGTTGCTCTTATTAAATACGGATTATTTTTTATAGATTGAATATAGAATCCCTATATTAATAAAATCCAAAAGACGCTTTGGCGTCCACTTTCCGATTTCCGATCTCCGATTTCCGATTTCCGATTTCCACTGTCCGACTTTCCACTAATTTTAAACGCTTAACCCAGAAGGTGCATGTGGTCGTAGAATATAACAGAATAGAGCTAACTATGGGCAATAATTAAGCTAACTGGGAGAAGAAAAAAATCGTCAAAAATTTGATACAATTAAAAAGCCCTGCCACAGTTTCTTAGCTCCTGTTATGCCGATTAACGCCCAATACCGCCCATTGGTATATCAATCGATAGAAAATTAAATTGTCTACAGTTTGGCACCTTATTGATCATTCCAACCTAGCCCAGTGTTTGGGACCGTACTGTATACTGTCAAATATTGTTGAATTTGTTTTAATTAATTTTTCCATTTTAGTTTAGTAACTCCAGTTTAGTTAACTGCAAAACAAGCACGCATTTCTAACCCAGTGCAAACATTGCAAACATTTTGATACATTGAACATTTTGATTTTGATAGATTTTGATTGCCGTGTTCATTTGATAAAACAACCCCGTATACCATATACCACTAAAGATTCGATCTTTACGATCTGCCTAAAATATAGAAACCAATTCTTCAATTAAATCTGAATAAGTGTAGATGTATTAATTCGTGCGTGGCAGGTATTGCTTTTGGCTACTACACCGACTTCTGACCTATCAACAGGTGTATAACAACGTAAACTATCATAATTGTGATCAAAACAGCGGCTTTTGTAGTAATTAATCAAAACTATAAAGGAAAGTGTACTTTTAAAACTGAACAAAATTTATTATCAATACATCATTTTGAGATGTGCCATATTTGGATTTTAAAACAATTCACAAATTCAAAGAAAATTAAATACGCTTTTCATATTTAAAATTAAAAATCCCCAAGTAATAAAACCTACTATATCATTAAAAATCTGGAGCTAAGCCAAATAACACAACAAGAATCTTACCTCACATTTTACCTACTTCTGCACTTATATAGTTGTTAGAATTCAAAACTGCATTGTTTAATAACTTTTGCTTGCTTAATAGTTATATTTAAAATTTGAATATTTAGTTTTTTGAATTGCTTAAACTTCCACATTAAGGTACATTTCAAATACGAATCTTTGTTCAACTGCGTACAGTATTATCCACCATCATACAATCGAATCATCATGAGATCATATTAGACGATGTTAGCAGTCGCTGTTCCTCAGACCGGGGTCTGCTGCCCAGTAGCCGCGGAAGGTCAATTTTCCAGGGGGGACAAGCTTATGTTAAGCATAGGTACATAATAAAGTATGTGCCCGTTTATTAACATTAGGAATTTAAAATTTCAGGGGGGAAGGGACAATGAGCCCGTGTCCCCCCCCCCCCCCCCGGTTTCGCGGTCCCTGCTGCTGCCATAAAGCTAAATGTCCTAATAACCTCACTTAAGCCTTGCCGCACAGCTAACATACGTAAGGTTACCTTCGAACATAATCTAGCTAGGTGCTGCGTGGAGACCAAAGCACAAGTGGGCGTTGTTTTTTCTAATAACTTATTACCTGAAGTCAAATACGTTAGGCTAGAACTAAATGCCAAAGTACGTAGGCAAGGCGAGATGCGCGGGCGATACCTCACTAAAGGTCCTAAACTTATTATTGACGCAAGACGTAGAGTACCCTGCGAGGGTTGAGCATGCCGTTTGTTAACACATGCAAGAAGGGGCGGAGAGAGGACTCTAGGTATCGCGTCAACAATACGACACTTCATTTTTCCTTCCCGTAAACAAGGATGTCTTATAAGTTTCGTTCATTTTGTCTGAGGAGACATGAGCCAGGCATGCGTGTGATTAAACAGTTTAAGTTTGCTTCTTTTAATTTAGGTAAGGCTGTGCGGGCTATCTCTCCTTTGAGGTTACCGTAAACGCTCTAATACAATGACCAGCGTTGTATTAAAACTTCGACCTGTACCCCCCGCGTTCTATTAGAGACCCGCGTTGTAGTGAAACCTTTGGATTTCCAACCCCATATGCGTAATGTGAAAGCATTGCGAACCCCCGCGTTATGTTAGAGACCCGCGTTGGATTAAAACTCCAAGGCTTACCTCCCGCGTTTTATTAGTGACCCGCGCTGTATTATAGACCCGCGTTATATTAAAGAATTTACGGGAGCTAAAATATATGATGATGCATCCTCCGTAATTTACTTAACTAAATCGTAGTGTAGCAAGACAATCTTTTACCTGCTTACTTTAAGTGCTAGCCTGTGTTACCTTGAAGGACGCAAAAGAGCTTGCAAACCCCCTAATAAAACTGAATTGAAAACTGTTCTCTGGATACAAAATCGAGATAGCTGAGTTGCTAGCTAATAATTGAGTCAATACTTAAATATAAACATTTCATATTAATGAAATTCAAACCACAATGGGGATCTCATTATTCCTTAGCGATGAATTTGAAATCTAAATCAGAATTTAATTACTCATTGGTAATAAGAACCATATTAGTATCTTAAAGTGGTTTTTTTATAATGAATTTTTTCAAGCTAAATATAAATAGTTCCCAGTCCCAGTACTGAAATTATATTTTTAGTATAAGGTTTTTTTAGTTATGAAATCAAAATATAAATCGGAATTGTATTATTGCTTAGTAATGAAATTCAAATAAGAACCTGAATGTGGCTCTTTTCTAAAAACGAAGTCCTTTAAATCTGAATATTTCTTAAGAATGAAATCGAAATTGTAATCAAATTATTTCTTAGTAATAATGAAATCTAATCACGTATACAAATCTGGCGTAATTGACTGAGATTTACCTAAATGATTTGTACGAGTAAATAGTGTGTATGGTGTGTGAGCAATAAATGTCGATGGTAGGAATACTGAGAATAAGACTTGTATTTTTAATTGAATTAAACTGATGTAAATTGACAATTAATAACTGATAAAACGAAAAGTGTTTTATAGAACAGAAGGTTCAAGCTAGTTAGTTGACGGTTGAAATGGATCTGATTTTACATTTAGATTAACCTATAGAAATCAACTCGGCTTCCGGCCGTAGTGGTCATTCGATTACATTACATTGTTATAGAATCTCTTTCCGCTGACCTGCTTAAGTAGCAAGCTACACAAAATTCATAAATCATCTTTGTCAATAATGATCAAGCCCATTTATAATTTAGCAACTCAATTCGAGTTTTACAACAGTGTTACGCAATACATAATTCCATTACAATTATTTCATGACTTACATCCGTTGGCATAAATAACATTACATGATTGCACACAACTCATCTAGAGATTAATCCTTAATGATTACCCTTTTATTACTTAAAAATGTACAATGTAATTAAATTAATTTTAATCTACCGTATGACTCCCACTGGTCGCCATACATAACAGTCCTCCTCTCCGAATATAATTCGTCCTCGAATTACCGTTTTACTTACTTAAAATTAAAATAATCGAAATTTTCAAAATCTCAAAATTTCGAAAAATTTTGAAATTTTCATAATTTCTTCTAAATGTAGAATCTAAATAAATTACCTAAATTACTTAGTCTACCTAGACCTACTCGTCTACCTAAAACCTTTTAATAAGCCATTAATTTCATCTTGTCATCGTCGGTTGTTTTGTCCAGATCGTTGTTCCCTGCAATTTCTTGAATTCCCTTGCATCTTGCAATTTCGTCCTTTAAATCCTTCTGAATTCTGAACTGCCTCTCAATGAAATCCTCCATGCGTGCTACAGCCTCATTTTCGGTTGTGTAATCGCATCTGGACTTGCCGGATTTTCCTCTCCAGCGGTCATCATCATCAGAAGTATCCGCCGGTGGTGGCTTAAATTTTTTGGTAACTCTTTTCTCTGTATTCGGCGTTTGAAGTCTCATACGGCCGCCTCTCCAACTCGATATTCCATAGCATATGTAGATCCAGAAACTCATAAAAAATACAATAACGATTATTGCAAACCCACCAATTCCCATTGTTATCATGTACGATATGTTACCATCTGACGCAGTTATCGTCCCTTCTACGTTATTGTTTTCTTCTCGAATTAGTGCGTCCTGCTGTAGTGGTGGTGTGGTTAATCCTTTTCGTAGAGTTCCATTGAAGTGGGTCTCATTAGCCGTACGTATCGCCTCGGGCAACCAAGCTCCAACTACCTGAAGTCGTAAGGGTTCATCGTCATCAGAGTAGTCATCGCTCTCACTCCGTGTAGGGCTGGGTGGCTCTCTATTCTCGTATGGCCTGTACTGTGGATTAATAACATCTCCAGAAATTATAATTGTATTATTAATAATTGGTGCTGGAATTTCCTGTGGACCCATGCCCATGGCCTTTGCTGCTGCTGTTTGTGCTACTCCACTTGCAGATAATACGAGTGTAAGTCCTGCTGCCTGTGCCGCCGCTGTTGCTACTGCGCCTCCAGAGGGAAGCTTATCTTTTACCTTCTGTACCCATGAATTTGGTGGTTGAGGTATTTGGGGTGAACCTGGAGGTGAAGCCGCTGGAGACCATCCTTGATATACAGATTGGGCCTGTGGTGACATCGAGTCTCCAGTCCTTGCCTGAGTGTCTGGAGTCTTCATTAATGAGTCCTCCCTGGCAAAAATTTCCTGGCCTCCATTAGAAGTACCTGCCTTTCGTGAAGGTGGATTGTCTCCCATCGCATTCTTATGTTTTTGCGAAGCCATTTCTGCCTTGAATCCTTTCACTCCAGTCGCCTCCGCTCCTTTTGGTAGATTTTTAATTGTCCCTGGGCTGGGTGGAAAAACAAGCTTTAACATTGTCGGCTGCGATGGCATATTAGCATACCTATTCGCTACCGGGCTACCGATTTTTAGAATTTTTCCCCATCCCCATGGCTTTGCATCTATTAGGCCTATCCCAAACACCAACATCAACATTAAACACATCCATGACCATTTATGCATAAAAGTTCTCGGCCGTTTCGTTACCCTTGCTGCCCGTGCATGTACTCGTAGGCTCCGCATGGGGGCTATAAGCTCCCATTCATAATTGTTGTTGTCGCTTTCCTTTTTCTGTGCTTTAGTTGGTGGTGGTGGGCATTGAATCTCCTCGTCCTTTTCAACACCTAAGACAATAATATCCCAATCCTCTTCTACGCTAAAAGGTGAAGGGGATTTTTCTACCTGAGGCTTAGCCTTCTCCAGTTCCTTCTGCTGTAGCTCATCACAGTGCTGGTCCCATTCATGCTCGTCCAGCGCACGTTTGAGTAGATTCGGCTTTTTCTTGTTTGAATCCTGTCCAGACTGGTGACTGCTACCTGCTACCTCATCGTTAAAGCTCACTTGCTTTGCCAGAATTGTTTTCACTGTTTTTGGTGTGCTCCCTGATGGTTTGGGTGGCATCTCCTTAATGGGCTGTGAAGTGGACTGGGCTGGACCATCTACAAGTTCTTTCAATAAATCAGTTTTAAATTTCTTTATAGCTTCTGACTTACAACTTTTTGGTGGTATGTCCAGAGTCCATCCGCTTCTTGGCTCGCCATGTTTCCATTCCCAAAGGGTATTGGATTCAGTGTATTCTTTCCATTGCTTTCGTATTTTTTCAGTTTCCTTTTCTATTTCTCGTGCTCTCGCCTCGGACCTTTTCTTTGCATCTCGTAGTTGTAGTACTTTTGTTTTAGAACATATTTCTCTCCAATCCTCATCAGTGGTGACGTCTCCTTCTTTTTTAGTCTCCTCTCGCTGGTGAGGGGGAATCCATTTTCCGCACATAGGACGGGGGCGATGATTTTCACGCTGCTCCCTCAGTTGAATGATGGATTTTGCCTTTTCATGTTCATCTAAGTCGAAAGTGGAAGGGAGTACAGTTCCATAGTATTGGTCCAGATTTTTTCTGTCCCTTTTTTTCTGCTCGAATACCCAGTCTCCAATGATAGGCTCTAGACATAGGTCGCACTCTCCTCCAATTCCATGCCTTTGTTCGATAGCACGTCTCATCTGAGTAGTTAGTCGGTCCTGTCGTGTCCAGTCTTCTATGTCCTTTTTGACGGCTAGATCCACTTCACGCATAGTGCCTGGAAACAGCATCGCCTTCACTCTCAAATTAGAATAATGACACGAGTAATACTCTACTGTGAACATGGGATCGAAATTATATTTTTTACAATACCCACGCAGTACGTATGTACCGATTTTTTTCTCGCCTTCCACGATGTATTTTCTATCTAGGTATGGTATGTTTCGAGATACATACCAGGTGGTTGGCTCCTGGGATAAATTAGGAAAATGAGTGGCAACTAGTTTTGGACTTACATGTCTGTAGGTTTCATTACCGTAAACCCTGAAGGGGCTTTGAGTTGTCTTTCCCATTTTGGAATTAAGCATTTCCTCTTCTCGCTTTGTCAGTCCATTAGCATTGAATGTTTCCCTTTCCAATGTGGTTAGTGCCTTTTTTCCTTGATCCTTTTCTCGACCATTATCTCTGTGTGCAGGTACAGATCGACTTCGCCCTTGTTGGTAGGATCTCTCCCCTTCCAGAGAAGTCTTCGGCCGTACTTCTCCTTGGTCGCGCTGGGTCCAGAGTTGTGAACTAACGGACGGAGGTGAGATAGCACGTTCCTTTTGAGTTCTGCCTGTCTCTCCTCGGCTCCTGCGGACACTGGGTTTGGCTACGCAATGTATGGGTGATGATCGTCCTGTCCTCACGCTCGTAAATCTCCTGGAGGAAGTTCCAGCCCTCTTCAAATTCTTTTGACTTTTGAGATGTCGAAATAGGAATTTTTCCTCTTGTTTTCTTTTAGGGGGCTGAGGGGGTGGTTGTACTGGCATCTCTCTAATGGTTGCTCGTTCATCCTGATAGTATTGAACAATTCCAAATTTTCTGGATTCCAATTGCCTATTTCTAAAATTCCAATTTACTCGAAACCTCGAGAAAAAATCAAATCCAAGGACTACAATAGGTTCCAATACATCCAAGACCACAAATTCGACATTAAATGTACCTGTACCGATTTGAATGGCAACTAAGGCTACACCTAAAGCTTTTTCAGACCCGATGATTCCATGAATAATGACATCCTGTTCCGTGGAAATTTTTTGAGTAGTCAGGGCCTTCTTACTGATCATGGATAGTGAGCTTCCCGTGTCCAGAAGTGCTGTAGTCCATTTTCCATGGATTTGGAGATCCAAGTATGGAGAATCTGAGTCCATGGCTGTCATCATGTACCCGTATCCATTTCTGGTTGGTGGCTCGTAGTCTGGTGGTGGCTCTCTTTTAACTTCTACTTGCCTCGCCTCCACCGTGTCGTTTGAATTTTCATCTTTCTTAGAGTACGTTCCTCTCCCTCTGCTGGTGGTTCCTCCTCGCTTGCTACCTCTGCCTCCTCGCTGGGTAGTCCTGTCTGGGCAGTCCTTCGCATAGTGCCCAGGTTCTCCACATACATAACAATCAATTTCTGATTTATCATAATTTTTGCCATTACCTCTGCCACGCCTTCCTCTGCCTCGTCCTCCTCCCCGTTTTCCATCCTTTTGAGTATCAGCATTAAATTCATTTTTTGGAAATTTCTGTTGTTCTCTCTTTTTATCGTAGCCTGCTTTGCCTCCCTCCTTCGTATTGAGAAGTTTGGCCTCCAGCGTTGCGATTCTGACTTCACACTTTTTCACCTCGGATTCGGCTGGTCCCATATCAGTTGCTTCCATCTCCACTAGAAATGTGGTGAGCTCATCAACTGTTTTCATTCCTCTTCCTCCGTAACCGAGTTTGGCTGTCATCCTTGGTGTGAGGCCGTTTTTGATTTCTCGAACTAAATCCGCTTCGATGGCATGGGGAATGGCTGCTTTTGTGACATCAATCCTGTCTGAGATGTACTGGGCCACTGGCTCGTCCGGTAGTTGGACTCGCTGTTGTAGACGTTGATTTAGAATGTTCTCACTAACCGGGTAGCGTTTGACCATCTCGGCCTTCAAGTTGTCCATGTTGAGGGTAGTAATGTTCCTTCCAAACCATGCCGCTGATGTTTTATCTAAAGTATTAGCAAATCGATTAAGTTGGTTTTCTTTTTGCACACCTATAGATAACATGGACCTTACGAACTCGTCTACATGGGCTCCGGGCTCGTCAATCCCCACCCGGAAATTGACCTTCTTGGCTGGTTGCCATCCTGCATTGTTAATTTGGGCCATGCCTTCTTCTAGTTCCTTTTGTTCAGCTTCTAAAAATTCTTTAGCTGCAATGTCTCGCAATTTCTGTTGTTCTTCGTCCTCAATACGCTGGGCTTCCTCTGCTATCTTAAAAAGTCTCTCTTCCTCTTTAAAATGTTTTTCTAGGTCGGCTATAAATTTGGCTCTTGCTTCACCCTTGAGGTGAGAAGGTACTTGTAGATTATCTATGATGTCGGCCGTTTTGGCTGGAGGTGTCGATGGGTTGGCTGTATTAATCGGCTTATCTAATTCTGAATCACTAAAATCCTCAGTCTCGCTAGTATTAAAATTACCTAGCCCTGTAGACCTGCCTGAAAAATCGCCTTTGGCACTCTCAAACGAATCGTTACAAGTTTTATTACCTTCTAACTCACTGGCTACCTGCTCTTGTACTTCACTTGTCTTATTGTCCAAATTGTCTAATCCTTTATTTACAATTTGTGAAGTACTAGTCTGACCTGTCTCGTTACCACTATCACTATTATTAGTTTGATTTGTCTCGTATAATAATGCTAGGGTGGTATCATTCAAATCCCCTAATTTCTGTAAAGATTCTAAAGTTTTATTTAAAAATGTAGTTTCAAATTTCTCTCTCTGTGTTGTCGTGATACCTGGGGGAATACTTGGTGAACTGGGCTGGTTCCACTTCAGTGGTTTTTTGTGGCTGTCTACGATTGAGATATTTACCTAATATTGATCTACCAATTTTTTTACCCTGCTCTTTTAGTGCTTGTCTAGTGTTGGGTCTATTTGACATGTGACATTAAAAAATAAAAATATCCCTTAATTATGTCCAAACCTACCAGCTGTCCTATTAGCACTAGCCAAACCTAAATTAGCAATTTCAGAAATAATTAAGCTTAAAATCTCAGTTCTCAATACGGCTAATTCAATATTAAAAGCGATATCCTGTGTCTCTTCAATTGTCAAAGTATTTACCAATAAAGTGACTGCAGCTTTTAATCTTAAATTCTCTGCCATATACAAAATTTAAAATCGAAAATTAAATCGAAAATAAAATCAAAAATAAAATCAGACTGTTAAAATAAAATAAATTAACTTATAGGATTGTGTGAAGTGAATTTTCTTGGTAGGTAAAGGATTGAAGTCGCAATACCTCCTACACTGCTCTGTATACAAGAAAATTAAAATTATACTCTGCCTACTCGCGGTGTAATTAATTCTAGAATTACCAATACGTACGCTGTTGTCTGATCAGGACAAAAATGTACGTGCTCATGAGTCTTAAATATTACGGGTGGGTAATATGTCTAACTTACTAATTACGCTGATCTTTGGAAAAGAAAAGTTAGTAAGGGGGAATATATATTCATTAACCTAGTAGCTACGGCCTAGTAAAATATTAAATTTACTAACATTAATGCTTAATTACCTTAAATCCGATTTCAACTCGAGTCAACAGTTCAAATAGCTTGTTTCACAACTTCACTCAGAATCTGTTCACTTCAGCAAATACTCGTCACTCACTCGCTCAGTATTCTCAAATTTCTGCTTGCTCGAACTTTTGCTACAAACTCAGTAGTAAAGTGCAGAATTAACAAATATCCTTAATATAAATGTTTACGAATGTAAATAGTTGAAAAATAAAAATTACAAATACCAAAATACCATTGACACTCACAATATCAAATCACCATAACCTTCACACTGTTAAATAAATTACTTCCTCTCTACGTACAAATCAAGATAAATATATAGATTGAAATGAATTTTTAAAATAAACTTAAATCCTTGAAAGCTTTACTTAAAAAAAATTATCAACTTACTTTTAGAATGTAAAAAATGAAAAAGTACACTATATACTTAAAATCTCAAATCCTTACGTACTGATTGGCCAGAACCCCGTGTGCTTCCCATATGGGTGCCTTTTGACTGATTTTTTACTTAATTGCTAGCGCTAACTCAGGCAATTACGAAGGAAGCCACCATAATAAATGTAGTGATATGCTTCTAGTAATTAACTGAGATTTACCTAAATGATTTGTACGAGTATAAATGTGTATGGTGTGTGAGTAATAAATGTCTATGGTAGAATACTGAGAATAAGACTTGTATTTTTAATTGAATTAAACTGATGTAAATTGACAATTAATAACTGATAAAACGAAAAGTGTTTTATAGAACAGAAGGTTCAAGCTAGTTAGTTGACGGTTGAAATGGATATGATTTTACATTTAGATTAACCTATAGAAATCAACTCGGCTTCCGGCCGTAGTGGTCATTCGATTACATTACATTGTTATAGAATCTCTTTCCGCTGACCTGCTTAAGTAGCAAGCTACACAAAATTCATAAATCATCTTTGTCAATAATGATCAAGCCCATTTATAATTTAGCAACTCAATTCGAGTTTTACAAGAGTGTTACGCAATAAATAATTCCATTACAATTATTTCATGACTTACATCCGTTGGCATAAATAACATTACATGATTGCACACATAACTCATCTAGAGATTCATCCTTAATGATTACCCTTTTATTACTTAAAAATGTACAATGTAATTAAATTAATTTTAATCTACCGTATGACTCCCACTGGTTGCCATACATAACAATATAATCAAGATCAGATTTGGAATACAATTATTCCGTATAAATAAAAGACAAATCAGAATCTGAATTAGACCTTTTTCTGTCATTGAAAATAAAAATTTGAGTCTTCGTTTTTTAGTTTAACATGTCTGTATTTATTTCAGCAGATATATGATAACTAGAGAGACGGCATCGCCATCCAACTATCAGAGACAATTTTAAAACCTATGTGGGGCGTACTTTTAGCGATTTTGCATGCCTAAACCCTTTATTAAAATATTAACTTGGGTATCAAATTGAACATGTAAGCGTGTAAACAAGTTCGAAATGACGTTCGAACCTATAATAGGTACAATTTCATTAAAAAGTTGTAATTTTGGTATCTTAAAAAAATTTGCTAAAAATGCACCAAAATATGTTTGACTTTCAATAAGATGAATCCTTTAACTTTGTACTGTGTAAGCATATTAAAGTGTCATAAATGCTGTTAAATTCCGTCCGTAGGACGGGCCGGGGTACTTGTACCCTAATATTACAAATAAATTTTATGCTGACATTCGGACACTTAAATAAGAGCTATAATCATATCTAGACGCAGACACCTGACCGAATTACTTTTAAATACTCGGAAGTCATACAAGAAGTGCATTAAAACTTGGCTTGGATGAATTTTGCACATAGTGCCTAATTGAGCACCTACGATATAGGCAATGTGAAACGGCAAAGGAACGCAAAATTAATGTTGGTGGGTGACTGATTGTGTCAAATATTAAATTGCTATTCCAAAGGGGGGGGGGTAACTGGTTGTGTTTGATAGTTAAATTGCTAATTTTAAAATAGTGGAAAGGTGACTCGTTGTGTCGGATATTAGATTGCTATTTAAAAGGAGGGGGGGGGGGGGTGACTGGTTGTGTTTGATAGTTGAATTGCTAATTTTAAAAAAGTGGGTGGGTCACTAAGCAGGGGGGGGGGGTGACTGGTTGTGTTTGATAGTTGAATAGCTAATTTTAAAAAAGTGGGTGGGTGATTGGTTGTGTCGGATATTAGATTGCTTTTAAAAGGAGAGGGGGGGGGGGGTGACATGTTGTTGGATTGCTAATTAAAAGGGGGTGGGTGACTAGTTGTGTTCGAGTGTTAATTAAAAGTGGGGGAGAGTGATTGGTTGTGTTGGATTGCTAATTAAAAGTGGGTGGGTGACATGTTGTGTTGGATTGCTAATTAAAAGTGGGTGGGTGACTGGTTGTGTTGAAGTGCTAATTAAAAGAGGTGGGGGGGTTGACTGGTTTTGTTGGATGGGTAATTAAAAGGGGGTGGGTGACTGGTTGTGTCGGATATTAGATTGCTATTTAAAAGGAGAGGGGGGGGGGGTTGACTGGTTGTGTTTGATCGATGAATTGCAAATTTAAAAAAGTGGGTGGGCCACTGGTTGTGTCGGTTATTAGATTGCTATTTAAAAGGAGGGCGGGGGTGATTGGTTGTATTTGATAGTTGAATTGCTAATTTTAAAAAAGTGGGTGGGTCACTCGTTGTGGCGGATATTAGATTGCTATTTAAAAGGAGTGGGGGTGAATGGTTGTGTTTGATAGTTGAATTGCTAATTTTAAAAAAGTGGGTGGGTGACTGGTTGTGTCGGATATTAGATTGCTTTTAAAAGGAGGGGGGGGGGAGTGACATGTTGTGTAGGATTGCTAGTTATAAATGGGTGGGTGACGGGTTGTGTTGGAGCAAAAAAGAGCAATGTGAGGTATAGGAGAAGATGCAACTAGGGCTAAACTTTTCTGCCGGGGGTTTTTTTTAACCAATAAGCACCGAGGAGTGCAGTCAAAGTTCCAATCACCATTCAGTAGTGCAATAGGCCACTCCCCAAATCCACTGTTCGACAAAACCAAGTTCACTTGGCCAAAATAGTTTGTGAACTACTAGTAGTTCATTCAGGGCCTCACTGGCCGGGCTCGATGCTACAACACACGAAAGCTCGTTTGAGCTTGGGTTTTTTGTAAAAAAATGAACTATGGAAAAAGCGAGCTTTATGCCACAAGGTTCCCTTCTGTCGTACACTGCCCAAATCCCATTAGCCTAATGCTAAAGTGGTCGGCAGAATATTTAGCCCTAGTGTACCTCACATTGCTCTTCTCTGGTGTTGGAGTGCTAATTAAAAGTGAGGGGGGGGGGACTGGCTATGTTGGATTGATAATTAAAAGGGGGTGGGTGACTGGTTGTGTTGGATTGCTAATTAAAGGTGGGAAATTAGTGTATACTAATTTACTTGATGATCGGATACATATATGTAATATTGTAAATAAGAGTATGCAAAATAATTTATATATTTTTATATTATGAAATATAGATTGTTGCTAATGACAACGCTTATCATGAGAAAATGCATCGCAATAAAAATCAACGTTTAGCTTAGACGTCCTTAGCTTGGTTGTAGAATGATTCGTATCCAGACTTTTCCTACCCGGATTATTCCAGCCCGGACTTTTCATTCGCGGACTTTTTCTACCCATGACCATGACTAACAAGTATAACTATTTATGAATGTACCGTAATTGCACGGCAGTTTTAAACTAGTATATTAAATTATTACTTTTACTAGTTTTTAGTCTCAAATATGCATTTTTAGCGCTATTAGCAATTACAATAGTAATAAAGCGAGAAAGATTATTTTACTAGCAGTACCAGCAATTCTATATTATTTAAAATAACTTAAGGTTTTAATACAATACAAACGTTGTGGGTATATTTTTGCGCGATGTGTAGTTTCTTTTTTTTGTAAATGGGTAGAAAAAGTCCTGGGTTTGGTCGCGGGTAGGAAAAATCCGGGTAGGAAAAGTCTGTTTACCCCTTAGATTACTATATTAGCTTTATTTTCCTTTCTAAAACATTTAACTTAGCACTTAAGTGTACTTGACTATACCATTAGTTCCATTTTGGACTATAGAGAAAATGTCCAGGGTTATGGGGTAAAGCTTCATGGGGAGAAAATGTATGGGAAGGGGGGGGGGGGGGTAAGTCCGTATAACGTATACCTGATACGAGTCGATAGTCGATGTATAATGCAGAGTAGTGCTGTAATTTGTTCGGTAAACGGACTTTTCCTAACCGGATTTTTCCTACCCGGACTTTTCCTACCCATGACCGTGAAACAAAAAAAACAAGTAGTACTATTTATGAGTGTACCGTAATAACACGGCAGTTTAAAACGATTTTATTAAATTATTACTAATTAGAATCAATACTTAATTGTGAATAAGTTATTATAAATAATAGCGACTATTGTCTTTAGTTTACGTAAACTATCCCTAGCATTAAAAATGAAAAAGATGGTGCAAGACAACACTAAAAAGTACCTATTACATATAATCTACACGAATTGATAGAGGACGAAAAAACAGCAAAAGATATAATAATGTTGTATTCTGTGGGTATATCTTTGCGCGATGTGTAGTTTCTTATTTTTGTACATGGGTAGGAAAAGTCAGGGTAGGAATAATCCGGGTAGGAATAATCCGGGTAGGAATATTCCTGGTAGGAAAAGTCCGGGTAGGAATAATCCTACAACCAATTTGTTCACAAAGAGCAGTTCTTTTTAGTTTGTGATTGCTGCAGCAATCGCAATCACAAACTACTAAAATTCGATTGCGCAACTTATTGCTAGAAATCTAGCACACCCTGTCACTGCCATCGGCACCGCATCCCGTTCTGATCATTTATTTATGTATTTTGGGTTCACAAAAAAATATATCATTTTTTGCCTTTTGAGGTACTTTTGTGACGGAAATCAATTCTAATCCAATTAATGGCAACCTTTAGCTTGGAAGCTAAAGGAAATTCTCCTGAGTATGAAAGTGGTATGTCATGTCCATGTCAGTCATGTGTATAAATATTACTCACTTTAGGCAGGTAGTCTGCTGGTGAGTTGCAGCTGCAACTACTCTTTTATACTGATACTCAACAAATTAGACTTTTGTATAAATCTAAATTTTTGAATTGCGTGCTTTATTTGTTATTTAGCTCTAATTCTCACTATTACTAATAGCCTATGTGTGGTTTAAAATGAATAATTTAGTAATGGTCCACAAATCATGTCACCCAAATTACCACTCATTTTGAACCCACACTTGCACCCATGTCATCACTTTAGCATTACGTGAACGGCAATCTTTAAAATTACATGTCATAAA
Source organism: Dicyrtomina minuta (assembly GCA_949802685.1). Taxonomy (NCBI): domain Eukaryota; kingdom Metazoa; phylum Arthropoda; class Collembola; order Symphypleona; family Dicyrtomidae; genus Dicyrtomina; species Dicyrtomina minuta. The sequence goes on from CATKUY010000222.1 coordinate 98,549, forward strand.
TACCCACCGACCCTACCGATGAAATCATTTATGAACGATCTCAGCATAATTAAAAATTAATTTTCGTCAGCTGTCGGCTAACCTGTAGGTAGATTTTGTCGGCCAACTTGAAGGTTTGGCCGACAGTCGTCGGCCAACTTGTAGCGACAATAATTTAATAATTTTCGGCTGTCGGCCAACTTGGAGGTTAACTTGGTTTTAAGGTTAGTAATAACCCTTAAAATAATAAATTAATATGCATGAATCAAATATTACAAACTATAGTTTGAAAAAAATAGCATTACCGCTTGTGGAAAAGCACCCGTCCTCTATTATAGACCCGGCTTCTATTCGAAGGTTTGCGGTATTTAGGAAGCGCTTACTAATAACGTAGTTGTTTGATTTGGATATGCATGTACATATTACATAAAGATGGGTATGAAAATTGACGATTTTCCAGGTAAAGTTAAACATTGGCATTGGAGGCGACGAAAATCGTTAAAAAATTTAAACCTAGTACTATACACTATATTGTGATGATATGGTGGCGTCATTAGTGAATGTTCCTTAACACCTAATGTGTTCTTTATTAACAAATTCAATTCAAACTTCACTACTGCAACACTTAAATCATATTGTAATTGTTGATAAACTGAAAATAATCGTAAATAAATGGTAAAATCTTAACACTAGTACCTGTAAAACGAACGATGATTTATCGTGGGCAATGCCAATGTCCATACATACGTACGTATGTCTTGTCGGGTGTTCTTTGATAAGTGATGCCCAGGCCGGTAAGTGACGCCCCAACCGGTAAGTGATGCCCAGGCCGGTAAGTGATGCCCAACTTCGGTAAGTGATGTCCAACTTCGGTAAGTGATGTCCAAAAAATTTTTTTTTTGTTTGAAGTGCAAAGAATATAAATCGACGAGAAATGAATAAATCTACTAATATAGAATATCAGAGAACATGCGGCGATGTATGTATATTGTGTTATGTTATGATGTATGTTAGTTTAATGAAAATGTTGAGAATTGATAATTTTATTTCAAGACCACGAGGAAGGGTAGCAGAATGGCAGTTTCCGTTCTGTATTTAATGTATACGATATAACAATAACGAAATTATGTAAATAGGTAACAATAATAACAATAATAACATAATAAAATATGTATACATTTTATTATATATATTATTATTGTATTTATATTGTATATATAATATTGTAATTGTAATATTGTAATATTGCATATATATAAATATATTTATAATAAAACACTCAACAGTTGACCTATGTTTTCGCTTTAAAGTTCATGGCTTTTAGTTATTTCAGGATTACTGTTGCGGCTACATATTCGCTTGTGGCTACCTATCGAGGTTTGTTATATTTATGGTTAGGTTAGGTTTGGGGGGGGGGGTAGGAAGAACTGAATGGAAACGGTTAGGTTATATTTTCCCCACCCGCCTTCGGCGGGGCCGCCTCCGGCGGCCGAGGGGAAAATATAACCTATCCGTTTTCAGGCAGCTTTAGGAGCCTGATTCAGTGTTACTTTTGGTTCATCGACATAACATACTGTTCTGCAGTTGATTTATTCATTTCTCGGCGATTTATATTCATTGCACTTAAAATAAATAAAAATTTTTTTTCGGACATCACTTACCGAAGTTGGACATCACTTACCGAAGTTGGGCATCACTTACCGGCCTGGGCATCACTTACCAAAATGGGCATCACTTACCGGCCTGGGCATCACTTATCAAAGAAACCCCGTCTTGTCTAGTAGCAAATCTCAAACTAAATGGAAAAGTAAGATCGCAACACCGAGAACATGTGAAAATTTTCTTGACTTCAATGCACTGGCATGAAAATTTTAACCGGATGATGATTTGTGTGATCTTGTTTCTCTTTTGTTGAAAATTACTGTGTGTGCTGCAGCGGTAAGCAAGCTTGGCAGCTGGGAATAAAAAAAATCATTCATTTTCCTTCTAAACATCAAAAAAAAAAACAAAAGAAAACAAATCGCGACTCGATCGTTGGCAACGGCCATTCTCACTTTGCCCTCTAGTTTGACAAGGCTGTCGAAGACGAGGCTGTGTGAATCCACGAATCAGTTTTGAGTTTGCTCGTTTCAAAATATAAGCAAAACGCGCGCAAAAATGGCGTCATCCAAATTTACTAAAGTTTTGGACCCACCCACCCAACTTGTCACCCTCTTACGCATTATGTAAACGGCTATATTTAACATGGGGTGTCATCTTTTTCCAAGTGACCTACCCTCAACGTGGCTGGCGGCTTTTGTGTCCGACTCCAAATCTGTCGCTTGTGGATTTTATTTGAAGTAAATACTTTATTTTGAGAAATTTAGAGATGAGAGTGAGAGAAGAAAAATGATGATCATAAAAATATATATTATATAAAATATAAAATATGATATTTTATGATGTAAAATGTGAATTGTGTGTTGGAACCAGAGACGGACGGATATATTCCCCAAAAGCCCTTCAGGCAAAGTTATCCCACTAATTAAGTAGATGGTCAGAAAGGGAAAATAATATTCCACAGTGTGGAGATGAGAATAGGGATTATAGCATGGTACGTGAGGATCTTCTATCCTCGCGGACCATGACCATAACCAGTTTCTACTTGGACTCCGGCAGAGACACAGGTACTCCTAACTCGACCGTGCTACGGCAGAATTGTTGCTACGAGCAAATTATTAGGGACCCAAGCGGACCAGCAAATCCTACGAGGAAAAGTGTATTAATCGCTACGAGCGAGAATTTAGGTGATCAAACGCTGACCCTTTTTGTGACCCTACGAGGGATAAAATATTGACGCTACGAGCGAATAAAATAGGGAACACAAGGTGACCCAGAAAGACGTTCTACGAGAAGTCCAAAATATAATCCGTCCGGCTCTGATTCCAACCTACGAGGTAAAAATATAAATTGTATAACTAATTATTCGTACGGCGAAAATTAAGGGAAACACTCCCAGTTGATTATTGAGAATTTTGAGTTTCATATTTTGATTTCAAAGTATCTTTTATTTTGGGCTACGAGCCATTAAAAGTAAAGTCATATCATTTTCATTTTTGCACTATTGTGCCATTTAAAAGTAAAGTATTTAAAATAAATACGAGGCATAATAAGACCTCTCAAACTAACCATAATTTACAATTGTGTAGCGTATGATTGCATACTATTTTGTGTGATATTCTTTCGTGCATAATTTAGGATAATTTAATGTGTAAACTAATATTAAGGCATATAGTATAAATTGGGAAAGCGCATCTAAACCCTCCCCACCCATACAGCATTGTAAGCAGGCAGGCTCATACTCTTTGCTAATTAAACCCTCCATCTAGTCGTGCATACTTTTCAGTATCTCGCAGGGCCGGTCCTGAAGTCGTGTGGATTCCCCGATTAACACTGACTCCGTCGCCCTTTCCTGACTCGGATTTAGAAGACCGCATTAAAATCCCTGTCAAGAAGGTGCGGGGTAGAAATTAATCTACCCCCCAATATTTAATTATAGTTAAAATTAAATTTAGTTAGGGTTGGAAACAAGTCCGAAGAAATTCGGGCCCATATTTCCCATTTTGCTATATAAAGGATAGGCCGCCACGTGTGGGCCATTTATTCACTGTTATAGTGACGCTTAATAGCAGTACTAGTGGCTGCAGTTAGAAGTACAGCAAGAAAAAGTGAAAGGCAGTACAAGTAACGCCACGGCGTATGACCGCATCTTCTACGAGAAGACGGGATTTTTTGGAAACTGAAAAGTGAAAGGTGGTGGACAGTGCTGACAAGCCATCCAACCAGCCGCATTGTAAAGGTCTGACCGTAACGTACGGTGGTCTTGGGAAACAACCCGTACGCCGTAGACGTGATAAAATTTTGAGAGGGAAAAGCTCCCCATAATAAAGCATATAATTTGCCCAGCAAGAAGTGTTTCAGCTGTGGAAGAGAGAGGAAGCAAAAAGTGGAGCGTACGAGACCAAGCGTGCCTACTGGACCTGGCTGTACTAGCATCCCATTGCCGAAGCAGAAAACATAGCTGAAAATATTCAGAGTTCAGTGGAAATTATCAAATTTTAATAAAATAAGAGTTCAAAATAGTCGCTACTAGCGAACAGTAAGAATTTTAAGTTCTTATTCGCCAAAATTTCATAAAATTTTGGACCTAAAAGACAGCAGAAAATTGAAAGCTGAAAATTCCATAAGAAAACCAAGGCAGCCGACCGTGGTTAATACAGACTCCACGCGAGGTCCATAAAGGTAACATATAAAACATATTATACTGTATGTATATTGGAATTGCCATATAATTAGATAGGCAGCCATTTTTATAAAATTCATTTTACATGGTTAAGATAGGACACGGTCCACATATTATTTTATTTACCAAATTTTCATTCCGAGCTTTTACAATTAGTGATAGTTATAAATAAACTCAAGAATGGCAATTGGAGGTTAGTGTTTTATACAGTTTTCATGAAATAAAGTGACAAAAGTTTCAAAATTCGACGGAATCAGCAGTTGCCATTAGTTAGTATAGGCAGTGGTTGATGGTTGATAGTCTGTAGTCAGCCAGTTTTCATTTTCGATCCATTTCGGTGTGGATCCACGGTTGTCAGTGGTGACAACTGAATGTTCAGTTTCTAAAAAGTAAAAATCAACATATTTGCCATTTATTCGGCTGTGCAAATCATAATTTGTATTTTCTTACTTAAGGGCCCAGAAGGCCAGGCAAAACAGTACTTACTTAAGCACCAGTAATATTAGTACTTAAGTACTTGGTTAATACCACGTATTAACCACCTCAGAATTTCATTTTGAAATTCCGAATTTGTTGTTTCCAATTTAATCAACTTACAAGTTCAAACTGAAAGTTCAGTGTGATCAGCCAGTACTATTTTCAGTTGGGAAGAAATCCCAGTCGTTAGTGGCATCGCCAGTTAGTAGCCTGCAAAAAGTGGCAAATCAAAAATCACGTTGTTAGCATAATTATTACAAGTGATTTTCTGCAGTTTCGGGTAACTCCAGAAAATTCAATTTTCTTCATTTCAGTGCTTATAACGGTAAGCAGCCGATAGTGTGTTAAATTGCTAGTTAGATATTCCGTGTACCGAATCCACATATAAATTCGTGTGTGCAATCATAATTCATTATTTGTGTAAGTTATTAATGTGTGTGCTTTATTATCATTAATATGATGTATGTGAATTATGTATGATTATTTATGTGTGTGTAAAATATAGACGGAATAATAACTCCGAATTTATAGGGTGTATTAGTTAGCATTTCGAGATACAAATCTCGCCTTATTAGTAGTTAAGTATATAACACAATGGAAAGCCCCTTTTGACTCCAAGCGAGTATTTAAAATAGTGAGGGATATACACCTCAACCTAATAGGTTTGATTTATTAAAGTGATTACTTACATTTTCGAAACTACTTGAAATTTTGTGCCATTTTGATTTTGACTCAAAGTAAAAGGGGCAGTTCAACCCGAAGTTTCTGATTATCCAATAAAACCGAAGCGAGAGATACGATCCTCGGCTTAAGATTAAAAATCTACAAAGATAATTTTGTCATTACTTTAACATATATAATTTTGTGCAACTTAATCAAATTGCAAAATATTTCGTACAGGGAATTAAGACCCTGATTTTGTTTGTAAAAAATTGCGAGGGATTTCATACCTCGGCTTATGGAATACAAAATATTAAGTGTTGCCAGAGACGCAGCCTGGACTTACTAGTCAAAATCAAATTGCAGGGAATTTCATAACCCCGACTTTTTAAAGTGGTCAATCAAAAGTTGCTGGGAATTTAATAACCCAGACTGTTAATAGTGTTCAAAATTATTACAGGGTATTTTGACCCTGACTCAAATTGTTAGCTACTGCTAGGGAAGCCAAAACTTCAAATTATCAAGTGTTGACTGCAGGGAATTTCACAACCCCGACTTATTAAGTAGGTACTTACTACAGCGTATTTCATTCCCTGATTTTTCTAGTGCAAAATATTCAATTCGGGAAGTTCACCTTTACAAAGGGTGTGTTGAGTGAAAAATATATATAAATAGGTAGGGATTTCTACCATTTCAGATTAAATTCAACTTACAAGTTTGTTGAATCTCCGAAGTCGTCAGTTGACGATTCATATTGTGTCATATTTTCTTGCATTTTGTTGCATCAGGTTTTCAGGTTGCAAATCATTTGAGGACTTGAATCTCCTCAATCCTTATTACACCTAAGCAAAGCTGCAAGAAATAAAAGCCAAGATATTAGGTTAATTCAACCATAAGTTGAATTCATAGTTGGAGTCAAATTAAGTTATGAAACCAGGCATCGAAATCAACTTCCATTTGAAGTTGCAATCAGTGATTACGTAAAATTGTGAAGTAATCAAAACTATATTTATTTCAGTTTCACTTACTAGTGAACTCAGACGAGGCAAAGAAATCGTCATACCTTACCGTTTTGGGAACCGGATACGATCCGAAGAATTAGTTGCCCGAACCAAAAAGTAATTTTGAAGCAAATCTTCGGTCAAACGATCCTACGTTGATCCCTCCAAGCAGGAACTTCTACAAATAAATATAAGTAAGTAGAATAAAAATCAGTTAGGCATTCCAGCAAATTACAATCGAAATTTTGTTTCTGGACTTGGAGTCCACACTGTTGTATTCTGTGCACATTTTCAACATATGTATACCTATGTTAAACATAGGACACTGTTGTAATTTGGGGGCCTGTTGTAATTTGTTCACAATTGACATTTTTGGGGGCATTTACAGACAAGTGCATTACAACGTCAATAATAATATTATATCTTTAAAAATTAATTTATAGACACCTTACGAGGTCAGGACACGGGCCACTTTGGACGTGCTTGAAGTCAGTTGGACTTAGAGTCAGGACAATCCGGGAAGAAGAAAAGACGAAGTTGGATTCTTCTACTTCCGTCAACTATATAAACCGGAAACTACAGCGAAGCTCCTATTGTTCCACGGTTTGACTCCCTGTAAGTCAAAATAAAAAGAAAACACTTACTTATTTTCACAAAGTCACTTACGAAGTGAATTTTTATTTTGAACTTGATCGAAATTTTGAGTGTACCAAAATCACTGTTGTACAAATACACTATTAAAGTTTGTGTAAGTATACAGTTAAGTATTTGGGAATAAAGTTCAAATACTTACTTTTTCTAGCCTCACGTGGCACCGAAGAGAATCACAAGTTGTGACTTCAGCCTACGGACTCCAGAATAAGAATAAAATCCTTTCCAGACAGAATACATAAGTACCCATCTGGGGTAAAGAAGATTTGGCCAGAAACGGATCGTAAACGTTCATTCTTTCGTTTACGTTACGAAGTAAGTCAAACAGCATCAGTGCTCATAGTGCCAGAAATAAATTGTCGAATTTATTTAATATAAATTCGAACCACCAATCAAGGGGTAGATAAAAGAGAACGTTTTGTCGTGTTTATCACGAACCATTAAAAGTAGGGAGTAATATATACGTAGTCATATATATAGGTACTTACGCAGTACATAGTAGTCCTAAGCATATACATACTTTTGTGGCGACTACTAGTTAGTGCACATCCATACGTTAGGGTGCAGAGAAGTTGGCGACGTGTATTTCTGTACTCTTCTAGTACAGAACATAGGTACTTATGTAGTACATAGTAGCATTAGTTATATACATACTTTCGTGGTAAATAATAGTAAGTGCACATCCATACGGTGGGTGCAGAGAAGTTAGCGTCGAATATCTTTCCTATTATTACAACATAGTACATAGAAAATTCATGGTAAATAGCGGTTACTACTGTAATATAAGCAAACAAATAGCAAATTAATTCAAAATTAATCCAGTTTTAAGTATTTAAATTGGAAATTTCATTTCAATCTCAATTCAAAATTTTATTACAATTTTGAATTTTCTTTTCAAATTTTCAAAATCAATTCTACAAATTCGAAGTATTATTCAAATTTTTCAAAATTTTGAACGCCACACCATATGAGGGGTAGATAAATAGTAACTATCTACGTGATTTACTATTACAGTAATTATTACTACAATACCACTTAGAATTAAAATTAAATTAAGGAATTCTATGAAAATTTATGAATGCTAATTTTAGTAAATTTGACATCGACAGATATTGCTTTCATTTTCTTTGTATTTAGTATTTTGATTTTATATAAAATTTGGAATAAGCTTATGGTTTATCGCATTCAACTGGGACGTTGAATGTTCCTTGTATTCTACTTAAGTCCATACGACTGGGTAGCCATAATAGCAATAATAGTCATTTATTTAATAATTAAGATAAAGATCTCTCTTGAACGTCACCGACGAAATAATCACTGGAGATACGATTCGATTCTTACCGACAATTCCAATTTATTTTAGATTCTCCAGGATACGTTCCTGAACCTGGCTTACTAGTCAAGGAAGATTTAGTGTCGATGCACAGTTCGCTGTGAAACTTGGGAAGACTATTTTAGCTGCTGACTTATTATTTTAATTTGACAATTTGACCAAAAGGTACGTGTTACGACACTACAAATAAGTTATTGCTTGTGCTTAAAAGCTTGCTCTTGGTATTATTGAAATTCGGTGGCTGTTGCGCGAGATATATGTACCCTCGTCCTCATATCACACTGCAAAGCATATAATCACCCATCATCATCATAATTATAATATATTTTCAAAATAATTCATTCTTCAAATAAATACAAATCAGAATCGTGTCAATGTTATTAATTAAAGTCAAAGTCAAATAATCATTGTGAATTTATAAACTGTTTGTAAAGATAAAGATCTAAAGCCTGATCAATTTAAAAGTATTGATCAGATTTAAATCAAAATAAAACAAAAACGGATTCGGTTCCCTAAAGAGGAAACGCATTCGGTTCACGTACGCTAACGTCGACGTGGGCATTGTTTTATCTACGGAATTAAAATAAAAATCTTTGGTAGTTAAGTACTACACACATAGGTATTCCTACACATAAATGAAATACGAAATTAATTACTCTTACGGAGAGACTTAAAAACTAGGCATCCATTTTACATTTTCCTACAAGGAAGAGAACTCGTGGTACTCATATAAAATACTGAGTTAAGATATTCATAGTTGGATAAAATAAAGAAAATCATTGTCACTTACTAAGTGAACCAGAAATAAATATACTACAATAATACTGATACGTCAAGAAAGCCAAAATAATTCATTTCCAATTGTCGATATTGCATCGCAACTACAAAGAAGTATAAGTCAAGTGTATTAACTACGAGTTAATCACAAATAAGGACGTTTCCGATCCAAGGATCCGCTACAATTAACAGGAAAATTCTGTATTTCAAGGGAAATTCCACGTGAATTTCCAGCTCAACTTCAAACTGGAAAAGAAAGGCAAAGACGATAAAATCGATTCTCAGCCGAAAACAAAAGAGGAAACAGTACCCATCACAGTAATAAAAGAAGAGAAAGAGGACTTTGATCTTTCCGATTCTTTTATTTTTGGGGACGACCCTACGTTAGATATATCTACGACTTCGTCTAATTTCATAGGATTAGCAACACAATTCTCAGATTCTCCAAAGAGTGAGAAATCTTGGCACGACGAATCATTAGAATTCGAAAAGGAGGATTTAGAATATAAGCTCCTGCATTATAAAGTTAAGCTTTGGGAACCGCCCCTACATCCATCCTTTCTAACTTTACATTATCCATATCTGAATTTAATCAGTAATCGGATCATGACGGTCACTCACGAACAGCTGGAGGGTATTCTGAAAACCCTCTTGACTAAAAATAAGGGATTAGATGCTGACCAGCAGCTGGTGATTTCCGAATCCAAATTAATGGATGGAATACCAACTTATAGTGGCGAAAAGGAAGCACGAGGGTGGGTTGATATCTTCAAGGAAAAACTCACTACTCGAAAGATTTTGACTACGGATAAAATTTACAAGGCATTAGATAAGGCCTTGATCGGAACAGCAAGGAATTGGTGGTTAGGAGAAAAACCGAGATTCATTGCTAGTTATGCTACAATAACTAACGCAACTGAACGGGAGACAGCTAAGGATGCTACGGTTAACCTGATATACCAAGCACTCGAATTGAAATTCGATCGCGCGTATGTCAGTAGCAAGGCAGCTTCGGAGCTGGCCTCAACAATTTTCAATTCCAAGTTAAGTGGAAATGAATATGTTAACCGACGGTTACAATGCGTAACTCAAATGGATCCTAATATGGATGAGGAAGGAAAGCTGATAAAGTTACTAGATGGCCTACCTCAACCATTGCGAAAAGAAATGATGAATTGCACGGATATTAATAACTTCACGAAAGTTTTGAATCGACATATCCTTCAGCAATCAGAAAGCCTTTTGAACAATAACGTCCAAGATGTATTTGATGGACATCAAAAGAAGCCAATCTATATTAGAGGATTAAATGGAGGTATTCCCCCCAATAATAGCCGTAATGGGAATCAACCCAACGGAGGTCAAGTTCGTCATGGAGCTGACCCAGGGAAATATAATCCTAATATTAAAAAGAATAGTGTAGCCACAGACGGTCAGCCCACATGCTATGAATGCGGTAAAACGGGCCATTTTGTGATTGACTGTTGGCAAGCCATGCAGAGACAGGGTATTCCTTTACCCCCTCAAGCTGCAGGATGGGCTAAGATGAATAATGTTCCCATACAAAGAAATTCCTATAATAATAATAGGGGAAGAGAAAACAATAGATACAATGGAAACAGTAATAGGGGATATAGGAACAATAATGGATATAATAGAAATAATAATAATTATAATCAGGGATATCAACGTGGTTTTTATAACCAACCCCCGTCTTATAATCAGAATTACAATCATCAGGACTTCAATCAAAATTATACAAATACAGTTCATCAAATGCGTGCGATGCATATTAGTGATCGTGATTACAATTACGATCCAGCACGGGACATGGGTATGAGACAGAACGTTCCTGCCTTACCCATGAGTAATGATCACCAGCCTCAAAATAACCAAATTTACGGGAGTCATAGTAATCCCAACCCTCAAACTTTGGAACAAGTACATCAGCAGATGTCTCAAAATAATCCAAGGTTTAGAATGTTCAGAGTACGATCAGCTGAGGATTCCAGTATCCCAGACTTAGAGACTATACCATTACCAGAGACATCAAGTCGAAAAGGTGAAGAATCACCCATTGCATCAGTATCCTCGAGTAATGATGAAAATAAGGAATTAGATAGATTAATGGCGGCTTACGAGCTGACTCAAAAAGAAACTTCAAGTAATTTAGACAATAAGGGAGAAGCAGCGACATCCAGTAACACATTAAATCAAAATCAAGCTTCGGCAAGCCCGAAGACGTTACATGTTAGAAAATTAAATCAACCACCTAAGGAGGTGAAACGAACGTTTCCATTCCGTAACTATTATGGAGTGGCGATGGATTTCAATGTCATTGTAGATACAGGATCTACATTCAGTATTGTCAATCCCAGGACAGTAAAGTTGTTGGGATGTGATCATATCATCACATCCTGCCAGCGTATCGAAGCAGACATGATCGTGTACGACGGTAAACCGTTACAATCAAATCATCAGGTAACATTGGGATTCTACGTGGATGAACTCCACACTTGGATAAATTGGACATTTTATATTGTAGACAATATGATGGATAGTATAGTATTTGGAATGGACTTGTTATCTAAATATGACATAACAGTAAGTTGTCAGTCCGGAATAATCGCGTTTTCCACGGAGAACAGACCCAGTCTAGACTACGTTTATACATCTGATGAATCAGATGAAGTGCAGATTCCCAAGGGAGCTGAAACACAGGTAACGCACGCGTCACCTTCAAGTATCATGACAGCATTACCAATTAAGAAACGACAACAGAGACCTACTGCCTCTGATACTTTAGACAAAGTTAAAAGCGATGATTCAGATAAATCATCAGAACCAAAGACAGATAAAAATATCTACGTTCAGGATCACGTACACTTAGAAATAGGGGAAGAAAAGCCCATCAACATATATACTGATGAGAGCTCATTTGACGGTCACATAGTAACCGAAACTAATTACAAGTTACTTTTTGATTTAAGATTAATGATAATCCCAGAACATATCAAATTAGTTCAAGGCAAGGGAATTATTACAGTAATTAATATGGGTAAGACCGGTATGGGCTTACAAGCAAAGAGTCGGATAGCGACATATCACCACTTGCCAGACGAGGTAGTCATGCGCCTCGGAAATAGACAAACTCAGGGAATGATAATTCATAACCAGTTAAATCGTGCAGCATTAAAGGCTGAAATAGAGAAGAAATATACAGAATATGAGGATTCTAAATTAAGATGTAATCTCGATTTTAATAATTATTATCCACAGTTGAGACTTCATTCAACTGAATTACAGGTTCCAAGTCCTATATTAGGTGAACGACCACCTATCCCAGTATCGACTGATACTGACCAACCAGAAACAGAAGTAGAGAAAACACGTAAACAACATGCACAAATGTTACAGCAAAAACGGATAAATTCAATTATGACTTTTCGGTATCCCAAAAATATGGGTGAATTGGGGGATTTCATTGGGCAAACAAATAAATTCAGTCATACGGTCCAATGTTATTCTCAGGTGATGCAACCTCTTTTCGAATTACTACGCAAATCACCGCCATTCATATTCACGGTGTAGTGTCGTGAAGCCTTTGATGCTATCCGGTATCAGATTCTTACTGCTCCGGTTATGGCCTTACCCGATCATTCCATTCAATTGGAATTATGGTATCATATATCCGAGAATCATATACTCGCTATATTGGTACAAAATAAAAACGGCGTACGACGTTTACTCTCTCGTTTCCAATATTATTTGGTACAGGTAAAAGAGACCTTCTCAACGTTGGATAAGCATGGTATTGCGCTTATCCAAGCATTACGGAACTTCCGTAACTTCACTACAGGTCGGACCGTTCATGTGTATACTACTGATGCGGTATTGCCGACAATTCTGAAAATATCAGATTTACCTCCACGATTGGTAAGATGGAACTTGAAACTACGTGAATTCGACATTAAAATACTTTTGCTGGCTGGACTGCCCGCACAAATAGATGAGTTGTTGCATACATCTACGAGAAACAACCTTGACCGTGAGATCATATTTTCTTGTAGACTTGTTAAAATAGTATGTCGGAACAGAAAGGAAAATGAATTTATTCGTCGTTGCGCAGAACTAAAACATAGAATTGATAATTTGCATCAGCTACAAGCTGAGGACGAGAATGTAGACAAAATAATACAACGATTGCGCTTCGATAAAGACAACGAATTAGTTGGAACAAGTAGGTATAGAAAAATTTATCGTTTGGGAAAGAACGACTTATTAGAAAGAATTACTACCGAATTCATGAGTGGACCTTATGTTTCAGTCATACCCTATAAATTGGCAGTTCAATCAACTCAATTTATGCATCAGAAAAGTCATTTTGGAAATGAAAAATTACATATAATTATGCGGGAAGACTTTCACTTCCTGAATATGGGTGAGCTCATATCAAGGGTTATTGCAGACTGTACTCAATGCCAACGTTATCAAAGCAGTCGGAACCAAGTTCCCGGTTCCATACTCCGCATACAATCAAACATTGATAATATGCCGGAAAACAATACTCCTGCTCCAAATAATAGCCCACTTTTTCCTTTGATTCATTTTTCACCTTTTCAATTCCCAGAACCGTTTACATCATCCGACGATTCTCAATCGCCTGTTGATGCGGGTCCACCTTTTCCAGGGGGAGAAGGGGATGGTGAGTTAGTTAAGATTAATTCAGGACAAAAAGTCCCCATTACATTAATATTGCCAAAAGCAAATGACATCCTCACGCAGGAAGACGTATTAAGAATAATACGACCATTACAGGCCGCTGTCGGACAACAAGTCGATATCGATGTACAGAGAGTACAGACGCAAGGGTTTCCCAAAGCCGAGACGCCTCCACAAGGAGCCGGCCCGACTCTGAGAAGGCCTGCTAATAGACCAAGACGACTTACTCACGTATTCGACGGTCCTTCATATGACGTCGATTGAAAACGCTTATTTGCTTTGCTTACGCTAAAGATTAACAGTACATATACATACATGCATAATTTACATAGGTTAAAATCATATTTCATATTTTACATAGAATGAGTGATCTAGAAATCATGCTCGGTGGCAGTGACGACGAAGGCTCCATAATTATTCTGCCAGATGAAGAAGAACAATTGTTGCAAGGTTGGGATGAACGAGAACCCGATGAGAACGATTTGCAAGTCGTTTGGCAGGGAGACACTCCTGAAATGCAGTTAGCAGTTAGCAAGATAGACATGTCTGGCAACGTGACTCCGCCATTAGATTTAGCAATTAAGATAGATAGGATTAAGTTTACGAATCAGCAGGAGACCAATAGCGAGGAAGAAGCTCGAGCTCCGAAAGTTAAAAAGCCAAAATATAAATTGTACATAGAGCCTCGAGAAGAAGGAGAGATCTCATCTGATGGAGAAGTCGATGAGGTGCCTCCTCCCCGTAAAGTAAGTAGAAAAGGCAGGCCAATAAAAGAAAAAGTTGTCTGCCCAAAAATTGCTTTATGCCAAATTTGCCTTAAGGCTGGTATAGAGGAAAGACACGTGTATTTAGAGTGTCCCAAAGTAAACTGCGATTTCCATAAAAACAATCGCGAAAAAAATAAATTGAAATGCTTCAAGTGTGGATCTCTGCGGCATAAGGCTAATGAGTGTCGTGAACCCCCTCGATTTTGTTCTAAGTCCCGACGAGGTAACCCTCATGGCCGTTTTGATCATGGTCATGATGGTCCGTCCCAAATAGTTTAAAAATTTCAATCCCGTGAAAGAGTGTTATAGTCATTTCATTATCTTTAGTAAGTAGTATGAATTGTTGCTTTAAGTGAAATGACCAAAGAAAATGACGGTTAAGAGATAAATGTACAAGTTGGTAAAATATTCAAGATATTGATGTATTGACGGGTATAGGAATTTATTTGTGTTAATTTTATTGATCTCACTATTGGTAATTATTATGAGATAAAAGACTACGTTAAATGACTGTAAAATGTTGATCTCCATAAAATTGACTGCATAATATATTTATTATGATCTTCGTAAATTTAGAGTAGATATATGTACGAGATACGTCTCAGGTTACGACCTATGAATTTTGGTATTCCAAAAGTATACTTTTGAGCACATAATAATACGGGTTATATAAAAGGTTCAAAATAAAAATGTTGAATATCAGTGAATTGAGGGTTTTGAATTTTTTATTTTTTTATTTTTGCTTTTCCCCTTTTCATTTCAACATTATAGATTTACGAAATGTCGTTTCCAAAGGAGAACGAACGATTAGGGATATTCGCACGCCGATCTCCCCTTCCTGAACCCGTACCCATGATCATAGATGATGAACCATTCATTTACGAAAATGAATTACCTAAATTAATGCTCGAGGCGGCAAACTTCACGCCGTCAGTCAACTCGAGACCAGCAGAAAATTTGTCGCCAGAAAAACCTCTTCTGGAAGATCAGGAGCGAAAAATCTCTGTTAATATAAATGCCAGAGATATTTCTGATTTATCTCTGTCAATCAATCGAAATTGCGTGGAAACTTCTCCAGCGACTGAAAAGGGCTCTCGCCAAATCAAAAATTATAGACGAGAGAAAATTTCCAATAGAAAAACAAGCTTACGAGCTTCGAATCACTCGCGGTCAAGTTTACCAAACTTGATCGCTGGAACGTCTCGAGGGACTCTCCAGAAAAATCCACGTCGAAATTCATCCTCAAGTTATTTTACGTCAAAAACGTCTGATTCCTCATTATAATCGATAATATGTTCGGATACGTCCACAAAATTTTGATACAATTTTATATATATAAGTAGTTAGTAATATTTTGCTTTCACGTGATCTCAATTTAAATGACTTAATGAAAT
This sequence comes from Dicyrtomina minuta, assembly GCA_949802685.1. Taxonomy (NCBI): domain Eukaryota; kingdom Metazoa; phylum Arthropoda; class Collembola; order Symphypleona; family Dicyrtomidae; genus Dicyrtomina; species Dicyrtomina minuta. Next base: position 114,592 of record CATKUY010000222.1, read on the forward strand.
ACTTACCATTTTGACACGTTATAATATACATAAGCAAAATTTAGTATTTTTGAATATAGCTTAGAAATTTTAATATATAAATTTTCACTTATTACTTGACAAAATTTATTTTTATTTTACCAAAGAAATTACCTGTAAAAGTTGGGATATTTCCCAAAAGACTAAGTGAAAATGATGTTCAAAATCAGTCTAGAAAAAAAGTACAAATGAAATAATAAATACCATACAGAAACTTTAATCAATGCAATAGTGTGTGTTCTTTTTCTTTCGCATCATAGTTTCTTTCAGGTCCATTATTTGCACCGTTGCTCGCACTTAAGGATATGGAGAAAAAGATGTGGATGATTGGACGTTCATACTATTGGCTGTTTCGTTCCATTGGTGAGATGTTGGATATTTCGTTTGAAGACAATAAAAGATTTGGTCCAGAAGAAGACATTATAAAAATTATGAAAATTATTATTATGTATTTGAAATTATGTTATTCGTTTTAATGAGGGCATCAAAACATTTGGTCCAGAAGTTTTGAGAGAAGAAAAATGATGATCATAAAAATATATATTATATAAAATATAAAATATGATATTTTATGATGTAAAATGTGAATTGTGTGTTGGAACCAGAGACGGACGGATATATTCCCCAAAAGCCCTTCAGGCAAAGTTATCCCACTAATTAAGTAGATGGTCAGAAAGGGAAAATAATATTCCACAGTGTGGAGATGAGAATAGGGATTATAGCATGGTACGTGAGGATCTTCTATCCTCGCGGACCATGACCATAACCAGTTTCTACTTGGACTCCGGCGAAGACACAGGTACTCCTAACTCGACCGTGCTACGGCAGAATTGTTGCTACGAGCAAATTATTAGGGACCCAAGCGGACCAGCAAATCCTACGAGGAAAAGTGTATTAATCGCTACGAGCGAGAATTTAGGTGATCAAACGCTGACCCTTTTTGTGACCCTACGAGGGATAAAATATTGACGCTACGAGCGAATAAAATAGGAAACACAAGGTGACCCAGAAAGACGTTCTACGAGAAGTCCAAAATATAATCCGTCCGGCTCTGATTCCAACCTACGAGGTAAAAATATAAATTGTATAACTAATTATTCGTACGGCGAAAATTAAGGGAAACACTCCCAGTTGATTATTGAGAATTTTGAGTTTCATATTTTGATTTCAAAGTATCTTTTATTTTGGGCTACGAGCCATTAAAAGTAAAGTCATATCATTTTCATTTTTGCACTATTGTGCCATTTAAAAGTAAAGTATTTAAAATAAATACGAGGCATAATAAGACCTCTCAAACTAACCATAATTTACAATTGTGTAGCGTATGATTGCATACTATTTTGTGTGATATTCTTTCGTGCATAATTTAGGATAATTTAATGTGTAAACTAATATTAAGGCATATAGTATAAATTGGGAAAGCGCATCTAAACCCTCCCCACCCATACAGCATTGTAAGCAGGCAGGCTCATACTCTTTGCTAATTAAACCCTCCATCTAGTCGTGCATACTTTTCAGTATCTCGCAGGGCCGGTCCTGAAGTCGTGTGGATTCCCCGATTAACACTGACTCCGTCGCCCTTTCCTGACTCGGATTTAGAAGACCGCATTAAAATCCCTGTCAAGAGGCGGTGAGAAGCGATGAGAGCTTAAAGGTGCGTAAGTACCAACTGTGACTGTTTTATATTTTTGTCTTTCCCTATAGGAGTGAGTAATTCGTGATCGTGTGCTTACGATTATTCGAGCATTACGGCTTTACATCATACATTGTGCGCTTATTCCCCAACTTGGAGAATAGTAACAGTAGTACTAATAGTAATCTTATTAAAAGAGAACGGCTGAGCGTGTTAATATTGTTAAAAGTGGGTGACTGGTTGTGTCAGATATTGGATTGCTAAATTAATGTTGGTGGGTGACTGGTTGTGTCGGATATTAGATTGCTATTTAAAAGGAGGGGGGGGGGTGACTGGTTGTGTTTAATAGTTGAATTGCTAATTTTAAAAAAGTAGAAAGGTGACTGGTTGTGTCGGATATTAGATTGCTATTTAAAAGGAGGGGGGGGGTGACTGGTTGTGTTTGATAGTTGAATTGCTAATTTTAAAAAAGTGGGTGGGTCACTGGTTGTGTCGGATATTAGATTGCTATTTAAAAGGAGGGGTGACTGGTTGTGTTAGATTGCTAATTAAAGGGGGGGGGGTGACTGGTTGTGTTGGATTGCTAATTAAAAGTGGGTGGGTGACTGGTTGTGTTGGATTGCTAATTAACAGTGGGTGGGTACTTGGTTGTGTCGGATAGTTGGATTGTTTATTAAAAGTTGAAAATGTCGGATTATATTAAATTAAAAGTTGAAAATGTCAGATTATTAAATTAAAAGTTGAAAATGTTGGATTATTAAATTAAAAGTTGATAGTGGGTCAATAATAGTCATAGGTCGAAGTCAATAATAGGCATACCCTGAAGCCAAAGCACTCCGGGGAGGGGGGGGGGGGGGTCAAGGGGTTTAATTTTTAAAATTTTCGAGAGAGTGGGGAGAAAGTCTCTGGAAGTATGCCGGAACTGGTACGTGGAGTGGAATTCGTGCTTTTCGCTCTTAATTCTACATTATGACAAAATTGAACCAGAGGCGACGACGTACTATGGGCGAGACTATAAAACAATTAGCTTCAGGATTCGAAAGCAATGGAAATTCTAATTTAAAATTCAGTCAACTGAAGGCTTCTGCATCTCCAGCTTGTGAAGAATCAATACTACATTTTTTTATACTGGAAAATTGTAATGTAGCTAAATTGGAGCGGAGAAGCAGTCATCTAGTGCTATATGACTTCTGGAAGGATCTCTGATCTCTACTTATATAGAGTCCTAGTCCAAATAAAATCCAAGGTATAAAACCAAGTTATTAAGTGTGGAGTGGAGGAACAAACGTTCCTGAAATAAATAATACGAATAAAAAATGTTTGTACATTTTAATTGTTAATAGCACATTACAAAAATGTTTATTCTCCCTATTTCTTTCTTTTCCAGCTGGGGCCTTTGAGAAATCCATTGTTTTTTGTACATTACAAAAATAAGATTGCGATTACTTGCGTGTATGTTCATCGTCGTCTCCTGGAATAACTTCTAAGTATTATTTTACTGCTTCTATTTCCATTTCCTTCCATCCGAGAACATGCATCTATTCCATTGGAATTATTATTTTACTTGCGTCCCAAATTGCTACCCATACATACAGCATCGGCTGTTCCCTGTGTAGCAAGTTGCAACTTGTACTTATATAAATGGTCCAATAATACAGCAAAAGTGCACCGAAAAAGATATTATTGTCTATGGTTGTAGGATTTTTCCTACCCGGTCTTTTCCTACCCATGTGGATTCTACAACGGAATTTTCCTACCCACGACCAAACCTAGGACTTTTCCTAACCATGTACAAAAAAAAGAAACTACACATCGCTCAAAGATATGCCCACAACTTTTGTATTTTATTATAACTTGGAGTTAATTTACAAGTAGTTTTAAATAAGACTTCGTAGTAAAATAATCTTTCCTACTTTATTATTGCAGCATAGACTATAAATGCATATTTGTGACTTTGTCCCATGCTGCACGTAATACTTTTGAATGTTGTTTTACACTATCTTTTTCAGTTTTAATGTTGATGATAGTTTACTTGTATTACCATAATTAATTGCAGACAATCGTCACCATTATTTATAATAACTTATTCACATTGAGTATTAATTATGCTTACTAGTTAGTTATAATTTAATAAACGCGTTTGAAGCTGCCGTGTTACTACGGTACACCCATAAATAGTTGCGTTTTTTATTTTAATTCTACATAAGCCATAGTCTTGGGTAGGAAAAGCCCTAAGTTTGGTCGTGGGTAGGAAAAGCCCTAAGTTTGGTCGTGGGTAGGAAAAGCCCTAAGTTTGGTCGTGGGTAGGAAAAGTCTGGGTAGAAACCATATGGGTAGGAAAAGTCCGGGTAGGAAAAGTCCGTTTACCATTGTCGATGTATGAGCTACATGGGCAACTCTAATTTATTCCGCAAAATACCTAATACTATTGCCTCTGTGCGACGACAAGAAAATGAAAATGGAGGGAATTCCTCCCTATTTTGGGTGCTCCTGCCCCGATGAGAATGGAAGACGTGGAGACGGAGATTTATTATTATAATCAAGGGAGTTCAGGTGACGGCTGCAGGAGCTCTTCACTTCAATCTCCGAACTCTGTATTTCTTATTGATGGTTGTATGTGGAAGTAGATCGATAAGTGGCCATGTATGTAATTTAGTATACCACTTCATACAATTTTTGAATTTTAATAAAGTTTTAATTTCGATGTATTACAATTTATCTCTATCATCTGTGAATTTATTATTATTTTGTAATAATTCCAGCGGAAGTCATATTATTAATTTGAGGTCGGTGGATAATATGAACTGCATTCCTGCCCCCTCCTCTCACCAGCATGGGGTGGGCCTCGTTGGACGTTTGAATGAGCCGAGCCGGAACAAGGTAACTTTTTCATGATGCTCAAGCAGCCCTGTACGGTTGCGCTTTTGTGCTACAGCGTTGTTCTAGGAGCAACTTCAGTAATCTGGGCTTGTGAGACAAGTTTGAAGTTTCTTTTAGTTTGGAGGAGACGGAGCTGGACTAGTGTTGTAACTTATGTACAATGTAAGTAGTTTGTTCTTTTTCCTATGGGATTTGACAACAATATTGTGCACAATCACAGATTGTTCTCGTAGGTTAAATCCCGTAAGGGAAAAGAACTATGTAATAACGTTGTATTCTGTGAGTATATCTTTGCGCGATGTGTAGTTTCTTTTTTTGTACATGGGTAGGAAAAGTCCTAGGTTTGGTTGTAGGTAGGAAAAGTCCGGGTAGGGAAAATCCGGGTAGGAATAATCCGGGTAGGAATAGTGTGGGTAGGAATAATCCTACAACCATTTTAATGAATATAATTATTGCTAATAAAGGTAATTACAGCACAAAATGATAGGACTGATGACTGAAGAACGAGAAGAGAATAATAAATTCTGCTATATTTTGTTGTGTCTGCCTTTGGCCTTACTCAAGGTTCATTGGAACTCCAAAATCGTATTAACTACATACATAGGTAGGTGCCTAAAATAAATTTTAAAATTTTGTTTTGTGTAGTTAACAACTAAATTGTTGACAACCAGCTATTCGTTTGACCATGAATGCTAGATTAGCCGTGAATGCTGTATAACCTGACTTGTTAACTACGTGTTATAATTTATTATAGATTATAGGTATGTGTACTTACTATTTATAAATATTTACTAATTCTGCCTCGTCTCAGCCTCAGCCACTGGTCTCGGCCTTCCTTATCCGTAGTTGGTAGTACACATATAATTAATTAGTTCTTCTTGGATCTCCTTTCAACCTCTCCAGTTTCAAACTTTCAATTTCAAACTAATTAGCTTAATACAAAAACTTTACTAAATCTCGTTCGTACCGTGACCGTCGTCAACGTGCTGTTGTTTTCTTTCTTTCTTTTAGTTGTAGTTTTAGTTTGTAATGGTCCTAATGGTAACGTCCTAAATACTGACTGATCACTGAGATAATGATCAAATCAAAAATCTTCTTCTCCCGTTCGAATTTCTGTGAAAGATTATGTGGTTAACGTATAAAAGAATGTTAAAATTATTGTTGACCTTCTCAGAGTAAAAAGAAAAGGAGATAAAATTTCATAAACGAAGAGTAATGGTGACTGCGACTGGTTGGACGGAAGATTACTCCTTCAGCCTTAAACTGTTTAATTTTTTATGTGTGACAACTGACGTTCACCATCGACCCCAGCCACGCCGATAAAACCGAAAATATTAAAGAAAGAGAATTAACGGACACGACATCGTTGAATTTCGCTCCAAATTAAACAACATAGTCACACGCCCAAGGAATAATAAAATGTTGCCAGATTGCATCCGCCCGGCCCCGGTTTAACTTCTTGTATCGGAAACTGCCATAAATCTTCAAATCTTGTTGCAAGAGATTTAAAATTATCTGCAGACGTAGGCCACTTAATAACTTCTGGAGATAACACATTATTTATGGCAAACACAAAATCAATAAAGCACTCTTCAACCGTTGTAATTCCAACTCCGAAAAGTGCAGCAATGTTATTTATTTCTGCACATAAAGCCAAGCATTTTAAACCTATTAAAATGCGCTTTCTGACTGGAATGGCTTTTCTGTAATGCGTGTCCTCTTTCTTCATAAGAACTTCAATTTTTTCAGTTATTATTATCTACCCATGTTCACTTATTCTGAAATGTCCAATGAAGTCCTTTGGTGTCATTCGGGGCACTACAAAATCGTACCATCCACTTGACTTGGGCTTAATCCACACTTTTAGAGGTATTTGTTGTCTATAATTACAAACTTATTACAAGAATTTACAATTCACGTAGCACTATTAATTATGTTTTCCCACTTTAGGTATGTAGATAAAAAATTCAATTTTAATTGTCACTAAAAATGTTTAAATTATAACTTACCGTTTTTAAAGAAGTAGTTGAATGCATTTTAACCGCTCCGCTCTTCTTTTCCGCCACAATCGAATTACATTTAATGTTGTTTCGAAGTTTGTTACTGTTGCAGTTATAGCTGCAGAAATTAGTGCAATTTTTGCATTTAAATCGGAACTCATTTTGCCAAATTAATTTTAATTTCCTTCTTATTTTATTATTTTGCGCGTTAGCCCGTCCATTTCTCTTAGCCGATAGTTTTGATCCCTAATAGGTTAGGCAAATGAAGCCACAACGTCAGCTGCTTCGCATTTTGTACCGTCTTGCTTGACAATTCGTACGCCTAAACTTAGCATAGATTCTTGTAGCGATCCGTAGTTGTCATATATCCATCGAAACTCAATCGGGTTGTACTCATTCTTAGTACTTAGTAAGGACAAGCATTGGATATAGTCTGTAGTTGTAAGTTTACTTATATTAGTAGGCCGTAACTCTACTAAATTTAACATTAAACTCAATGACTTTTGAGATGTTTCGTAAACAGTTGGTTTCTCTTCAAAAATATTGTTGACATTCATGATGAAAGATGTGTTCACCTTGAAATTTGGTCTATAAATGAGCGGTGAGGGTACACAAAAGCTCTATTTATAATATTTTTTGCTTCGACGATGACACTTTTGTTTCTTGGCAGTGTTTTTTCTTGTATAAAACAGTGATTTCTTGGGTCTTGGGCCTCTTTCTGCTTGTAATCTCTTGGGTTTCTTAACAATTTTCTTCTAGCGCTACAGGTTCAATGTCATAACAAAACCAATGCCAGGCGACACTAGCGCCACACGATCAATATCATACCAGAACCAACACCAGTCGACAGTCAGCCGTCACTAGCGCCACACGATCAATATCATACCGGAACCAACACCAGTCAACACTAGCGCCACAGGACCGGGTAGCCAAATAGAGACTTTAGACGCCTCCGGCGGGATATAACTTGATGGCATGATCAAAACATAGGCGGGAAATACCAGACAACAATAACATAAACTTTAGTTTACCCTACGGATTTCACACTATATGCTAATATGATTTTAGAATACGTAAAAAGCACTTAGTTAATTGAAAATAGTGACAGCATTTACCTAAGTTTGTAAAGAAGGTTTTAAAGAAAATAGCTTTCAGTAAATTAAGTGATACAGAAAAACATGTGAAATAAGACAAATAATTTGAAATACTTTGTAGAAAAATAATTTAGATTGTAAACCAATACAAAATAATTAAGTTTGTAAAAAACATAATTAGTTGAAAAAAGTAAAATCAATTTTAGTTTGTAAAAAATAATTAGGTTGGTAAAACGTATTTACTTTTTAAAAAACAAAGTAGAAAAATAATTTAGTTTATAAATAAAAAATAAAGTTAGTTAATAAAAAATAGTAAACATAAAAAATTATTTAGCTCGTAAACATTTTAAAAAACTTCAGTGTGAAAAAAGTTTAAACCAATAATAAAAACAATTTGTAAACATTTAAAAAAAACTTTAAAATAATTTTTAAAAATTGTAAACAAAATTTTTAAACTAAAATAAAAAACAATTGGCATTTGTAATCATGTGTTAATGTGCTTTTTTCTTAAGACAAGTTCATAAAAACATTTTCATGCATTGCTCACATAAAAAAAATAAAGCATTCAAATAGATCTCCATAGCACCCTTTAAGTGTCCCGATGCCAATACTATTTGTATCATGCGACATAGCTTGTGCACGATCCTATATTTTACGTGGTATACAGTCACCATGACAGCAGTAGAGCCCTACCCACGGCAGTGGCGGGCCCCCGTCCCAGAGCAGCGGCGGGCTCAGGGTACAGCAGACCCCACCCCCCACGGCTGCAGAGGGCATTTAAAAGGTCTTTCGCTACCCTCACGGCTGCAACAGGCTTTTCCAACGGCTGCAGAGGGCATTTGAAGGGTATTTTACCACAGGGATGACGGCGGGCTCAGGGCTGCGGCTGCAGCAGGCAAAATGGCGGACATAGGGCAAAATGATAGACATAGAGCAAAATGGCGGACATAAAGTGGTCAATAGTTGATATAAGACACACTAGCTGACATAGAGTGACCATTGGCAGGCATAGAGTACAATGATAGACATAGAGTGCAAGGTTGAGATTTTAAAATTGCCGCCAACCTCTTAGACCAACTAACTCAAGTTTACCGCCAACTAGACAACACGGAATGTCAACTGGACTGCGACAGTAGCGCCACACACTAACACCAACGTCACCCCAGGACCAGCCAGAGCCAAAACCAAACGACACTAGCGCCACTTGGACACCATGCAGAGCCAACACCAGTCCAGGACCAGGCGACACTAGCGCCACAGGACCAGAGCCAACGCCAGCCCAGGACCAGCCAGAGGCAAAACCAAACGACACTAGCGCCATTTGGACACCATGCAGAACCAAAACCAACACCAGTCCAGGACCAGGCGACACCAGCGTCACAGGACCAGAGCCACACCAGCCCAGGACCAGGCAGAGCCAAAACCAACTCGGCAGCAACACTAGCGCCACAGGACAGAAGCCATACCAGAACCAACGCCAAGCGACACTAGCGCCACAGGACCAAAGCCAAACCAGAACCAACGTCAAGCGACAGTAGGTTAGGTTAGGTTAGGTTAGGCGGTGGCGTCACCTTACGCCAACCAACGCAGGGTTAGGTTAAAGCGACATCTAGCGCCGACTTTCGGAACTATAGGTTATGTTAAAGCGACACTAGCGCCACCTAGCGGCAACTTTCGGAACTATAGGTTAGGTTAAAGCGACACTAGCGCCACCTTGCGGCAACTTTTGCAACTAGTAGTTCCAAAACAAATCCGCTAGGTGGCGTGGGCATGCACTTTTTTCGACTCGAATGATTCAAAATGAAGTAAAACATACTACTGATACATATCATGAAAGTTGAATTTTTATTTATTTTTTTTACATACGAGTCGTTTTTTGATGTCGTTGAATGTCTTGAAAATGATCCTTCCGTAGTGGTTCCAAAGAAGCACATAGAATATTAAAGACAGCACGCAAAGTTTCAGAAAGTCTTACCTATCGCTCATGTTGAACTTTTGTCGAAAATTCATCAAACCTACAGAGTGCAATACATTCATGATTCTTGAGCTTGAGTTAGACATTTTGAACAAGAAGTAAAGGCAAATCAATTGTATTACTTATGCTGGTGATGAACCCGCCGCTTGGTTTTCTGTCGGAAGTGGAGGGAAGGGTTACAAGCAAAGAGATATGGATTCACGACACGGCGCGATTCTTACGTTTATTCCCGATGAAGCCCAAAGGTATGATTTCTATTAAGTACCTACATTAAAGGCTATAATATACCTTTGTATAATATCGTCAGTGAAAAATAAGCAATCGATACGTTCACAAATTTTTAAATTCGTACAATTTCATCTGGCTTCGGCTATTCACTTTACTGCTTACTTAATAATACGTTCTACCAGTCAGTGCTCATTAATTTATCCGCTAATTGTAATTGATGGTACCGAAATTAGTTGGATCTTCATCCCTGGGCCCCACATTAGTCGGCCCCTCAGTTTTTGGCCATGAGAAATAATCGGCCCCGTCGTAACTGAACTCCATTATTTATTTTTAAATTGTATAAGTTCCCGGCACTTGCTTTTTGTGCTTTTGCATAACGTATACACATAAAATGATGATTACTTTTGTTTTGTAAATAGTGCACTTTGTTTTTAGCTAAAAATGGGTATACCTAATTCATTTTCATTTTTAGCAGACGATGTGCTGTGTTTTGTTGTACCACGTTATTCTTGCCTGTGCAGCTGTGTAGAGAGGTTACTATTGATATTTTTTTTAATGTTAAATAATTTAAAAAATCAGGAAAATGGTAGGCTTTTAGGAAACGTCGAAAGTGTAGTAAAATTTTTTAATCCTTTTGTGGCAAGTACTAATACATAGATAAGCTGCAGTGAAAATTTTGGGAAAAATTGAACACACCGTTTTCGTGCCAAAAATATGTATGTTTAAATAGTAAACATGGCTTAAAAGGCGAGCGAAACATGTATTTTTCATTTTAAGAAGAGGATGGCTGTTTTTAACATAGTAGCATGATGTGAATACAAGAATATTCAAAATTAACTGGGCTTTCATCCCCATATGCTAACCATGGGCAATTTTTTTCAAATCTGTCGCGTGCGAATTTTCAATACACCGCATTTTTAAAAACATTTGTTTTAATTTTTTTTAAATCTGTGCTCAACTGCAGCTCGTACAGTTTCTGTAAGATTTTCAGAAATTCTGAAGTCTTGTAATCTCCAGAACAATATCTAAACATCTAATTCTACATTGCGGTTTTTAATCAATCACAAAAATATTACCAGTCGCAATATAACCTCTCTACACAAGCGAGAATAATGTAGTACAAAGGGACACAGAATATCGTGTGTACAGAATCAAAATCAACTACACCCATATTTAGCTAAAATCCAATTGCAATATTAACAAAACAGAATTACATATTATAATCTTCCTAAACGCACGTAAATAAAACTTTTTAAGCTTAGGGGTTTGAGGTTAGAGGTTACAGGTTAAACGTTGGGTGGCGCACAGTAGTTGATAAATGTATACGCTGAAAGTGCGGCATGTACTTTCTAGTTTGGAACCACGCAAATTTTAACACCTAGATTTCAAATTTACTCATTCCAGAAAACCAGGCTGATTTTATGTAGTACACATCCAAAATAACCTGACTGAATTTAAGCTTAGAATAATTTTAAGGTTTGAAAATTTCTCATTTTTCTAACCTTCATTGAAGGACAACCCCTAATTGCGTTAACGCTATTCATTTGCATGCTTCTACCAAACTCACATGGACTTGTGCCAGGTTACTGTTAAGAAATGAATGGACTTGTGCCGAGTTACTTTGAAGCTTGGACTAAACTTAAGCCATGTTGCCTCTTCACGATGGATATTACACGTTTTATTGATTTTGTGCTATTCAAAAGTAGCGTGATTTTTTCGAATGTGTCATTTTGAAATCTGGGTATACCACTTGGCGTTGTTCACTTAAAACTCAAAAGAGCCCTTCTTTGGTACATAGGCCACGACTTTACTCGATGGTTAATTTTTTTATCAAAAGGATACCATGTAAGAAACTCATAGGTCAAATATGAAGTTTCTGGCTTCCCCCCATGTGGGGTAAAACTTAAGGACAAAGTGCATCTGTGCGAAGTTTCCTGATCCGTATTTTCTTAGACGAAATTTGGAACACCGATAGTCAAGACCAAAATATTAGGACATTTCTACGCACTTTTTTCTTCAAAAAAGGGCGTCAAAAACAAATTTGCAAAATTTGGGAAAATCCAAATTTTGTGTTTTTGCGCCAAATCAGCGCAACATAACTCTGGTAGTCGTAAAAACACATTTTGAAACCTTTTTGTTTCTATAATATTTTTGATTTGACCACTCCTAATGTCAAAAACATTTTTTTGAACATTTCAAACCAAGTGTTATTGCGTAAACTATAAATGTTAAGTATTTGTTTTTGAAATTATGAGTGGTCAAATCAAAAATATTATAGAGACCAAAAAGTTTCAAAATGTGTTTTTACGACAACCTGAGTTACGTCGAACTGATTTGGCGCAAAAACACAAAATTTGGATTTTCCAAAATTTTGAAACTTCGCAAATTTTATTTGGCGCCGTTTCTTGAAAAACCAAAAAGTGCTTAAAAACGTCTTAATATTTTGGTCTTGACTATCGGTGTTCTAAATTTCGTCTAAATCGGTCGATATTTGTGGAAAATACGGATCAGGAAACTTCGCACAGATGCACTTTGTCCTTAAGTTTTACCCCACATGGGGGGAAGCCAGAAACTTTATATTTGACCTATGAGTTTCTTACATGGTATCCTTTTGATAAAAAAATTAAAAGCTATAATTTTTAACCATCGAGTAAAGTAGGGGCCTATTGACCAAATAAGGGTTCAAAAACGTTGTTAATAAATATTTACCTACACATTTTTGGTTAAAAATAGGTGCTTACATCATTAATTTTATTTTTACAAATTACAGACAAGTAAGTTGTTAAGAAGCGATATTTTCACAATGGGGAAAAAGAAAAAATATATATCCCCTGCTACCGTCCAGGACAGTGATACTGAAAGCTTTTCCAATGATCATAATTCTAGTCAGATTACCAGTGACTCTGCAAATAAAAGCTTTAATTCAACCGGTGATAGTGATAGTGATTTAAATGATTTTGCGCTTAAAAACTGTAAAAGTAGGAAGAACAACAAACAATTCCAAAAGAAACACAATGAAAACTCCACTAGTTAAACAATTCGAATGTAGTCAGTGTTCTTATAAAAGTAATATTAAATAAAACCTAAAGAGACACAAAAACTCACGAAGTTGTTAAAAATAAACAACAGTTAAATGTCCCGAGTGTCCTAAGTCATTTAAAACGTATGCAATATTAGATAGTAACTTGCAGGATGTTCATGGACGTGTAATCAATGTGGAGGATTACGAATTTGAAGATGAGACTGAATTTAAAAAGTGAGGAAATGAGCTTTGTAGTAGCAAATTTGTAAAATATATTAAACATAAATTTACTGATTCCAAAAAAGTGTACATTTGCAATCGGAATGGCACCTTCCATTCCGTTAGCACGAGGTGTAAATCTCAAGCTCCACGGCTTTTTAAAAAATTTGGATCTATTAAATGTAATACATCGTGCTCTGCAAGAATTGAAGCAAAACTTCAAGACGGGAAATATTTAGTTAAGCATTATGCCAATCATTTTACTCACGACCTAAACCCAGGCAAAATGGGTTTAACGTCGCTAGAAAAGCGAGGTATAGCTGCTCCTCTTTTACAAGGAGTTCCACCCAAAGTTGTGCTTAGCACGATTAGAAAAAATATTCAACCTAACCTTAATCGCATCACAATTACTAATATGCAGGACATCTACAACATTTCTAAATTATACGCAGTAAAATCAGATGTGCGCCTGGATTCGGACGACGCCACTAGTGTATACAAAAAAATAAAACATCTTGAAGATAAACACGACTACGGTGTTTTTTTGTATAAGCAGCAGGGTAAAGTGGGAGAGTTTTCGCAGTTAAAAGAAGATGATTTTCTTTTAGCCTACATGAATTCTGCTCTAGAAGAAATGTTAAGAACTTACGGTAAAAACGTTGTTTGCATTGACGGTACCCATGGAACGAATGCTTACAACTTTGAGCTTACAACAATTCTCACTCTTAAAAACCAATCTCAAGGCTTTCTAGTCGCGTTTTTTTCACTCATGTAAAAGTCAAATAACTTACGAGGCTTTTTTTATCAAATTAAAACAACGTTTAGAAATATTTCTGTAAAAATTTTTAAGTCCGACAACGAACCGGTTTTTTATAATGCTTGGGAAAAGGTTATGGGGCCACCGACTAAAAAGTTATTGTGTATTTGGCATGTATTTACTAATTGGAAACGTAAATTGAATGGTTTAGAGGCTAGTCTTCGAGAATCGACGTATGATAAGTTACGTGCTATTGCCATGGAGACTGAAATACCCACGTTTGAACGGGCATACAAGTTATTTCTTCAGTATTTAGATGGCACACCACTGTTACAAAACTTTACAGCTATTTAGTTGATAACTACGACGAAATACAATTTGAATGGGCATATTGCCACCGTCTTCGAGCTTTTAATACTAATATGTATTTGTAACGTATGCACCGGGACTTGAAGCATGTATATTTAAATAGTAAAAAGATCAGACGTCTTGATGAAGGTTTCAATGCTGTGTTAGAAATGTTAACAGATAAGCAGTTCGATCGAGTTATATCCATATCCAGAGGTAAAGTGGCGATAAAGGAAAAACTACTGAGACGTAGATGCAAAGCTAGTCAAAGCCTTAATTTGAATTCTGTTTTCGACTATTCTGACTACTTTCTTGTAAAATCAACTGTGAATGAGCTAGAAACATATGGGGTGAAAAAAGTTAATGGGTGTAAGAATTGTCTTCTTCGGTGTGAAAAAGGTAAAAGTTGTTTTCACGAATTCACGTGTCAGTGCTTAGACAACAGTAATATGAATGTCATGTGTAAACACATACATCTAGTATGCCGTTACAAAATAGTAAATCAGAAATCTGTTGATTCTACTCCTGCAACATTTGACGAAGACCTAGTGATTGACACAAATAGTAATATAGAATCAAATGCAAGTGAAGTGGCTGTGCACTTTAATCATTTATCGAAAAGAAGTAAAGGCTTGGAATTAAATTTTAAAAAAGAAGATGTTAAAGATTATATTGACAAAGTTTTTGACATGATTGACGACGAAATTGGTGTTAAGCTTTTAAAAGATCATCTGCGTACAGTACGAGTTTTACTTCAATCTAAAAAAGAACCAAATCAAATCAATAAGTTTCGCAACCATCGTAAAATAATGTCAAATGATATCGAGAAACAGATGCGATTTACTTCTATCAAGAAGCGAAACCCACGAAAGAGTTGTCATGTTAACGTTAATAATAATCAAATAATTTCCAGCATCGCTCCTATCAGAATGCAGTCCGCCGTAGCAACGTCTTCAATTTCGTCACCTTCGATTTTAAGGGATTCGTTTGAGCAGGAAGGTTTAGGTTTTTGTGTTGGTCAAGAAGCGGTCACAAGTCGGGATGTCTGTTCTGATACGTTTTTAAGCAAAGCAAAAGTTTTTGCCTCACAAAAACATGATCAGTATGAGCACAACAGTAGCATGATCCAAAAAGTAGGAAACGGCATAATGCGGAATAAGCAGAATCAGCGAAAAAGATTTGGTAAAACATACAATTCCAGATTAAAATCAGTCGGACCTAGTGCTGAAAAGGACGGTGAAAAAATACAGCGTAGTAAACATCCTCCTGCGCTATCTACACTACCAAAAGCTAAGAAAGATTGTATTACCACCATTGGCATTGATTTGGGAAAGAAAATTGGTCCTATTGGTTTTGGAAAGGTTAGTAATAACTGAAGAAGAATTAGGGAACGTATTGAAAATAAATAGATTTTTAATGTGTGAAGTTTCTAAGATGCTTTTGTTTGGCCTTATGTTTATTCAGAGCCGTGGTGAAGACAGCCGAGAATTGGGAGTTGGTTCATCACCCTTTGATGATCCTGCGGTAGCTGTAGCATCAGTCTCAATTAGTCAAAATCAAGCGCCTCCCACATCCATGATGTCAACTCATGTTAGTTCTCTGAAACCCGCTTCACTGTTACTGCAGTCTTCCCGTCATGCGTACGATCATCAGCCCTCTCCCATTAGTCCGTGCACCGCGGAATTAACTGAGACGAATCAGTCAGTAAAACAAGTTTGGGAAACATCGTCGATGCCGTCGGTACCAGTGCAACAACCAGCTGGAGTCTGTGTCAGTGGACCAGATGAAAACAGTTACCACGGACCGTTCGATAGTGATTCTTTTAAGGGGTCTGATCAAGAAAATAATCGAGATTTCGGGCCCACATCCTTACCACAATCAGTTAATGGCTATAGTGGAGGCAGCTCGCTGTCTTGGTCTGTTATTGCTAAACCTGAGTCTAGCTCCAGTCCTAGCTCTAATAACGTAAGGCACCATTTCGTAAGTGTTAAACTAAAACTATTGTCGTGCTTGCGATTGAAAGATATTATGATATGAATGCATTACAGACCTGGATAATCAAGGTGTACCACGCTTATGATTACAAGGTAAATAATTATTCATTACTTTATTTTAGCCTTCCAACTTCCAAGGAAAATCAGCAACAGCCGCCAGTCTCAAAGTCACAAGGTCATAGCGCAATGCTATCCCCGTTTAGCAATTATGGCATGGACCCACAGCAGCAACATCAGCATATTGGAGCGAATAATTTTGGAGGAATCCCTGATGTTACTCAGCAACAAGCAAAAGTTATGTTCGCCTCTAAAGTGGTGCCGTTAGATCCTTTCGGATCGCAGGTAAGAATTTGAAGATAGTATAATAATTTGTAGCACTCTTTTTTAAAAGCCTACTGAACAGAGTTAGGAAGTATTTTTAATGAAAACTCGTTTGTACTATTCTGCAACTTTTAGTACTCCCAATATCCAAATGCTGCTTCTGCACCATGTGGTCGTTATGGACAGGGCGGGTCGGTATTAATACGTCCTTTGGATCCTAAATATCAGCCTATGTACAGCTAACAACAACATGCTACTCAAAACAGATCATCGGGTCAAGGAACAAATCACAATCGGGTTTCTCCTGGTCCCATTACGAGTGGTAATACTGGTGGTAGTGCTCACATGAGCTCAAGGACGAATACCATGATGCAGAAAAATTCCCAACCAAACAGAAATGCAACCCATGCTTGCATGACGCAGTCTGTACATCCTGCTGCTCAACAGAATTTCTATCATACTCATCATAAGCCTATTCCTCAGCAACAGTCACACAAGGGATATTTTGGACCAGCTAATGGAGGCTACTCCGACGGGGCAATTACATCTGCCTACCAGGTAGGTTTCTATTCATCCTTTCCCAATTGAAATTTCATATCTGATTTAAAGAATCCAGCACATTGTAGTGAGGACTAATTATTTCTGGTTTCCTTAGCCTCAAATTCTTATTCCCGTTGATGGGAATACGGCAATGTTCAACTTAGGCGGGAATTACGAATCCTCAGAATTAAGAAGTGGTCCACCAACTCAGGGGCCACCAACTCCAGAGACTCCCCCTGTTCAGGGGTCGTCTAGCTACTACTTTGGATCTAATAATAATCTAGGTTGTGTGTTCCCCTCCAACACTTCGCAGATTTATGGACTCCCGTTTACAGCTTCATTAAAAATGCCAGGATTTAATTCCTCAGTGAGTTATGCTACATATTTGTATTAGTTGTAAATGGATAGAATCTAGGTGGCTGTGTAAAGTTTAAGGGGGGGGGGGAATTGTTCAGTCACCATGGATAGAACGTAGTATGCTATCTATTTATTTGTTAAAGAAATTTAAACAAAGTGTGGACATAATTATATTAACAGGGTTCAGCTGCATCGGGCTCAGCATCAAATTTGGCATCCCAACGAATCCGACCAGGTGAACAGCATTCATTCATTCAACCAGGCTTAGAATCATTGCCACAGAATGCAATGAAATCCGGTCACGATTTCATGATGAATCAACCGAGATGGAGCTCAAGTGATTACACGGTGAATCAAGGTATCCACTGGTCAGCTCCAGGTCCAATTCAGCGGCCCATCTATAACACTCCCTTTGCGGGACCCGTAGGAATGGCTTCCACGGTTCATTCATCCTCCCATTTAATGCTCGCAAATATTAGTGGCCCACTAGGCTGTGTGGATCCAGGAACTCCCCCAAAATCTTCTCATCCAAAACAAAAATAAATATTTAATTGTGTCGCCTGTATAGCAGTAATGACAAAGGAAGATGCAAATAAGAAAAGTGAAAGTTAAAGGCTCAGATAAACAAGCTCTTCCTTTTCACCCCCTCATCCAAACTTAGCTTCTTATCCCCCCTTTCAGTATCCCCCAAACTCCTAAGATCCAGAAATTCAGAGACATCAATAATGAAATTCCTGCTTAAATTAATATTGTATTGTCATAAGTCATAATACTGTAATGTTAACGTTAAAAATATTCAGTTACTTATAGTATGTCATGTCACGTTACTACTACTAGGATAGTTGAGGATGTACCTCATTTTGTGTGTGTTGTAGGTATAGGGGTGTTTTGGTGGTGGTGGTGGTGGGGTGGCCGTGGGTATGGGAAATAAGAAAGGCAGAGTTCGGGAAGGTATCCGGGAAGGTATCTGGGAAGATATGGGAAGTAATATGGGCAGATATGAAGGGAACAAAAAGGGTAGATATAATGAGATGTGTAGTAATAATAATGTCAATAATGCAATAAAATATTATTATTGAATGAATCCATGTAGGTAGGCACGTACATAGGTAGCTCCCTATCAATGCGGATTTCCCTTGTGTTGTATGCTGAGACTGGGAAGCGAGGAAAGAATGGATTGAGAGAGAGAAAAATGAGGCAGGTGGCCGTGCAGGTGGCTGCGGATGGGAATTAAAATTGAATCGCGTTGTAGGGTTAAGACACGGACTGTGAGGGATATATAGCCTTTATATAGGCATATTGCATACATGTAGGTACTGTCATGGTTCCGGATTTCTACTGCTGTTATTGTGATGGCGATTATTATTTATAATATTATATTGGAATAATTTATTATTCCGACTATGGATTTGGGAATTCAAATCCATAGCCGTCATTCAGAATCTGGTGTTATTCTTGGCTAGCTGCTGCGTATTATTACTCCTGAATAAATACCTACACTATTCTACTCTACCGATGGACTATTTATTACTATTCTCTATCGTACTCTACTGTACTTTAACAAGGTTGCGAAGTCTCGATCTCCTGTGAAGTTGGAAGTTGCGTCGACTACCCTTCCTCTCATATGCCAAGCGAAGCTACTCCCTACCTACTCCTACACCACCCACAAAAATAAGTTTTTTTTTCTTAAAAATTAATTAAAATATATTTTGTAGCGTTATTTATTTTTATTAATTTTTTTCATTGATGCATTCGACATGATACCTACGTTGCCCGTGACGGAGTCATCTCGTTTGACCCCGTGTCATTGATGTGTCAAAGATTCACGACAAATCGCTGCCTCGAGGCTGACCATATTGACCGGTGGTTTTTGGTTGACCTCACGAGGTCATCAAAAGGTCAACACTGCTACTTTGACTGAGAGGGGACCGTTGGTAGCTTCTTCTGGTCCGCTACGTGTCGCTGTGGTTAGTTCACGCAGATTGACGGATTGTCACTTCTGCGCAGATGCGGCGCCGTTAGGTGTCGCTGCTGCTTACAACTGTTTACTATTCAGTGCTTGATGCTGTTTACCGTTACCATGACGCGAATTGTCATGTAATGGCGGTAACAGTTCGACACTACTGAATAAAAACCGATTTTACCCGGATTTTTATTTTTTGTATGTAACACCTTAACCTTTCCAGTTTTCCTTCCTGTTTTTTCTCTACTATTTACAGAACATGCCACACCTTACCCCATGTGTACTACGTATGAAAAAAACTGGACTATTCCTACAAGAAAGCGCATACTCGAGAAGCGCCAGCGCGCGCTAAAGAAAAGGCGGGAAACAAAAATCCTCTGCTGCTTAGCAAATGCTCGCCTGAGGTCGTTGCTTTGTGACGGGGCGGTGGCAAGTTATTTTCCCACGCTGGTTTTCCTTGCCACACTGCAGAGGGATTTAAATGTCGCGCCGACATTTTAACGGGAGGGGGTCAAAACAACCTCGAATTCGTCTAAATCTCCTCTCTAATTCTATTGTGACCTCGAGACGAAGTCAAGGAGGACAAGGGCATGTCATGGTTCCGGATTTTTACTGCTGTTATTGTGATGGCGATTATTATTTATAATATTATATTGGAATAATTTATTATTCCGACTATGGATTTGGGAATTCAAATCCATAGCCGTCATTTAGAATCTGGTGTTATTCTTGGCTAACTGCTGCGTATTATTACTCCTGAATAAATACCTACACTATTCTACTCTACCGATGGACTATTTATTACTATTCTCTATCGTACTCTACTGTACTTTAACAGTACGTAGGTGGTTCAGGTACTTGTGACACTGGACTTGGGCTCCGTCTACGTAACAGTGGACGGGGGTGGGCCTAAGTCAGAGGGCCGTGTATACAGGTACAGAGTAAAAACGTTTTTTGTATTTAGAGTGTATACAGTGTACAGTACACAAAACCTCCCGTCCACCTCCTGCATGCTTCATAGTAACAGGAAATGTATAAACGAGAATTGAACGGTAAATTATGTGCTCAGTGTGTGCAAAGATTCAAGCTGATAGTACCTACCCCTAAGTCAAGCCTTCCTTTGGCTACAGCTTAAATTGTAATTTCCCTCAAGCTGCAAGCAGAACTCAAGACTGGAAGAATGAAGAAAATATATTTAAAAGTCTGAAATTGAACGCAGCCAGCGTTCAATTTATTTTTGTATTTACAACAGACTTGTCGTAAATACCTACAATATTATTACAAAATACAGACTTTGCTCGATGTTTGATACACAAAACTCAACACAATTCTCAACACAGAACTCCAAACTCAAGTTTGTACTGCTTACAAAATGCACTGAGTACAAATAAAAAGAAATAATATTATGAACAACTACTGAGAGGGAGGATGATATATTTTATTTTCATTTCCACTCTCGATGCTCAGGGTACGATACTTAATACTCAAGTTTGTACTGCATGCGAGTTGTACGACGTACAAATAAAAAGTATTATTATTATTTACAACTACTGCGATGAAAAATAAAACTTATTTTTATTTCCAAACAGACTATCGCCGTAAATACGACAATACTCACTCAACAAATTTAAATTAACAATATATTACAACAAAAAATAAAACTTTAGGTGAAGCATTCCATTTATATATTATAAAATTAAAGTATTATTAATAAATTGGAAATAATAATGTAAGAAAATATCAAACTAATAGTAATACCCTATTAGTACTATGTAACATAGACATAGTAACACGCAAAAGCAATCATCTCGTAAGACATATGTACATGCTATATTATCTTATGCAAAAGTTACCAAAATACGAAATTGAGCTTTTAGACCTTTTATCCGCCCGGGGCTATGCAATTAGAGGTGCAAAACGCAAAATTGCAAAATTGAAATAAGGGTTTAGGCGTAAAAACTTCGATCGAAATTTTTTTTGGCTTCCAACAAATTTAAAAATTAAAAATCAACAAACCTCAAACAATCAAAAATAAATAACAAAGTTTTGAAAAATAATAAAAGCTTTTAAATTTGAACGAGACGTAGAGGAGAACGAATATTCAGTGTATTCACAATTCGCCGCTGAAACTCCTTCCACTCTAGTTTTTCTCCTTTCTATCGTGTCATTATATGAGATATTGAGTTAACAGTTAAAAAGGCGAGACTTGGCTAAATAAATTACCATAATTGACCACATAAATAAAGAGCAGTAAGCATTAATTCAGCATTTAAATTCAATTGAACAGAAGTATTGTCTACTGCACACAACAACATTTGTTTTATTTTCTAGAAGTGTAAATTAAAGTTTTTGAATATTTTTATATTTGACGTTCCTATAATCCTATAACAGATAAACCCAACCGAGGAATTCCCGGAAAACGCAAGTGTCTGAAGGCCAAAGGTTGAAGGCACCCAGCCTTGTGCTCAACTTAACTTTCGGTAACCGAAAAATCGGCTACGAGTTAACAGAGTGAAACTGCTGAGTGAACCGAAAATTCCGCTACGAGTTAACTGAATAAACTGCTGAGTTAGGGGCCGCCCATATATTACGTAATGTTAAAATGGTTGAACTGAGGGTGAGGGTAATTTTGTTAGACCTTGATTTCACTACCAACTTTACCCATGGATAACTTTATCTATATAGTCAAACAAAATAGTGTGTTTCGATTAAGAAATGGAAACGCACTAGGCTAAAATGTCAACCACACAGGTTGTTGTACTCTAAATAAATATGAAATATTATTTTTATTTGAGTTCAGAGTGCACCAAGATGGATAATTTAGCATGGATCTTCATGATATAAAATATTCATCAAAATAATACTTCGTATTATACTAAAAAATGTTGAATATCCAGTTATTTTTTTTGCAAGTATTCTTTTGCTTTGATACAGCACAATCAACAGTACAGTAATGATTCAGTGCAGATTTAACGTTATAATTGATACAAAAAATCATTACTGTCCTTTAGTGTTATTACTAGCATAGTAATACATTTTTAAATACAATTTAAAACGGGTATTGCTATTTGAACCCCCACAACCCCCATAACCCCTTATGATTTTAAGCCTACAATGGTCCACACAACCCCCCTCGTATAATCGGTATAATCACTACTTAACAACAACCCACTACAATTAATTATCGTAATAATTAGGCACTAGCACGTATTTACAGATTAAAGGTGACGTCTACATTCCAGAAACATTAAAAAGTAAGATTGACAAATATTGAGTTTCCGCAGTCTGAATCTGGTCTGACAATAATTAAATTGGAATATTATTCCAATTTTAAACCCAGGCTCTTTTACGCGCACATGCAAAATGCAATGCCATATAATGTCAACCATCGATCACAACAACAATGAACTCTCACAACTTCACTTCACTCTACTTCAGTTCTCTAACAAGACCAAGACCGACGACGAGACCGAGACGAGGAGAAGACACACAAACCGACCATCGATCGAATAAAATACTTCAATAGTCCAATTCTGAAGTGTTTGATTTATGACAAGATCTGATAGTGGAAGAGGTGCTTCAATATAACAAATCAGCTGCGTTGGAATTGTAAAGTACTAATAAAAAGCAAATATTTGAGGGTGAAAATGGGCCAATACTTCTCTTCTGGCTCGGCGTGGAGATACTCACTGGCAGGGCAGGGCCGGAAGGACTTAGCGGGATTCTAAAAAGTGGTTGTGGGTCAATGATTTTAATAGCATTTGCCCGCTTGTAATTTCGGAACGTGCCGTCATCTGAGGTTAAATCCGGATGAGGACTGAGTGGGAAGCTGAATGTCATGTAATCCCCGGCAGAGCTGGACGTCGTCATGGCTGATAATGGTGGGATTGGACTCGAAGGCGGGGAAAATGCGGCACACATCACCATGTATGAGCCAGTCTACCCCACGATGTCTCTGGGATCGTTTAATTTGACCTTTACATCATTTAGGTCATACTTTCTTTTCGCCATGTCATCAGCCACGGTGTCTGGACGACTGGAGCGTCGGAGTGGAGGGGCTCGTTGTCGCGGAGTTCGGGAAATTCCAGAAATATTTCATTCTCTCCCAAAATAAGTGCTGCCGCCTCCACTGAAGTCAGTCACAGTTCCGGTTCCAGGGCCAGTTCCAGCCAAATTGCCAAGTCCTCCAAGTCCAAGACTAAGAGTATTCTTTCCCGAAAAATCAAAGGATTTGAAAGAGCCACCAAAACCAGGTCCCGGCGGAGAGAATCGATATGGGATCATTGAGGCATTAGGAGTTCTTGGTGAGGGGTTGGGAGGTCACGGCGCTCCGCCCGGTCAAGAAGATCCTCGTCTGATAATTTTAAGCTCTTGTACATATATCTTCAAGCTCGTTCAGGGCATCCTCCAGATTTTTCCCTGGGGTTTTTCCATTCCCGTTGATTAAAATATTTTTGATGACTGGCTCTCCTCCTCCGGATGAGGAGGGTGGTCGCGGTGGGGGTGATGGGCTGGAGATAACCATGAGTGGGGAGGCTGGCGGCGGCATTCTCACTTTTAACCTCTCACACGCACTTCCCTGTGGGGTCGATGGACGTGGTTGTTGCTGCTGTTGTTGTTGACCCCCTTGACCCTGATTTTCGGAAGAGCTAGAGTTTCTTTCCGTATCCGATTCAAAACAAAACCGGGTGATTTCAAATTCAAGGTTTGCGGTCTCAGTGGTCCACTTTGAATGAGTTTCTGGGAGGCGCCGGAGGGTGAGAAGGAGGAGCCTTTGCTCTGTTAATGTTGTTGGACTTGGAGCATTATTCGCTGAAAAGCTACTCAGAGAGCTGATGGATTCGTTGGAATTCTGGTTTGTATTGTTGGCATTATTGGGTAGGGGGTAGGGTGAGAATCTGTGCGCAACCCCAGTTGTTCCGACTCCATTCCCGGGTACGCTAACAGCAGTTCCAGTACCTGGTCCAGCATTCAAATAATTTAAATTATTGCTCCCATTATATCTTGGCATAGGGACTGGAGAGCTATCAGCTGAGCGAATCCGGCTCAAAAAGCGCGTTTGACTGGGCTGGGCTACATATTATTGGAGGCGGATGCATTCATTGAGTTCGAATTGGAAGTTGAATGGGAATTTTACTGTGACTGTGACTATGACCACTACTCAGGTCACCAGTCACCTCCTGCTCTTTCTTCCACCAAAATTCGGATGCCCGCATTATTATGTACCAGGGATTGAGTGGCTGGGAGTTTATTTGCTTCGGCTAATTTTCTAACAGGGAAGCCTAGCTTGGACATTATCACAGGTTGACCTGGGCGCTTAATTGACTACTTAATTTCTTCTGAGGACTATTCTCCAGTTGTTTTTGGTTTTCCTTGCGCTGTTGAGTATAATTATTTGAGCTCCGATTACTCTCAACTTTGTTTTCATTATTTTGGCTTTGAACGGCCGTTGGAGTAGATGAACTGAATAATGCCTTTTGCTTCTGGCTCGTGATTGCATTTTGGGGCTGAACGTTGACCTGGAGTCGGCTGGAGTCGATTTACTTTTGAATTGGAATCCATTTCTGGAGGCTCATTCGAGGATCTTACAAAACTAGATGAGTCTGGAACCACAGCTGACACTGAGACTGAGTCTCAAGACCGGTATTTTCCCGACCAGAAAAATGGTTACATCCATATTTTAGGGAGGTTGTGGGTGTAGATTCCATATTTTAGGGGGGCTGTTGGTGTAGAGGTCATATTTTAGGGGGGTTGTGGGTGTTTCATGCTCGTAGTTCAATATCATTGGGTGGAGAGTACGTAAATAATGTTAATTTTTCTGGAATGTAATTATTGGAATTTAAGTCACTTTCAATCTTTAAATGCGTGCTTAAAATTAATTAATTAAGTACGATAATTAATTGTGGGGGGTTGTTGTTAATTAGTAATTACACGAGGGGGGTTATGGGGGTTGTTGTGTCTACTATTACAAGCTTATACTCTTCAGGGGGGTTATGGGGGTTGTGGGGGTTCAAATAGCAATACCCATTTAAAACATTCAACTTGTATGTAACTGTTTTGAATTAACTCTTATTTAAAATTATGTACCGAAATGTTTTCTTTGGTTACTTTAGTAGTGAAATCACTAAAACCATCAACAGTTTAGCAATAGATATTTTCAAGTTACCTTTTGATAAAACTGTGTGATATCGCAGTTTACCTATAGGGTTGTAGGACATATTCCCCCTCGACATTTCCCCCCCGGAGATTTACCTCCCAAGCAGTGACCCCGGACATTTTCCCCCCAAATCCTTATTTAAGATACTGAAATGCTCATTATATAAAGTTATGGATGTTGAAATGTTGGCTAATAATGTAATATATCACAAATACTTAATTGAACCCTGAGCGTGGTTTGCGTAGAAATGCATAAAAAACCAATTTTAGCAAAAAATTAAGGCAATAGAGGTAACTAGTTTTAATCATAATAAAATTCTTAAACATATTAGTTAGTAGTAAACCTACTCCAGAAACTCGTACTATACTAATTTTCCAATATGACTAAAAACAATGTAGATTAGGTAGTTATGTATGCTGGCATTATGTAAAATCCTTTCTTACTAGAAAGAATACAAAAGTAAAACTGTTTAACCCTTAAATCAGTTAAGTACATTGCACCTAAACTTATTTATTTTGCGATAGAAGTTTCTGTTTTACGAACAGAAACCCTTCAAAAACAATTTTTTTCTTCCTCTCGCAGTTTTAATATTTTCTAAAGCTATTGCAATTCTAAAGAATAAAGCACTAAGTAATAAGTAATAAGAATGAAGCTATTCAGTTTTATGACAGTGATTCTACTGCGGGCTCTTGAAACAGACTGATAAAATAAAATGTTAAACTGAAATGAATTAGTGTATACTTATTGCAAATCCGATACGATAAAAATAAAAGGTTAAAAATAATTACGCAAATTAATGCATATTGTATATTGCATATTGCTAATTAGGATAAAATGTTTAGAAACTGGACGTCCGTTAGAACACCAGTATTATTTTCTCAGAATGCCTTTACACTTACACGACCGCGTAAATTTCAAATAAGGGTGGGGGGAAATGTCCGGGGAGAATAGCTCCGCGGGGAATAGGTCCGGGGGGGGGGAATGTCCAGGGGGAATATGTCCGTATACCTATCTATAGATAGCTTACCTATAGATAAGTTACCCATGGATAAGTTGGTAGTGAAATCAAGGTCTAGGGCAAGGTTATACCCCACAGTCATGACCATGGCGTATTGTCTAACTCCGATTTGAAATGTGAATTCCTTGAAGTAACTAAAAATGTCATATGATTGATATGATGTATGTATTAATTTTATGTACTATTTGATTGCACTTATGTGTTGTTATTGTACTGTGTTCATTCACAGTACTATCATTTCACTTTTTGGAGATTTGGTGATTTGTCGCTTAAAGTATGGGGACGATAAGCTTTGTAGAATGCTATAGGGGCGTGAAGCTTTGTCGAATTCAACTAGGTGGAAGTTGGCGGGAGAGTCTAGCCACCCCTCCTATGTATTAGAAGAGAGAAGAGTAGTGTAGTACATACAGTAAGCAAATGGACTGGAACTGGACTGCGTGTGTACACATTCAATGGAATGGAATGAGCAAAGCGGAGAATGAACTGCATGTAGCGTACATATTAGAGTGGAAGTGAATGCGTGGAGTGGAGTCTAAGTATGGAAAGGGATCGTCCATAAAATATGTCACACATGACACGGAGATAATATGGTACACCCACCCACCCTAACAATAGAATGACAACTCTTTTAACATTGCTTTAAATTGAGAGTTTTAGGACCCACCCACCTACACAGATGATGGCATCATTTATGTACGATCCCATAGCAGCGCAATGGAATGGAATGGATAGAGAACTGCTGTGCAATGCAATGGAAACAGAGTGAAGACTGGAATGTATGTATATACTGTGATAGTTTACGGTCTATACACTCCACTGTTCTTTACAATCCAAATAGCCATTGCCATGCCATTGCCATACCAGCCTGCATGCGACATATAGTACAGCAGCAAGCAGAAGCTTCATTGACTTGCTGAATGCTGAGTGAGTGACAATGGATTGGCATGTCGTCACAACCATAAACCTATACCATGCCCACCGCTTCAAATCGCATTTCATAAAGACGGAAGTATTTGAGCGACGTTTCTATTCCTATCGTCCATAAATGATATCAAAAAATAACAATTTTTAAAAAGAAGTCTAGTATGGACGAGTATGACAGACTGCGAGAGCTACCATTACTTAAATAAACGTTATATTTTACAATTTGTTTATTTTAACAGGGAAACTAAGAAATAACCAAACCCGGGAAGAATCCCGTAAGAATTGTACTGTGTTCATAGAAAAATAACTATTAATTTAAATAATAACTATTAATTAATAATAAATGCAGCAGGAGCTTGCATGCGCCAGTAAAACCCAGAAATAATCCCACGCCACCCGCCCCCACTACATCCCACTCATGAGTGTGAGCGTGAGTAAATAAAAGTAGCACTAACCTCTCATCTTACAGTACCAGATGAGACTGATTTATTTTTATTATTTTCATAAACTCAAAAGATACTGCGTACCGATGCTTTATCGTACTGCTAAAATCTGCGTAGAACTGTTAGGTTGAATAAAGTATGGTTGTATTTTGGGTTCGGTTATTAGTAGGCCCCGACTCGTTCGGCCCCGATGTATTTGGCCCCTGAATTTTGGGCCCCTGTGATTTATTCGGCGCCGACGTATTCGACCCCCCAATTTAACGTTAGTAGTAGAGTGCGTATATGTGATCATGCCTTAAGTGTGATCAGTGGCTGGTGCTAAAACACAAGCTGCATCAGAAATCCTTTACTAGCCGGTAATAATAGCTTGCACTCTTAACTAACGACAGTATAATTTAGGGTGCGCCACTTTGAAAACCTGGGCAGTAGTGGGCAGAGTAAAATCTCCGAAATCCGAATATCAGAATAACTACTTTTCCGAATTTTTTTCCGAGTTTTCAAATTTCAAAATTTCTAGTGTTGTACATTTTAGAATTAAACAACGTGTGCAACGTGATTGACACATTCATTACCAACTAGTTGAAGATACTGTTTGAGATTTTGATACGGAGAGTTCCCACTAAAATAGATGAAAGTCCAAAGTGTCGAATCCAGGAGTTGTGCTATAATGTGATCATTCTATGCGCTCTAAATGTGATCAGAGCTGCAGATCGTTAAAAGCATCGAATCAACTCAGTTTATGGAACAGCTTACTAAAATAATTTGACAATGCTGTTTTACATCATAAGGGATCGTCCATTAATGATGTCGTCCATATGGGTGTGGGTCCAGTCAGATTTTGAAGACATGTTATATATAGTGGTTTGAGTAATATTGATGTAGCGACATGGAGGTGAATGGGTCCTAATAAAGTTTTAATTTAGGTGACATCATTTATGAACCATCCTTTACAGTAAATTTTGATTTTTTGTAAATTAGCAAAATGGGTCTGATTAAAATTCTGTGTATCGTTAGCATTATTGTGGCGTGTGTAGCTCAAGATAAATCCACTAGTTCAGGAATTCCTCGATCATTTACGCAATTGCTGTTATCACATGTTACAGATGCCGAATTTTTGTTTATTTCATGTTTACCCACCAGGATGATGACATCATTTATGGGTAATCCCTTAAGAATCGTTCTTAAAGAATATCATCGTAAGGGTCAGCTGGTCTAGCCGGATATTGATGACTGATGACATGCTATCTTAAAATAATCACTTACTCAATGGTCGTCTCACTCAAATTCGTAAATGATGCCAGGGGTACGGTTAGTGGGTCAGCTAGGATATTGATGACAACCTATGTTAAAGATATCCATCTAAAAGAGCCGTTCCCATAAGACATACGGCGCTCCAATAGTCTACCTCCGCCAACAATTACTGGCGTATAAGACAGAAGCGTTCACACTGCATCCCCTCCTCCACTAGTGAGGTGCCTTACAAGGCAGTTTTGAACTGGTGTAACGAGCTAAACCACAAGTTTAAACAAGTTGGCATGAAGTCAACTTTTCGTAAGGTAGTAGGACCAAGGATCGGTGCAAGAAATACTCCCGAGCACATTGATACTTTAAAAACAAGGATGAAACTTGCAAGGATATAATTTCAAGCTAATTCGGCACTATA
This sequence comes from Dicyrtomina minuta, assembly GCA_949802685.1. Lineage (NCBI taxonomy): Eukaryota > Metazoa > Arthropoda > Collembola > Symphypleona > Dicyrtomidae > Dicyrtomina > Dicyrtomina minuta. The sequence goes on from CATKUY010000222.1 coordinate 144,146, forward strand.
CGCATCCTTGCGTATAGTGCCGTATACGTTTTTTAAAAAGGCAGTGTGAACGGTTGTCGGATTATCGGATCCGGCAATATAAGTATTAGCGTAGGTGAGGCTCCGGCAAGTCACTTCAGGAGCTGTCGTACACGCCATTATTTTGTCTTCTGGGAATGGGCCTTAATCTACACAATGGTTCGGTTGATGACAGGGTAATCATACGGTCGTTGAAATGGAGATAAGATGAAAAATCAAAGATATTAGGTTTTATTATGAGAATTTAAAAATCACTACATGAGTAAAATACAAAATCACATGTTTTGGGGTGGTCTGCAAATGGCGTCACTCAATTAATGACTTTTTTGTCCCACCACTAATTCCTCATTCTAGGGGTTGCCCATGAATGATGTCATCGATCATTCATGGGCAACCCCTAGAATGAGGAATTAGTGGTGGGACAAAAAAGTCATTAATTGTGTGACGACATTTGCAGACCACCCCAAAACATGTGATTTTGTATTTTACTCATGTAGTGATTTTTAAATTCTCATAATAAAACCTAATATCTTTGATTTTTCATCTTATCTGAAAGCTTTCTAGAGTGATCACGTATAAGGAATCAAATTTCAATGTAATAGTAATGCATTTTTAACATGATCACATTTTGGGACACGGTGATCACATTTACAGCATTTTTGTAATTTCAAAAATTATCGAAGTTATTTTATACAATTCTTCAAATTTTCAGTTTATCAATTTGATATTTCAAGGGTACATAGAGAATGAACTGGCTAGTATTTGAGTATACAAACAGTTAATTTAAAGGAAGTACAAAAAAAGTTACAGATTTTCAAAGTTGGAAAAAAATGAAACCGATCACACGTACGCACACTACTACTAATTATTTTTTTATGCAACATATTAAGCATGCCATACATAATGTCAATTTTGGTTACGCGTATGTTTAATCCGGTTAACCGTCGTCGCTTTGGCACAGCTACAACTAATTCTACAGTAGGAGCAGATACTTCAGGCTCGTATCTCCTTTTTCTGAGATTCAGCGGCACAACTTAAGGTATCAAAGCCGGAGGTGGCTGAGTTGAGGGTGTCTGTTGTAACAGGGCTTCTACCTGTGTCAATATTGGGGATGGCGGAGTTGTCGGTAGCTGCTGTACGATCAGAGAAGAGCAATGTGAGGTATAGGAGAAGACGCAACTAGGGCTAAATATTCTGCCGACCACTTTTGCGTTAGGCAAATGGAATTTGAGGAGCGTACTATTGCACTACTCAATGGTGATTGGGACTTCGTCTGCACTCCTTGGTGCTTATTGGCTTTTAAAAAATAACCCCAGCAGAAGCGTCTTGTTGTCTTGTGCCAATGTCAGTGTTGGAGGAGGTTCAGTACTAGCATCCGCACGTCGATTCTTTGCTTTAATACATCCAAGATTATAAACAATCCGCTTAAAGTATTGAATTTTTGGTATGTCTTGTCGATTTCGGACGGCAGTTTATAAGTATTATTGCCATACTTGGATGTTGCTGTACTAAATACTGGTGCAGTAGTAGTAGTAGTACCTGTGGCACTGTCGGATTTTTCAGGTAGAGACCTATAACCCAGTGCATTTTTACTATTCGACAGAAGTATTGTGGGATTGCTATAAAGCAGTTCACTCATACATCATTTTCGTTGAAAAGAAAGGTTGTACAGGAATTAGAATAAAGTACAAGATTACGACTAGTATTTGTTTCGGCCTCTGCAGACAATTTTTATGCTAGGCAAGATAAGTGAAGATAGATAGTTAACACATCTGCGTCACGGACATCCTAACAATCTCGTCTCACTCATACTACTTATGCCGGATCCTAACAAAATCGTAGCCAGCACAGTTCTTTGAGAATTCCGAGGACAGGAACAATGTGAGTATTGAATGCTGCCATAATAAGGTGCTAATATGCATATCTGCCAGAAACTCAATCAATGCAGAATTCTAGGCATTTAATCGCAATAGCTACGTCTTTTATCAGTGCACTACTGATTACGCATCACCACTGTAGAACTAAAGCATCTTGGCTATCTATACTCACACCACACCATCAAATTTCATCCCACAGCCATATACTGAACATACAAATATGGGTGTCTCATAAGTAAGAGCGTGAGGCCCTTCTATTCAAAATTACTCTTAAGGGTAAGTGCAAGAGACGCGTTTAAGATTACGTGATGGTGAGCGTGAGGGTGAGTGCGTGCTACTTCGTAGACACTCCTCATGAAGTGATTGTGAAAGCAGAGTAAATACCCATCTATGCAGTAAACGCAGAATTTCAAAATATAGGTTACGTTTTCTGTGACTGAATTTAACTCTATGTTAGTTGGATGGGTGGGGGGATTTATAAAAACGGTTGACATAGGAACACAATAAAAAATAATAAAGGCAAAGTGGCCTAGATACTTGCATATAGTGTAATCTGCCTGCGTGGTTGTGGCTTTGTGAACCTAAGTATTGCCTGCGACTTATTATAAGTTCTACTAGTGACTCTAGTGGCTTAGTGCTGACCTATTTTTGTGTTAACATGTTTTTGAAGCCTCGAAAACACTGTTGACTTGTTCTTCAAAGGTGTATTATTAAGCGCTTATTTGTCTACATTTACAAGTTGGCAATATTGCAACATCTGCTTAATTTTGGCTGGACTGTGTAATGTGTGCCTAAATACCTAGTAAAAGACTTGTGAATTTTATTGCTGTTTACACAATTTTCCTTAACATTGAACTGTGAAAACAGATAACATGAAGCTTGAAGCTGGACTTAAGCTATATCTTTGTACAAATGACCATTAAACAACAATATGTATTATACATTTCGTCATTGCGTATGCGTTTTAACATCACCTGTCTAAATGTCCTAAATTGTGTAAAATCAGTTTAGCAAACCGCCCAGCGCAATGTGTTTATTTTTAAAGGCATTTAATCCTGCGAACACATTATACAATCTTAAATTTAAAACAAAAACACCCAATACCCGGATAAAAAGAAAGGCAAAGTGACCTAGATATTTGCATATACTGTAATCTGCTTGGCTGGTTGTGGCTTTGTGAACCTAAGTATTGCCTGCAACCTAAATATGGTTCTGAACGTGACTCTGGTGGCATAGTGCTGACCTATTCTGGTGTTTACATGTTTTGAGAGCCTAGGTAACACTGTTGACTTGTTCCTACGTGGGTGTTTATGTTTTATTTAGCAGGTAATTGTCTACATTTAAAAGTAATCAATATTGCAAGCTGTTTGCAACAGTTAGATATTTGCATTTACTGTTATCTGCTTAGTTCAGTTTTGCATTAGGAACCTAATTATTGCTTGCAATTTATTATTATTTCTGCAATTTAAATGCTAAATGCTTGTTTTTTTAAGTTTTATAATTACTTGTTTAAAAGGTTTGCCTTGCAAATACACAAAAATTGCACAAATCTATTGTATATGCTGTAAAAAGAGTAGAGTGGCAAACGCTTAAACTCTATTAACCCTAGTACAAAATTTTTAGTGCGCAAAAAACTAATGTGTGCACTTTACATGTACCCTAGAAGGCAATTTACATGAGATATTTCTCAGCTGTGAAATCCGAAATGAAGCAAACGCTATCAAAACTACCAGAATGTCTTCATTAAAGGTCGCTATTACTCTTTTGTCATCCTTTTACCCGTTGCGTAAATTCCGTGGATTGTATTTGTAAGTGCAAGAACAAACTCACACATCTGGAGAAAGAAAATATATACAAAGATTTTAGAGCTCTTGAGTGTCCAGTAGCCCAAGTTACACAATTGCGAGGATTAACACGAATTCTGGGTTACAACATGAAAGGGAAAGTGTATGAGCACTACTTAAATCTACCGTATAAATTCATAGTCGTGTGTCAAAAGTTTTGGATTGGAATTTTTGGTCTCACTTCTCGAGGATCAATAATGTGCAAAGTAACCCTCAACTTTAAATTTTATACTCTTTTTAACTTCTACTAGTCTCAATAATGTTTAGAAAAAATTTGTTTTCCAGTCTACATTTAATATATTCAGCTGTGGAAGATAACTCTTTTGTTCTGTATGTACTTTAAAATCTAGAACATTATATGCACTAGAAACTTTATTTTGATTTTTTACATCTAGGTGCTGGATCAATAATCAAAACTTTTAGACGGAAGAGGCCATCATTCGAATCATCCCAAAATTGACATAGGATGCAAAGCATCTGTCCGTTGTTTTTTAGGGAAGTTCCCTTGTAGAACAAGCCACTACAGTAGACAGGACAACCCGGATAAACAATATCCTAATGCTGATTTATCGGTTGCCGAGCTTCATCGTATTTACTTAACATTACACCCCCAATTTGCAGAAGTGGTTAAGTATAGTTATTTTATTAACATCTATAATAAGGAGTTCAATCTATCCTTCTGCTTACCTCGCTCAGCCGTGTGTGAGACTTGTGATGAACTTCGAGCTGATATTACTAAGGAACGACTGTCCAGAAGTTTAGAGAGTTTGAGAGCACCAGAACAAAAACTGAAAAATCACTGGGCTAAAGCTGAAGCGTTTTACCATAAGATCAAACAGGCCCGCCAATGTACGGACAATACTAAAGTTGCTTTGGTTTTTGACTTCGAGAAGCAGCAAGCTTTGCCTAAAACGAACATCAGTGCGGAGTATTATAAATCTCAATTGATGCTACAAACCTTTTGTGTTAAAGTCATTAAAACAGGCGATTCAACGTTCTATTTGTATCCTGAAAATTTCTCTCAGAAAGGAAGTGACGAAGCAATAGCTTTTTTAAAAGATTACATTGAGAACCTGGCCCCCGAAGCAAAAGAATTGTCAATTTTTTGTGACAACTGCGGGTGCCAGAATAAGAATAGAAATGTCTTTGCTTTCCTTCAAAACCTTACAAACACCGGAAGGTTTGAAAAAGTTACTATAAATTTTCCACTTCCAGGGCACTCAAGACTGCCGTGCGATAGAATTTTTGGTATTTTGCAGAAATGCTTAAACAAATTTAAAAAATTATTAAGCCATCAGACTATGTTTTGTGCATTAAGAAGTTCAAGTTGAAAAACCCAGTTAAAATTAAGTACGTAAATTTCCCTTTTACCGATGATTTAAAAACTGACGGGAATGAAATTGTTATTGTAAAAACTTTTGAATCGAAGCTTGAAGACCTTTTACGAGCGTCTTCAGGTAACATCCAAAAACTTCGGACTATGATATTTATTGCTAATAACTTCACAAGGGAAGCTCCTTGTAATAAATTGAGACTGTATTATGAATAACATAGATGTAATGCATTGTTTTTCTACTTATAACCATAAGAACTCACGTGTGACAATATGAGGCATAATTTGTCCCCCTGAAGCCCAGAAATAACCCTTCCTTACAACATGGGGCATAACTTGTTCCATTCAAGGCCATACATAACCCTCTTAACAACACGGTATATAAACCGGTTCACTGACAGGTGATAGCCCCAACACTGCCTACTACTAGCCTTAAAACTTTCAAGAGGTTTTTTAACCCAAATTTGTAAGTCGAACCAACATTTTTAAATTCACAAACAACCAGTGTTTCATCGGAATTTAAAATGTTGTCGGAATTTAATGTATGTAATGTATGTTTTCATCGGAATGTAAAAAGAAAAGCATCCCGCTTGCTTTACTTTCTTTAAAATATTAGTACCAACAACTGGGTTTTAGGAATACAACTACAAGGCATTTCAGGATTTTCAGTATTTAGTACTCAGCAGTGACTGGCTAACTAGTGAATTAAACGCTTTGCTTATAGTTTGCTATAATTGTCCCCTACTGGGGTAGGGACGGGACTCGGATACGCTACAGTATTTTACTTGAGATCACAAACACAAACACACACTACACACAGTCAAACAACTCATAGTTCTACTAAGTTAAGCTGTTTATTGTTGCTAGATGTACAGTGAGTTAGAATGATTGAATGATTTATACATACCTGTGCCTTTTTATAGTTCTTAGCTGAAATACTTATTGTGATTTCAAGTACAATTTTAATCCATGAATCGTATTAGCTTTTCACAAAATAATCCAAAATCAGCCATGACCACGAAATGAAATTTTGAGTTGGATTGGCGTGAGACATTTGAATTCGTGCCAGTTGCTTCTGTTAGCTCTGACAAAAAGTAACACGAAATGCAAAAATCTCAGGCCGTTCAAGCTCGGAATTTTCCTTTCGTGGTCATTGCTGACGTTGGATTACACTGAGAAAGGCTTATACGAGTCGTGAATTGAAATTGTACTTCAAATTGTAAAAATAACTAATAAAAATAAAACTATGGAACATGAAAAATAAATTCAAGGAAGCGTGCAACAATTACGTGGTACAAAAATCCGAAATTTTGAACCCCTACCCCCCCTTTTTTGATTTGAACGCCCATGTAAAAGGATATGCAACTTGAACCCCTACCCCCCCCCCCTCGACGTACCACGTAATTGTTGCACGCTCTCTTGTTTAACATGTTTTTTATGCAATGTCATGTAGTAGGTGTAGGTATGAGTATGTATACGAGCGTATGTAGCAACCGTAGACTGTAGACTTCGAGACCGTAAGCATGCAGTAGACGGCACGGTAGCAGTAGACGAGCAGACGGCACGGCAGATGGCACGCTGATGGAATCTATCTAAGACTGTCTCAATACAGATCCTAAGGCATCGTACACTGTACAAGAGATAGAATGGGAATCTTTTCAGTTAATAAAATAAAGCATTTTGCCAGCATCACTAAACGAAGTATTTATAAATGCACCACCAAAGCAAATTAAATATTTGAAGTTGCCGCTGCATAAATACAAATGCATTAGGTATTTGCTGAAATCCCAAATTATTCTAGATTCTACTACATTTTTTACAACCTTATATGGCGACCCGGAAGAGACAGATATTAGTAAAAACAGTAACAAAGTCGGCAATAAAAACACTAGACGGCCATCAAATTCACCTTCTCCTATACCTGCTATATTGATGGCTCAACCTAACAATGCTAGTGTGCCAATTAGCCTGACAGGTTTAGTGGCAAGAACTAGTCTTCCGCAAACCCACACGCAAGTAGTCACTACCAACATTAGCGGCATTACAAACGTCGTTGAAATGCCAGACGCAATTAATCGCTCACAGTTCAACTTTCATCAGTTTCACCTACGTCCTCCTGCGCAACTACGCAATGCTATGCCTTCACAAGCACAATCCCACCCATTTACTTTTAGAGCGCCAGCACAACCTGGTGTTGGAACATTTCCCCCTAGTCTTGGGCATTTTCAACAGGGTATCTCTCAAAATTACACCCTGCAGTCTGCATCAACCAGAACCACAAGGGTGCAAACTCCACGTCCGATTACTTATTAAACAACGCAAACGGACGGCAACTTATCTGTTTATCGTCCTGACACTTCTGATTCCCGAAAATAACTCCAAATATACAAATTCGTTTTAGAATTAAAGAAGCCTATCAAGTCCTTGACCAAGTCCCACATGTACTTTAGAAAAAACGCCATTTATACAAGGTTATACATAATTAATTATTATTAGCAATAAGACAGAGTAAAAGTAAATGAGAAAAAAACTAAATTATAACAATTCTTAAATTAAGAACTATTAAAGTCATACGTAAGGTCAGTGAAGCAAATTGGAAGTTTCTAATTAGTCAATAAGTGTATACAAACAAAATGTTTAATTAATGTTTTGCAAAACCCAGCAAAATTAAAAAATTTTAATTAGGAATGGAAAATGGACCTATTGACTTAGAAGGTTAAATTTAAAATAAATATATAATATTAAATACTGGCGCGGGTCTATGGTTAATTATTACGTTTGCTAGTATCAATTAAAATAGAAATAAATATTTTAAAAATAAGATTCAATCTTATTTTAATTTCTACTTGCATTGTGCATGGCGTACGCAATTTAATATAAAAGCCTGGCACTTTAAGCAAGTAGAAATTCAAAAAGGACGTAATTTTAAAAAAAATAAATTTTATTTCTATTGTCACATGCATGGGCAGCATAATTTAATTATTATTCAAGCCAGTACTTATTTACAATTCGGCCTCATAAATTGTTGAGTTTACTTTCCTCAACCCTTAACTGTGCTTACATACCATACTCCAATTCAGTCTATGCAGTTCATTCAATCACAGTGAACCAACGAGCAAATAGTCGCTTTTTTGGCTTAAAGCATGTGTATAATACGTTGTAACGTGATTTATAAGTCCCTGTTTTGGGATTTACTAAAGATGGATCATACAAGTTATTTAATAAGCAGCAATGTTAAGATGTTTGTACTGACTTCCATATAGTAGACCAGTTAACATAACACGGTCATTAACAGCAAGTGCAACACTCACCTGCCCCACATATGAGATAATTTCAAAGCCCATATGCTGACGTAACACTATTAAGGCTATAAAGTAGCAGGTAGTCACTGTTATCCACTAATACTACAAAATATTGTTGTAATTTATGACTTAGATTTTTGGGTCCAATAGTGTATTAAACACATCTTGATCCATAATTCTTATTTTTCTTAGAGGCGTAAAAACATTGTGCACTTCCTAAAACTACACTCCTAAACTGACTTAGAATAATCAACTACGCGGTTGCTGACTTTTGTTCAAAGTGAATGCGCGTTAGACAAGCGTAAGTAACTAGTAAACGCACGCCTATTCATTTCAGTTGCAGGTATAAACAAGTTTACTGCGGTAGTTGTTGCCATCCTTAAATTCCTTTAAGTCTTATCTGATTTTAAATATGAAAGCAAATATTTGGTCTAGGTTCGGCAGGGGTTTTGAAACCAGGTTCGGATTGGTGTTGTCACTCTTATGCACTCATAAGCACCCATCATTAAACATGAATTTAAGTCCTGGTTTTTAAAAGTTAACTACGATTGTGCGTCCGCGCCTTTCAGGTGCGGACCTATTTATGCATTGTGACGGGAGCTATACTAATTCAACTATCAATAGGGATTGGCACGAGTCGAGTTGATTTACATAAAATTTGAGTCGAGTTTGTGTTGGTTCAGATTAATTCTATACTGGACTTGAAAGAATTTTAACGATCTCGATTCAAGTTGGATTTAGGAAAAGGAAATATTAACTCTAGTTAAATTTCCTTACGAATTGAAATCAAATTTTTCGTAGATACAAAAATTGGGAACAATATAACAATTTTCTTGTCAGCATGCCACCTGTTGGTACTATAGTACCTACCTACTCGTATTACATCGCACAAGGAATATTTCAATAAATTTTTAGTGGGGTATGTTTTGAGAAAATACAGAAAGTGTACTAAATTTATTGAAGTACAAGTACATAGTTAAGCTGCAGGGAAAATTTTGGGAACAATCGAAATTACCGTTTCGACACCAAATAATTTAATGCTCAAATGCTTAACGTAAATTGGGAAACATGTCTTTTTCATTTTAAATGGAGTATGACCGTTTTTAACACACAAGTGTAATTCTTGGTTTATTATACTCAGATATAAATGGGCTTTCACCGTCATATGCGAATGAATTTTCATTGTTTCAAAATCGGTCGCGCGCTAATTTTCAAAAAACAACATTTTTTAAAAAACTTGTTTTTAATTTTTGTTAATATTTGCTGGCTTACAGCTCCTACAATTTCGATCCGATTTTCAAAACATTTGAAGTTTTGTGATCTCCAAAACAATATCTTCAAGAAAAAATTTTGAATTTTAAATTATTTGGTATTTTTGTTTGTCTTATATAATAACAACTTCTCCAAAATTTATATTTAAGCACAAACGTAATCGAATTTTTATAAACGTGGAAATTACTGCTTAGATTTTGGTTTGGACATCACAAAACTTCAATTTTTTTGAAAATTGGACCGAAATTGTAGAAGCTGCAGGTCAGCAAAGATTAACAAAAAATAAAAACGTAAGGTTTCGAAAAAATTGGTCGATAAAATTAGGCCTTAAAAATCAATATTTTTCCAAAATTTGTCGAAAAAATTTAAATTTTCGAATTTTAAAAAACCCTTTAATTACTTTTTTGAAAAGAGTCTAAACGTTAGAAAAAATCAAATTTCGTCAGAATCGGATGAGAAGTGTAAAAGTTACAGGGCGGCAAAATATTAAAATTTGAATTTTTTAAAACTTTGGCGGGCTACTGTGACCAAACAAAGCTAAATGCAATCGAGTTACTTTGAATCCCTACTATTTGAAAGTAGCCCGATTTTTGTAGACATTACTTTTTGAAATTGGCGCGTACCTTGTAAAACCATTCCCTTGTGAGTACAATAAACCTAGAATTAAACTTGTGTTAAAAACAGTCATACTTCATTTAAAATGAAAAAGACATGTTTCCCCATTTACTCCATGCTAAGCATTTGAACATTAATTAAACTATTTGGCGTGGAAACGGTTTGTTCGATTGTTCCCAAAATTTTCCCTGCAGCTCATCTACGTATTAGTACTTGTCATAAACATTATTAAGAAGTTCGGTGCACTTTCAATATTTTGCCCAATCCACCCACCCTGCCGCATTGTGTAAGGATATTTCTTATGTGCATTACCGACTAACTAACTCATCTGACGTTATACCTTCCTTACAGGTTTAGTACGTAGCATTGTAGTACATATAGGTAGGGACTTGTATTAAGTAATTTCCCTATTCGCCATTCACAATGATATGAAAACGAGGAGCCTAGAAGGACTACTGACGGGGCCTTACACAAATAGGCCCACCCAAATTTACTAAATATTTGGACCCACCTTGTCGCTATCTTTTTTAAACATTGCTTAAACAGCTATTTGTATGTTTGATGTTTCCATTTACGCCTTGGAAGGGTAACATGAGTTCACCTCTAATACTGTATACGAGACGGGAATGCTAAATGCCGGATTAAAAGCGAAATGCAATTTGTACATCATAGGTATACCAATACATGCTGTGGTAATTTTACAAATTGTAAATTTTTATTGTGTCATACCTACTTAATAAGTAGATAGGTATAATTATAAAATGGTTGTAGGACATATTCCTCTCGGAAATTTTTCTCCTAACTTCGTACCGAGGACAATTTCCTCGCAGTATCAAAATCACATGACAAAGATAAAATAGTGCTCCTTTCCAGAAATTTCATGTTTTTGCATGTAATAAACGGTAAATATTTAACTAAATTATTTTGAAATAAACTGATTTCTTTTCAGCATATAAATTTTTGATATTTTCAAGATTGTATGCGAATGCATAAAATGCCCGAAAAGGAAGGCTACCTAGTTTATTGTAGTGATGTGATTTTGATACTTGGAGGAAAATGCACCCTTCCTTTACGAAGTTAAGAAGAAAATGTCCAGAAGGAGAATGTCCTGCAACTCCGATGTATAGTTCCCATTTATAAGTTTGTTTTCGTTCCTCTAATCGTACCATTGCTTTTGTTTGGCAAGCAAAAGTCATAGATAATAAAATTTTTATTGAAATTATGATTTTATGATTACTATATTGTCATTGGCTTCTGGTGGCTATATTATAATTAATTGCACTCCTTATACCTACCTATGTTAAACCTGTATAGTTTATAAAAATAAGAAGGAAGCCCTTCAAATTTAATTTATATCCCATTGAGAACTAAAACTTGGACGAATTCTAATATTTTTAATTTTTTAAAATTTAAAATGCATGAACAATATTTATGAGTGTACCGTGATAACATGGTATCGTTAAAATAGTTTATTAAGTCTAATATTGATAATGATAGAAGATCGTAAAATTGTAGATAATCGTTCAAAAATTATATTTAAAAGTTATAATATATATTATCTTTACAATTAATTTTAGTATAAACGTTAGAACCAGACAATCTAACAAGCCATCGCAGACACGCTGCATTAATTACTAAAGGGCAGAAAACGGTACCAATAAAATTACAATGTATTTTTAAGCTAATTTTTTTAAAACTGCATATGAGCCTTTAAAAAAAGTTTCATTATGAATTAATTATGGTGAAAGGACAGTTTCTAGTTTTAAAATTAAATTTACTAGCTTGCGTACTTACATTTAGACTTATATGGAGTTTTTAAAAATTTTATTTAAGAATACGTTAAAATTTTATTGGTACCGTTTTCTGTCTTGCAGCAATTAATGCAGCGTGTCTGCAATGGCTTGTTAGATTGTCTGGTTCAAACATTTATGCTAGTATTAATTGTAAAGATGATATGTGAAGAGTTTTGGCAAAACGGGATAAGTCCAATAAATTATTTTTAGCAAAATGGGATAGGTCCACCTAAAACATGTATTTCTACTTTAAATTTGGTTTTTGAGTGTTTTCGTAGTTCGCAGATGCAAAAAAAAAGCTAAAAGTGTTTTGTTTCACTCAAAACGATTAAAATTTCGTGTCAGGGACTTTTGATTCCATGTTAAGTTATTGATGTTTTGGCAAAACAGGATAAGTCTACAAATTTTAAGTCTAAAACATTCAAAAGTCCGTCTATAATTACGAAACTACGTGTAATAACGCTTCATCAGGTACAGCACTTGTAGAAAAAATTAAGTTAACAAAACTAAATCTGTCACCATTTATTCATTTTTCGTTGTTTGTGTAAAATTTGCTTTAATGAGCTTTTCCCGTTTTGCCAAAAAACTCTCTATATATATAACTTTTAAATATAATTTTTGAACGACTATCTCCAGTTACCATCTTCTATCGTTACCTATATTAGCCTTAATAAACTATTTTAACGATACCATGTTATCACGGTACACTCATAAATATTGTTCATGCATTTTATTTCTTCTTTAGCCATGGGTAGCAAATGTCCTAGGTTTGGGCGTGGGTAGCAAATGTTCTAGGTTATAGGTAGCAAATGTCCTAGGTTATAGGTAGCAAATTTCCTAGGTTGGGTTTTAGGTAGCAAATGTCCGGGTAGCAAATGTCCGTAGACCGTTTAAATGCCAAGTGGGACCATTGCCTAGTATGGGTATTGTACGCACAGCAGGGTTTTGGCCCATTGCCTAGCAATCTCATTTCAAAAAGCCTATTCCACAAACAGAACCTTGCAATTTGCAGACTGCGTTTTTATTTTATAAGAATTACAAAACACGGTGCGTTCGCCAGTTTTTTCTCAACCTTTGCATATTTTTAAGTGGTAATACCTGGGCAATGGGTCAAAACCCTGGCCGTGCATACAATACCTATACGAGGCAATGGTCCCAGTCCCATAGAACCACACCAAAACAGCTTTAAAGAGTTTTGCAGTTTTTGTAAAATGCAAAACTCAGTGTGCAAATTGCAAGGATTTGTTTGTGGTATAGGCCCCTGGGGGCTCTTCGACCACAGCTTTGCAATTTGCATTTTAAAATTAGCAAACACCTTTTCGTGGGTAAAGATTTGGGAGACTGTGCAACGGTTGTTTGCGTAGAAGTTGTTTCTGCTTGGGGTGGCGTAGTCGGCGTCGGTGTCGACATTGGCATAGACGTAGCGCACATTTTTGAAGTGATTTTTCCAGTGTTTTGTTTTCTCTCGTCCTGGGGTGAATTTACTTTGTCATTTTCAATAATCTCTTGAGGTTGAATCAAGGCTTTTTGAAATGGACTTTTGAGTTTAAAGTCTTCCAGTTCTAGTGGTGATGCCATTTTATTCGAGTAAACCTAAACGGCAGCGTTGGAAAACATTGGTGAATTCAGATTCACGGGTCCGGTTTCAGTGTCTGAGGTTTGTATTGCTATCTCTCTAGATGATTCGTGTGCCTGTTGAAGTTGAGCCATTTGTGGGCGGGGATACCTGAAATTTTTTTCACTTCCCTCTGGGCTTCTTCTAGCTTCATTATTTCTGTCTCCTAAACTCAACTTATTTGAACCCGAAAAATTGGGCAGCCGTATTGGATTTATAGCTGCAGCTGCTTCAGAAAAATTAGGCAAATTAGCTGTAAATCAGTGAATTCCTGATTTAGGTCAGTCTTCGAGTTTCTCATGGGACTTTGAATTTTTAATGAAAATTTAGTTTCTTGTGATTCTGGCCGCAAACTGTTCCCAAGGGCATTTTTTGTTCTTGCTGTAATTACTCTAGTCAATGCTGTCGTATCGATCTCGGTCTCTGCCTCGGGTAGTTTCGCTGAAACTGAAACTTGCCCAGATGAGGTCAACTGTAGTTTTGGCACCTTCCTAAGATCGAAGTACTTCCCTGGAATTTAACTGTTAGCTTCGATTTCGATGTCATTTGAGCTGGCGAAACCTTTGCCGTTGAGCTTGGAAACCCCTGGAGGGTTCACATCTACTGGTTTAATTGATTTAGATGAATCTTGGTTAGGCTGCTTATTTGAACCGATATGTGAATACCCAACCGGGCTTCTAGTGGAAAGGTCTGCATCCTCCAATTGTGGCGACTCCAGTCTTTGCGCAGAAGCTGCTGTTTATTTTTTAGTTTCCTTACCCGGACTTTCCTTACCCGGGTTTTTCCTACCTGAATTTTTTGTACCCTGATTTTTCCTACCTGGACTTTTTTTAACCAGACTATTCCTACCGAAGACCAAACCCAGGACTTTTCCTACCCATGACTTTAACTATGACATGCTAAAAATACTTGGTTTTTCTTTTGTTTCTCATTGTTTTTTTCTTTTGTAAAATATAGCTTACATGTAAAGTGTTTTAGCAAAACTTGATAACTTGATATTTAAAAAAAATTATATTGATACAAATGGGGTGCAATCCATATAGATACTTTACTGTGTTGTGTGGTAAAGGTCAAAGCTCAACCAAAGCAATTTTTTAAAGTTGCCAAAATTTAATTTTTTGGCAAAACGAGATAAGCCCTTAACAATTTGAATTTTAAACATTTTCAGAAAAAAATATCTGCTCAAGAATTAGGTCACAACTTGTGGTAGTGCTAGAAACACTACATGATTATGTGGAAAATTTTTTTAATGCTGTCTGTCACTATCATTTTCTGCTATAGGGTTCAGTATAGTTTATGTGAATTATTATGATTAATAGGGGCTTCGTCCTTTGTTTAATGGAAGCCTTAACAGTAATATGGGGCAGTAATATGCAGTATTACATGCTTTTGTAATTTTCGTCTTTTTCTTCTACGATTAATAAATAGTGGCATTTATTTGTGTCTATTTACAATACTTAGTACGCTTTTGAAAGACTCGGCCGATTTTGACGAAAAAATGTATCATTTTGAAGTCCATGAAGATTGAAAAACCTGATATATTCTTTTTTCACTTACGACATGCGACATACGAAACTTTTTATGACGATTCTTCGAGTTAGAACCTGTTTTTTTCTGAAACATTCAAAAACTGTTACAATATCACTGAGCTTGAACAAAATTAGATTCTGCTAATTATTTCATAATTATAACCTAATGTATTACTAATCAAAAATCATTTCTCATCTAATATAAAGCTCAAGCTCAGCAAGCGCACTGATTGCAATTTATAAGCATTGAGGTTACACGTACTTTTGTATTGATGTAAGCTCGTATTGATTACTAATCTTCTCACTAGTTAGCAATTTTTTATTTCCAGTCCATACAACGCGTTTTAAAGGGATTTAAAAAGAAACGGCGTCTTAAATGTTTTTAAAAACTATTAAGATATTATATTGAACTTTAACCTACTAATTAATTTTCGTGTAGTCATTCTGTTAACCTCTACTTTAAATGAACGCTGCCTACATCATAAGCCAATTTGGGCCGGGCACAAATAGTGCCACTCAAATTTATGACATTTTTGACCCACCCACCTTGTCACCCTCGTAAGCATTGCCTAAATATCTGTATTTTACATGTAGTTTATTTTTCAATGTGACGCACCCTCAACATGGATGGCGTCATTTGTGTCCGGCCCCATAAGGGAATAGTGTTAGGAGACAATTTGAAGTTCCTGCAAAAATCTTGTCGAAACCGAAAATTTGGTTTTTAGACCGGTAACTCAACGAGTATGGGCTAAAATGATACATATCATTCGAACGGTAATGATTAGCAGAATATAACTGCGTTCGTGTTCAGCGAGATATTTTAACAGCTTCTGAAACAAGAAAAAGCCAGTTTTTTTGGCGAATTTGGGCAAATTTTTGAAAATTCATTTTAAAAAGTGTTGTATAGGCCGAAAGTGAAAATTAAATCCCCAGATGTCTCTATTTTTTTTTAGCTTCAAAATAAGCTATAATTCGCCAAAATCGGACTACTATTTCAACAATGTTACAAATTATGTAAATAGGTAGAAATTATACACAAATCCTGCTATTATTAATAAAACAATATCCATACCTATTCATAATGACTAGTGACAATTTAATAAATTCTATTAAAGCGGCTATTCTTACGAGTCACGAAAAGCTCTTAATTCTACATTAGTCATGGTCAGGGGTAGAAAATGCTTTAGGTTTAGTCGCGGATAGAAATAGTCCAGGTAGGAAAAATCCGGGTAGGAAAACTCCGTTTACCAGAAAAAATAATAATTATACAAATTCATATCTTTCTCAAGGGAGGGGGAGGGGAGGGTGGTAAGAAAATTGTATTTTTAAAGACGTATTAGATGCATGACTCATACGGTGAATGAATTATTTATAGCTTTCACAGCAACGCTTCATTTTTGTTGCTCCAACGTTTTGCATATGGTCGGACCAGGAAAAAGTGGTCTGGTCTGGTCTGGTCCGAAACCCTCGGACCAGACCAGACCAGGCCATTTCGATCACTAATTGCAATTCTCCTATTGGTTCCGAAATTAGATCACTAAGAAGAAAGTTCGCCGGACTTGTGACTGCATATTCTGACTGTCCATACTGATATTTGCCTTCTCCTGATACTGGTAGCGGTGTGTTCAGCTGCGTTGATTCGTTGGAAGGGGTAGAAGTTTCATTGTTAATACTCACTACATATGATAACCCACCACTATCATCCATAGCTATACTAGCTCCGCCATTATTGTAGTTTTCTCTTTGTTTACCTTCCCCGCCGGCACTGGGTCCTTGATTTCTTGAAGCATTCTGAAAAAATTCTGCTTTCGAAAGTCCAGGGAGCTCTACAACGTTCACAGTGTACGAATTCTCTTGGTCTTAGTTTGACACAGTAGTAGAGGCTTGAGGTGTTGACGTTGTCGCTTTGTCTGCTTTGGTTTCCTCTACCCACTTTTGTTGAATTTGTGTAATTGCGGTAACATCACATATGCGCATTCCAAAAGCATCGTAGTTGGACTTGGCTGGGACCGTTGTAGAAGTTCCAAGAGAATGTGATATTGTTGCTTCCGGCGGAATAATAGTTTCGATGTGGTCGAAAGAACTTTCCACACCTTTCCCAACTCCAATGTCACTTTTTCCGCTTTTGCCTTGTGAGTTTCCATCTGCAGTATTGGAAGCTTTCCCTTTCCCGTCAGCAGAGCTCCTAGAAGTATTACCATCGCTTACAATTTGATTATTTAAAGTTTCCGTTTTCGGTTTCGATGGGCTTTTCGACGTTGTAGCGGTGGCGGTAGCCGTGGATAGCAATGGCGTTGAAGCGGTATTTGATACCCGATTAACTGTTTTACGATCTGAGATTCTGACCTTCTTGGTGACGGAGTCTACAATTGAAGAGGAGCTGCTAGTGTTGATGCTATTCGGAGTCTGGGTCTGTGACGTTGTAGATTCCCTTTTTGTGTCCGGTTCCAGTCCCGGTATTGCTCGGTTTTTAAGGATTGCCTTTTTGGGGGCGACTGCTGGTGGGAGGGGAACGTTTGATTGAGGGGTACTGTTTTGCTATAAGGAGCTACAACCCCGTCGGGTGAAGGTTCGGCACGTTGTTTTCCTACATTAGGGACTTTTGGTTTCGGCTCCTTCAGTATGTCGAAGTCCGAGAGCTTCGGGTGGAAGATTAGAATTACCTTTACGGGGGTCAGCAAATACAGCGGCATTATCTGGAGACGCTTGGATATTGGTTTCTCTTTAAGGTTAAGGTTTCGATGTGAATGCAGATTTCGTTGGCAAACTATAGTCAGCATTTTTATAATCTATCACTCTCGTTGTAATTACTGGAGCTATCGCCATCGTGGTTCCCTGACTTACATACTTACATCTTCTTTTCTCGGGGTCGTCGTCGTGGCTGTACTGTACTGACCATCCATGACGGCAAGAGGGGATAGGGAGAGTTCCCGTTAATCCAACCGTCATGGCCCTTACAACAACCTCCAGGCTTTCTAAAGTCATTATCACGTTCTGATTCTGGATATCGCTCTGGAGGACGAGGCGGATCTTGTTAGCCGTTACTTTAGGGCGTAACTGAGAATGGATTTCGGGGGGGCCCATTATAAAAACTCGCCATTGTTAACAATATTAAAAAGAACCAATGATGTTCCATATTTATTAAAATTAAAATATTACTGTACGGGAGTTATTTTGATATAAAAATTGTAGTTAGTCTTCAATTATTAATGGCGTTTAAGCATAATTTTCGTTCGAAAAATGTGTTTTCATTTAGCTTAACTCTTAAATTCAAAAAATTCTTGTTGCCAAACTTGCACGTTTATGCTTTGATTTCAAGCCTAATTTTGACCCTCCAAAAATTTGATAAAAATATCACGTTTTGACCCCTCTGGGAAATTTGGAGGTTGCAGGGTACGAACACTTTCCTCCCGGACTTTTTTCCAGGGGTGTACCGAGGACATTTTCCACCCAGTATCAAAATCAGATCACCAAAATAAACTAATGTTGGGACCTGCTTTTCCCACCACCACCACCACCACCGCCAACGGAACCTGTAGAGTTCAATTCACTCCAGAACCACCACCACCGCCAACAAAAACTGTAGAATGAAAATGTAGATGGTGGAGGGAATTGAATTCTACAGTTTTCGTTGGCGGTGGTGGTAAAAACGGTGCGGTGGTGGGAAAAGCAGGTCCCCTAATGTTCCTTTCCAGAAAATGTATACAATCTATGTGTTCATGTTAAGAATCTCTACGATTGCATACAATTTCTGGAAAAGAACAGTTTATTTTCGTGATATGATTTTGAAACTGGGAGCAAAATGTTCTCGGTACAGAGCTGGGAGTAGAACGTCCGACAGGAAAATGTCCGGGGGAAAAACGTCCTGGAGAAAAATGTCTAACGCAAATTTTCTAAATGTCCTGACGGAAGGTTAAAAACGTTAGTTAAATAGTATTTACAAGACGTAATTACTTTGTATTCTTTCACCCATTTAAACATAAATACGTTGCAATTAAATTAAGAGCATGCCCACACTGCCACACTGACCGAAGAATTATTGTCGAATTAATAAGTCGTAATAGACGGGCAGAGGCAGAGGTGTATAAAAAATTCAATGTTTCAGGTCACTAACGACGAAACAGTCCGGTCAACACCGATCACGTCCAAAACACGCCCAATATAACTGTGTTTAGAAAGAGCATGTGGAAGAAAGTGAAGAGGAAATATTATTTGAGATTGAAAGATTGTAGATTTGCTACACGATTTTTTGAAACGTGCATAGCCTAATGCATAACTAAATGGACGCATAATATTTAAAGACTATTTCAAGTCTTCAATTCCGTCTACATGCTACAGTTCTCAACCGATCAAGAGGCTTTATTTTAGGAAGGCTTTAGTCATATAACTAGAGAAAATAGTTTTTTCCAAAACAAATTTGAACTTTAAAAAAAAGTAACCTTTAGGTTAGGTAATTTTAGAAACATCAAGTTCAAATTTTCCGAAAATCTGACGAAACTTGAAGGGCATGCAGACGCAGAGATTTAAAAAATCCAAAATTTTCACCACAAATTTTAAAATAATAATGTTGGAACATTAGTAGTTGGTTCTGAACAGATTGGGATCATTTGAGTGAAAACAAGTGCATGCCCACGCCACCTAGCGGATTTTTTTGGAACTAACCTAACCTTAAGTTCCGTTGGTTGCCGCCAGATGGCGCTAGTGTCGCTTTAACCTAACCTGTAGTTCCGAAAGTTGCCGTGAGGTGGCGCTAGTGTCGCTTTAACCTAACCTATAGTTCCAAAACTCGCTGTTAGATGACGCCACCGCCTAACCTAACCTAACCGTGTAACCTAACCTAACCGCCTAACCTAACCTAACCTAACCTAACCTAACCTAACCCAAGTGGCGCTACTGTCGCTTGGCGTTGGTTTTGGCTGGTCCTGGGCTGGCGTTGGCTCTGGTCCTGTGGCGCTAGTGTCGCCTGGTCCTGGTGTTGGTCTTGGCTCTGCACCTGTGGCGCTAGTGTCGCCTGGTGTTGGTTTTGGCTCTGCATGGTGTCCAAGTGGCGCTAGTGTCGCATGGTGTTGGTCCTGGTATGGCTTCGGTCCTGTGGCGCTAGTGTCGCATGGTCCTGGTATGGCTTTGGTCCTGTGACGCTAGTGTCGCCTGGTCCTGGTGTTGGTTTTGGCTCTGGTCCGGGTCCTGGGCTGACGTTGGCGCTAGTATCGCCTGGCATTGATCCAGTGGCGCTAGTGTCGTATGGTCGTGGGTTGGTGTTGGTTTTGGTGTATGTCGCTACTGTCGAGTTGGTGTGACAGTCTGAGTTGTCTAGTTGGCGGCAATTTTCAAATCTCAGTCCTGCAACCTATCTAAGCTCCGCCATTTTCCGAGATTGTACTCTATGTCCGCCATTTTGCCTTGCCTGTCATTGGTCAGAGAGAAGCCGGCTGTACCCGCAGAGGGTGGGGCCTGCCGCTGCCCTGAGCCCGCTGCCGTCGTGGGGCCTGCCGCTGCTGTGGGACGGGGGCCCGCGACTGCCGTGGGTAGGGCTCTACCGCTGTCATGGTGACTGTATACTACGTAAAATATAGGATCGTGCACATGTCGCATGATACAACATGGCATCGGGACACTTAAAGGGTGAGATCCATTTGAATGCTAGGATTATGTGAGCAATAAATGTTTTAATGAAGTTTTAAGAAAAAAACACATTAACAAACGATTTGCCAATTGTTTTTTTATTACAGTTTAGAAATTTTGTTTACAATTTTTTATAAATGTTTACTAACTTTATTTTTTAATGTTTACAAATTTTTTTTGACTGTTGGTTTAAATTTTTTTTACGCTAAAGTTTTTTAAAATGTTTACGAGCTAAATAATATTTTATGTTTACTAACTTTATTTTTTACAAACTTTATTTTTTATTTACAAACTAAATTTCTACTTTGTTTTTTAAAACGTAAATACGTTTTACCAACCTAATTATTTTTTACAAACTAAAATTGTTTTTTACTTTTTAGTACTAATTATGTTTTTTACAAACTTAATTATTTGAAAGAATTTTGTATAAATTATCGCCTAGAATGCAAAATGATGTATTGATTTCCAGGTAAAACCTAAATTTTTTTATTGATTTTTATAGAAAAATGAAAGAATTATGTATGAATTATCGCTGAAAATGCAAAATGTTGCATTGATTGCTAGATAAAAACCCTAATTTTTTATCGATTTTTATAGAAAGTGCAAGAATTTTGTATGAATTATCGCTGAAAATGCAAAATGTTGTATTGATTTCCA
Organism: Dicyrtomina minuta; assembly: GCA_949802685.1. NCBI lineage: Eukaryota > Metazoa > Arthropoda > Collembola > Symphypleona > Dicyrtomidae > Dicyrtomina > Dicyrtomina minuta. The sequence continues at coordinate 165,623 of CATKUY010000222.1, forward strand.
GAAAAAACTTAAATTTTTTATCGATTTTTATAGAAAATGCAAGAATTTTGTATAAATTATCGCTGAAAATGCAAAATGTTGTATTGATTTCCAGAAAAAACTTAAATTTTTTATCGATTTTCATAGATATTGAAGGAATTTTGTATAAATTATTGCTGAAAATGCAAAATTTGTATTGATTACTAGATAAAAACCTAAATTTTTTAATTGATTTTTATAGAAAATGTATGTATGTATTGTATGTTAGAAGTATCGTACTTACAGGCCAAAGCCTATTGCACACTTCGAACAATTTACTCTATCGCTCACTCTTCAGAGATACACCATACAAACTAGTTTGAGTGTATTCTTTGAGTTTGCGAACTTGTAAATTATACTAAACTTTACTTGGGAAGTTATACTTATTAATTTCAGACTATCTTAAATGTCGCGCTGTTTGAGACCCCTGGTTTTAGTTCCTGGTTAAGGAAACATGAGTTACTGTTTAAAGGCCGTGGTGTTCAGAGTTTGAATCAATCTCTATGATGTGTCAAGTCATAGCCAGAGAAACGCTCTATGTCACCCTTCACCTGCCTAAGTATGGGACTGCTTTCTATGAGACGACCTTCGACAGTGCTATATCGAATTGAGGAAGAGAGGATGTATAATGATCGGACAGATTCTAGCGACGCACCACGATTTGAGCACAGAGGACTATATTGCCCCATTAAGACTCGGCTCTGTCCCGGTCGAAGGGCTCACGTGCTCCAAGGAGTGCGTGCATCCGCTCACAGATGTCCATAGTCGCTCATCATGTAGCCACTTTTTACTTCTCTGTCTATCTCACACTATACTCTCTATTTCCTCTCTTGTCAGCACATAAAAAGAGCCAGCAGAAAACAGTCCCGTGAAGACTAGTGGATTGGAGTATCTTGCATGCAAAATGTATAACTACATATGCTTTTCGCTCATCGATAACTCGTATCTCGACGTGCACCGTGCACCACTGAGCCCACTAGCCTTCCGTTGATTTTCATAGAAAATGCAAAATATTGTATTGATTTTCAGATAAAACCTAAATTTTTTATTGATTTTTATTGAAAATGCAGCATTTTGTATTAATTTTTTGAATAGTTTGGTGTTGGTTTCGGTATGATATTGATCGTGTGGCGCTGGTGTCGTCTGGCATTGGTTCTGGTATGACATTGATTCTGCACCGTTAGAAGAAAATTGATAAGAAACCCAAGAAATTACAAGCTGAAAGAGGCAAAAAACCCAAGAAATCACTGTTTTATAACAGAAAAAACACTGCTAAGTAACAAAAGTGTCATCGTCGAAGCAAAAGAAAGTATGAATAGAGCTTTTTTTTGACATGACCGCTCATTTATAGACCAACCTTTAAGGTAAACACATCTTTCATCATGGATGTCAACAATATTTTTGAAGAGGAACCAACTGTTTACGAAACATCTGAAAAGTCATTGAGTTCAAAGTTGAATTTAGTAGAGTTACCGCCTACTAATATAAGTGAACTTACAACAACAGACTATATCCAATGCTTGTCCTTACTAAGTACTAAGGATGAGTGCAACCCGCTTGAGTTTAGATGGATATATGACAACTACGGATCGCTGCAGGAATCTATGTTGGGTTTAGACGTGAGAAGTGTCAAGCAGGACGGTAAAGCATGCAAAGCAGCTGACGTCGTGGCTCCAACCAACTTGTTTTTCCATGCGCTGTTTTCAAATCTACAATTGTATTTGAATGGGCAGCTGGTCTTGGATACATCGAATTTTTATCCATGGTCAGCCTACTTGCAAAGAGCTTTGGGAACAAGTCAACTTGAGAAAGATGGATACTTGAAAGATGAAATGTGGTATCCGAATACTACGCCTAATACGTATGCAGTCACTGACGCTGGATTTAATGCAAGATATGAATTGACAAAAGATTCTACACAGTTCTATTTACTTGGATCACTGCTTTGAAACTTTTTCAATCAGAACAGATATATTCCAAGTAAAACAGAATGTCGGATTGTCTTGAAACGGAGCGATCCATACTTGTACTTGGATTGCGCGCAAAACGATAAAGCCGGATTTTCTGGTTGTCCGTATAAAGCAGAAATTACAGACGCTGTTTTTTATGCTGCTCAGAAGACAGTGTCGCAAGATGTTATGAATTTACATCGACAGCAGTTATCAAACGATGAAACATTCAAATATGTAACAAACGAAGTCCAAATGAAAGCAATTTCAGTACCAAAAGGAATGACATCAGTAACTTCTGGCGGAATTGTCATTGGAAAAATACCAAAAACAATGGTATTCTGCATGTTGGATTCTGAAGCTTTCAATGGAAATATGACAAAATCACCATTCAATTTTGAAGATTTCAATATAAGTGAGCTGAATGTAACTTGGAATGGAGAAAATCGAGTTATTCCATACAGTTTTAAAGGTGATGACGCGACAGCTGGTGACAACTTTTTACTTGCTCTAAGAACGTTGCAGAAGACAGTCCCATTTAAAACTTTGGGGAATGGAATCTCGAGAGATAATTATCTCAATGGTAAAGTATAAAAACACAAGTCTAATTTAATACTTAGCATAGGTAGCGCAGCCGCAGCCTAGCATAGCTAGCTTAGCATAGCTAGCTCTAGCCTAGGCTAGCGTAGCTATAGCTAGCTTAGCATAGCTAGCTTAGCTAGGCTAGCATAGCCGAAGCATATCTATATATTTGTGTTTTGTATACTTTACAGGTAATGTGTTCACTGCTGTGGAACTTTTACCAAACATTGAAAATGCCCTGTCTGTAAATCAAAAAGGTCAAGTAAAAATTAGATTGAAATTCGACAAACCGTTAGACAAAGCTATAACCGTACTCGTCTATTGTCTGTACCAAGGAGTTTTTGAACTGGATGGAAACAAACAAATACATTTTGAGCATTAAAAATATGAGCACGAGTTCTATTCGAGAAGCACTTCGTAGACTACTATTAGATTTAAATATAGATATACCTATATAAGTTGTAGCAGCTGATATCAGACAACAATAACATAAACTTTAGTTTACGCTACGTATTTCACACTATATGCTAATAATATTTTTTTTAAATACGTAAAGAGCACTTAGTTCAATCGAAATAGTGACATCATTTACCTGAAAATCAATACATCATTTTGCATTCTAGGCGATAATTTATACAAAATTCTTTCAAATAATTAAGTTTGTAAAAAACATAATTAGTACTAAAAAGTAAAAAACAATTTTAGTTTGTAAAAAATAATTAGGTTGGTAAAACGTATTTACGTTTTAAAAAACAAAGTAGAAATTTAGTTTGTAAATAAAAAATAAAGTTTGTAAAAAATAAAGTTAGTAAACATAAAATATTATTTAGCTCGTAAACATTTTAAAAAACTTTAGCGTAAAAAAAATTTAAACCAACAGTCAAAAAAAATTTGTAAACATTAAAAAATAAAGTTAGTAAACATTTATAAAAAATTGTAAACAAAATTTCTAAACTGTAATAAAAAAACAATTGGCAAATCGTTTGTTAATGTGTTTTTTTCTTAAAACTTCATTAAAACATTTATTGCTCACATAATCCTAGCATTCAAATGGATCTCACCCTTTAAGTGTCCCGATGCCATGTTGTATCATGCGACATGTGCACGATCCTATATTTTACGTAGTATACAGTCACCATGACAGCGGTAGAGCCCTACCCACGGCAGTCGCGGGCCCCCGTCCCACAGCAGCGGCAGGCCCCACGACGGCAGCGGGCTCAGGGCAGCGGCAGGCCCCACCCTCTGCGGGTACAGCCGGCTTCTCTCTGACCAATGACAGGCAAGGCAAAATGGCGGACATAGAGTACAATCTCGGAAAATGGCGGAGCTTAGATAGGTTGCAGGACTGAGATTTGAAAATTGCCGCCAACTAGACAACTCAGACTGTCACACCAACTCGACAGTAGCGACATACACCAAAACCAACACCAACCCACGACCATACGACACTAGCGCCCCTGGATCAATGCCAGGCGATACTAGCGCCAACGTCAGCCCAGGACCCGGACCAGAGCCAAAACCAACACCAGGACCAGGCGACACTAGCGTCACAGGACCAAAGCCATACCAGGACCATGCGACACTAGCGCCACAGGACCGAAGCCATACCAGGACCAACACCATGCGACACTAGCGCCACTTGGACACCATGCAGAGCCAAAACCAACACCAGGCGACACTAGCGCCACAGGACCAGAGCCAACGCCAGCCCAGGACCAGCCAGAACCAACGCCAAGCGGCAGTAGCGCCACTTGGGTTAGGTTAGGTTAGGTTAGACGGTTAGGTTAGGTTACACGGTTAGGTTAGGTTAGGTTAGGTTAAGTTAGGCGGTGGCGTCATCTAACAGCGAGTTTCGGAACTATAGGTTAGGTTAAAGCGACACTAGCGCCACCTTACGGCAACTTTCGGAACTACAGGTTAGGTTAAAGCGACACTAGCGCCATCAAGCGGCAACCAACGGAACTTAAGGTTAGGTTAGTTCCAAAAAAATCCGCTAGGTGGCGTGGGCATGCACTTTTTTTCACTCAAATGATCCCAATCTGTTCAGAACCAACTACTAACATTATTTTTGATTTTTTTGTATTCCTGTTTTTCCTTTGATTGTCATTCTATTTTCAAAATATTCGAGGATCTTTATAATAAGGAAACTTTTGGGTTTTTAAAAATCCAAAATTTTGTTTTGAAGCATTTATATCTCTAGTACATTCCCTCGAAGTAACCTTTCTAAAATCCGACCGTTTTTCTTAAACGTCTACCTGATGACTATTCTAATGATACTTACTACTTACATCGAATAACTGAGTTCGTTCTTATATTATTATGCAATTGCAAGTTGTTATAGGATACTTTCCCCTCGGCTTTTTCCTCCCGGGTGTTTTTCACCCAGGCATTTAACTCCGTACTTTGTACCGAGAAATGTTTTTTCCCATTAATAAAAACGCATCACTAAAATAAACAGTGTTCCTTTCCAGAAAATGTATGTAATCTATACTTTTATATTAAGAATGTCCACAAATACATAATTTTTTGGGAGGAAAAGGGAAAAGCTATTAAGCTATTTTTATTTAAGTGTTACGATTTTAATACTGAGAGGAAACTGTCTTGATACAGATTTGAGAGGAAAAATCCGAGCGAAGAACGTCCAGGAGGGAAACGCCCGGGAAGAAAATGTTCAGGAGTAAAACATCCGTATACCACAAGATGTAGGTTTATTATCCGAGGTAATATTTTCTAGTTAAAAACTGACGCGACCACAATTAACCGATTCTAACTTTATTTATTATTTGAAGTGAGAAAAACTTTGAATAAGTAATTAGGCAGAGAAATTCGGACATTATTTTTTCATTAGATTGAATATTTTTAAGTGCATGTGCTGGCATGCACCAGTACAATACAATTTTATAGAAGTTCGAAATGAAAAAAAAAACGAGAGGTGGGGGATAGCAAATGGCAACACACAACCTTACTAAATTCCTATTACAATCGACTATAGAGAATTGCTGAAGTGGAAAATTTAAATTTTCCGTTTCCGATAATTCCGATGTTTTGAAGTTTCGCGTTGACGGGTTTTTATGTTATGTCTAGTCGAAATCGCAGGCTGAGAAATTCGGATCTGATTTTTTTATGAGATTGAATACTTTTAAGTACAGGTCACACAGGTGCTGGCATGCACCAGTACAAGATAATTGAAGTTAAAATTATGAAAAGAAATACGAGGTGGGGGATGACAAATGGCAAAACTCATCAACCTTCCTTCCTAACACAATCGACTACAGAAAATTACTAATGTAGAAAATTTAAAATTTTCCAATTCCGATAATTCCGATGCTTAGAAGTTTCGCGTTGACGGGTTTTTAGATGCTGAGCTTTAGCTGCATCTAATGAAATGGTCAAGTCCGTCCGTCCGTCTGTCTGTCCGTCTGTTGGCCGGACGCTACAGGTCAAACCATTTAAGCGATTGTTTTCAAACTTTTTTGATACAACTACAAATGCGACCGGGCAGGTCTGTATTGTTTTTTCAATTCAATCGGACTGACCATTGCTTCACAATTAAATGTTGAATTGACCCATGTCAAAACACAAGGAAGTAAATGGGGAGTAATTTTCACTAAAAACGGATGTGTGGACTGGGCATAAATGACGCCACACAAATTTGCAAAATTTGTTGACCCACCCACCTACCTTTTCAACCTCTTTAGCGCTGTGTAAATGGATATATCTTTAACATAGTAATTTTTTTCCAAGTGGCCCACCCTGAACGTGGGCGGCGTCTTTTGTGTGCAACCCCAATGCGTACAACTTACATTAGCATTGCACCAGGCAAACACACCAGTCAACAGTACCAGTTACACTCACCAGCCAGATCCACTAACCCATTGCACCAGCCAAATGCACCAACCAAATGTACTAGCCAAATGCACCAGCCAAATGCACAAACCAAATACACCAGCCAAATGCACCAGCCAAATGCACCAACCAAATACACTGGCAATGTGGTACTGGAAAATATTTATGCTCATGACAGGGTCGACGATTCGAACACCAGCTCAGGCATTCAAGATTATTCTTCCTCACCATGATACACATTCCGATTCATTACCACATGTCACGAATAAACGTAAGTAAATGGGTTATAGATGGTGACGGATCGTCTATAAATGACGTCCATCACATGTGACAGTTCTAGGTACTCCCATTTCCAACATTAAGTTTTTTTTTCAACCTATTTTAACTACATGTCATATGGACTTCCCTGTACAGGTTATAGATATTCAGGGATAGTCTATAATGACGTCATTCAAATATCATAGTTTTTAGTACCCCCATTTCTAACATTGAAATTTTTTCCAACCTATTTTAACTGCATGTTATCAACATGCCTACATATTTCATATATATTCAGGGACCGTGCATAATGACGTCCTTTAAAAATCATAGTTTTTCGTAACCCCAGTTCCAGCTTTAGGTTTTTTTTCAACCTATTTTAACTACACGTCATGGACTTACCTATGTAGCTTATAAATATTCAGGGACCGTGCATAATGACGTCCTTCAAAAATCATAGTTTTTCGTAACCCCAGTTCCAGCTTTAGGTTTTTTTCAACCTATTTTAACTACACGTCATGGACTTACCTATGTAGCTTATAAATATATAGGGATCGTCCATAATGACGACCTTTACATTTTATAGTTTTAAGTACCCCTAGTGCCAGCTTTAAGTTTTTTCTAACCTATTTTAACTACATGTCATAGACTTACCTGTATAGGTTATAGATATTTATGGATCATCCACAATGACGTCATTCAAATATCATAGTTTTTAGTACCCCCATTTCTAACATTTTAATTTTTTGCAACCTATTTTAACTGCATTTTATCAACATGCCTATATATTTCATAGATATTCAGGGATCGTCCATAATGACGTCATTCAAATACCATAGTTTTTAGTACCCCCTTTACAGCTTTGAATTTTTTTTAACTACATGCCACGCACATCCATATATGGCTTATTGATGGTAGGGGAAGCTCCTTAAATGACGTCATTTGTGAATGGTGCAAATCTCGAATATTTTCCAGCTATATTTAATTTCATGCCACGTACATTCCTGTATGGCTTATTGATGGTAAAGGAGCTTTTATACACCTTATATCATCTTTTAGCGTTACGTAAATTATCTTGCGCCTTTGTTAAAGCTCAGCATCTACTTCGGGCCCCCGGTCAACAAATCCGGCGCGAAGCGCCGGATTTTTTTATGTTGTGTCCAGTCGAAATCGCAATGACGTGGCCGCACGCCGTCCACGGGATGTGCAAAAATTGCAATTATTCCTGTTCCGCATGAACTCTTGAGTTCTCGAGATTGATTTTGTAACTTATGGTATGTACGACAATGTAAAATAAAGGGCAGCTAAAACCCACTCCCACTTTCATTTGAAGATGGTAAAAATGCATGGCCCCAATTAATTATAATAAAAAATAATGTCGACGGTTTAATTTTGTTTTGGCCGAAGCCATTGGCTGGCTCAGAATTTTGAGATTTTATAAATCGAATTGCCGGAATTAGAATATTTTACACTTTTTTAAAAGCATGTAAATAGAATATTTTACACCTTTTCGAAAACATTGAATTAGAATATTTTAGGGACTTGCTTTTCCCACCACAGTTTTTACTACCACCACCACCAACAAAAACCGTAGAATTCAATTCCCACCACCACCACAACACTATCGAATCCCCACAAGCACCCTTTTGTAAGTATTCAAAAATAACAACAATTATAATTTTTTGGTGGTGGTGGTGGAAATTGAATTCTGCGGTTTTCGTTGGCCGTGGTGGTTATTAAATTACACGAATCGTGTTTGTGAAGAGTGAAAAATCAAAATGGCCCATATCCGTTGTTAGCTAAAACTAAAGTCCAAAATGCACTATCTACAGAATTAATTAAAATATCTTGATCCTTAAAATATGTGCAAAATTTTGTTTTCCTTTTTCAAAAATGTGTAAATCGAATATTTTGCACATTTCGAAAACATGTAAACTGAACATTTTAGACTTAAAAAAAAATGTAACTAGAATATTTTGCAATTTTTAAAAACATGAAATAGAACAATTTGCACATTTAAAAAACCATGTAACTAGAAAATTTGGTAGCTTTCAAAAAATCGTATTTAAAATTGCACGTAGTTATCTTATTTACTGTATTACGGACTTGGCTCATTTTTATTCTATCTTAAATTGGATATGCGTCATTTTGACCCTTCACTCACGATATAGGCCAGTCCTATATACTATCGTCCAGTAGCCAGTAGCCCGAAGCCAGTTGCTATTAGACATGTGGAAAATTCTCGTATGAATTTTAACTGGACCCTGCATTCGGATTTTGAATAATCCAAAAGAGAGCTTTAGAAACTCTAGCTACTACCACTACTACTCACTCCTCACTACACTACTGACTTCTTAAACTACGCATACCCAGCAATTAATACGGGGGGAAATAATAATAGAACGACATAATAGATGCGTAATGTTAGTTAAAAGTTTTTGAAAAGTGCAAATTCACAAGTTAAAAATGTTCTATTATTTTGCATGATTTAAGAATCATGATGAATCATGTATGCTTAAGTATGCTAATATTTTTGTAGACCGTGCATTCGGGTTATAGATAAAAATGGATATAGGTCATTTTGAATCTTCACTGGCTATATATTATAACATGGCAGAACTTACATATTATTTCATTTATTGCTACAGTCATCTAAGTCATCTAAGAAAAAAAGCACAAACAGAAGCTTCACGTAGTTACTTGTACTTAATTATATAAAATTATGAAGGAATGTAATGGCAGTGGCACAAATAGTATAGTATAAGTGAATTATATGATAGGCACAAGATTTAATCTATTTTACGAATCTGCTTCCGATACTTTACCAGGCTGGTTATGAAATGTCAGGAATTAATCGAAGACTTTGGTTTGCTATATCGTCTGTGAAGAACTAAAATGACCCATATCCAATTTTAGCTTGAATCAAAATGACCTATGTCACAAAAACAAAATGAGAAACATTCGTAAAATGTTTATATAGGAGTTTGTGAGAAGCGTAAAATGTTATATTTACATGTTGTTTTTTAAAAAGTGTAACATGTTCTACTTACAAGTTTTTAATAATTCCAAAATGTTCAATTTAAATGCTTTAAAAACATGGTCCAATGTTTTTGTAGATAGCGGACATTGGCTTTAGCTAAAAATGGATATGAGTCATTGTGGTTCTTCACAGACGTTATATTACTGAATACCTGCATTTACTAAAATTAAAAGTAGTAAATTAATGATTAATTGTAGTTGCAATATTACCAAGGTTCAAAGGGTACTGTATACTATTATAGCTGCCTGCGGTATTACATGTAATCTTCTAAATGCTAAAACTTGAAACTGAAAAATCGTAATATATGTATGTAAATAGTCCTAATATGTAATGAATTGTATTAAAAATGCGGCATCTTGAAACTACTTAGGTATTTCTCCTGAATTATGGGCAAGTACCAGTACTACACTGCCTAAACACCTATTACAAAATACGTATGCAGGCAGATGTTATTCCATATCACAGATATATTCTACACACACATTAAATTATGTACTCAAGAGTATATTAATTATGTCGTACTTTTGTACTGAAAATTTGAAATTGCCCGAATTCACAGATTAACTGTGCATGTGGTCATCTGTCCTTTTTCTCGTCGTTTTATTAGATGAATATAAAAAAATGGTATTAGTTTTAATTATGCCCTTAATTAAAATAGGTACTAACGTAAGCTAATATACTAAGTAAAGAAAGCACACATATTTTTTTTGGATATGCGCTCTTCTTAGTTTGGTTCTTTAGGCTCTGTCTTGTTGTTGTTATTTAGGGGTTCTTTGCAAATGACGTCGTATTAACATGTAAAAAGAACATTTTGCACATTTCTTAAACACGTAAATAGAAAATTTTGCACTTTTTAAAAAAGAAGTAAATTGAGGGACATGCTTCTTCCACCACCGTTTTAACCACCCCCACCACCACCGCCAACAAAACCCGTAGAATTCAATTCCCACCCCCGCCGCTACAAAACACTATTAAAACCCCACGAGCACCCTTTTGTAAGTATTTAAAAATAATACCAATTTCAATTTTTTAGTGGTGGTGGTGGGCACTGGTGGGAATGGAATTCTACGATTTTTGTTGGCGGTGGTGGTGGGAATTGAATTCTCCGGGCATTGTTGGCGGTGGTAGTAGTGGGAATTGGGCAATTGGGAATTGAATTCTACGGTTTTGTTTTTGTTGGCGGTGGTGGTGGTGGGAAATTGGGAATTGAAATCTACGGTTTTTGTTGACGGCGTTGGTGGTAAAAACGTTGGTGGAAAAAGCAAGTCCCTAAATTGAACAGTTTGCATTTTTAAAAAAACATCCAACTAAAACATACGTAATTAACATTAGCATTAACACTTTTTTAAAAACATTAGAATATATTACACTTTTGTAAAAGCATGCTAATAGAATATTTGACACCATTTCAAAAACATTGAATTAGAATATTTTACACTTTTTTAAAAGCATGTAAATAGAATGTTTTACACTTTTTTGAAAGCATGTAAATAGAATGTTTTACACTTTTTTGAAAGCATGTAAATAGAATGTTTTACACTTTTTTAAAAGCATGTAAATAGAATGTTTTACACTTTTTTAAAAGCATGTCAATAGAATGTTTTACACTTTTTTAAAAGCATGTAAATAGAATGTTTTACACTTTTTCAAAAGCATGTAAATAGTATATTTTACACCTTTTCAAAAACATTAAATTAGAATATTTTACACCTTTTCAAAAACATTGAATTAGAATAATTTACACTTTTTAAAAGCATGCTAATAGAATATTTGACACCATTTCAAAAACATTGAATTAGAATATTTTACACTTTTTTAAAACATGTAAATAGAATGTTTTACACCTTTTTAAAAACATTGAATTAGAATGTAGGTAATACACCTTTTTAAAAACAATGAATTAGAATGTAGGTAATACACTTTTTTAAAAGCATGTAAATAAAATGTTTTACACCTTTTCAAAAACATTGAATGAGAATATTTTACACTTTTATAGAAGCATGTAAATAGAATGTTCTACACTTTTTCAAAAACATTGAACTAGAATATCTTACACCTTTTTAGAAACATGCAAATAAAACATTTGACACAATACAAAAACGCGTACGTAATTAACATTCTACCATTAATCTCATACAGCCTATAGACCTATAGTCAATTTTAATTCTAATTTAAACTTAATATGGCCCATTTTGATTCTTCACTCACGATAAACTTTAAACATTAAACGAAGAGCCACTTTCTTTACTTTCCTAGTGAAGTCCCCAAACATCCTACTTCCTGGTCACAATCTATACCCCAAGGTGGTCAAAGTGAAAGGTAATGACAGATTAGAGACTTAACAGCCGTCTCTCTTGTAATGACTTCGAATGAAAGCAGCGAGATTGATGGCAATGACAGTCAGGTATTTCTTGCATAATTTGTAAAGTAATTTTAAACGATTTACACTGAGAACTTCTGCTCACTATATACACGGAATTATTTTGTCTTGGTTAAATTTTAAGCATTCTTAAAAATCGATCCTATAAACTGAAAATTCATGAAATTTTCACACATGTAATAATAATGTCCAACTTTCTAAAATCCGTCCGTTTTTCGTAAACGTCTACTGAACTGGTACTTACCAGTTACCTACTTATATTACAGACCTAATAAAATTACAACGACAACGATGACAATGGCAGTCACTTGCACGTATTTTTAAAAATATGTTTATACCATACTGAGAAATTCTACTCAATATTTACAGAATTCTGAAACAGAATTGTTAGCCAGATTTATAATTAAATTCCATATTTATTGGAGTTTGAGATGCTCTGGATTTCGGTGTAATTAGAATATAGAATAGTTAATTACAGGTTCAGCAGGTAAGTACGAGTTGAAGTTGGTATAGGATACTTTCCTCCCGGACTTTTGTTTTTCTCCCAGGCATTTTTCTTCAAATTTCGTACTGATAACAGTTTTCTCTCAGTATCAAAAACGCATCACTAAAATAAACAGTGCTCCTTTCTAGACAATCAACGATGTATGCAAATATCTTTAAATTAAAAATATCTAAAGATACATACATTTTCTGGGAGGGAAAGCTAGTATATTTTAGTGATACGATTTTGATACTGAAAGGAAACTGTTCTTGATACAGATTTGGGAGGTAAAATCCGTGCGGAGAACGTCTAGGAGAGAAACGCCCGGGAAGACAACGTCTGGGAGGAAAATGCCCGTATTTTCCAAGATGTAGACTTATTATCAGCGGTAATGTTTTCCTGCTGAAAACTGACGCGACCACAATTTGCATTTAACCGATTCTACCCGTATTCAAAGTTTAAAGTAAGAAGGACTTTTAGCTAGTTATTAGGCTGAGTAATTCGGATAGGACTTTTTTTAGATTGAATATTTTTAAGTAAAAGATGCTGGCACGCACCTGTACAAGATATTTGAAGTTAAAATTATGAACAAAAATACGAAGCCGGGGTGGAGGATGGCAAATGACAACACTCATCAACCTTCCTAACCTTAACATAGTCGACTATAGAGAATTACTAATGTCGAAAACTAAAATTTTTCACTGTTTTGGAGTTTCGTGTTGACGGGTTTTTACGTTACGTCTAGTCGAAATCGAAGGCTGAGAAATTCGGATCTGATTGTTTTTAATGAGATTGAATATTTTTAAGTACAGGTGCATGCCAGCACCTGTGCAAGATAATTGAAGTTAAAATTATGAAAAGAAATACGAAGCTGGGGGAGGATGGCAAATGGCAACACTCATCAACCATCCTAACACAATCGACTACAGAGAATTTCTAAAATTGAAAATTAAAATTTTCCGATGTTTTGGAGTTTCGCGTTGACGGGTTTTTACGTTACGTCTAGTCGAAATCGAAGGCTGAGAAATTCGGATCTGATTGTTTTTAATGAGATTGAATATTTTTAAGTACAGGTGCATGCCAGCACCTGTACAAGATAATTGAAGTTAAAATTATGAAAAGAAATACAAGGCGGGGGTGGGAGGTGGCAAATGGCAAAACTCATCAACCTTCCTAACACAATCGACTACAGAAAATAACTAATGTGGAAAATTAAAATTTTCCGATTCCGATTTCCGATGCTTTGAAGTTTCGCGTTGACGGGCATTTTATGTTATGTCCAGTCGAAATCGGAATGACGTGGCCGCACGCCGTCAAGGGGATGTGCAAAAATTACAAATATTCCTGTTCCACATGAACTCTTGAGATCGTGGGATTGATTTTGTAACTTATGGTATGAACGACAATGTAAAAGGATTGGCAGCTAAATCCCACTCCCCCCTTCATTTGAAGATGTTATAAATGAATGGCTCCAATTAATAATAATCCAAATAATGTCGAAGGTTAAATTTTTGTTTTGCTCTCAAACCATTGGTTGGTTCAGAAGTTTGAGATTTTATAGGTAGAAGATGCTAAGGGGTGAACCACAACTGGCACATCCACTGCGCCGCGTCGGTCACTTGACACCTCCTGTTAAAGATAGCAATGTACGCAGTTAGGGATGCCAGACGTCCTGATTTAGGGGGGACTGTCCTGATTTGGGCATCGATGTCCTGTGTCCTGCCTAGGTCTTAATCAGGACGCAAATTGTCCTGATTTAGACCTGATCGTAATTTGGTACTGAAATAATTCAATTTAAGTGTTTCTAGTCCGTAGTCTGTAGCAATAATAAATAACAGGTCAGGGATAATCGTCTTTTTTTGTCGGTTTGCGAATTTAAGAGGATTTTTGGATTTTACTGAAGCAAATTCTGAATGTTACTACCATTTAGTGGGCCTGCATTAGATTCAAGTACTAATGTACTTTAATTTCGAAAAGTTATGTTTTCAGCTGATAGTTAAAAATTGTATTACCTGATATTCGTAATAAGCTAAAGCAGTCAATCATTTTCCTAATTTTTTGTCTGATTTGGACGGATCGAAAATTCTTGTTAAGTACAAGATACGAGAAATTCCGGCCAGAACTTGACCGTATTATTTTAAACTGGGATGGCCTGCGTGGTTATTTTGGATCACAAGAACCAGAAGACGCCCATAAAACTTTCAAATTAATTTTTGAAACATAGTAATCGAGTACGGCGATGACGACGAATTCAATTATGAAAAAATGTTTGAGCATTTGTTTTTGCACATTTTTCAATTGATAAGTAAATCAATGGAAAGTCTTGTCAAATATCTCTAATAGTCGTTGCTCTGTACTCTCAAATGCTAACATTAAAAATACAATTGAAAACCGAATTGAAGAAACATCTATTGGTGTCTATGCTACAAGAAAAATACGCATGAATCAACGTATAAATATAAAAAAAGTACCAATTTAATTTTTTAGAATTTTACTAAATGCCTTCAATTAAAAATCATATGACTACAGTGACAAAAATGACCATAAAAATTTTTTTGGACTTACAACACAAATATGCCAAAAACGTAACTAATTCAGATTTGTTGTTTCCACTTTTAAATAACAGGCACATTGCCATTTTTGGAACACGTTGGAAGCATTAATGTCGTTTAGACTTAGAAAATAAATTGATAATTAGGCATGTTGAATCAGAATTGCAAGTAATAACCAACTTTCTAAACAAAATATAAGTTATAATCAACATTTCATTCATTGCAGCTATAAATTTAAGACTGTAGGTACGACGAACTTAGAATTGCTGGTGGAAACAAATTTTTATACAATATTTTGAATACCACTAGAAGCTGTTGGGGTTAAGGGCTGCTGGTTGTTTTTACCGAAGGTTATTTTTAGGCTTTGAGGTTACAATTTGTATGTGTTTAAGGGAGGTTATTTTTGGTCTTCGAGGTTACAATTTGTATGTGTTAAACGGAGGTTATTTTTGGTCTTCGAGGTTACAAATAGTATGTGGTTAAGGGAGGTTATTTTTGGTCTTCGAGGTTACAAATAGTATGTGGTTAAGGGAGGTTATTTTTGGTCTTCGAGGTTACAAGTTGTGCGCTATATCTGATGAATTCGCCGTTCAGTCTTTTAATTGTTACAAGGTTTCCCTTGTGGAGTTATTAATGGGTTTCACAGTTAAGGTTGTAGTGCCATTAATTTGACTTTCAGGGTTTCAAACTGATTCGAAAAGTCAACTGTTGAATCATACCTTTCTGACCAGTTGGACATCAATCAAAGACAGTTTAAATAACTGGTATTGAAAAATGCCCCCTAAGTGCACTCGAATGGAATAGGCTAAGAGATGCGATTAACATGTGTGTATTGCATCTGGTCAGAAAGGCAACCCCTTTCACCTATTCCAAGTGTACTTAGGAACTGAACAATGCATATACAATATTTCAAAAATAGTGTTGTTATAAATATAAAATTTAGTGATACAAATAAATTGATGTGTGTAAAAATTAGTAATATTAATGTTTTGATTTTAAAACTGAAGTTAAACTAGATGAGGTAACGTTGCTAATCGCTTATATTCTTCTATGCTGGACTTTTCTGCTGGAGAAAATTTATCTGTTGCAATTAGCTCTGCAGTATCAATCTCTGTTATTGCTAAACCTTCGAGTGAAGTACTTCTACTTAAGGCAACGTATGCTCCTCCTTTGAAAATATTCCATCCTTTCAATAGGATTACAGCTCTTGCAACTGTTTGTCCTTGAACCTTGTGGCACGTAATTCCAGCAAATAATATGCATGGCAACATCATTCGATTTATTTTGTTTCGTTTTCCTGCAAAATCAAAGAGCCTGGGCTTAATGCAAACTAAATTTGTTGCTTTATTCTTAAGATGACCTCCCGCGGTTGGATCGTCAAATAAAACGCTGATGCTTTCTGGAAGTTGACCATCATATGATTGGTCTGTCAAAAGTCTTGGCCATTTGATTGCTTAAATTGCTCCTCGAATTCCATTGACAAGTTTATCATCAACTGACAGATTACATCGAAGCATAATACGAACAGAAATGCCAATTTGTATTTGATTAGGAATCCCAGAGGTTTTGGTAATATTGGTGGGTATGACTTCAGGCGGAGCTGGCCGCCCAGCATCAACCCCATCTGCAAATGTGTCAACAGCGTTAACTGTGTAAATGTGTATTCCTTTAGTTTGTAGATCTTGTATATTATATTCATTGCAAGAGTTAGCAAGTTTGTTTGTTGGAGAAATCCGAAAGACATCTTGCCATTCATTTTTGACGTCAGAGTTTTAAGTACTTTCTTTTTCTAACACTCTGGTCATAAGATGAGCTATATCCTGAACCGTTGTGGTTCCAACGCGCAGTCGGCTGCAAATTTGTTTTAAAGGATCAGTACCAGACTGTCGATGGTTAACTTTTAGCTCAACAAAGCTAAATAGTCTCCACAGATCTGTTAAAGCTCTCATTACTGCTGGATGCTTGTATATCAAATTGCCGTTGCACGGTTTTAATTGTAAAATATCCCCAAAAAGAAGCATATTGATATTAGCGAATGGTTCCGTTGACTCAAAGATATCTTGAAGGCGGCGGTTAATATATTCAAAGGTTTCATAACTAATCATGCTTACCTCATCCAAAATAATCTAGCGCAAATGCCTGTATCTTTGTCTATAACTTTGCAAAGTTTTTGCGGTAAGCTTTGTGTATGGTGGAACAGTGTGACTATTTTTGACTGGTATCCCAAAACTTTTATGTAGAGTCATACCTGAAATGGGAATAGCAGCACATGCTGTAGGAGCAGCAATTTCAAGAGGATCTCCAATGCCATGCAGCATGTTTCCTATAAACATGGTTAGTGTTTTAATGACGCAATTTTTTCCTGTACCTCCTTCTCTGCTCACAAAAAGTCTTAATGGATTAGAACTAAAATTCCTATCTTTCTAAATTTGCTGTCTGACAAGGTTGTAAACTAGTTGTTGGTCGGTGCTAAACGTTGCTGTTCTGTTATCAATAGATTGCAAAAGGTTTAGAGGAGGAAGTGCATTCTTTTCTGGTACTTCGTTTGTAATAGGCCCTGGCCCTGATGTTCCAAGTCCTTTTAAAAGCGTAAAACAGGCATTCTACTTCTTCTTGTAATCCAATTCTGCTAACTGATGCGTTGTCGTTCGTCCTTAAAAATGATTGTTTAGCTAGAAAAGCAGCAGAAGAGCTTTGATAACCCGTTAAAATATCATGTTCGTTTCGAAATAGCAAAAACATAAGCAAGAAAGTAATAATAATCTTCTTGTTGCGTTTCTTTATTGAATCTTGGATATTTAATTACTTTTGGATTTTTCCTTTTAATCATAACACATTTGTTGTTCAACAGCTGAATAGAAGCATTCTTTTGTTTTAGAGCAGCATCAATAATTTCAAAGTCTTCTTCCATCTCTTCATCAACGTCGTCATATGCAGTTGATTTCTTTGGGTTGTAATGCGCAGCAAACTCCAACAGGCACATTTGTCTCATTATTTCAGTGTCTGGTCTCATTTCGTATCGCTCAATAATATTCAAGCATATTATTGTTTTGTTTTCTTGTAGCCGTTCTTTGTGAATCATGCGGATTCTATTTTCTTTCTTGTAAGCTGAGACAAATTGAAATGAATTCGAACAAAATCGAAGAGGCAAACCTAAAACTCGAAACGCTACTTCTGGGCATCCAATTTGTCTGTGGCGAGTAACAACATTAGCAACATTAATTAAATTTTTTCTAATATTTTCGGACGTAGACGATTTTGCAGTAACAAAAGCATCTTGTAGCTCTGAAGAGAGCTTTTCAGGTTCCGCTTTGCTTATGTATTTAGCAATGTAAAAAATAACATCATTAACGTCCCCTACAACCTGAATATCCATATTACTTCGTATAAGTTGTAACAACCTGGGGTGATAGTTGTTTACATTGATTTCATCAGTTTTTCGTGCATATTGTACACTTCGTCCATGATTGCGATGTGTTTCTTCCTTTGACAATATTTCCGTGGCCTCTGCTACTTTTCTTGGAAAATTAAATCTGCAAACTGGTCTTATTGTTTTTAAAGCATGTTTGTGTGTGGTGATGAATTTGATATCTTTTAACTTAATCTTTAATATTGCAGTCTAAAGAGACCGAAACGTTGTTATTTATAATAAACGCAACGCCTTCTTCAGTATTTAATTCCGGGGTATTTTCGCACCAAATCATCATGTGATAATGGCCACTTCCTCTAGCTTGAAATTCAATTCTTCCAATGTGGTAAATAACTTTACGCCCAAATAAAAGCACGCTGTATTTTTCCAGCTCACTTAATATTTGCTTGACTTTGGTGCAAAAATATCGAGCTGCTATGACTGGGTTGTCGTCAAGCATTTGTTTGTTTTCTTCAGGGGATAAATCTTCGTAACAAAATTGACTATCGTTTCCATGTTTAGTCTTCCATATTGCGTTTATTAATTCTGGACAATTTAAATCATCTGTACTAAATGTTAACCAGAATGTTGGTATTCCTAGCATGTTTAACATTGCAAAGACATCCCCTCCAAATTGTTTTCAGTAACTTTCTCATCCACGAATAGCTTTTAAGTACAAGTGGGGGTTATATGCTCCTGGAATAAGTGATTGCGAGGCGCTTTGTCCAGCTTGAGGTTTCATATTGCAAACTATCCCAATTTGTTGTTCAATTTTAAATTGTTCTATTCGGTCAAGTGCATAACATATATATTCTTTAGTGGGAAATCTTGCATCTGAAGACATTATTCTGGTCTGAAAATATTTAAGTGGTGATTGTTTTATCTTCCGCTTGTTGTCGTTAAAGCCGTGTGTGCCATGTGGAAATAGCAAAACAAAAGACAATTCTTCTAGGTGTTTCTCCAGATAAGATTTAATTGGTGGCCCAGTTGCTCTATGCAGTTGCATTGGGTTGGAAGCATTTCCGCGTTTCATATTTTGTAAATCGTTTTGTATTTCAGGCTCGTTGTAGTCAATATTATGTAGAAAGTATGTATCTATATCGTCAGCACAATTTTAAAAGGAATTATTGCATTCCACATTGCTTGGATTAATGTGTTCAAAATGCTGAGGCAAACCAAAGCCAAGGTCTTCTGGACACAAGTCATTTAGAATGAAAGCGTTGTTTAGATTCTCAGTATTGTTTTGGATAGAAAAATTATTGCATTCAAAATTCGAAATGGTGCTTAGATCAATGTGTTTAAAACGCTGAGGCAACCCAAAGCCAAGGTCTTCTTGCCCCAAGTCATTTTGAATGAAAGCGTTGTTTTGATTTTCACTTTGGTTTTGATAAGAAGAGTTAATGCATTCAAGATTTGCAATGCTACTTGGATCAATGTGTTCTAAATGCTGAGGCAACCCAAAGCCAAGGTCTTGCTGCCTTGAAATAGAATAATTAAAGCTAACATTTAATTGTGTTGTCGTATTATTGTCCATAATATTATAATGTGTAACTAGTACAGGTTGAATTGTAAATGAAAATTTGGCAATGTAGTCAGTTTTATATCGTTCCGCTGAGGTTATATCTGAAATAACAATGTTAGTGATAGTTTCCTTTGGTTGAACGTTTAAATGTACTAGTGCAGAAATTTTAAGAGCTGCAGATTCTACAGGAAATTTTAGAATAATTGCCAAGCCATTTACTGTAGTACAGACCCGGCATGTAGCAGTTCTACTGTGTGGGTCAAAATAAAATACATTGTTTTCTTGCCTGCATATTGCCATGGAGTAGCAAGACGTTGTTAAAATGCATAACTCGATATCTAACGCCAAAAAGTGCTGTATAGCACTTTCGAGCGTTGGTGTATCAAGGTTTACATTTTGGCTGTTGAATTTAAAATGCCTTCCTTTTTTTAGAAATCCATCAAGACTTGGAGCGTTGTCGTTGTGAACTGTCAAATTTGCAATAAAATCCAGGTTGGGCAGTGCAAAACCTCCTTCTATGTCTTGTGCATTTAAGTAACCGTAATTGCTTTCTATTTCTTCTTTTTTTGAATCAGACGCATCTTTTAAAACGTATTCATAATATCTGTCTCCGTCTACCAAAATTTTATCTATGGTATTTGTACTAAAGGTATCTAAGTTTTGTACTGAACTATGCGCAATAAAAGCTGCACAGTTTGCAGTGCACTGCTTGCCTCCGTACATAGCAAACAATTGTTGATTTGACTGGGCCATTGTAATAGTACCGTGTAAGTACTCGTAACTTTCTTTTTTGACATAATTAAACGTTTCAGGAATGCTAAGTGTTGGTTGGGTTAGAACAATAATGTTTTTTAAATTCATATCTTCTTGACTTTGATCCTTGATTACAACATCTTTGTATAAAGCATTATTTTGTTTCAACCACATTAAAGCTTGGTTTATGAATTCCGGCCGTATTTGAAATTCACGCCTACATTGAACAGCTGCTAAGGTTTCTGCAACAACAACCACCTCTGACTGTATAGTTGTGAGAGGTAGTTGGTGTGAAATTGCATTTACAGCTTGGGCAAAGTAAATAGCGGTTCCTTTCATTCCATACTGAATGTAATAGCAAAGTTTAAATATTTGAAGATGTAGTTTGACTTGGCTTATAAGTTTTATTTCCATATTTGTTAAGCTTGAAATACAAGAAGGTGATGGCGGAACTATCATTAAATTATGCTTAGATTGTGCTGACATTTTATTTTTTTGCAAATGATCATGAAAAGTGTGACATAAGGGTACCTTAGATCCAACAAAGTATTGTTCAATGTTGTAGCTCGTCAAAGTTTCTATGTCCTGAGCCTGCAAGACTGTTAACTTCAAACTAATTGGATACATCATTCTATCACAAAACTCACAAGCTTTAGATGGCCATGTTTTCATGTTTGCATCATATTGTTGCTTATTTGTTTCAAAAGCCATATTTTCGGTAACCTTACTACTTGGACCTTGCTTCCTTCTCAAATCAGCCATCGTTTGCCGCTTTTCTTTAATTTTAAGTGCTCTTTGAGCATTTATAATTTTGCGTTGCGATTCTGTTCTGCTTAGTCTATTGTGTTTAGCTTTCAGTGCTTTTGCTGCATTTTCTTGTAATGTTTGTGATTCTGTTTTATTTTGTTTTTTTGTTGAGCCTTCAGTCGTCTTAACGAATTTTCAAGTTGCCGTTGAGATTCTGATTTACTCTGTTGTTTTTGTAGGGCTTTCAGTGCTTTTGCTGCGTTTTCAACTTTTCTTTGAGAATCAGTTTTACTTTGTTGTTTTTGTTGAGCTTTTAGTCTGCGTATAGAATCTTCTTGTTGACGCTGGGATTTAGATTTATTTTTTCGATTTTGTTGTGCTTTAAGTCTGCGTAAAGAATTTTCTTGTTGACGCTGGGATTCAGATTTATTTTTTCGCTTTTGTTGTTCTTGAAGTTTGGTTAATGCATTTTGTTGTTGGCGATGCTCATCTTTTTCGTTTCACTGATCTTCTGGACTTGTTATCCTGCCAATATTGTTGTCTTTCTGTCGTTGTTGTTCTTGAAAATGTGGATCATGCTGAGTAGTGTTTCCTGCCGCTGACATATTGTAACGAATATGGAACAAAATTGACTAAATTACTAAGTAGGTAATAGGTTGAATTAAATAAACCAAATAATAAATATACTAGAAAGCAATGTAGGTATGGATAGCAACGCAGCATATACTTGTCTAAACTAGGTGCAGAAAATATCAAAATATAAACTTAAGTACAGCAAGAATCAAATGAATGAAAAAAAATAAACATAAGAAAAGTAAATACGGATACCAACGCAAATTGCAAGGATACAGCAGTTTCCAGCTTGAAATCTGAAAGCAAGGTAATGCATACCTTTAATTTAAAATAAATTTTTGATGCATAATATACTAGTATAGATGTAATAGTATGTATTTTTTGTACACGCTTAGAAAAGTATGCGCGACTTTACTACTTTACTGTCAATTTTTTACTGTTACATTGTAAGTCCCTAACTTAACATTTGTGTTGACCACTGTAAAATCTGCTGGTGCCTATATCAGGGTGACACAGAAATAAGTGGTTGATTTGCTTATATTTTTCTAAGAGTGTACGACCTAGAAGAAGTCGGAAATTTAATGAGTCTGTTAAATTTGGTATGCCGGACGCCCTAGCTGTGATAGTCTCAATTAAACTCGGAACTTACACATTTTACGTTACGATAGTACGGCATATAAACATAAATATTTATGGAATTATTGACTAGCTACCTTATAATTTTTGTAACGTTATTGACCTACAAAGTTTATAGCATTTTGAGTTACACAAATATTAGTTTAAAAACATTATCACGTAAGGGTTGCCGGACATTTTCCCCCGCGGACATTATCCTCCCGGACATTTTCCCCCCAAGCACTTACCCCAGTAGTTTCCCCCCGTAACCCTATTTAAGATACACAGATGCATATCGTTACACTATAAAGTGATAATTCTTTAAATACTATACTTACAAATCTAATTCCGCTAAAAAGTAAAAAATAATTAGGAAACTCACAAAACAGAATGCTACAATCGACTTTCATGAGGGCCAAACTCTGACCTCCTAAAATGGACTGATAAAGTAAAATAGTAACCGAAATAAATGATTGTATAGCAGTCAGGAATTAAGGTGTACTTTAACTGCTTGAAGCAGTGAATCTACATCCCAGCCCTAAGCAGTATATATATGTCTCTGAGCAGTTTATTTACACCTCCGAGAGGTATATTAACTGCTTGAAAGGCGCTGAGCAGTAGATATACATCTCAGTTTTACATGGCGCGCTAGAAAGTATCATGTGACTGGCGCAATTGCAAACCGACCTTCATAAAGTTGTAATTTTTTGAAAGAGGAGATTCGGTTTACTATTGTGACACAAAAACTAAGGGTTTGAAACTTCAATTCAGGAGTTATAGAAAATTAAAATAAATAAATCATGAAGTAAGGCATTCAAACTATATCTCCGTATATTGCACTGTTTTTCGATCTTAAGCGGTAAATCTACAGCTCGGAGCAGTAAATTAACATCCTACATTGAGAGGTAGATTAACCTCTCAGAGCAGTTAAAGTTGAGCTTAACTCCTGACTGTATAGTAGTTTCCGGGGGCAAAGTGTCGGTATACCAGATCACCAAATCCTAAACATTGAGATTTCTCGATAACGTCATTTGTGAACGATCCCGCACTGCTATTTGTCTTTGATCTACACTTTTTTCATTTTTACATAATTGCCAATAAGTTATGCATAGTTTTGCAATACCACAGTTACAGGCTATCACGGTACCATACTTGGATGACTACTATGAAATGACTAATTTTTTACGTACCTGAATTAGTAGCCTGGATTCCAAACTGAAATTTGAGTTTGAACTTGAATTTGGAATGGTGTGTAAATTAGGCACTTGGGATGGAGTCCGTCAACCACGACATGAAGTTGCGAATGATAAAGGCACGGCCGGATTTGAATTTAGCAGCAATTTTCAATATCGAGTTTCTATGCTTCTTTCGCATAAGCCCTAAATTCAAATTCTGCCGTGCCTTTCTCAATCAACAATTCATTACGTTGCTGGCCGACGGCGTGCAGTCCAAGTATAATTTTTGTAAGTGTGAGCTAAAATTCAAGTTCAAGCTGGAGGTATTGCTGTGAGGAATCCGGACTTAAAATACAGGTACATATATAAACGTAGTTAGGTCATCTTCCATGATCAACAATGCTTCCAAAATTCCATCAACTATACCCTTTTAAGTTGTAGGTAGACAGTAATAGATATTGACAACTGAGGTGACAGTATCGGTTTAATACATTGCCGCTGTTGCCTGTAGAACTAACTTACTTATTACACTTGACTGACGTTTTACTAACAACAATAAAAGTCAAAGTGCCTAATTAATTACTTATTCAAAGTCGTAAAAGTCGCATTATTTATTTTGATCTTTTTATATTAGGAATTAGAGGGTTTATCCGAAGAAAAAGGCAGAATCCGGAGCATTTCATCCGGTGGCTTCGTCGAAGGGAATTTATCCGACGTCGCTTGGAGGATATGGACGTTCGGTGTGGATGCCGCCATGCCGGTGCTGTGACAGGCATCAGGAGTCTGACAGACATCGATTGCCAGAAGTTGTGACCCGTATCCACATAAGATACGTATACCAAACTCGAACTCGCTATCTACTTCCCCCACCGAGCATTTCATCCTCAAGATCCCCCTCACCCCCTCTCATCAACTATGAAGAGTAATGACAATCATAGGCATTACATTTTATTATGTGAAACTTTTTAAAATGTAATAAAATTGTGCTGTTTGAGTCATTGTGAAGACAAAGTAAACATTTAGATTTCATATTCTATGGTTTTGGTACAACTCATCAGCATTCATAAAATTCAAAGTCGTTGGCGCGTACTGTTCTGCTGTCTCGTTCTGATTTCGTCTGCGGCTGGCAGACGAACGAACGAACTACAGCAGCCGCCGGCTGCTGTCGTTCGTTTCAATCATATCCTCTTACGTATGAAGCATTATTGGGTATCAATGTTTGAAGTTCGTAGTGAAGTTCCCTGCGCCCTCCCATAGCAAAACTATATAAAACTTCACTACGCACATCATCACATGACCAAGAACCCGCTTCCTCTAATCTCACTCCTCGTGTTCTTATTTCATCTTCCGTCTTCTTCTCTTTCATTCTGATTCCTATTTCCGGCGCAAATAAGCTATTAGCCGCGTCTCCGCTCTCCCCTCAACATTCAACATATAACTATCTTTCCTCCAATAAATTAAAATTAGTTAATTACAATTCAGTGCCTCTGTCATTAGTGAGTTTAATTTAATTGTGATTTACATATTATCTACATAATCTAGATAATTATTTTTTGACAGTTAAGTAGTTATACTTCCTCCTGCTGGCTCGGAGTTCCAGCCTACAGCCGGCATTACATACCTTTTCGCTGGATAACAACTGAAATTAAAGACATGATAAAATTAAGAAATAATTATAAATTAGAAGCCGATAGAACAGGACAGGCGGCGGACTATAAACGATACCGTAAACATTGTAATCAGCTAAAATCTAAAATATTTGCAGCAAAAAAAAAATTACTTTATAAACCAGTTTAACAATAATTTGAACTCCAAAGAAATTTGGAGATTGTATGATGAGCTAACAAACAGAAAAACCAAATTAACACACGGAGTCAAATATTTAAATGTCAATGACAACTTGTCAAATAATCCTCATAAAATTTGTGAAACCTTTGCCCAAAGCTTTACTGTACCAGGTAATAATCAAGATAATGATATAAGTATATTTGCTGATTCTTTAAATTTAGCTGAATCAAAAATTGTAATTAACCAAATTGATATAGCTACTAGTGTAAAACAATTAAATAATACTAGTCTTAAAGAAAATGAAATACCACTTACATTTCTGAAACGTGGTTTTAAAGGACTAGCTAGCCCGTTAACAACTCTGTTTAATCAGTTTTTGGAAATTGGTCATATTCCAGAAACATTTAAGTGTGCAATAATTAACCCACTGTATAAAAATAAGGGTAGTGTGCTCGAAGCGTCGTCGTATAGACCTATCTCTAATCTGCCATTACTAAATAAATTATTAGAAAAAGTCCTACATGGTATACTTACAGATCATTTAGAATCTAAAAATTTGTTAAATCCATTTCAACATGGATTCCGAAATTCCAGATCATGTGAAACGGCATTGTCCACTTTTACACATAATTTATTTTCAAATTTAAATAATCCTAAATCTAAGGCCTTGGCAGTATTTGTGGACCTACGTAAAGCCTTCGACCATGTACAGCATTTAGAGCTCTTAAAAATATTACAACTTAAATTCAATGTAGACCCTAAACTGATTAGATTACTGGCATGCTATTTTACTAACAGAAAATTTATTATCAAAATTAACACATATATGTCAACCCAATTTGACCTAAACGTTGGGCTTCCTCAAGGGTCAATACTTGCCCCCCTGTTATTTTCTGTCTATTATAATGATGTAAATGAAGCTCTTAATGACACTCAATATGTTCTATTTGCTGACGACCTCGTATTTTATATATATGGAATAGATTTAAATACTATGATTGACAAAATTAATGTTAAGCTAAATGACCTAAACCAGTGGTGTCAAAAGATGGGACTAGCTATAAATTTTGCAAAAACAGAATATATGATATTCCACAAGCCTAGAGATATCATACCCTCAAACCTAAATAATGTTAAATGTGAAAATAACATAATTCATAGAGTAAACTCATTTAAATATCTTGGGGTTCACCTGGATGAAACTCTAAGTTTTTCAACACACTTTGACAATGTTGTCAACAAATTATCATCATCTATACACTGTATTAATGTTTTAAAAAAATATGTTAACCTATCAATATTCACATTACTTGTTAACTGTTTTGTATTATCTAAAGTTGACTATGCCTTAACTATCTGGAACTCAATAAGTAAATCTAAGTTTAACATAATTGAAAATAAAATTAACAGTCTACTTGGAAGCTATTTTTATCCACACCTGTATAAACGTGGCTATAAAAATAAGATCAACTACCCATTGTTAAGTAAGGAGAGAAGCAAAATTAATTTTGTATCACTCTACGAAAAATGTAACATTCTAACTGTAAATGAACGTGTAAATTACTACAGCTCTCTCTTTATGTTTAAAATGCTCAAATTTAAATCTGTGTCAGAGTTACACTCACTATTCTCATATGAGGATAATAGTAGGAATAAGTTAATCACTTTGCTAGGCAGACCAAAAAAAGAAACCTCATTTTTTCAAAAATCTGGGGTATTCATTGCAACTAAAATTTGGAACCTTGTACCTGTAGCATTAAGAAATTTAGATGTTAATATTGACAAATTCAAATGTGATATCGCACAGTGGTGCCTAAATTCTCGTAACAATATTTATATAACATAACAGTAGTCTCTAGAAAGTACAAAATCTTGGAGGGAGAGAGCCTTACTTAAATAGCCTTAAAGATATACACATATTATGTAAATGTAGCCATTAATCAACTTGTTAAATAGTTGCCCTTATTGCTTTAATTATAACATTAAGAATAATTATGTTACCCAATAACTTGATCATTGGTTAACTAATATTATTGTAGTGTTACCAATGGAAGAATGGCTTTGCGCCAAATTGGTTTAAATAACACGTTAATAAAGTTAAATCAATCAATCAATCAATCAACCTACGTCTCCGCTCTCACCTGAAAAATTAAGATAATTTACTTTCAGTAATTGTCTCCCTATTACTGACTGAGTGCCAATAGTGAGCTTAATTTAACTCCCATACAAATTATCTGAATAATTACAGTTACTACTGGAGACTATCGCAGTTAATACTGGAACTACTCAACTGTCAACTGTCAGTGAACTATAGGTAGTGATTCATTCCAATTTAAATGCGACCGAGCCCACCTATATAATCCGATGAAATATTTATTCAGTGCCTCTGTCATTAGTGAGTTTAATTTAATTGTGATTTACATGTTATCTACATAATATAGATAATGTTTTTTGACAGTTAAGTAGTTATACTTCCTCCTGCTGGCTCGGAGTTCCAGCCTACAGCCGGTATTACATGCCTACGTCTCCGCTCTCACCTGAAAAATTAAGATAATTTACTTTCAGTAATTATCTCCCTATTACTGACTCAGTGCCATTAGTGAGTTGAATTTAACTGTGCTATACATATTATCGAAATATTTACAATTACTTTATCAACTGTCAGTGATATAGGTAGTGATTTATTCCAGTTCAAATGCGACCGAGCCCACCTTCATCCGATGCAATATTTATTTGCATCTATGTTAGTGACTGAAAAGTTTCCATCTATACATAGTTAATATCTAGTATTCTTCTCTGAAAAGTCAACACTAACACTAACCGCCCTCAATTCTCGTCTCTCTTTTACTGAATTCCTTTGGTGAGTTTAATTGAACTATGTTTACATATTATCTACATAATTACAGTTAGTAGTCGAGACTATCACAGTTACTACTGGAACTACTCAACTATAAACAACTACGTCAGTGAACTATAGGTAGTGATTTATTCCAATTTAAATGCGACCGAGCCCACCTATGACCTATATAATCCGATGAAATATTTATTTGCATCTATTTGAATTTGGTAAATATTTTCATCCATAGATATTTAGTTTTATGCAGTTTCCTGTTTCACCAAATGACACACTGAAATATTAAATGCCAGCGTTAGAATAGGTTTGAAACTGAAACGCAACTACAAGTTTATTTTCCGTTTATTATTTTATTTTAGCACAAAAGTGTAAGTATTGTAAGCCAGTCCTACTTAAGCAACTTTTTCGGAAATATAATCGGCGGTGGTGGCGGTAGAAGGTGAAAGTCTTCCGGATTCATTATTGGCGATTCTGCAGGTGATTTTGCTATACCTTTGTGAGTTTAAGTTTTAATTTAGAACAATTTAGTAACTAGTAGTCAATTCATTTTATTTTATTTTATTGCAGTTGATGCTGCAACTACTGTTTTGCTGTAGTCAGTTACCTTTCAATTAGTCACCTGTTGTAAGTGATTAAATCTAAGTGAAGACATTATTTCTTACTGACAAAATCATTTTTTTATTTGCAGGTTTGCGTTTGTTTATAAGAATAGTGATTGTCTTATGTGGATGCAGTAGTTTGTTAGCGGAGTTATTTTCAAGATAGCGCTAAGTAAGAATTTTGTATCTTGATGTATTTTTAACTAGATAAATAATTCTCTGTCACTGTTGTGGGTTTGCTTCTATGTAACGCCTATTACTGACTAAGTGCCAATAGTGAGCTAAATTTAACTTCCATACATATTATCTGCATAATTACAGTTACTACTGGAGACTATCGCAGTTAATACTGGAACGACTCAACTGTCAACTGTCAGTGACCTATAGGTACAGATTCATTCCAATTTAAATGCGACCGAGCCCATCTATATAATCCGATGAAATATTTTTTTGGCATCTATTTGAATTTGGTAAATATTTTCATCCATAGATATTTAGTTTTACACAGTTTACCTATCAAAGTGATTTTGTTTTGTTTCACCAAATGACACACTGACATATTTAATGCCATTGTTAGTGTTAGTTTGAAACTGAAACGCAACTACAAGTTTATTTTCCGTTTATTATTTTATTTTAGCACAAAGGTGTAAGTATTGTAGGCCAGTCCTACTTAAGCTAAATTTCCGAAAATATAATCGATTTGGCGGCGGTAAAACGTAAAAGTCTTCCGGATTTATTATTGGCGATTCTGCAAGTGGTTCTGCTATACTTTCGTGGGTGTAAGTTTTAATTTACTACAATTCAGTAATTATTAGTCACTTTATTGTATTTTATTCTACTGCAGTGAAGGCTGCAACTACTCTTTTGCTGTAGTCAGTTACCCTTCAATTAGTCACCTGTTGTGAGTGATTAAATCTAAGTGAAGACATTATTTCTTACTGACAAAATCATTTTTTTATTTGCAGGTTTGCGTTGGTTTATAAGAATAGTGATTGTTTCATGTGGATGCAGTAGTTCGTTTGCGGAGTTATTTTCAAGATAGCGCTAAGTAAGAATTTTGTATCTTGATGTATTTTTAACTAGATAAATAATTCTCTTTCACTGTTGTGGGTTTGCTTCGATGTAACGCAAAATTTGCAAAAAAGTATTCTTAGTATTAGATATATTGGGCTAATTTCAAAATAGTAGGTTAATTTTGTAGGTTAAAGTTTTGGTTTTGGACCGTTTGTATTATAATTATTTCTTTGTGCAGTCCTTAGGTATGCATGTTTTGTATAGTATATTTTGTTTGAACAACCTCAATATTACATGCACTCGTATGTTGAATAATTAAGGAATTTAAAAGAATAAAAATTACATGTTTTGTAATTTTAATTTGATTGGAAATTTTACAGTTTGGTTGAAAACTTGGAAGATTGGAGATACAATGATGGCTGTAAATGATCAAGTTGTGGAATCTGCGGATTTCAGGGTACGTTTTTGTTTAAGAGGTTGATGTTTAGAGTATATTACAGGTCAAGAGGCAATCGCAAAAATGTTTCGGAAAAACTGCTTTCTGCATAGCGTTTAATGTGGTGATTATTTTAATGTTTTCAGGAACAAACCCTGCAGTGGTTGTTAAATAATAATCGCGGCGATATAATGATGTTCTGCAAAGAAGTATCAAGAACTATGCTAGATGGTGAAATAGAAAAGACAGAAGGAATGGCCAGCCGCGTCATTCGGTCAAGAAATTTGATGAAGCAACGAATAAAATGTTCAAGAGAAGAACAAGAAGCTGCACACGTTAAACTTTTAAAAGAGCAAGAGGAGGAGAAAAAGAAAGAGGAGGAGAAAAAGAAAGAGGCAGAGCGAGCCAAAGAATTAAAAAAGGATGAGGAAGGTGGAACAAAGCAAGGAAAAATATTCATCCTAAAGAAGGCCCCAGACGAAATTTATCATCGTAATGATCCTGCGTTTAAAAAATTGGCCCCAGCAAAACCACAAACAAACGAACAGAAGCAAGGAAAAATATTCATCTTAAAGAAGGGCCCAGATGGAATTTATCATCCTAATGATCCCGCGTTCAAAAAATTGGCAGCAGCAGAAGCACAACCAAACGCAACAAAGCCAAGAAAAGTATTCACCTTAATGAAGGAAACATACAATTAGTGGGAATATTGCATGCTAGTGTATGGGCCAACTGCAAAAAGTGAGACTACCTACTGATCTTTATCTATATCTGCATTCATTTAAATTCTACTTAAGTTTAAAAATATGAAATGTTATGCCGAAACAAAAGGGTATGAAATAATTAAAATAAATAAAATTATATGAATCGTGAACAGAAAAAATATAAAAGCATTTTTTGTTAGTACGCGTTCTGTACCTGCCTTTCTACAAAGTATATTAATAATATTCGCGTCCACGATAATATTCTAAAAGAAAAAAAAATAAAATAAGCAAAATCAATAAAAGTTTAGGAATTATAAACTGAAACAATATAGGAGGTAATTTTGTTTAATTCATTTGTTTGTATTTATTCAATTATAGAATTTTAAATATTGTTACTTTACCACCAACAGTGTAGTTGATTCACCAATCTGCAATAGCCTCACGATTTAGTTGGGTCTACAATAAGCTTCTCATCATTACTATACGCGTTGGTTTTCCAAATATAAGAAATCCAGTACAAATAATTTTCGAGATATACGAAAAATATAATTTAAAGATACCAGTATTGAAGACAAAAAGAAATTCCGAATGCACTATTGCCCCCCCCCACATTAGCCTCACCCTTATTCGCCCCTTCCACATGTGCCTCGCCGTCATTTGCACCATTAACATGATCCTCGCCATCATTCGCTGCAATCTCGTTAGCATCCTCATTAGCTAAATGTTGCAGCATCCAGTCTTCGTTATCCACCCCTTGATTTTCTTCTCCAAATAATTGTAGTTCCATTTGCGGAGAGAGCGCGAACACCTTAAGAGCGTCACTGTCCTCTCCAGAGTTATTTTGGCGAGTTTTGCTCCGAACTGCCCGGCTAATCATTGCTTTCAAAGCAGGCATCTCATCCAGACGGCAAGTACCTACTATGGCCTTCACTACCTCCAAACGTACGTTGCGATCAGTTCCATGGATCTATCCCATGAAATTATTCTGCAAATTAAGTAAAAATTAATCGCATAAGGTACCTATTTTGAACTGATGACATTCGTTTACATGAGAAGTGACACAATGACATAGCATACTTACAACTGTTTGTTCGAACTCATTGGCGTTCTGCGGGGGCAGAGCCATTGTGCTGTAAATTTAAACAGTAAGATTACAATAAATTTTTTACACCTCCAGTAGCTGCAGTACTGTCTGCGATAGGCTGAATACATATGGCCAGTGTTAAAGAAAATAACGAAATATACATTTATAGTATATATGTCCAGTTTTACAAGAAAATATACATTTAGGAATGAAGTTATAACTATTTTCTAAATCATTTCATAATCATTATACAAAATTGTTACTTACATGACGTCTATTTTCCAGATATTTTTCGTCAACGAGCTACTGCATATACCTGAGACTATCGTTACCTTTACTCAGTTCTTCTTTATGTTCCCTATGCAATACAGATTTAATCAATAACTAACTAGTCACTAATCAGGTAGTTAACTAATGAATAGCAGACTATAGCAAAAGAGTAGTTCCAGTATTCACTGCGATAGACTTAAATTGAATAAATTGACTACTAATCACGAAATTGTAGTAAATAGGAAATTAAACTCACCACAGTTAGACACAATCCACGGTAGATAATAATTAATTCCAACACTGCACCTCCCTGCACAACCACTTCAGCTTTAATTCCAAATATTTGGGCTAGAATAAAATAGCAGACGTAAAGTAAATGTTTAGCTGCTTTCAAATGTAACAATAATACGAACGCAAGAATTAAATCATAAATATTTTAGTATCTCAATTTCAGTAAATAGGATAAAACTACGTAAATACGTACTTATTAGTTACACTGTCAACTGCCCTAAATCAAGTACATATGGATGGAAAATTTGCAGTCGATACAATAGACACGAATAAATATTTCACAGAATGATATAGGTGGGCTCAGTCGCATTTAAACTGGAATCAATAACTACCTAGAGTTCACTAACAATTTATATATGAAGGAGTAGTTCCAGAATTAACTGTGATAGTCTTCAGTCCAAACTGCAATTATGTAGATAATATGTAAAGCACAGTTAAATTAAACCCACCAATGAAACTCAGTCGGTAATCATAAGACGATTACTAGGAGTAAATTATGTAAACTTTTTAGGGGCAAGCGGAGACGTTGGTAATGTCTGCTGTAAGCTCAAACTGAAAGCCAGCATGAGGCAATATAATACTTATCTATATGAAAATAATTATCAAGATTATGCTGATATTTAATAATATGTAAATCAAAATTAAATATTTGAATGTTGAATGTTGTATATTGTGTAGTTTCTAGTAACACTACTTTATTAAATTGGTAACTTAGCTCCATTTAAATAATTGGCTAACTGAGTATGCACACCATTAGTAAAACACAAGAAATGCATTCACAAATGTCACTGAGAGGCTTTGCACGCAAATTATTATTTTTTCTAGATCACAAAGTAACTAGATAAGCACGTTTAACCACAACAGGCTTAATGAAAATTCCAACACAATTACCACACTGAAGATGCCATAAGGTAGGCACGATCAGTTGCAGTGGACCTAGAAAATATTTATAGCTACCTACAGGTGACTGACTTACAACCAACCAACTGAAGTTAAGCAGTACGTCAAGTATTAGCTACGGCAGTCTCAAATCCAATACATTTTTAACTAAATGTATGTCGTTTACATGCTCCCTTTGGTATGACTAAACAATCCAATTAAAGTTAACAAAAACATACAATTAGTGGGAATATTGCATGCTAGTGTATGGGCCAACTGCAAACAGTGAGACTACCTACTTATCTATTATTATATCTGCATTCATTTAAATTCTACTTGAGTTTGAAAATATGAAATGTTATGTCGAAACAAAAGGGTATGAAATAATTAAAATAAATAAAAGTATATGAATTATAAACAAATAAAATATAAGAGCAGATTTTGTAGGGTGGTTTGTACTTTTTTTATTACGCGTTTTGTACCTATCAGCCTTTCTTCAAAATTTAATAATAATATTCGAGTTGAG
This sequence comes from Dicyrtomina minuta, assembly GCA_949802685.1. Classification (NCBI taxonomy): domain Eukaryota; kingdom Metazoa; phylum Arthropoda; class Collembola; order Symphypleona; family Dicyrtomidae; genus Dicyrtomina; species Dicyrtomina minuta. The sequence continues at coordinate 199,971 of CATKUY010000222.1, forward strand.
AAATTTAATAATTTTATAAATTGCACGTCTACGAAAGAACAGCATAACAAATCTTACAATAAATTTTAATTATTATAAAAGTTAGACTAATGTAGCAGTAAATTCACTTTACTGTGTAATAGTCTCTCTTAGTATTTGCACGCATGATTAAATATTTTTGATTAAACAAACAAACTGTTAATTCATTAAAAAAATATTATGTCCGAAAAACGGCAAAAGTAAAAAATGGAACATAATACTTAATAAATGTCGTACAATACGTTACCCACTTTCTAATTAACACAAGGAACTCGATGTATATCAAATTACTGTACACCAAGCAATCAGTACTAGATTTTGTAAAGCTAAAATAATTAGTTTCAGTGAGCACTATTCCGTTGAATGTGCAAGAAGATCATTACGGCGATGACAAGATGCCAAATGTAATTTCACATTGTATTTTCTTTGTTTATGATGGCAACTGCAGCCTGCGTATACAAAAAAATAACATAAATAACAGGTGAGACAAGGACTGTTGTCAACGGTTTAACCAAAGCAAACCGTACACATTTAATAACTGGCAAAATAATCATATTAAGCAGATGCTTCATTACATAATGCAATTTACTCTAACTATATAAAGGCTATGAGATGCTAGTTTACCGTGCATTTAATCTTTAAATCTCTGAACATTTGATATAGTTTACACGAAATCAAAAATTTTGCAGCATAAGCTTACCTGATCCGTGTTACCTGGAACACCAGGAACTACTACTGGCACCAGTTTGTCGTCCCAATCTTCATTTGCCTCATCAATATCGATTAATCCTTCAAACCACCAATCTTGTTTTTCAACCTCGTCCTCATGCTGCTGACCCTCATGTCCCCTATCCAGAATCCCCACTTCCCCATCGCTCTTAGCTTTGAGAACCTCCTCGTCAGCACCCTGTTCCTGAACTAGACCACCTCCTAACCCACCCTCATTATTTTCAATTTGAGCAAATACAATTTGCTTGTTAGGAGGCTAATTTAACACTTGAGCTTCGACCTGAACTGGATCACCCTCTGCCCCACCCTCATTTTCAATTTAAGCAAATTCAATTTGCTCGTTAGGAGGCAAATTAAACTCTTGAGCTTCAACCTGAACTGGATCACCCTCTACCCCACCCTCATTTTCATTCTGAACAAATTCATTATGGTGGTTAGGAGGTACCACGAACACTGGAAGAGCTTCAAAATTTTCCCCATGAGCATGCTGGTGATTCTTACGTCTCACAGCACGGGCTGCAAATCCTTTTATGGTATTTTGTTCATCAAGCCGGCAAGCACCTACTATAGCCTTCACTAGCTCCAAACGTACGCTGCGATCAGTTCCATAGATCCATCTCATGAAGTTATTCTGCAAATAAAGTGAAAATGTAACGAATTTAATAGTTATTCTGAACTAATAACATTATTTTAAATGACAGGTGCCAAGATCACATAGCATACTTACCACTATTTGTCCGAACTCATCGGCGTTCTGGGGGGGGGGCAGATCCATTGTGCTGAAAACAATCAAAAAATAGAGATTACTATTCACTTTTCGAACTTCCAGTAGCACCAGCATTGTCTGCGTTAGGCTGTATACATATCTCAAGTTTGAATAGAAAATAACGAAATATACATACATAAATGTAGTCATAATTTTTTAAATACATTTAAAATCATAAATAAATCTAACTTATATACCCTCTTTTTTGCAGCTATTCTTCCGAACGAGCTACTGCAAATACCTGAGACTATCGTTACCCGTATATTATTCTTCTCCCTACTCTCTATAAAAAATAGCAAACCCTGCAAGTGAAAAAAAGATTCACAAAATAATAAAATAAATAACTAGACAGGGCAATAAATCGATCTGTACTTATGTAATTCCCTAATATAATAATAAACTCATTTAGGATCTTAATTTTTAAACTTACTAATTACTAAATTGTAGTAAATTAAAACTTACACTCACGAAGGTATAGCAAAATCACCTGCAGAATCGCCAATAATGAATCCGGAAGACTTTCACCTTCTACCGCCACCACCGCCGATTATATTTCCGAAAAAGTTGCTTAAGTAGGACTGGCTTACAATACTTACACTTTTGTGCTAAAATAAAATAATAAACGGAAAATAAACTTGTAGTTGCGTTTCAGTTTCAAACCTATTCTAACGCTGGCATTTAATATTTCAGTGTGTCATTTGGTGAAACAGGAAACTGCATAAAACTAAATATCTATGGATGAAAATATTTACCAAATTCAAATAGATGCAAATAAATATTTCATCGGATTATATAGGTCATAGGTGGGCTCGGTCGCATTTAAATTGGAATAAATCACTACCTATAGTTCACTGACGTAGTTGTTTATAGTTGAGTAGTTCCAGTAGTAACTGTGATAGTCTCGACTACTAACTGTAATTATGTAGATAATATGTAAACATAGTTCAATTAAACTCACCAAAGGAATTCAGTAAAAGAGAGACGAGAATTGAGGGCGGTTAGTGTTAGTGTTGACTTTTCAGAGAAGAATACTAGATATTAACTATGTATAGATGGAAACTTTTCAGTCACTAACATAGATGCAAATAAATATTGCATCGGATGAAGGTGGGCTCGGTCGCATTTGAACTGGAATAAATCACTACCTATATCACTGACAGTTGATAAAGTAATTGTAAATATTTCGATAATATGTATAGCACAGTTAAATTCAACTCACTAATGGCACTGAGTCAGTAATAGGGAGATAATTACTGAAAGTAAATTATCTTAATTTTTCAGGTGAGAGCGGAGACGTAGGCATGTAATACCGGCTGTAGGCTGGAACTCCGAGCCAGCAGGAGGAAGTATAACTACTTAACTGTCAAAAAAAATTATCTATATTATGTAGATAACATGTAAATCACAATTAAATTAAACTCACTAATGACAGAGGCACTGAATAAATATTTCATCGGATTATATAGGTGGGCTCGGTCGCATTTAAATTGGAATGAATCACTACCTATAGTTCACTGACAGTTGACAGTTGAGTAGTTCCAGTATTAACTGCGATAGTCTCCAGTAGTAACTGTAATTATTCAGATAATTTGTATGGGAGTTAAATTAAGCTCACTATTGGCACTCAGTCAGTAATAGGGAGACAATTACTGAAAGTAAATTATCTTAATTTTTCAGGTGAGAGCGGAGACGTAGGTATGTAATGCCGGCTGTAGGCTGGAACTCCGAGCCAGCAGGAGGAAGTATAACTACTTAACTGTCAAAAAATAATTATCTAGATTATGTAGATAATATGTAAATCACAATTAAATTAAACTCACTAATGACAGAGGCACTGAATTGTAATTAACTAATTTTAATTTATTGGAGGAAAGATAGTTATATGTTGAATGTTGAGGGGAGAGCGGAGACGCGGCTAATAGCTTATTTGCGCCGGAAATAGGAATCAGAATGAAAGAGAAGAAGACGGAAGATGAAATAAGAACACGAGGAGTGAGATTAGAGGAAGCGGGTTCTTGGTCATGTGATGATGTGCGTAGTGAAGTTTTATATAGTTTTGCTATGGGAGGGCGCAGGGAACTTCACTACGAACTTCAAACATTGATACCCAATAATGCTTCATACTTACGTACCTACCTACGACAGACGGAACGAACACTTTTTGTCTGTACCACTTACAGTAAAAGACTTTCACAGTCTTTTAATAAGCGTAGTAGCTAATTTTTAATACAGGTTTTTTTAAAAAATAGAACTGATTTTTAATACCTAGGTAGAAATGTGACCAGCTTTTCGATCTATTTGATCCTGGCACTCGTTAAATGATTTTAAGAGTTTTTTCCAAAGTACAAATCATTTTTGAAAAAAGTATGTATTAAAAATTACATACTAAACTGGTTAGTACTTACTCGTACTTAAACCTGCTGAACCTGTACCTATTATTAGTAGTTCCATCTTCCAATTACACCGAAACCTAGAGCATCCCAAACTCCATTAAATATCGAGTTTAATCATAAATCTAGCTAAGAATTCTGTTTCAGAATTCGGTAAATATTGAGTAGAATTTCTAAGAGTCAATGGTATAAACAGATTTTTTTAAATTACGTGAAAGTTCAAGTGACTGTCATTGTTGTCGTTGTAATTAAATCAGTAATACAAGTAGGTAAGTAGTCAGTGTCAGTATCAGTTTCAAGTTTGAAGTTTAAGAAAAATGGGCTGATTTTAAAAAGTTGGACATGTGCAAACTTTCGATGTGTATGATCAATTTTACGAGTGCTTAAAATTTAACCAAGACACGAGAATTCCTTGTAAATCATGAGCAGATTTTTTCGGTGTAAATGGTATAAAATTAATTTACAAATTAAGAAAGAATTACCTGACTGCCATTGCCATCGATGTCGCTGTTTACATTCAAACTCGTTGCGGCAGAGGCGACTGTTAAGTCTCTATCTGTCATTATGTACATATTTAATGTAACTTCTGGAGCTCAACCTTCTAAGTACTTCCGCTTCTAATCGTAGGTATAATTTACCTACGATTTAATATGTAACATATTTTACTTTATTTATTTATACGTAGGTACCTATTTATTAAGTAGGTATTACATTTACATTTTAGTTTCAAATTGGATTGGTTAAAATAATATGTATGTGTATATGGTGTCCTGGTTGTATTTCGATTACTATCCCAATTTAGCATTACCGTTCCGTTCACTGGATTTGATATTCGAGATGAACTCGTGCCAGACGCCCTAGGCCTAATCATTCATGGAAACATCAAATCCAATTCCAGTCCCAACTAATGTGTCACAATGTGAGAAAATATTTCAAGAATTTTCAATTTTAAAAAAGGTGCAAAGAGCAGTCAGTGGATTTGCAATCCATTTAAATGCATTCGTATATCAATGACGACTGAAAAGTTATATTATGTAAAAGATAAAGATTTTGTTGGTAGATTTTCGTAGGTTATTTCAAATCGATTTAAACGTTAATTAAATTGTATTTACAAGTAACTGCTTCGTATTCTTTCATCCAATTGAGTAACCATAAATACGTTACATTTAAATGAAGAGCATGCCCACTGACCGAAGAATTATTGTCGAATTAATAAGTCGTAATAGTCGGGCAGAGGTGTATAAAAAATTCAATGTTTCAGGTCCCTAACGACGAAACGGTCCGGCCACCACCGATCACGCCAAAACAGCACAATATATACAGAAAGATCATGTGGAAGAAAGGGTAAACGGACATTTTCCTCCCGGATATTTTCCCCCTCGGACAATTTCCTCCCGGACATTTCCCTCCCGGACGTTTTACTCCCAACTCATAACCGAGGACATTTTCCTCCCAGTATCAAAATAGCTCCACTAAAAGAAGTTAGTGTATCGATCCACAACATGTATATGTGTACTCGTAAACGATCTCATGAAAATTTCTAATCTAAAGTAATACGCAAATTTAGTAGCATTTCCTTAACAATTATGTATTCAATGAAATGCTAAACTATTAGCCATTATTTCATATTAGTGGGGAAAACATGCATTTTAGTTCTTCAGTTAGTCATGAATGCATATTTTTTGGAATGTCTTTGAACGTTAAACGGACATTTGCTACCCGGACATTTGCTACCTGAACATAAGCTACCCGGACATTTGCTACCTGGACATAAGCTACCCGGACATTTGCTACCTGGACATAAGCTACCCATAACCTAGGACATTTGCTACCCATGGCTAATGTAGAAATAAATTGCATAGACAGTATTATGAGTACACCACATGGCATCGTTGAAATAGTTTATTAATCCTATTATTGCTAATGATAAAACATGATGTAAATGTAGATGGTCGTTCAAAAATTATGTTCAAAAGTTATATAGATATTATCTTTACAGTTAATTTTTCTAATTAATATACCCTGCATATTAGGAATGATTGCCGTATAAATGTTAGAACCAGACTACCAGACTACAACAAGCTATTGCAGACACGCTGAATGATATTTAAAAATATATATAATATCTTTACAACTAATTTTTCTAATTAATATTTCATGCATATAGAAATTAGCGTGGAATGCATAGAAAAATTCAGCGAATTGTAATTTGTTTTGTACATGGGTACAAAATATATTTACGTGTAAGAATTGTTTTTTCTGACATAATTATGGTAAAATGACAGTTTCTAGTTTTAAGGTTTACATCCAATTCGTATATTTACTTCTTAGGCTGCGTACTTACATTAACAGTAATTTACACTCATATGGAGTTTTATTTATTTTATTAGGATTAGGATTACGGTATACTTTTACTGTTACCGTTTTTGTCTTTTAGTAAATATTGTATCGTTTTTGCAATGGCTTGTTGTTGCCTAGTTCTAACATTTATACAGCAATCAGTTTCTATATGCAGGGTATTTTAATTAGACCAAATATTTGTAAAGATATTATATATATTATTTTTAAATACCATTTTTGAACGACTATCTACAATTACACCATTTTTTAGCATTAACAATAATAGCATTAATAAACTATTTCAACGATGCAATGTGGTGTATTCATAAATATTGTCTATGCAATTATTATTATTTCTGCATTAGCCATAGGTAGCAACTGTCCTAGGTTGGGTTTTGGGTAGCAAATGTCCTAAAATGTATTATTTGCATGCTTTTTAAAAATGCAAAATGTTCAATTTACTTGTTTCTTGAGAAGTGCAAAATTTTCTATTCACGTGTTTTTGAAATATGCAAAATTTTCTTTTTACATGTTTTTGAAAAGGTGTAAAATATTCTATTTACATGCTTTTCAAAAAGTGTAAAATATTCTAATTCAATGTTTTTGAAAATGTGCTTATGCTAATGTTAATTACGTACGTGTTTTTTAATGTGTAAAATGTTTTATTTGCATGCTTTTTACAAATGCAAAATGTTCAATTTACTTGTTTCTTGAGAAGTGCAAAATTTTCTATTTACATGTTTTTAAAACAGTGTAAAATATTATAATTAAATGTTTTTTAAAAGGTGCTAATGCTAGTGTTAATTACGTACGGGTTTTCGTAATGTGTAAAATGTTTGATTTGCATGTTTTTTTAAAATGCAAAATGTTCAATTTACTTGTTTCTTGAGAAGTGCAGAATTTTCTATTTACGTGTTTTTGAAATCTGCAAAATGTTCTTTTTACATGTTTTTAAAAAGATGTAAAATATTCTATTTACAAACATGTTTTATGAGAAAATTCAGGCAGCGCCTGTGCTGCCTGTGCTGGCCCCACTATTCGACATCCGTCACTACTTGTTTGTTTTAACTGAAGTCAACAAGCTCAACAGTCCTCTGTTTGACCGCGTTTCTCTTTCAGACCAGGGGTCAACATGATTTTTTAAAAAATAGACCTCAGGTGCCTATTGAAAGATTTGTGGTATATAATGACATATATTTTTTCTTGATTTTAACGGTACTCAATATTTATACCATTTATTTTGTAATTTACTACTACAGCGTATAGGCAGTTTTACCTTGTGTACAGTACCGAACGAAGGAATTTCTTTGAGACAAAAATTTGTTTCTATTCAAAAGCCACCATTTTGATTTTATTGATGGTTTTCTTTTGAAAAGCAAAATTTTGTATTAACATGTTTTAAAAAAGTTTAAAATATTTTGTTTACTCGATTCAGACAAGTGCAACATGTTGTATTTACACGTTTCAGAAAAAAGCAAAATTTTCTTTTTACTTGATTCAGAAAAGTGCAAAATGTCTCTTTTACATGTTTTGAGAAAAGTGAAAAAAATTTTATTATCGTGTTTTTGAAATGTAAAAGAAAATTATTTTGCATGTTTTTGAAAAGTCAAAATATTCTTTTTAAATATTTTTGAAAAAATCAAAATGTCCCATTTACATGTTATTTAAAAATTTAAGCAGCGTGGGCAGCCTGCGCTGGCAGCATTATCCGGCCCTTCTTGTGTATTTTGTTTTTATTTAAATATTGTACAGTATGTAAATAATAAATTGCACATAATACTTGTTAAAGTTTATGCAGTTTCATGTTTTCTAAAAACGAGATGGGTATATAGCAATTCCACTATGAAATATTAATCGGGTGTTCAGTATTTATTAAACTACTACGTTCCTTGAACTTTGAACTTCAATTTAGTTAAGACCTTAAAGACGAGTAAAGGAGTAAAACGATTACGAAATTGAGAATTGAGAACGACAAGGGAAAAGGATGATGACAAAAAATTATATTGCATTGTGAAATTTTTCGTAGGTGTATAGTTGTTCAGTTGTTCAATGGTGAGGTTTAATGTTGGTTGGGTGGGTATGTAAATATACTTGCAGTTGTAGAGGTAGAAATCTACGGCTACTATGAACCTTTATACGTCCAACTGTAATTATGAAGTTATGTACTTACCAAGTTGTATTGGTATGATATGAAATATTTTCATTGAAAGGCAGTTAAATTATCTATTTTTCAAAGTACCTAATAATACTGTAGGACACGGGGGAGGGAGAGAAAAGGGATAATGAGGCCATTAGGACTTATTGAGCTCTTTAAGAATTTGTGAGAAGTGAAAGTATGAAAAGGAAAATGACAGGGACCAAGAGTCAAGTTTAAAACTTTTATAATTTTCGTGTTTCAATCAATCAAAAATCAAAATCCTACTTTTTCATTGTCTACATATGTAGCTAATGTACATAATCATAGCTCCGATAATAAGACTTTTACATTAAGGTTCGAATTTAAAGATTGGAAGATATTAATAAATTTTTACACTTCCATAAATGCAATTAATTATACTAATGCTACGCTGCAATATTTATACACATAAATGTCGTCTGTGAAGAACTAAATGACCCATATCCAATTTAAGCTAGAATCAAACGGAGCTATTTCATAAAAACAAAATGAGAAACATGCGTGAAATGTTAGAGTTTTTGAAAAGTGTAAAATTTTCTATTTACATGTTTTTGAAAAGTGTAAAATGTTTTATTTACATGTTTTTGAAAAGAGTAAAATGTTCTATTTACATGTTTTTGAAAAGGGTAAAATGTTCTATTTACATGTTTTTGAAAAGGGTAAAATGTTCTATTTACATGTTTTTGAAAAGGGTAAAATGTTCTATTTACATGTTTTTGAAAAGCGTAAAATGTTCTATTTACATTTTTTTGAAATGTGCAATCTATTCTGTTTAACTGCTTTCAAGACACACTTCAATATTTTTGTAGATCGTACATATTGTTTTTAGCTAAAAATGGAAATGGGTCATTTTGGTTCTTCACTGACGATATCACATTGTATAGACTTGGTCCCGCGTAGGTAATTGGAATAATGCCTACGTGAAAAGTAAAATAGTTTCTGCTGCTACTGTGACTCCAGTTAATGGTAATGCTAATGGTATACTCCCACTTGGGCGCAAAAACAAGTTGGACAAGATAAGTTGAGGGTAAATACGATTAATTGTTTTTGTAATGTGTAAAATGCGTAAAAATTTTGTAAAATATTTGCACGTTTTTTTAAAAATGCAAAATGTTTAGTTTACTAAACTTGTTTCTTGAGAAGTGCAGAATTTTCTATTTACGTGTTTTTGAAATCTGCAAAATGTTCTTTTTACATGTTTTTAGAAAGATGTAAAATATTCTATTTACATGCTTTTAAAACAGTGTAAAATATTCTAATTCAATCTTTTAGAAAAGGTCCAAAATGTTCCACTGACATATTTTTGAAACGTGCAAATTGTTGATACTTTCAGGATCATGGTCATGGTATTTTGTTTTTGGCTAAACATGTATGCGTCATTTGGATTCTTCACAGACGATATCAGCTACATACTATTGATTATGGATATTATTATATATACATGCATTCTACTCTCGACTGTAGACTGTAGCTTCACTTTTAGTTTCACTCCTTTTCTTCAGGTTCGGTTTGGATGTCGGTTTAGGCTTCGGTTTCGGTTTCCAGTATTCGGATTTTTAAAATTGTTCAATTCTCGTCTATTTTAACTGTATAGCTCTTTTTCTCTCTTTCTCTCCCACTCTCCAGTTTTGAATCATCTTTCCTTCAGATTCGGATATCTGCAGCTTTTAACTTAATTCTCGTTTTCTTTTATTTCGCTGTCTTAAACATTTTCCCATTTTTTCCGCCTCTCTATACTCACTTTGAATTTCCATTCTCAAGTGTGTTCCATGGTTCCCGTTCTGTTTTGTCTGAGAGTGAGAAATATTTTGGTCTCTATGTGGCATCGTCGTAGTCATATGAACTGCCGGTTTCTTCAGTCTTCATTTCGTCGGTGTAGGTATTTTAAATGTGGTTTTTGTATTTTCGGATTTTAAGAATTTTGAACCATATTTATTTTTGCGTTATTATTAATTTACGGACCTACGTTGGTAGTTAAAAAAAACATAGTTGAAACGGTGCGGTGGTAAAAGTTTAGTGGGTTGCTTTTTCTATTAGGGGTCGTCCGTAAATGATGTCATCAAAATATTTACAAAATTCTTAGTCCCAGTTTACTCCCCTGTCATTAGATTTTAACCATTGCTCAAATGGCTATCTTTAACACAGTATGTCATCACTGGCCAAGTAGACCCATTGACCCTACCTGTGACATCATTTAAGAATGATTCCTTACGATCTGGACTCCCTTCCATTTTTATTTTTACTGGGCATAGGGAAACCGAAGACCGTAGTTGTAGCTATAAGTTATAGATGCGCTCTATAATATAGCCTTTTAGTTTAGGACAAAGTTGGTTGTTTAGTTAGTAGCCTGGAATTTCCTGGATTTCCTCTCCCGATTCTCTTACAGTTCCCTTTAGAAGACGTGGTGAGAATCTTGGAATTGTTGTGAATTATTAGAATATCTGGAGAATGATGGTGATGCCTGTGAGCAAGCTATAATGCAGCTCGTGCTCGGTCTCAGTCACATTCCACGTCCTCTATGCAGGGCCGGGGCCGGACGAAGGAATTGCTTTTAGGCAGCAATTTGTTTCCAAGTAGAAATCATACCATTTTGATTTTGTTGAAGTTTTTCTTTCGTAAACTAAAACGTTGTATTTGCATTGTTTTTTAGAAGAGTTTAAAATGTTCTATTTACTTGATTCAGAAAATTACAAAATATTCTATTTACACGTTTTGAGAAAAGGGTTAAATGTTTTATTTCCATGTTTTTGAAATGTACAACATAATTTATTTGCAAGCTTTTGAAAAGTGCAAAATATTTTATTTACATACATGTTTTTTGAGAAAATTCAGGCAGCGGGGGCTGCCTGTGCTGGCCCCACTATTCTGTTTCTATGTCTCAACTGAAGCCAACAGGAATTTCCGAGAATCGTTCCTGTGCATTTTATTTATTAGTCTATACTGTTCAGTTTTTCATATGTTCTTATTGATATTGATGCCAATTTACGTAGTAGGTTCGGATGCACTGTGCAAAACGAAACTAACGATAAGCTATGTAGACACTTGCATGTCTCGAGGTTGTTTTGTTTTATTAATAATGTAATCAAAAATAGCAAAGAGGTACTTAAATTTGAAACTGAGGCTATTATTATTATTATTATTAAATGACAGGGGTTTGGTCCCAAAGAGACCAACGCCGCCGAGGCCTTTATAATTATGGCCTATTGCAGACTCCCCCTCAAAAAAAAAAAGCAGAAAAAGAAAAACAAGATCAAATCGCAAGCCTGCCAGTAGAGCGCGAAAACGCCACTAACTGAGCCACCGACGCCTGACCCAACATATCCAATGATATAAGACACCCCCCAAGATAGAGGTTTCTCACAAGTACAAAGGCTGGGCACACAGTCAAATAGTGAATTGGTGTATCATCATCCTCCCCACAGTGCACGCACGTAGGGGAGTCCAACACTCCAATCCTCCAACCGTGAGCTCCCCAAGCCCCATGCCCCGTCACTAGTCCAATCAACCATCTTAATTGATCTCTGGGATAACGCACCAACGACGCATTGCCGTAAAGTGGTGCCGATATCCAGAGCTTGGCCTGCCTACAGTTGCGTAGTCCAGTCCATTGTCTTTCATGCTCACGCCTAGCCCATTGCGCAATTGCGCAGTGAACAGCGGAGAGTGGAACTGGAACAATTGGTCTTGGACCAAACTGCCTACCGCAACTCCCATCATACGAAGCCTTCGCCAGCCTATCCGCCTCCTCATTACCCCTGAAACCCGAGTGTGCAGGGATCCATACTAACACAACCTCACAACCCCTCTCAGCGAGTCTGTTGAGGTTAGTGTGACAGTCCCACACGACACTTGAGACAGTTTAAGGCCTGGACAGTGCTCGCAAAGAACTCTGACTATCACTGAATACTCTAACCGTGAGATCCTCAGTACCATTCTCCAGCAACCAATGGGCCGCCAAGGAGATACCAAGGATCTCACACTGGAATACAGAAGCATCAGCACCAAGATACACAGACGAAGCCATAAGAGTTACTCCCTGGTTTCTGTCCTCAATCACAACTCCACAGCCAGCATTATCACCATCACGTGAGCCATCAGTAAAGCAAACAACCCCACCCCCCAGAAGAGATAGATCACCAGCCCAATCCACCCGCGATCCAAGTTCAACAGTGAACCTCCGATTCTCTAGGCTCTTATACATCCAGTCCACTGGCATCTGAAGAATGGGAACAAAGAAGCCCCACCTCTCACAAATCACAGTATGACTGGTTGAGCCCCCAAACCAAGGATTTTTTGTCCACAAATCCCTCGTTTTCAGCCTATGCATAGACCTAACAGCCACCGCCTTTAGACAGATGTCCAGAGGCGTGAGGCCAATAAGACATTCCATCGCCGCCCTAGGCGTCGATCGAAGCCCACCCGTAATCATAAGGCACGCTTGATGCTGTACCCTACCCAACAAACTGACATAAGAGCTTTTCTTCAGTGCAGGAGCCCAAGCCACAACCCCATACTCCATCACTGGACGGACAAGGGCAGTATAAGTCCATCTAGCCACGGTGGGAGATAGACCCCATTTCCTTCCAACCATGCGTTTGCATCTGGCCAAGGTCACCTGCGACCTGCTCTCCACTGACTTGCAGTGTGGCATCCAGGTCAAGTGCTTGTCCAGTACAACGCCTAAGTACCTAACTGTTCGCCGGATATCCAAGCTCACTCCCCTGTACCTAACAGAAGCAGGACAAAGCCTGGTGTTCCTGGTGAACAGAATCAACTCGGTCTTTTCAGCATTAAGGTTTAATCCCACCTCTACACACCAGTCACTGATAATATCTAGACCATCAGTGACCCGATGTGTGAGTGTGCGGAGCACCATGCCGCTTTGAAGCACCCCTGTGTCATCGGCATACCCCTGTGACAGAGTAGACGACGCCCTTTGACCAAGATTAGTCAAAAGACCATCCATAACTAAGTTCCACAAGAGAGGTGAAATAACCCCACCTTGCGGACACCCTCTTTCCACCTTTAGTTCCCTAGAACAACCACTAATCTCAGACACCACCCTCCTATGTCTAAGACTAAAGTCGATCCACCTTTTCAACAAAGAGCAAATACCAAACCTATCCAATGCTGAAGTTATAGCACTGAATAATACATTGTTGAAGGCCCCTTCAATGTCAGCAAAGGCACCCAGAACCATCAGTCCCGACTCAAGGGCCCTCTCCACATACGCTACTATTCTATGAATAGCCGCATCCGTGGAAAGACCCCTCAAGTACGCAAACTGGTGATTAGCCCTGAGCCTGCTCTTCAACTCAGGTGTTCTGATGTGCCCGTCCACCATTCTTTCCAGGAACTTCAACAAAACAGGAGCTAGCTGTATAGGCCTCCACGAAGAGGCCTTACAGTAGTCTCCCCTACCCGGCTTAGGTAGAAATACTACCCTAGCCACCCTCCAGCACAGCAGTACAGTGCCCAATGCCAAGCAAGCCTGATAAAGAGAAACTAACCGCCCCAAAATCACCGGTAGACTTCTCTGCAATAGCACAGGTTGAATACCGTCAGCCCCCGCAGACTTGTATGGACTAAAACTCCAAACAGCATTCTGCACCTTCCTCTCAGTGATGATCTCTGAGCAGCCATCGAATTCCAGGGAACGCATACCATGATCCATGATAGGTCGCTCCCCACTATCCAGCCGAGGAAAGTGATACCTAAGAAGGGCATCCAGAGTCTCATTCATTGACGTCGTTGACCGATCCGTCACAGCATCATAAACTGACCCTGGAATCCTCGTCAAATTCCCCTCAAGGCTCCTAAGACACTTTACAGCGTCTCCATACTTACTTACACCACCACAAAAGTCGGTCCATGACCTTCGTTTTGCACATCGAACAGCTGACAAATAGACATTGCGAGCTTCCTTATACTCTTGCCAAATTACAGGGTCACGTCCGTGACGACCCACTCTCTTAAAGAGGGTGGTTACACCCACTCGAAGAGCTGTGAGCTCATTTGTCCACCAAGACGCCACCCTGTCCCTTCGTCTATATGTCCTTAAAGGGCATACCTCATCAAGTGATTTCATCATGGCCTCGCCGATAGCATCCGCCTCAGCATTAACATCTTTAACACTGCGCAGCTGCCCATCAGACACCATGTGAACTCTCTCCCTTAAACAAGCAGAGTATCTGCTCCAATCCACTTTCCTAATGTTTCGACAACGAACAGCCACTGGCAAGCCAGCCGAGACGCGGAAACGAATGTACCTGTGATCAGACCCCGATTCCTCGTCTGACACAGCCCATGCGTCAACCCATGACTCAGCCAATCTATTAGCCAGCGTGATGTCGATTACCTCACTCCTGTTAGCTACAACAAACGTAGGAGCACTACCCTGATTCACTACCGAAAAAAAAACTGAGGCTACTGTCTATATAGTCTACAAGCCACAAGCAGTTCTAGGTAGGTATAATTTATTCGGTTCGGTTTACGTTCCGGTTCGGTTCGTTCCTGCATAAAAAATGTTCCGCCTGGTCTCATCGACTCACTATGTTACTGTGTGTGCTTTTTAAGATTTAAGATTTCGAGGCGGATAGAGAATTCAAAATTCAAAATTTTTAGTTTACTTGTTTCTTGAGAAGTGCAGATGCTATCATGTACTATCACTAGTACATGAGTAAATGTCTTAGATGATTTCTGTTTCCAGAGATGAGTGCATTAAATATTTCTTTCTCAAGAATATTTAGTATGGAAATAAAAGCATAAAATGAAGAAAAGATATGATTGTCTTTTCCTTCTAATTTCCAGTTCTCGACTGACTTTATTTCTACAATATTACTACTGATGCTGACTAAAGTCATAACTGAAATAATTCCTTTCCAGGATGTTTGTGTCAAATATTAATTATTTTTGTGGGGGCTGAATAGACACTTCACACTGAGGTGTAAAGTGGCCTTCCCAAGTTTCATATTACATTACATTTCAATTATGCCTATGGAATCATATTCATACATATTATTGCTATAATTGAATTTAAGCTTTTGACCGAAAATATTATTTTACAAGCTAATCGCAATATTTTTTACTTCAATATTCTACCGTAATTTATAACATAGGAGAATAGAATTTCTTATTATATACTAGTTCATTCACTCTCTTGTGTTCTGCTAGAATGAGCATACGCTGCATATCCAGAGACCAAAGGAATGTACATACACAGCATAATATATTATTACATTTAATTCATTATATTACTATAGCATACATAATTCATATATTATACTGTAAACATCATATTCTCATATTATGTATATGGGAACACCCTCTCTCATTATTTTGTTCGTATTCTTCCTACACTGGGGCATTTTTCAAGTTCATTCCTTGAATTCATCCAGCGGAAGGTAAGTAAACAACCTTGGCGCAAGAAGTTTATAACCTGCTACAATATTACCGGCAACATCCCTTGTTAATTGTATATCTGCTTCATTGCCAGGCCGTGTGTCCTTCTTGTCTTCAAGCATACTTGCTGTTGGAGCTGCAGAAGGAGTCACTGAGGCGACGGATGCTTTGGAATCTACATCTGAGGATGGTTTCTTTCTTTCTGCTTCCTAGGGGCGTGTAAACCAGAAGAGGCGAGTAGATCTGTTTTTTCGAGTCCATAGTATGTAGGCTCCTAGAATCACCACTATTGTCCCAATAATCCAGAGAAAAATAGTCGTCCAAGAAAAGTAACTCTGTATCATTCGTCCATATTTCAGGCTGCATCGGTTCCTCTTTAAACGTTTCATTTAATCTGTCCACATCTAAATCAGGAGAGAGATGCCACTGTATAGAATTCAAGACCACAGGATCCTCTCGTTCAATGAAAATCAGATCAAATAAGTTTCCTCTATATGTCTCGTTCAGTACTGTAAAAGGTGTGCTTATAGGCAACGTAAATACACCGTTAGTACAATTAATCATTCTATTAGTTAAGTAAATGGTGAGGCCGGGACAATATAAATTATATCGTTCATCAAAGGCTTTAATTTGGAGTGCATCCTCTAAATCGTGTGTAGTAGTGTTGTGGCATTGTGAAATTTTATAGAAATTTGTGGCTCCTCGGAAAGTGCTTCTGGGTTTGCATTTTTGGTGCGTTGTTGCAATAACTCTATTTTTAAATTGCAGGTCAAGCCCAGTATCATAGACACAGTCTTCTTTAATAGATATCAACACATTTCTGGGTCCGATATAATCCAACCAACATGTTCTACTTCCATCTTTCATCATAAAAGTAAAAGGATCTGCCTCCACTACTGTTAAATTAGGATTCACTAGAGGCACAATGAAATTTAAATAAAGCATTTTTCCATGTGAATCACTTTTGCAGGAGCGGAACTCTGCCATTTCCAGGGGACAGTTCGCACCACACGGTAATGTGAAGTTTAAGTAATCAAAAAGTCTATCATTCATTTTTCCCTGTCGCCAGAGCTTTTGGGTATGTTTAATTACGTCCTCACTTAACACTAATCTCGATACGAGATAATCCATATCGTATTCCATTTCTTCTCTTTCAAGTGAAAAATCTTCTAATTCTCCGTGTATTCTATTAATATCCTTTATTATTGTAATCATATGAAGTCGAAGAGCTTCCATGTCGGTCGATTGTTTCATAACCCGTTTTTCTAGAATATTAAATTTTTCTTTCATTGATTGCAGGTGTCCACCATTCACTGAGGATTGATGGGCTGCTTTGAATGACATTCTATGTCCGGCACTGAACATCACAAATATCGTTGTCATCGCTATAGCCGTGAAGATGAATCGCTTCTCTCTTTTCTGGACGATGGTATTATTATTTGTGGGTACTACTCCAGTGGGACATATCGTTTTAATTGTTGATTTGAAGGTGCGTGCATATTCCTTATCGCATTTCTCCCTTAAATGATTGTGACTCTTAATATTTCTATTAATTACCGAATCTTCATGCTGAGTGTTGTTGAAGGGAAGTATTAATTCGCATGGCGAAATTAGTTTGATTTGCAGATGAACCGTGTTATATCCACTCACCGCGGGATGAGAAGATCGCCTCTATATTACAGGGGAACCTTCCTCAATTTTATACGGCATTCCACCTCCAATCAAGCTCAACAAGAATAATAGAATTAGCATAGGAAAACTAAATAGGGTTTTTGTGAGTGAAGTTTTTTAATTGTCGTTCCCTTTGTTCCCAGGTTAATTCACGGCCCATTCGAAAATGTTTTAAATTTTCTGTCTCTTCATCGAGTAGACTAGGTAGGAATATACCCGCCTGATCGTGTTGCCATTTTCTTTGCACGGGCGTATCTGCATTATAAATACGTCTCTGAGCAGCAGCTATTTCAGCTATTAATTCTGCTTCTACAGCCTCCTCATTGAATTTCGGAATGGTTATTAATTCCTCTCCAAGAGTGATCGCTGTTTCCTCTTCCGTACCCCATTCGTCCATGTCCATGCGCCACTTCCACGTGTGACCGGGGACGAGCATTTCCGATATTGGAGTTTAGTTCCTATCAGTAGGCGGAAATAATTGCCCTACATTTTGCAATGGATTGTTGTGACCATTTTCCAAATTTTTATCCATGTACTCCATAAGTGCTTGGACTCTGGGAATTTGGGCTTTATTTTCTTCATCAACATCATTGACGAGTCTTATCAACGTCAGTAAATGATAATGACGGGGACTTGCGAGACTTTTGGTCAGTAAGTCTGCTGCCAAGTTCACCGTTTTCCTATGACGCAGTACGACTTGTCCTGTATCCACTAATTCTCGTACCCAAAATATACGTACTTGTACATGTTTCGTTTGTTCATGGTGCCTATTTTTACTATAAATCAACTGTAGTCCTGAGGCAGAATCAGTCCACTGATTTATGGGTTCGTACCAGTTGCGTCCTCTCATGTCGCCTAATAAATTATGCACCCACAGTCCTATTTTAGAACCAGTATTGATTCCGTATACTTCAGATACACAGGTAGACATGGCGATAAGGTTTTCTTTTTTACATCTCCAGTCAATAGGGCTACCATTGAGAAGTATTACTACTCCCATCACGGATCTTGCTTTACTAGCTCCCGTGGCAAATCCTGCATCGGATTGAACTTCCAGTATTAGTAGTCCTTCGGGCTGTCTATAATAGCGAATACTGTAGTCTCTTGTATGATATAGATATCTCAAAACTCTCAGTGCTGCGTAATAATGACCTTGGTCATATTTCGTGAAGTGCTGAGACAACCTTTGCACAGGATATGCTATATCTGGCCTTGTAATTCTACAGATAAACAATAGGGATCCAACTAATGATTGGTAGGGTAGAGCCATTTCAGCTTCCCATTCCCCTTCCCTATCCGGGTTAAAATCCTGAGTCATTGGTGTTTTGGGATCATACGAGTCTTCCTGTTGGAATTTAAATGTTGTTTCAACAATTTTTGACTTCCGATTTATCTTGATGTAGTTTCGCATTATCTTAACATCCATACCAAGAAATTTAGTAATTAATTTCGTTTGCTTCATCTCGAATTCCTTACTTAGCGTGTCCCTTAAAAAATCGAGATCTTCATCGTATTTAGATGTTGCTAGTGAGTCATCTACAAACCAGGCAGTTTTCACTGTATGTTGTCTCTCATCTCCTTCGACTTTCCAGTGTTTAGTATAGAGGCAAGGGTCATACGGGCTCCGTCTGTAGGATCGCTCTTTCATGAATTTCTGCACGAGTAGGGCGAATAATCGAGGGCTTTCTAAAAATCCATATAGAGCTTTTCTAAGTATAAGTACATACTCGTCGCCTTGATTGAATCCCTGAGGTTGCATCATATATGGTTGTTCACCTGCTGGTATTTCTGCATATGTAAAGGCTTGTTTAATGTCAAATTGTCGTACACACAGTCCTTTTGCAGCTGCTTCAGCAAGCATAATACGGAAAGTATCGTACCTTGCCGTGGGGGCAAACGTCTCCTTTTTCCCGTCGGAATTATCCTGCATGTCGCCTCTTACACAGAGTCGAGCTTTAAAAGTATCAGTGTCCTTTTTATACGTGTATACCCATCTACAGGGTAGGACCTGATATCGAATGTCTTTGCGAAGTTCTGCTGTCGGTGGTTTGGGTGGTCGTTTGACTACATCCCATGTTCCTGCGGCTAAAAGAGATTCCCACTCTTCCTCCATAGCTTCCCACCATTCTTCCCTGTCTACAGATTCAGTAGCTTCCTTGAAAGATTGCGGCACTATTACTGGTCTAGCAAAATCTCTATGGACTGTCTCTCTGTAATTTGTGTCTGGGCCCGGGGCTGCCATAAATGCTTCTTTACCTATAACATAATCTTTGTGCCATCCCGGTTCCTTTCTGGTACGTGTAGTTCTTCTAACTGCGCCCTCCCTAATCGTTGCTCCATTACTGGCGCTTGTAGACGCTACTGGCTCTACAATTACTTCATAGTCTTCTAATTCTTCATCTATGGGATTAGTTGGAGTTGGGGTGCGTATTAAACGTTCTATATTGTCGCCATCCTCAGAGTCTGGTGCCGGCGGCGTATTTGTAGTACGTCGTTGACCCGTGTTAGGCATCTAAAGTGGTGTGTCAATAATCCATGGATCATTTCTGACTAGTGACTGTCGCCGTTCACCCTCTGGGACATTGATTTCTTCGAAATCAGATTCGTCTCCCAAATCCATGACTAGACAGTCATCATCGCTATCTACATTATCCACAACTGTACTAGGGGTAGACAATGGTTGCGGTGGTTTTGGCACAACTGGCGGAATTTCCTGTCGCCATGGCGTTTGTGTCCTTGCTCAATCAAAATCCGGACAGTTAGGGTCATAGGCATCTGGAGTTAAAGGTCTCCTGGCCTGTGTATTGGCTGAAGTCTGTTGCAGACGTCGCTCTTGAATTGCAGGGAGTCGTTGACGTAAATCGCGTTCACTTTCTCTCACTTCCCTGATGCTATAGATATTGCTTCTATTGCGGAAAAGATGCTGTGGGGGGGGGCATGTGGAGGTAAACGGGACTCAAAGAAATCTACGTTTGTCGACCAAAAATATTCACTCTTCTTGGGATCGTAGATGCGATAGTATTTTGTGGACTCTGAGTAACCCATAAAGAGTCCATCTCTCGTTTTGCCGTCCCATTTATTTTCCAATAATTTCTGTTTGGAACATGGACATCCCCATATTTTCAGGTGATTCCAGTTTACTTTAAATCCTGTCATCTGTGTGTGAGGAGTCTCAGTATTTTTCTCATCTCCTTGCACTACACGGTTCCATAAGTAAGATGCTGTATGTACTGCGTCCTGCCAGAATCTCGTTTGTATATTCGATTCTTCGAGCAGGGAGACAGCCGTCTCTTTCACAGTGCGGACTTCCCGTTCAACTCTCCCGTTGGCCTCGAAGCATGCCACTGGAGTTTTCTTATGTATGATTCCCTGTTCTTTACAGAATTGTTCCATGACAGTGTTGCAAAATTCTGTGCCGGCATCCGTCTGAATAAACCGCACTTTATTGCCATGTCGTTGATTGTTTATCCAGGCTACAAAGTCTATAATGGACTGAACAATTTCAACTCCCAGCTTCGTATCATGAAATGTGACTTTTCTGTACGCTGAGACATGGTCTTTCATAACTAGAAAATACTTGTTTTTCTGGTTAGAATTTTCACATGCATATGCTTAATCGCAATGAATGTACTCGCCCACTTTTAATCCTTTTTCTGGTGCTGTGGGGAAGGATCGGCGTGTTGCCTTCGCTCTGTGACGGACTATACAGTCATGCTTGGGTTCCAATTCATAACCTTCGTTCAATGTCGCTGCACCCAAACGGATTGTTTTCTTTAAATAATCATAGTTGATATGTCCTAGGCGTTCATGCCAACGATTAATTTTCAGTATGGATAATCCTCTTGCCGCAAGACAAGGTGAGAGCTTTGTTGCTGGACGAAAAAGCATAACTAGTTGGCCTGCTTTGTCCTTCTTTTCTTTGACAGTTTGTCCTATGAAGGTATACTTTTTGTTTTGCTTATTTGTCTCACTTGCGTGGTAAAACTTAATTCCTTCATCATCGCCTATATACTTGTAGATTCCCTCCCGAACGATACGCGTAAGAGAAAACAAGTTGGCGGCTCCTGATAAATACCTTACACCAGTTAAGACTTGCGGCTCCCAATTTTTCTCGTTATATGCTAATACCACCACTGTCCCATGTCCTGGGGAATGGAATAACGAATTGTCGGCAAGTTTTATTGGTCTTGGTTTATCCCAGTTGTAAAATTCCGTGAACCAGTCATAGCGTCTACACAAATGCATATTAGCACCTGAATCACAGGGCCATATGAAGTGGTCTCGGACAGCCGTATATCCACTTTCTAATCCTCTGAAGAAGTTATTATGGACAATTTGGGGAATTTCCTTTCGGGGTTCCTTTTGTGATCTGTGTTCATCAGAATCATCTATAATGGCTTGAAGCGCGGTCATGTCATAGACGTCGGGCATAGCTCTCATCATAAATGCCGTATCAGTTACGTTATGCACGTATCTGTGATGTTCCCTGTCCGGGACTTCATGGCAGTTTTCGATTAAATTTTCATAATCCTGTTGTACAGGTCTAGCCATGTATGCAAATGGAAAATTGGATAATAAGTCCTGTCTTTCTTTTATAATCCTCTGCCTTTCCTTTGCTTCGTCTACTATTTTTAATCCGTTCAAAATACGGTAATAGTTCAGAAATGGTTCTGGTCGGCCTTGGGCTTCATCCTCCCATTCGGCGTCCATGCATTGAGCATACCAACTCGTCTCTCTACGCGGGGATTTATGAGGGTGTACATACATATCATCATGAGAAGGGGCTGAACAATGTACATTTTCAATTGTGTCATTCACTTCCATGGCTAGATGCGCTCTATCATTTCCTTGAGGTCGGGATTGATTGTTGTTCACATTACCCTGTCCTTTCGTGGCCCTGGGCTGGGTATTATTCATTTGCCCTACAGCACCGGGTCCGGGGTTATTATTCCCACGTCCGGCCGCCCTACGAGCAGCTCGGTTTCCGTCCGGATGTGGAGTTCTTCCACGTCCTCTCTTACCCTGGTTGCCTCTCTGTTGCCCTCCCGAAGGTCCCTGACCTCTCCCATCTCCTGGTGAAGGGTTATTAAAGGGTCTGTTACCACGTGGTGGAATTCAGGGTTTGCCTGCCTGTTTTCGACGACAACGGGATTCTTTGTGGCCTGTAATTTGACAAAAGCTACAAGTTCCCTGAAACGGTGTCTCACTGGGGTTGCGTCGTTCATTCGGAGGGGGTGCATCACAATCATACATATTGTGGAATTTTTCTATGTCCTCCTGTTCTTTATCGAACTTATTCCTTCTTTTATTCCAATTTTTACCCACTGCCTGGGCCATGAATGCTACTGCAGGTTCCATCCCGTCTATGACGTATTGAAATTCTTTCGCTTTATCATGTTCTTTCAACAATTTTAATAATTTCTTGGGTGTTTTCTTTTCAACCGCTCGCCATGAGGTCATGAACGCGTTATATCTAGGAAGTTTATTTAACCTCGTAGTCGTGAAGAAGATTAAATCGTCATCCTTCACGTCACCCTGTGAGACGGCCGTGCCACTTTCGATAACCCATACCCGCATTAAGCTTCGGGAATTCTATCGGCGGTGCAATAAATCGCTGAGACATACCTACAATATGGTCCACCTTTGTTTCCAAATTTGTGATATACTCTTGATAATTTTTTTCCAATGTGCCTATCTCCTCTCTATGTTCTCCTATCAGTGCGTTGTAATAAGTGTGAACTCTCTGTATTTCCGCTGCAAAATGTGTATTTGCTGCTGCGAGTACACGCTGATGATCATTGATTAATACTGTCGTACCCTGATTTGATGTTGCTATGGTACTATTTCCCGGGTAATTAGGTACAGTAGGTGCCGTTATATTTTTCGTCGATGCTTGCGACGTTCCTGACGGACCTTGGTTTTGACCTGACATAATAATCGAAAATAAATTTCAAGGGAATTAAATATTTTTCTACCTTTCTAAATGCAAAAATATTTATATAGCAATTAATTAAATAGTATTTCACAATATACTTGTTTTTTAACAGTGTGATTCGAGTAATTTATTTATACAAAATCTTACTTTCAGATTTGTCTTTTGTGGATATGAAAAATAATTCGTCACTTTTGATAACTTAATTCCAGTGATACGCACAAGTATAAGTGAACAAGTTCTGTTTATCGTAGAACTGTCACAATTTGGCTAATAGCCGAGTAGAAATTAAAAACCCAGCGCCAGGGAATGTAAATTATTAGTTCTGTTCAAATCGGTATTATTTCTTTAATCAAGAAATGGAATGAAGAATGTTTCTTTTTCAAGATTAAATTTCTTTTGCAAAAAAATTTCTTTCACTCTCCAAGTTGAGTGAGCACTGACGGACAAAAAATTTGAAATTTTCAGAAAATTAATTTTCTAAAAACCGAATTCGCTTTGTGTCAGTTTGTTTAAGTGTCTGATAACGTGCTATCATGTACTATCACTAGTAAATGAGTAAATGTCGTAGATGATTTCTGTTTCCAGAGATGAGTGCATTAAATATTTCTTTCTCAAGAATATTTAGTATGGAAATAAAAGCATAAAATGAAGAAAAGATATGATTGTCTTTTCCTTCTAATTTCTAGTTCTCGACTGACTTTATTTCTACAATATTACTACTGAAGCTGACTAAAGTCATAACTAAAATAATTCCTTTCCAGGATGTTTGTGTCAAATATTAATTATTTTTGTGGGGGCTGAATAGACACTTCACACTGAGGTGTAAAGTGGCCTTCCCAAGTTTCATATTACATTACATTTCAATTATGCCTATGGAATCATATTCATACATATTATTGCTATAATTGAATTTAAGCTTTTGACCGAAAATATTATTTTACAAGCTAATCACAATATTTTTTACTTCAATATTCTACCGTAATTTATAACATGGGAGAATAGAATTTCTTATTATATACTAGTTCATTCACTCTCTTGTGTTCTGCTGGAATGAGCATACGCTGCATATCCAGAGACCAGAGGAATGTACATACACAGCATAATATATTATTACATTCAATTCATTATATTACCATAGCATACATAATTCATATAATATACTGTAAACATC
Source organism: Dicyrtomina minuta (assembly GCA_949802685.1). NCBI lineage: Eukaryota > Metazoa > Arthropoda > Collembola > Symphypleona > Dicyrtomidae > Dicyrtomina > Dicyrtomina minuta. The sequence continues at coordinate 224,568 of CATKUY010000222.1, forward strand.
ATATTCTCATATAATGTTTATGGGAACAGCAGAATTTTCTATTTACATGTTTTTAAAAATTGTAAAATGTTCTAATTCCAAGTTTTTTAAAAGTGCAAAATATTCTATTTAAATGCTTTCGAGACACGTTTCAATATTTTTGTATATAGTGGATATTGTTTTTAGCTACAAGTGGATTTGGGTCATTTTGGTTCTTCACAGACGATATGAAGGTTATAGGCGGCTGTTGCTTTTCGCCCAAAATTTTGCTTTGACGCTTTTTTGACGTATAAGCCTAGGGCGCTGTTCTGCAGCAGCTACCGGTGCGGTACCGGTACCAGCACTGGTACTGCTACCGGTGTACCGGTTGGGGTGGAAGCATAAATATAAGGAGAGAGTTACCTTTTGAGCATCGCCGACGAATGCGAAAGCTATTTCGTTTTCTTGTGAAGTTTGTAGACCATTCATCTCATTTATGTTGGAGAGACTTGACGTGTGATTCTGTCCAGCCAGTGTCTTATAGTCTCTCCACAAATACATTTTCTATTTCCTCCCGCACATTATTTTTTTTCCCTCTTTCTTCTTGTCACAATCCCCGAGAAAGTCTTTGGGAGTATAATTTATTGACAGAGGCCTTTACTGAATTGTGGCCGGGCTGTTGTTGCTCCCTATCCACGATAAAGCTCAAGTCTTGAAGGCTTTCGTGAAGACCTCTCGATCTCATGGATAATGTAGGTAGCGAGAAGGAAATAAAAAGTACGCACTCATATTTCCTAGGATCTTAGTTCATCTAACAGACAACAGTAGCCATCTGACTGAAAAGAAGAAGACCCAAGGAAAGAGATGACAAATGAAGACTCAACTCATCTATCCTCCTATCTGTGGACTGGGAGCCGTGGATGGAACTCGAAGAAGCTAAGCCCTAAAGCGAGATGCCAAACCCAGAATCAAGCAGGAAGACGGAAAGGCGAGGAGTCCTCAGCAGTGAGAAAAACAGATTGAAATTGAAAGGAACGAGAGGCTACGCTCTTCATTGCTTAAAATTAAATTCGGTTGTTCGTAAAATTTCCCGTGGGGAAAAAAGGAAGAAGATGGAGACTCCACGGATCCGCCGATTACAAAAGGATCAACCCCATAGTCCGTGTTGGTGTAAAAAAAATCCTAAAAATAAAGAAACCCATTAGTGTGAAAATTTGTACATCTTCATATTTTTGTTGGCATTTGTCTCCGTGTTCTTCATTCCTCTCTACGAGTTTTGTATTTGATTATTTTAACTAAATTAATTCGAGGTCGAGTGACTAAAATATAAATTCTGTAAACCTATGTAAGTTGTGAACTCACCTGTAATTCAACCTGGATCTGGAACTCCTTTAGTATCGCTGCAGTAGTACTCGTAAGATTACGTATTGTAAAATTATTAAGTGTAAACCGTTGGGCGAAAACCAAAAAAGAAATACAAATCAAATATAACCGTAATCTTGTAGCTCTCAGCCTCATGCTAAAGAGAAAAGTATCATTTTCATTTCACTTTATATATTTTCACTTTCCTCATTGAATTTAACCCTCCCATAAGTAAGCTATTTTGAAACTTTTGGCCCCCAAAACTTTTTTAATAGCTATTTTAGTAAAAATCCAATATAGCAGATTAGTGAGCTTTTGTAGCACGCATAATTTGACGTTGGCGTTGTTGTCAATTTTGACTAAAATAGAAGAGCTTGCTGTCACGTGGTATCCAAAATTTGCGAACTTAACTTTTTTAAATTTTTTTCTGTAAGCCTCTTGAAATGCCTAATCATGCCATTTTGCACATTTTTTATTTTAACTGTGATTTTGAACACGAAATTAGTTACGATTTGCAAATCAACGTTGGTTTTGCACTTTTTTGAAATCATTTTTCTTCTTAACAAGGACCTCTAAAGCTCAGTGGCTCATTACGTAGGTACTATCAACAGCTACATTTTTTGTGTGCTTACCTTTTTTGTGTCTGTAATAGTCACAGCGCTACGGAACCGTGAATGACACCCAAAATTTCATTGTTGATCAAAAATTATTTTTGATGCTGCCGCCAAAGTTTTAAACGCATAGCCACGTGCAATACCTCATTCATAAGCCATAAAAAATCTGCACAAGCAAGTGCAATTGTAACGTTTTGCATGTGCTATTTTAGCCAATTTTTAAAACACTTTACATTTTACTATTTATATTTAACGTTGCGGCGGCATTTTAAATTTAGGCGTGCTATTTCTTTTTGACAATTCAAATAGACTAATCCTATTGCTTGGAGCGTACATTGTCAAATTTTTTGTAAAAATGCAGGCACATGAAATTTTCGCATGACAAGTCAAGCATTAATTTTTTGGAATTTTACACAAATCTCAGAGCTTATTAGGCTAAGAGTTTCGAAAACCAGGAGTATTCAGCACCTGTACAGCCTTTACCATTGTGCATATAAATGATTAATCTGAGTGCAGTTAAGCAAAAAATAAATGCACTGGTGAAAATTGACCAAGCTTGAACAAAGGAGGGTTAAAAGAATTTGGCTAATTTTTCCCAAAACTAAACAAAAGCAGCTAATCCACATTTCAGTTGCTTCATAAATTGCTTTAATTATATTATGCAATATGCAGGTCAAAAAACTAAAAATAATTTAAACGCAAAACTACGAAATTTTAGTTTTTGCTTCTAACCCTCCCATAAGTAAGCTATTTTGAAACTTTTGACCCCCAAAGCTTTTTAAATTGCTATTTTGGTAAAAATCCAATATAGCAGATTAGTGAGCTTTTGTAGCACGCACAATTTGACTTTGGCGTTGTTGCCAATTTTGACTAAAATAAAAGAGCTTGCTGTCACGTGGTATCCAAAATTTGCGAAATTACCTTTTTTATATTTTTTTCTGTAAGCCTCTTGAAATGCCTAATCATGCCATTTCGCACATTTTTTATTTCAACCGTGATTTTGTACAGGAAATTAGTTCTGATTTGCAAATCAACGTTGGTTTTGCACTTTTTTGAAATCATTTTTCTTCTTAACGAAAAACTCTAAAGCTTAGTTGTTCATTACGTAGGTACTATCAACAGCTACATTTTTTGTGGGCTTACCTTTTTTGTGTCTGTAATAGTCACAGCGCTACGGAACCGTGAATGACACCCAAAATTTCATTGTTGATCAAAAATTATTTTTAATGCTGCCGCCAGAGTTTTAAACGCATAGCCAAGTGCAATACTTCATTCATAAGCTATTAAAAATCTGCACAAGCAAGTGCAATTGTAAAGTTTTGCATCTGCTGTTTTAGCCAATTTTTAAAACACTTTACATTTTACTATTTATATTTAACGTTGCGGCGGCATTTTGAATTTAGGCGTCCTATTTCTTTTTGACAATTCAAATAGACTAATCCTATTGCTTGGAGAGTACATTGTCACATTTTTGTAAAAATGCAGGCACATGAAATTTTCGCATGACAAGTCAAGCATTCATTTTTTGGAATTTCACACAAATCTCAGAGCTTATTAGGCTAAAAGTTACGCAAACCAGGAGTATCCAGCACCTTTACAGCCTTCATCATTGTGCATAAAAATAAATGATCTGAGTGCAGTTAAGCAAGAAATAAATGCACTGGTGAAATTTTACTAAGCTTGAACATAAGAGGGTTGAAAAAATTTGGCCAATTTTTTCAAAAACTAAACAAAAGCAGCTAATCCACATTTCAGTGGCTTCATAAATTGCTTTAATTATATCATGCAATATGCAGGTGAAAAAACTAAAAATTTTTGAAACGCAAAAATAGGAAATTTTAGTTTTTGCTTCTTACCCTCCCATTTAAGCTATTTTGAATTTTTTGGCCCCCAAAACCTTTTAAATTGCTATTTTGGTAAAAATCCAATATAGCAGATTAGTGAGCTTTTGTAGCACGCACAATTTGACTTTGGCGTTGTTGCCAATAATGACTAAAATAGAAAAGCTTGCTGTCACGTGGTATCCAAAATTTGCGGAATTAAATTTTTTAAATTTTTTTCTGTAAGCCTCTTGAAATGCCTAGTCATGCCATTTCGCACATTTTTTAATTTAACTGTGATTTTGTACAGGAAATTGGTTCCGATTTGCAAATCAACGTTGGTTTTGCACTTTTTTGAAATTATTTTTCTTTTTAACGAGGAACTCTAAAGCTCAGTGGCTCATTACGTAGGTACTATCAACAGCTACATTTTTTGTGTGCTTACCTTTTTTGTGTCTGTAATAGTCACAGCGCTACGGAACCGTGAATGACACCTAAAATTTCATTGTTGATTAAAAATTATTTTTAATGCTGCTGCCAGAGTTTTAAACGCATAGCCACGTGCAATACTTCATTTATTAGCCCTTAAAAATTTGCACAAGCAAGTTTAATTGTAAAGTTTTGCATCTGCTATTTTAGCCAATTTTTAAAACACTTTACATTTTACTATTTATATTTAACGTTGCGGCGGCATTTTGAATTTAGGCGTCCTATTTCTTTTTGACAATTCAAATAGACTAATCCTATTGCTTGGAGAGTACATTGTCACATTTTTGTAAAAATGCAGGCACATGAAATTTTCGCATGACAAGTCAAGCATTCATTTTTTGGAATTTCACACAAATCTCAGAGCTTATTAGGCTAAAAGTTACGCAAACCAGGAGTATCCAGCACCTTTACAGCCTTTATCATTGTGCATAAAAATAAATGATCTGAGTGCAGTAAAGCAAGAAATAAATGCACTGGTGAAATTTTACTAAGCTTGAACATAAGAGGGTTAAAAAAATTTGGCCAATTTTTTCCAAAACTAAACAAAAGCAGCTAATCCACATTTCAGTGGCTTCATAAATTGCTTTAATTATATCATGCAATATGCAGGTGAAAAAACTAAAAATATTTCAAACGCAAAAATAGGAAATTTTAGTTTTTGCTTCTAACCCTCCCATTTAAGCTATTTTGAAACTTTTGGCCCCCAAAACCTTTTAAATTGCTATTTTGGTAAAAATCCAATATAGCAGATTAGTAAGCTTTTGTAGCACGCACAATTTGACTTTGGCGTTGTTGCCAATAATGACTAAAATAGAAAAGCTTGCTGTCACGTGGTATTCAAAATTTGCGGAATTAAATTTTTTAAATTTTTTTCTGTAAGCCTCTTGAAATGCCTAATCATGCTATTTTGCACATTTATTATTTCAACCGTGATTTTGTACAGGAAATTAGTTCTGATTTGCAAATCAACGTTGGTTTTGCACTTTTTTGAAATTATTTTTCTTCCTAACGAGAAACTCTAAAGCTCAGTTGCTCATTACGTAGGTACTATCAACAGCTACATTTTTTGTGGGCTTACCTTTTTTGTGTCTGTAATAGTCACAGCGCTACGGAACCGTGAATGACACCCAAAATTTCATTGTTGATCAAAAATTATTTTTAATGCTGCCGCCAGAGTTTTAAACGCATAGCCAAGTGCAATACTTCATTCATAAGCTATTAAAAATCTGCACAAGCAAGTGCAATTGTAAAGTTTTGCATCTGCTGTTTTAGCCAATTTTTAAAACACTTTACATTTTACTATTTATATTTAACGTTGCGGCGGCATTTTGAATTTAGGCGTCCTATTTCTTTTTGACAATTCAAATAGACTAATCCTATTGCTTGGAGAGTACATTGTCACATTTTTGTAAAAATGCAGGCACATGAAATTTTCGCATGACAAGTCAAGCATTCATTTTTTGGAATTTCACACAAATCTCAGAGCTTATTAGGCTAAAAGTTACGCAAACCAGGAGTATCCAGCACCTTTACAGCCTTTATCATTGTGCATAAAAATAAATGATCTGAGTGCAGTAAAGCAAGAAATAAATGCACTGGTGAAATTTTACTAAGCTTGAACATAAGAGGGTTAAAAAAATTTGGCCAATTTTTTCCAAAACTAAACAAAAGCAGCTAATCCACATTTCAGTGGCTTCATAAATTGCTTTAATTATATCATGCAATATTCAGGTGAAAAAACTAAAAATATTTCAAACGCAAAAATAGGAAATTTTAGTTTTTGCTTCTAACCCTCCCATTTAAGCTATTTTGAAACTTTTGGCCCCCAAAACCTTTTAAATTGCTATTTTGGTAAAAATCCAATATAGCAGATTAGTAAGCTTTTGTAGCACGCACAATTTGACTTTGGCGTTGTTGCCAATAATGACTAAAATAGAAAAGCTTGCTGTCACGTGGTATCCAAAATTTGCGGAATTAAATTTTTTAAATTTTTTTCTGTAAGCCTCTTGAAATGCCTAATCATGCTATTTTGCACATTTATTATTTCAACCGTGATTTTGTACAGGAAATTAGTTCTGATTTGCAAATCAACGTTGGTTTTGCACTTTTTTGAAATTATTTTTCTTCCTAACGAGAAACTCTAAAGCTCAGTTGCTCATTACGTAGGTACTATCAACAGCTACATTTTTTGTGGGCTTACCTTTTTTGTGTCTGTAATAGTCACAGCGCTACGGAACCGTGAATGACACCTAAAATTTCATTGTTGATCAAAAATTATTTTTAATGCTGCCGCCAGAGTTTTAAACGCATAGCCAAGTGCAATACTTCATTCATAAGCTATTAAAAATCTGCACAAGCAAGTGCAATTGTAAAGTTTTGCATCTGCTATTTTAGCCAATTTTTAAAACACTTTACATTTTACTGTTTATATTTAACGTTGCGGCGGCATTTTAAATTTAGGCGTCCTATTTCTTTTTGACAATTCAAATAGACTAATCCTATTGCTTGAAGCGTACATTGTCACATTTTTTGTAAAAATGCAGGCACATAAAATCTTCGCATGACAAGTCAAGCATTTATTTTTTGAAATTTCACACAAAAATCAGAGCTTATTAGGCTAAGAGTTACGCAAACCAGGAGTATTCAGCACCTTTACAGCCTTTATCATTGTGCATTAAAATAAATGATATGATTGCAGTTAAGCAAGAAATAAATGCACTGGTGAAAATTCACCAAGCTTGAACAAAGGAGGGTTGAAAGAATTTGGCTAATTTTTCCCAAAACTAAACAAAAGCAGCTAATTTACATTTCATTGGCTTTAAAAATTGCTTTAATTTTATTATGCAATATGCAGGGCAAAAAACTAAAAATATTTTAAACGCAAAAATACAAAATTTTAGTTTTTGCTTCTAACCCTTACATAAGTTTTCTATTTTGAAACTTTTGGCCCCAAAAACTTTTTAAATAGCTATTTTGGTAAAACCCAATCTAGCAGATTAGTGAGGTTTTGTAGCACGCACAAATTGACGTTGGCGTTGATGCCAATTTTGACTAAAATAGAACAGCTTGCTGTCACGTGGTATCTAAATTTGCGAAATTACCTTTTTTATATTTTTTTCTATAAGCCTTCTGAAATGCCTTATCATGTCATTTCGCACATTTTTTATTTCAACCGTGATTTTGTACAGAAAATTATTTCCGATATGCAAATCAACGTTGGTTTTGCACTTTTTTGAAATCATGCTTCTTCTTAACGAGGAACTCTGAAGCTAAGTGGCTCATTACGTAGGTACTATCAACAGCTACATTTTTTGTGTGCTTACCTTTTTTGTGTCTGTAATAGTCACAGCGCTACGGAACCGTCAATGACTCCCAAAATTTCATTTGATCAAAAATTATTTTTAATGCTGCTGCCAGAGTTTTGAACGCATAGCCACGTGCAATACCTCATTCATAAGCTCTTGAAAATCTGCACAGGCAAGTGCGATTGTAAAGTTTTGCATCAGCTATTTTAGCCAATTTTTAAAACACTTTACATTTTACTATTTAGAAAAAAGAAGAAAAGTAAACATTTATTTACAACTGGCGTCACTATTACGCTTGCCATTTAGACACAGTAAGAACAAAAGACATCTTTCAAAAATAATTATGATTTTCCAATTCAAAGATATAAATCAACATTATAAAATTAGCTATGAGACAAATTCATATTATATAAATGATTATGAGCAATTCGGCAGGATCCTCTAATTGTAGCAACTACTATTTCTTGTATCATTCTTGAAGGGAGTCGCATTTCTTTACGAAATGATTCAAAGAAACCAGTAATAGTACCCCTAGCTCCAACAAGAAGTCCCACTACTTCCAATTTCTTAAGTTTGTACTTGTCCAGAAAATACAGAATACATGGGTTATAATGGGCTTGTTTTTCAATATTCACCTCCTCTGCTTGCGTTAAAGACTGCTCCATACGAATTGTTGGGTCCAGAATATACCCAGTCTTCAAATCTTTACGCCAGCATATAATATCCACCCTTTTTGAAGCACCATCAGAGACTTCCTCATGTACAATCCAGTCGAGCGTTCTTAAATGAGTAGCAATGATAGTTCGAACTTCATGATGTCTACTGGTCCTGAGTAAACTTCCCACGTGACATTTCCCTAGAACATGAGCGAGGGTTTCTTTCTCTTTGCAGTGCCTACAAAGGGATGATTCTAGCGAACGACCTGGAATAGCTTTTACAGGATATACATTAGCGGACATTTTTAAAGCATTTATCCATTCTGAAGACGTCAAACCACATTTTTCGACAATAATCTTATTGCCATACGGACATTCTTTATACATTTCCACACCCTGTCCCCGAAGTGCAAACGAACACCATTGATCATATTCTTGATTCCTCAAAACCTCCCGCAAAATTTTTCCCGGCTTTGTTTTGGGACGTGAATCGAACTTAACTTGCATTTCATCCAAATTGAGCTTTAACGAAGCAATGCAACTTTCCATTTCGGACTTTAAATCTTTGACAAATGGAATGTACGGATCTTTACAACTTAGGAGTACAACACAGATGTTGTAATGTTGAATAAATGCCTCCCACGTAGATCGCATTATTTGGAGTCCTCTACACTTTTTAGAGGTGTATAATAAAGCATTGGGAGAATCATGAGGAATAGCAAGGATATCTTTAACTGCGCTGCGAATTATTTTATCCAAATCTTCTAGAAATTTTGTAGGCAATTTATTTAACGGCGCCGTTTGCAAAGAGTACGTCAGACACGGCCATAAATATTGATTAATAATTGCAATTTTTTGATTTGGAAACAACATTGGGGTTCCAACTAAGTTCTGCAGATCCTTAGTAAAATTCTTAATTGTTGATGCGGGATCAAAGGAAATTTCGTTTTTGAAATTGACTCCCAAATACCTTACTGTTTCATCTTTTCTAATAGATTCAATGATATTAGTATCATCAACAACCAACGGGTCTTCACACAATTTACCTTTTACAATATTGATAACCTTGCACTTGTTAATAATTATTTCGTATCCCACTTTATTAAAGTTGGCAATGGCAATTTTGGTCAATTCACGTGCTCCTTGAATAGAGTCTGACACTAACGCTACATCATCAGCAAACCCTCTTCCTGATACCTTAGGCACATCATTGTGAAGATGAAATCCATATGCGTCACTTACTTCCCTCTCATTCAGTTCTTTCATGACATGATCGATGGAAATTTTTAACGTTGCGGCGGCATTTTGAATGTAGGAGTCCTATTTCTTTTCGACAATTCAAATAGACTAATCCTATTGCTTGGAGCGTACATTGTGACATTTTTTGTAAAAATGCAGGCACATGAAATTTTTGCATGACAAGTCAAGCATTTATTTTTTGGAATTTCACACAAATCTCAGAGCTTATTAGGCTAAAAGTTACGCAAACCAGAAGTATTCAGCACCTTTACAGCCTTTATCATTGTGCATAAAAATAAATGATCTGAGTGCAGTTAAGCAAGAAATAAATGCACTGGTGAAAATTCACCAAGCTTAAACATAAGACGGTTAAAAAAATTTGGCCAATTTTTTCCAAAACTAAACAAAAGCAGCTAATCCACATTTCAGTTGCTTTATAAATTGCTTTAATTATATCATGCAATATGCAGGTCAAAAAACTAAAAATATTTTAAACGCAAAAATACGAAATTTTAGTTTTTGCTTCTAACCCTCCCATATAAACTAATTTAAAACTTTTGGCCCCCAAAACTTTTTTAATTGCTATTTTGGTAAACATCCAATATAGCAGATAAGTGAGCTTTTGTAGCACGCACAATTTGACTTTGGCGTTGTTGCCAATTTTGACTAAAATAGAAGAGCTTGCTGTCACGTGGTATCCAAAATTTGCGAAATTAAATTTTTATATATTTTTCTGTAAGCCTCTTGAAATGCCTAGTCATGCCATTTCGCACATTTTTTAATTTAACCGTGATTTTGTACAGGAAATTGGTTCCGATTTGTAAATCAACGTTGGTTTTGCACTTTTTTGAAATTATTTTTCTTCTTAACGAGGAACTCTAAAGCTCAGTGGCTCATTACGTAGGTACTATCAAGAGCTACATTTTTTGTGTGCTTACCTTTTTTGTGTCTGTAATAGTCACAGCGCTACGGAACCGTCAATGACTCCCAAAATTTCATTGTTAATCAAAAATTATTTTTAATGCTGCCGCCAGAGTTTTGAACGCATAGCTACGTGCAATACCTCATTTATAAGCTATTGAAAATCTGCACAAGCAAGTTTAATTGTAAAGTTTTGCATCAGCTATTTTAGCTAATTTTTAAAACACTTTACATTTTACTATTTAGATTTAACGTTGCGGCGGCATTTTGAATGTAGGAGTCCTATTTCTTTTTGACAATTCAAATAGACTAATCCTATTGCTTGGAGCGTACATTGTGACATTTTTCGTAAAAATGCAGGCACATGAAATTTTTGCATGACAAGTCAAGCATTTATTTTTTGGAATTTCACACAAATCTCAGAGCTTCTTAGGCTAAAAGTTACGCAAACTAGAAGTATTCAGCACCTTTACAGCCTTTATCATTGTGCATAAAAATAAATGATCTGAGTGCAGTGAAGCAAGAAATAAATGCACTGGTGAAAATTCACTAAGCTTGAACATAAGACGGTTAAAAAAATTTAGCCAATTTTTTCCAAAACTAAACAAAAGCAGCTAATCCACATTTCAGTTGCTTTATAAATTGCTTTAATTATATCATGCAATATGCAGGTCAAAAAACTAAAAATATTTTTAACGCAAAAATACGAAATTTTAGTTTTTGCTTCTAACCCTCCCATATAAGCTATTTTGAAACTTTTGGCCCCCAAAACTTTTTTAATTGCTATTTTGGTAAAAATCCAATATAGCAGATTAGTGAGCTTTTGTAGCACGCACAATTTGACTTTGGCGTTGTTGCCAATTTTGACTAAAATAGAAGAGCTTGCTGTCACGTGGTATCCAAAATTTGCGAAATTAAATTTTTATATTTTTTTCTGTAAGCCTCTTGAAATGCCTAGTCATGCCATTTCGCACATTTTTTAATTTAACCGTGATTTTGTACAGGAAATTGGTTCCGATTTGCAAATCAACGTTGGTTTTGCACTTTTTTGAAATTATTTTTTTTCTTAACGAGTAACTCTAAAGCTCAGTGGCTCATTACGTAGGTACTATCAACAGCTACATTTTTTGTGTGCTTACCTTTTTTGTGTCTGTAATAGTCACAGCGCTTCGGAACCGTCAATGACTCCCAAAATTTCATTGTTGATCAAAAATTATTTTTAATGCTGCCGCCAGAGTTTTGAACGCATAGCTACGTGCAATACCTCATTCATAAGCTATTGAAAATCTGCACAAGCAACTTGAATTGTAAAGTTTTGCATCAGCTATTTTAGCTAATTTTTAAAACACTATACATTTTACTATTTATATTTAACGTTGCGGCGGCATTTTGAATGTAGAAGTCCTATTTCTTTCTGACAATTCAAATAGACTAATCCTATTGCTTGGAGCGTACATTGTGACATTTTTCGTAAAAATGCAGGCACATGAAATTTTTGCATGACAAGTCAAGCATTTATTTTTTGGAATTTCACACAAATCTCAGAGCTTATTAGGCTAAAAGTTACGCAAACCAGAAGTATTCAGCACCTTTACAGCCTTTATCATTGTGCATAAAAATAAATGATCTGAGTGCAGTTAAGCAAGAAATAAATGCACTGGTGAAAATTCACTAAGCTTGAACATAAGATGGTTAAAAAAATTTAGCCAATTTTTTCCAAAACTAAACAAAAGCAGCTAATCCACATTTCAGTTGCTTTATAAATTGCTTTAATTATATCATGCAATATGCAGGTCAAAAAACTAAAAATATTTTTAACGCAAAAATACGAAATTTTAGTTTTTGCTTCTAACCCTCCCATATAAGCTATTTTGAAACTTTTGGCCCCCAAAACTTTTTTAATTGCTATTTTGGTAAAAATCCAATATAGCAGATTAGTGAGCTTTTGTAGCACGCACAATTTGACTTTGGCGTTGTTGCCAATTTTGACTAAAATAGAAGAGCTTGCTGTCACGTGGTATCCAAAATTTGCGAAATTAAATTTTTATATTTTTTTCTGTAAGCCTCTTGAAATGCCTAGTCATGCCATTTTGCACATTTTTTAATTTAACCGTGATTTTGAACAGGAAATTGGTTCCGATTTGCAAATCAACGTTGGTTTTGCACTTTTTTGAAATTATTTTTCTTCTTAACGAGGAACTCTAAAGCTCAGTGGCTCATTACGTAGGTACTATCAACAGCTACATTTTTTGTGTGCTTACCTTTTTTGTGTCTGTAATAGTCACAGCGCTTCGGAACCGTCAATGACTCCCAAAATTTCATTGTTGATCAAAAATTATTTTTAATGCTGCCGCCAGAGTTTTGAACGCATAGCTACGTGCAATACCTCATTCATAAGCCATTGAAAATCTGCAAAAGCAAGTTGAATTGTAAAGTTTTGCATCAGCTTTTTTAGCTAGTTTTTAAAACACTATACATTTTACTATTTATATTTAACGCTGCGGCGGCATTTTGAATGTAGGAGTCCTATTTCTTTTTGACAATTCAAATAGACTAATCCTATTGCTTGGAGCGTACATTGTGACATTTTTTGTAAAAATGCAGGCACATGAAATTTTTGCATGACTAGTCAAGCATTTATTTTTTGGAATTTTACACAAATCTCAGAGCTTATTACGCTAAAAGTTACGCAAACCAGAAGTATTCAGCACCTTTACAGCCTTTATCATTGTGCATAAAAATAAATGATCTGAGTGCAGTTAAGCAAGAAATAAATGCACTGGTGAAAATTCACCAAGCTTGAACATAAGACGGTTAAAAAAATTTAGCCAATTTTTTCCAAAACTAAACAAAAGCAGCTAATCCACATTTCAGTTGCTTCATAAATTGCTTTAATTATATCATGCAATATGCAGGTCAAAAAACTAAAAATATTTTAAACGCAAAAATACGAAATTTTAGTTTTTGCTTCTAACTCTCCCATATAAGCTATTTTGAAACTTTTGGCCCTAAAACTTTTTCAATTGCTATTTTGGTAAAAATCCGATATAGCAGATTAGTGAGCTTTTGTAGCACGCACAATTTGACTTTGGCGTTGTTGCCAATTTTGACTAAAATAGAAGAGCTTGCTGTCACGTGGTATCCAAAATTTGCGAAATTAAATTTTTATATTTTTTTCTGTAAGCCTCTTGAAATGCCTAGTCATGCCATTTCGCACATTTTTTAATTTAACCGTGATTTTGTACAAGAAATTGGTTCCGATTTGCAAATCAACGTTGGTTTTGCACTTTTTTGAAATTATTTTTTTTCTTAACGAGGAACTCTAAAGCTCAGTGGCTCATTACGTAGGTACTATCAACAGCTACATTTTTTGTGTGCTTACCTTTTTTGTGTCTGTAATAGTCACAGCGCTTCGGAACCGTCAATGACTCCCAAAATTTCATTGTTGATCAAAAATTATTTTTAATGCTGCCGCCAAAGTTTTAAACGCATAGCTACGTGCAATACTTCATTCATAAGCCATTGAAAATCTGTACAAGCAAGTTTAATTGTAAAGTTTTGCATCAGCTATTTTAGCTAATTTTTAAAACACAATACATTTTACTATTTATATTTAACGTTGCGGCGGCATTTTGAATGTAGGAGTCCTATTTCTTTTTGACAATTCAAATAGACTAATCCTATTGCTTGAAGCGTACATTGTGACATTTTTTGTAAAAATGCAGGCACATGAAATTTTTGCATGACTAGTCAAGCATTTATTTTTTGAAATTTTACACAAATCTCAGAGCTTATTAGGCTAAAAGTTACGCAAACCAGAAGTATTCAGCACCTTTACAGCCTTTATCATTGTGCATAAAAATAAATGATCTGAGTGCAGTTAAGCAAGAAATAAATGCACTGGTGAAAATTCACCAAGCTTGAACATAAGACGGTTAAAAAAATTTAGCCAATTTTTTCCAAAACTAAACAAAAGCAGCTAATCCACATTTTAGTTGCTTTATAAATTGCTTTAATTATATCATGCAATATGCAGGTCAAAAAACTAAAAATATTTTAAACGCAAAAATACGAAATTTTAGTTTTTGCTTCTAACCCTCCCATATAAGCTATTTTGAAACTTTTGGCCCCCAAAACTTTTTCAATTGCTATTTTGGTAAAAATCCAATATAGCAGATTAGTGAGCTTTTGTAGCACGCACAATTTGACTTTGGCGTTGTTGCCAATAATGACTAAAATAGAAGAGCTTGCTGTCACGTGGTATCCAAAATTTGCGAAATTAAATTTTTATATTTTTTTCTGTAAGCCTCTTGAAATGCCTAGTCATGCCATTTCGCACATTTTTTAATTTAACCGTGATTTTGTACAGGAAATTGGTTCCGAATTGCAAATCAACGTTGGTTTTGCACTTTTTTGAAATTATTTTTCTTCTTAACTAGGAACTCTAAAGCTCAGTGGCTCATTACGTAGGTACTATCAACAGCTACATTTTTTGTGTGCTTACCTTTTTTGTGTCTGTAATAGTCACAGCGCTACGGAACCGTCAATGACTCCCAAAATTTCATTGTTGATTAAAAATTATTTTTAATGCTGCCGCCAGAGTTTTGAACGCATAGCTACGTGCAATACCTCATTCATAAGCCATTGAAAATCTGCACAAGCAAGTTTAATTGTAAAGTTTTGCATCAGCTATTTTAGCTAATTTTTAAAACACTATACATTTTACTATTTATATTTAACGTTGCGGCGGCATTTTGAATGTAGGAGTCCCATTTCTTTTCGACAATTCAAATAGACTAATCCTATTGCTTGGAGCGTACATTGTGACATTTTTTGTAAAAATGCAGGCACATGTAATTTTTGCATGACTAGTCAAGCATTTATTTTTTGGAATTTCACACAAATCTCAGAGCTTATTAGGCTAAAAGTTACGCAAACCAGAAGTATTCAGCACCTTTACAGCCTTTATCATTGTGCATAAAAATAAATGATCTGAGTGCAGTTAAGCAAGAAATAAATGCACTGGTGAAAATTCACCAAGCTTGAACATAAGACGGTTAAAAAAATTTAGCCAATTTTTTCCAAAACTAAACAAAAGCAGCTAATCCACATTTCAGTTGCTTCATAAATTGCTTTAATTATATCATGCAATATGCAGGTCAAAAAACTAAAAATATTTTAAACGCAAAAATACGAAATTTTATTTTTTGCTTCTAACCCTCCCATATAAGCTATTTTGAAACTTTTGGCCCCCAAAACTTTTTCAATTGCTATTTTGGTTAAAATCCAATATAGCAGATTAGTGAGCTTTTGTAGCACGCACAATTTGACTTTGGCGTTGTTGCCAATAATGACTAAAATAGAAGAGCTTGCTGTCACGTGGTATCCAAAATTTGCGAAATTAAATTTTTATATTTTTTTCTGTAAGCCTCTTGAAATGCCTAGTCATGCCATTTCGCACATTTTTTAATTTAACCGTGATTTTGTACAGGAAATTGGTTCCGAATTGCAAATCAACGTTGGTTTTGCATATTTTTGAAATTATTTTTCTTCTTAACTAGGAACTCTAAAGCTCAGTGGCTCATTACGTAGGTACTATCAACAGCTACATTTTTTGTGTGCTTACCTTTTTTGTGTCTGTAATAGTCACAGCGCTACGGAACCGTCAATGACTCCCAAAATTTCATTGTTGATCAAAAATTATTTTTAATGCTGCCGCCAGAGTTTTAAACGCATAGCTACGTGCAATACCTCATTCATAAGCCATTGAAAATCTGCACAAGCAAGTTTAATTGTAAAGTTTTGCATCAGCTATTTTAGCTAATTTTTAAAACACTATACATTTTACTATTTATATTTAACGTTGCGGCGGCATTTTGAATGTAGGAGTCCTATTTCTTTTTGACAATTCAAATAGACTAATCCTATTGCTTGAAGCGTACATTGTGACATTTTTTGTAAAAATGCAGGCACATGTAATTTTTGCATGACTAGTCAAGCATTTATTTTTTGGAATTTCACACAAATCTCAGAGCTTATTAGGCTAAAAGTTACGCAAACCAGAAGTATTCAGCACCTTTACAGCCTTTATCATTGTGCATAAAAATAAATGATCTGAGTGCAGTTAAGCAAGAAATAAATGCACTGGTGAAAATTCACCAAGCTTGAACATAAGACGGTTAAAAAAATTTAGCCAATTTTTTCCAAAACTAAACAAAAGCAGCTAATCCACATTTCAGTTGCTTCATAAATTGCTTTAATTATATCATGCAATATGCAGGTCAAAAAACTAAAAATATTTTAAACGCAAAAATACGAAATTTTAGTTTTTGCTTCTAACCCTCCCATATAAGCTATTTTGAAACTTTTGGCACCCAAACCTTTTTTTATTGCTATTTTGGTAAAAATCCGATATAGCAGATTAGTGAGCTTTTGTAGCACGCACAATTTGACTTTGGCGTTGTTGCCAATAATGACTAAAATAGAAGAGCTTGCTGTCACGTGGTATCCAAAATTCGCTAAATTAAATTTTTATATTTTTTTCTGTAAGCCTCTTGAAATGCCTAGTCATGCCATTTCGCACATTTTTTAATTAAACTGTGATTTTGTACAGGAAATTGGTTCCGATTTGCAAATCAACGTTGGTTTTGCACTTTTTTGAAATTATTTTTCTTCTTAACGAGGAACTCTAAAGCTCAGTGGCTCATTACGTAGGTACTATCAGCAGCTACATTTTTTGTGTGCTTACCTTTTTTGTGTCTGTAATAGTCACAGCGCTACGGAACCGTCAATGACTCCCAAAATTTCATTGTTGATCAAAAATTATTTTTAATGCTGCCGCCAGAGTTTTAAACGCATAGCCACGTGCAATACCTCATTTATAAGCCATTGAAAATCTGCACAAGCAAGTTCAATTGTAAAGTTTTGCATCAGCTATTTTAGCTAATTTTTAAAACACAATACATTTTACTATTTATATTTAACGTTGCGGCGGCATTTTGAATGTAGGAGTCCTATTTCTTTTTGACAATTCAAATAGACTAATCCTATTGCTTGAAGCGTACATTGTGACATTTTTTGTAAAAATGCAGGCACATGAAATTTTTGCATGACTAGTCAAGCATTTATTTTTTGGAATTTTACACAAATCTTAGAGCTTATTAGGCTAAAAGTTACGCAAACCAGAAGTATTCAGCACCTTTACAGCCTTTATCATTGTGCATAAAAATAAATGATCTGAGTGCAGTTAAGCAAGAAATAAATGCACTGGTGAAAATTCACCAAGCTTGAACATAAGACGGTTAAAAAAATTTAGCCAATTTTTTCCAAAACTAAACAAAAGCAGCTAATCCACATTTCAGTTGCTTCATAAATTGCTTTAATTATATCATGCAATATGCAGGTCAAAAAACTAAAAATATTTTAAACGCAAAAATACGAAATTTTAGTTTTTGCTTCTAACCCTCCCATATAAGCTATTTTGAAACTTTTGGCACCCAAACCTTTTTTTATTGCTATTTTGGTAAAAATCCGATATAGCAGATTAGTGAGCTTTTGTAGCACGCACAATTTGACTTTGGCGTTGTTGCCAATTTTGACTAAAATAGAAGACCTTGCAGTCACGTGGTATCCAAAATTCGCGAAATTAAATTTTTATATTTTTTTCTGTAAGCCTCTTGAAATGCCTAGTCATGCCATTTCGCACATTTTTTAATTTAACTGTGATTTTGTACAGGAAATTGGTTCCGATTTGCAAATCAACGTTGGTTTTGCACTTTTTGGAAATTATTTTTCTTCTTAACGAGGAACTCTAAAGCTCAGTGGCTCATTACGTAGGTACTATCAACAGCTACATTTTTTGTGTGCTTACCTTTTTTGTGTCTGTAATAGTCACAGCGCTACGGAACCGTCAATGACTCCCAAAATTTCATTGTTGATCAAAAATTATTTTTAATGCTGCCGCCAGAGTTTTAAACGCATACCCACGTGCAATACCTCATTTATAAGTAATTGAAAGTCTGCACAAGCAAGTGCGATTGTGAAGTTTTGCATTAGATATTTTAGCTAATTTTTAAAACACTTTACATTTTACTATTTATATTTAACGTTGCGGCGGCATTTTGAATGTAGGAGTCCTATTTCTTTTCGACAATTCAAATAGACTAATCCTATTGCTTGAAGCGTACATTGTGACATTTTTTGTAAAAATGCAGGCACATGAAATTCTTGCATGACTAGTCAAGCATTTATTTTTTGGAATTTTACACAAATCTCAGAGCTTATTAGGCTTAAAGTTACGCAAACCAGAAGTATTCAGCACCTTTACAGCCTTTATCATTGTGCATAAAAATAAATGATCTGAGTGCAGTTAAGCAAGAAATAAATGCACTGGTGAAAATTCACCAAGCTTGAACATAAGACGGTTAAAAAAATTTAGCCAATTTTTTCCAAAACTAAACAAAAGCAGCTAATCCACATTTCAGTTGCTTCATAAATTGCTTTAATTATATCATGCAATATGCAGGTCAAAAAACTAAAAATATTTTTAACGCAAAAATACGAAATTTTAGTTTTTGCTTCTAACCCTCCCATATAAGCTATTTTGAAACTTTTGGCACCCAAACCTTTTTTTATTGCTATTTTGGTAAAAATCCGATATAGCAGATTAGTGAGCTTTTGTAGCACGCACAATTTGACTTTGGCGTTGTTGCCAATTTTGACTAAAATAGAAGAGCTTGCTGTCACGTGGTATCCAAAATTCGCGAAATTAAATTTTTATATTTTTTTCTGTAAGCCTCTTGAAATGCCTAGTCATGCCATTTCGCACATTTTTTAATTTAACCGTGATTTTGTACAGGAAATTGGTTCCGATTTGCAAATCAACGTTGGTTTTGCACTTTTTTGAAATTATTTTTTTTCTTAACGAGTAACTCTAAAGCTCAGTGGCTCATTACGTAGGTACTATCAACAGCTACATTTTTTGTGTGCTTACCTTTTTTGTGTCTGTAATAGTCACAGCGCTTCGGAACCGTCAATGACTCCCAAAATTTCATTGTTGATCAAAAATTATTTTTAATGCTGCCGCCAGAGTTTTGAACGCATAGCTACGTGCAATACCTCATTCATAAGCTATTGAAAATCTGCACAAGCAACTTGAATTGTAAAGTTTTGCATCAGCTATTTTAGCTAATTTTTAAAACACTATACATTTTACTATTTATATTTAACGTTGCGGCGGCATTTTGAATGTAGAAGTCCTATTTCTTTCTGACAATTCAAATAGACTAATCCTATTGCTTGGAGCGTACATTGTGACATTTTTCGTAAAAATGCAGGCACATGAAATTTTTGCATGACAAGTCAAGCATTTATTTTTTGGAATTTCACACAAATCTCAGAGCTTATTAGGCTAAAAGTTACGCAAACCAGAAGTATTCAGCACCTTTACAGCCTTTATCATTGTGCATAAAAATAAATGATCTGAGTGCAGTTAAGCAAGAAATAAATGCACTGGTGAAAATTCACTAAGCTTGAACATAAGATGGTTAAAAAAATTTAGCCAATTTTTTCCAAAACTAAACAAAAGCAGCTAATCCACATTTCAGTTGCTTTATAAATTGCTTTAATTATATCATGCAATATGCAGGTCAAAAAACTAAAAATATTTTTAACGCAAAAATACGAAATTTTAGTTTTTGCTTCTAACCCTCCCATATAAGCTATTTTGAAACTTTTGGCCCCCAAAACTTTTATAATTGCTATTTTGGTAAAAATCCAATATAGCAGATTAGTGAGCTTTTGTAGCACGCACAATTTGACTTTGGCGTTGTTGCCAATTTTGACTAAAATAGAAGAGCTTGCTGTCACGTGGTATCCAAAATTTGCGAAATTAAATTTTTATATTTTTTTCTGTAAGCCTCTTGAAATGCCTAGTCATGCCATTTTGCACATTTTTTAATTTAACCGTGATTTTGAACAGGAAATTGGTTCCGATTTGCAAATCAACGTTGGTTTTGCACTTTTTTGAAATTATTTTTCTTCTTAACGAGGAACTCTAAAGCTCAGTGGCTCATTACGTAGGTACTATCAACAGCTACATTTTTTGTGTGCTTACCTTTTTTGTGTCTGTAATAGTCACAGCGCTTCGGAACCGTCAATGACTCCCAAAATTTCATTGTTGATCAAAAATTATTTTTAATGCTGCCGCCAGAGTTTTGAACGCATAGCTACGTGCAATACCTCATTCATAAGCCATTGAAAATCTGCAAAAGCAAGTTGAATTGTAAAGTTTTGCATCAGCTTTTTTAGCTAGTTTTTAAAACACTATACATTTTACTATTTATATTTAACGCTGCGGCGGCATTTTGAATGTAGGAGTCCTATTTCTTTTTGACAATTCAAATAGACTAATCCTATTGCTTGGAGCGTACATTGTGACATTTTTTGTAAAAATGCAGGCACATGAAATTTTTGCATGACTAGTCAAGCATTTATTTTTTGGAATTTTACACAAATCTCAGAGCTTATTACGCTAAAAGTTACGCAAACCAGAAGTATTCAGCACCTTTACAGCCTTTATCATTGTGCATAAAAATAAATGATCTGAGTGCAGTTAAGCAAGAAATAAATGCACTGGTGAAAATTCACCAAGCTTGAACATAAGACGGTTAAAAAAATTTAGCCAATTTTTTCCAAAACTAAACAAAAGCAGCTAATCCACATTTCAGTTGCTTCATAAATTGCTTTAATTATATCATGCAATATGCAGGTCAAAAAACTAAAAATATTTTAAACGCAAAAATACGAAATTTTAGTTTTTGCTTCTAACTCTCCCATATAAGCTATTTTGAAACTTTTGGCCCTAAAACTTTTTCAATTGCTATTTTGGTAAAAATCCGATATAGCAGATTAGTGAGCTTTTGTAGCACGCACAATTTGACTTTGGCGTTGTTGCCAATTTTGACTAAAATAGAAGAGCTTGCTGTCACGTGGTATCCAAAATTTGCGAAATTAAATTTTTATATTTTTTTCTGTAAGCCTCTTGAAATGCCTAGTCATGCCATTTCGCACATTTTTTAATTTAACCGTGATTTTGTACAAGAAATTGGTTCCGATTTGCAAATCAACGTTGGTTTTGCACTTTTTTGAAATTATTTTTTTTCTTAACGAGGAACTCTAAAGCTCAGTGGCTCATTACGTAGGTACTATCAACAGCTACATTTTTTGTGTGCTTACCTTTTTTGTGTCTGTAATAGTCACAGCGCTTCGGAACCGTCAATGACTCCCAAAATTTCATTGTTGATCAAAAATTATTTTTAATGCTGCCGCCAAAGTTTTAAACGCATAGCTACGTGCAATACTTCATTCATAAGCCATTGAAAATCTGCACAAGCAAGTTCAATTGTAAAGTTTTGCATCAGCTATTTTAGCTAATTTTTAAAACACAATACATTTTACTATTTATATTTAACGTTGCGGCGGCATTTTGAATGTAGGAGTCCTATTTCTTTTTGACAATTCAAATAGACTAATCCTATTGCTTGAAGCGTACATTGTGACATTTTTTGTAAAAATGCAGGCACATGAAATTTTTGCATGACTAGTCAAGCATTTATTTTTTGAAATTTTACACAAATCTCAGAGCTTATTAGGCTAAAAGTTACGCAAACCAGAAGTATTCAGCACCTTTACAGCCTTTATCATTGTGCATAAAAATAAATGATCTGAGTGCAGTTAAGCAAGAAATAAATGCACTGGTGAAAATTCACCAAGCTTGAACATAAGACGGTTAAAAAAATTTAGCCAATTTTTTCCAAAACTAAACAAAAGCAGCTAATCCACATTTTAGTTGCTTTATAAATTGCTTTAATTATATCATGCAATATGCAGGTCAAAAAACTAAAAATATTTTAAACGCAAAAATACGAAATTTTAGTTTTTGCTTCTAACTCTCCCATATAAGCTATTTTGAAACTTTTGGCCCCCAAAACTTTTTCAATTGCTATTTTGGTAAAAATCCAATATAGCAGATTAGTGAGCTTTTGTAGCACGCACAATTTGACTTTGGCGTTGTTGCCAATAATGACTAAAATAGAAGAGCTTGCTGTCACGTGGTATCCAAAATTTGCGAAATTAAATTTTTATATTTTTTTCTGTAAGCCTCTTGAAATGCCTAGTCATGCCATTTCGCACATTTTTTAATTTAACCGTGATTTTGTACAGGAAATTGGTTCCGAATTGCAAATCAACGTTGGTTTTGCACTTTTTTGAAATTATTTTTCTTCTTAACTAGGAACTCTAAAGCTCAGTGGCTCATTACGTAGGTACTATCAACAGCTACATTTTTTGTGTGCTTACCTTTTTTGTGTCTGTAATAGTCACAGCGCTACGGAACCGTCAATGACTCCCAAAATTTCATTGTTGATTAAAAATTATTTTTAATGCTGCCGCCAGAGTTTTGAACGCATAGCTACGTGCAATACCTCATTCATAAGCCATTGAAAATCTGCACAAGCAAGTTTAATTGTAAAGTTTTGCATCAGCTATTTTAGCTAATTTTTAAAACACTATACATTTTACTATTTATATTTAACGTTGCGGCGGCATTTTGAATGTAGGAGTCCCATTTCTTTTCGACAATTCAAATAGACTAATCCTATTGCTTGGAGCGTACATTGTGACATTTTTTGTAAAAATGCAGGCACATGTAATTTTTGCATGACTAGTCAAGCATTTATTTTTTGGAATTTCACACAAATCTCAGAGCTTATTAGGCTAAAAGTTACGCAAACCAGAAGTATTCAGCACCTTTACAGCCTTTATCATTGTGCATAAAAATAAATGATCTGAGTGCAGTTAAGCAAGAAATAAATGCACTGGTGAAAATTCACCAAGCTTGAACATAAGACGGTTAAAAAAATTTAGCCAATTTTTTCCAAAACTAAACAAAAGCAGCTAATCCACATTTCAGTTGCTTCATAAATTGCTTTAATTATATCATGCAATATGCAGGTCAAAAAACTAAAAATATTTTAAACGCAAAAATACGAAATTTTATTTTTTGCTTCTAACCCTCCCATATAAGCTATTTTGAAACTTTTGGCCCCCAAAACTTTTTCAATTGCTATTTTGGTTAAAATCCAATATAGCAGATTAGTGAGCTTTTGTAGCACGCACAATTTGACTTTGGCGTTGTTGCCAATAATGACTAAAATAGAAGAGCTTGCTGTCACGTGGTATCCAAAATTTGCGAAATTAAATTTTTATATTTTTTTCTGTAAGCCTCTTGAAATGCCTAGTCATGCCATTTCGCACATTTTTTAATTTAACCGTGATTTTGTACAGGAAATTGGTTCCGAATTGCAAATCAACGTTGGTTTTGCATATTTTTGAAATTATTTTTCTTCTTAACTAGGAACTCTAAAGCTCAGTGGCTCATTACGTAGGTACTATCAACAGCTACATTTTTTGTGTGCTTACCTTTTTTGTGTCTGTAATAGTCACAGCGCTACGGAACCGTCAATGACTCCCAAAATTTCATTGTTGATCAAAAATTATTTTTAATGCTGCCGCCAGAGTTTTAAACGCATAGCTACGTGCAATACCTCATTCATAAGCCATTGAAAATCTGCACAAGCAAGTTTAATTGTAAAGTTTTGCATCAGCTATTTTAGCTAATTTTTAAAACACTATACATTTTACTATTTATATTTAACGTTGCGGCGGCATTTTGAATGTAGGAGTCCTATTTCTTTTTGACAATTCAAATAGACTAATCCTATTGCTTGAAGCGTACATTGTGACATTTTTTGTAAAAATGCAGGCACATGTAATTTTTGCATGACTAGTCAAGCATTTATTTTTTGGAATTTCACACAAATCTCAGAGCTTATTAGGCTAAAAGTTACGCAAACCAGAAGTATTCAGCACCTTTACAGCCTTTATCATTGTGCATAAAAA
Source organism: Dicyrtomina minuta (assembly GCA_949802685.1). Classification (NCBI taxonomy): domain Eukaryota; kingdom Metazoa; phylum Arthropoda; class Collembola; order Symphypleona; family Dicyrtomidae; genus Dicyrtomina; species Dicyrtomina minuta. The sequence continues at coordinate 248,891 of CATKUY010000222.1, forward strand.
TAAATGATCTGAGTGCAGTTAAGCAAGAAATAAATGCACTGGTGAAAATTCACCAAGCTTGAACATAAGACGGTTAAAAAAATTTAGCCAATTTTTTCCAAAACTAAACAAAAGCAGCTAATCCACATTTCAGTTGCTTCATAAATTGCTTTAATTATATCATGCAATATGCAGGTCAAAAAACTAAAAATATTTTAAACGCAAAAATACGAAATTTTAGTTTTTGCTTCTAACCCTCCCATATAAGCTATTTTGAAACTTTTGGCACCCAAACCTTTTTTTATTGCTATTTTGGTAAAAATCCGATATAGCAGATTAGTGAGCTTTTGTAGCACGCACAATTTGACTTTGGCGTTGTTGCCAATTTTGACTAAAATAGAAGAGCTTGCTGTCACGTGGTATCCAAAATTCGCTAAATTAAATTTTTATATTTTTTTCTGTAAGCCTCTTGAAATGCCTAGTCATGCCATTTCGCACATTTTTTAATTAAACTGTGATTTTGTACAGGAAATTGGTTCCGATTTGCAAATCAACGTTGGTTTTGCACTTTTTTGAAATTATTTTTCTTCTTAACGAGGAACTCTAAAGCTCAGTGGCTCATTACGTAGGTACTATCAGCAGCTACATTTTTTGTGTGCTTACCTTTTTTGTGTCTGTAATAGTCACAGCGCTACGGAACCGTCAATGACTCCCAAAATTTCATTGTTGATCAAAAATTATTTTTAATGCTGCCGCCAGAGTTTTAAACGCATAGCCACGTGCAATACCTCATTTATAAGCCATTGAAAATCTGCACAAGCAAGTTCAATTGTAAAGTTTTGCATCAGCTATTTTAGCTAATTTTTAAAACACAATACATTTTACTATTTATATTTAACGTTGCGGCGGCATTTTGAATGTAGGAGTCCTATTTCTTTTTGACAATTCAAATAGACTAATCCTATTGCTTGAAGCGTACATTGTGACATTTTTTGTAAAAATGCAGGCACATGAAATTTTTGCATGACTAGTCAAGCATTTATTTTTTGGAATTTTACACAAATCTTAGAGCTTATTAGGCTAAAAGTTACGCAAACCAGAAGTATTCAGCACCTTTACAGCCTTTATCATTGTGCATAAAAATAAATGATCTGAGTGCAGTTAAGCAAGAAATAAATGCACTGGTGAAAATTCACCAAGCTTGAACATAAGACGGTTAAAAAAATTTAGCCAATTTTTTCCAAAACTAAACAAAAGCAGCTAATCCACATTTCAGTTGCTTCATAAATTGCTTTAATTATATCATGCAATATGCAGGTCAAAAAACTAAAAATATTTTAAACGCAAAAATACGAAATTTTAGTTTTTGCTTCTAACCCTCCCATATAAGCTATTTTGAAACTTTTGGCACCCAAACCTTTTTTTATTGCTATTTTGGTAAAAATCCGATATAGCAGATTAGTGAGCTTTTGTAGCACGCACAATTTGACTTTGGCGTTGTTGCCAATTTTGACTAAAATAGAAGACCTTGCAGTCACGTGGTATCCAAAATTCGCGAAATTAAATTTTTATATTTTTTTCTGTAAGCCTCTTGAAATGCCTAGTCATGCCATTTCGCACATTTTTTAATTTAACTGTGATTTTGTACAGGAAATTGGTTCCGATTTGCAAATCAACGTTGGTTTTGCACTTTTTGGAAATTATTTTTCTTCTTAACGAGGAACTCTAAAGCTCAGTGGCTCATTACGTAGGTACTATCAACAGCTACATTTTTTGTGTGCTTACCTTTTTTGTGTCTGTAATAGTCACAGCGCTACGGAACCGTCAATGACTCCCAAAATTTCATTGTTGATCAAAAATTATTTTTAATGCTGCCGCCAGAGTTTTAAACGCATACCCACGTGCAATACCTCATTTATAAGTAATTGAAAATCTGCACAAGCAAGTGCGATTGTGAAGTTTTGCATTAGATATTTTAGCTAATTTTTAAAACACTTTACATTTTACTATTTATATTTAACGTTGCGGCGGCATTTTGAATGTAGGAGTCCTATTTCTTTTCGACAATTCAAATAGACTAATCCTATTGCTTGAAGCGTACATTGTGACATTTTTTGTAAAAATGCAGGCACATGAAATTCTTGCATGACTAGTCAAGCATTTATTTTTTGGAATTTTACACAAATCTCAGAGCTTATTAGGCTTAAAGTTACGCAAACCAGAAGTATTCAGCACCTTTACAGCCTTTATCATTGTGCATAAAAATAAATGATCTGAGTGCAGTTAAGCAAGAAATAAATGCACTGGTGAAAATTCACCAAGCTTGAACATAAGACGGTTAAAAAAATTTAGCCAATTTTTTCCAAAACTAAACAAAAGCAGCTAATCCACATTTCAGTTGCTTCATAAATTGCTTTAATTATATCATGCAATATGCAGGTCAAAAAACTAAAAATATTTTTAACGCAAAAATACGAAATTTTAGTTTTTGCTTCTAACCCTCCCATATAAGCTATTTTGAAATTTTTGGCACCCAAACCTTTTTTTATTGCTATTTTGGTAAAAATCCGATATAGCAGATTAGTGAGCTTTTGTAGCACGCACAATTTGACTTTGGCGTTGTTGCCAATTTTGACTAAAATAGAAGAGCTTGCTGTCACGTGGTATCCAAAATTCGCGAAATTAAATTTTTATATTTTTTTCTGTAAGCCTCTTGAAATGCCTAGTCATGCCATTTCGCACATTTTTTAATTTAACTGTGATTTTGTACAGGAAATTGGTTCCGATTTGCAAATCAACGTTGGTTTTGCACTCTTTTGAAATTATTTTTCTTCTTAACGAGGAACTCTAAAGCTCAGTGGCTCATTACGTAGGTACTATCAACAGCTACATTTTTTGTGTGCTTACCTTTTTTGTGTCTGTAATAGTCACAGCGCTACGGAACCGTCAATGACTCCCAAAATTTCATTGTTGATCAAAAATTATTTTTAATGCTGCCGCCAGAGTTTTAAACGCATACCCACGTGCAATACCTTATTTATAAGTAATTGAAAATCTGCACAAGCAAGTGCGATTGTGAAGTTTTGCATTAGATATTTTAGCTAATTTTTAAAACACTTTACATTTTACTATTTATATTTAACGTTGCGGCGGCATTTTGAATGTAGGAGTCCTATTTCTTTTCGACAATTCAAATAGACTAATCCTATTGCTTGGAGCGTACATTGTGACATTTTTTGTAAAAATGCAGGCAAATAAAATGTTCACATGACAAGTCAAGCATTTATTTTTTGGAATTTCACACAAATCTCAGAGCCTATTAGGCTAAAAGTTACGCGACCTAGGAGTATTCAGCACCTTTACAGCCTTTATTATTGTGCAAAAAAATAAATGATCTGAGTGCAGTTAAGCAAGAAATAAATGCACTGGTGAAAATTCACCAAGCTTGAACAAAGAAGGGTTAAAAAAATTTGGCCAACTTTTCCCAAAACTAAACGAAAGCAGCTAATCCACATTTCATTGGCTTTATAAATTGCTTTAATTATATCATGCAATATGCAGGGCAAAAAACTAAACATATTTTAAACGCAAAAATACGAAATTTTAGTTTTTGCTTCTAACCCTCACATAAGTAAGCTATTTTGAAACTTTTGGCCCCCAAAACTTTTCAAATAGCTATTTTGGTAAAACCCAATCTAGCAGATTAGTGAGGTTTTGTAGCACGCACAAATTGACGTTGGCGTTGTTGCCAATTTTGACTAAAATAGAACAGTTTGCTGTCACGTGGTATCCAAAATTTGCGAAATTACCTTTTTTATATATTTTTCTATAAGCCTTTTGAAATGCCTAATCATGCCATTACGCACATTTTTTATTTTAACTGTGATTTTGTACAGAAAATTAGTTCCGATCTGCAAATCAACGTTGGTTTTGCACTTTTTTGAAATCATTCTTCTTTTTAACGAGGAACTCTAAAGCTGAGTGGCTCATTACGTAGGTACTATCAACAGCTACATTTTTTGTGTGCTTACCTTTTTTGTGTCTGTAATAGTCACAGCGCTACGGAACCGTCAATGACTCCCAAAATTTCATTGTTGATCAAAAATTATTTTTAATGCTGCCGCCAGAGTTTTAAACGCATAGCCACGTGCAATACCTCATTTATAAGCCATTGAAAATCTGCACAAGCAAGTGCGATTGTGAAGTTTTGCATTAGATATTTTAGCTAATTTTTAAAACACTTTACATTTTACTATTTATATTTAACGTTGCGGCGGCATTTTGAATGTAGGAGTCCCATTTCTTTTCGACAATTCAAATAGACTAATCCTATTGCTTGGAGCGTACATTGTCACATTTTTTGTAAAAATGCAGGCACATGAAATTTTTGCATGACTAGTCAAGCATTTATTTTTTGGAATTTTACACAAATCTCAGAGCTTATTAGGCTAAAAGTTACGCAAACCAGAAGTATTCAGCACCTTTACAGCCTTTATCATTGTGCATAAAAATAAATGATCTGAGTGCAGTTAAGCAAGAAATAAATGCACTGGTGAAAATTCACCAAGCTTGAACATAAGACGGTTAAAAAAATTTAGCCAATTTTTTCCAAAACTAAACAAAAGCAGCTAATCCACATTTCAGTTGCTTCATAAATTGCTTTAATTATATCATGCAATATGCAGGTCAAAAAACTAAAAATATTTTAAACGCAAAAATACGAAATTTTAGTTTTTGCTTCTAACCCTCCCATATAAGCTATTTTGAAACTTTTGGCCCCCAAAACTTTTTTAATTGCTATTTTGGTAAAAATCCGATATAGCAGATTAGTGAGCTTTTGTAGCACGCACAATTTGACTTTGGCGTTGTTGCCAATTTTGACTAAAATAGAAGAGCTTGCTGTCACGTGGTATCCAAAATTTGCGAAATTAAATTTTTATATTTTTTTCTGTAAGCCTCTTGAAATGCCTAGTCATGCCATTTCGCACATTTTTTAATTTAACCGTGATTTTGTACAGGAAATTGGTTCCGATTTGCAAATCAACGTTGGTTTTGCACTTTTTTGAAATTATTTTTCTTCTCAACAAGGAACTCTAAAGCTCAGTGGCTCATTACGTAGGTACTATTAACAGCTACATTTTTTGTGTGCTCATCTTTTTTGTGTTTGTCATAGTCACAGCGCTACGGAACCGTCAATGACTCCCAAAATTTCATTGTTGATCAAAAATTATTTTTAATGCTGCCGCCAGAGTTTTGAACGCATAGCCATGTGCAATACCTCATTCATAAGCCCTTAAAAATCTGCACAAGCAAGTGCGATTGTAAAGTTTTGCATCAGCTATTTTAGCCAATTTTTTAAACACTTTACATTTTACTATTTATATTTAACGTTGCGGCGGCATTTTTAATTTAGGCGTCCTATTTCTTTTTGACAATTCAAATAGACTAATCCTATTGCTTGAAGCGTACATTGTCACATTTTTTGTAAAAATGCAGGCACATAAAATCTTCGCATGACAAGTCAAGCATTTATTTTTTGGAATTTCACACAAATCTCAGAGCTTATTAGGCTAAGAGTTACGCAAACAAGGAGTATTCAGCACCTTTACAGCCTTTATTATTGTGCATAAAAATAAATGATCTGAGTGAAGTTAAGCAAGAAATAAATGCACCGGTAAAAATTCACTAAGCTTGAACAAAGGAGGGTTAAAAAAATTTGGCCAATTTTTCCCAAAACTAAACAAAAGCAGCTAATCCACATTTCATTAGCTTTAAAAATTGCTTTAATTTTATTATGCAATATGCAGGGCAAAAAACTAAAAATATTCTAAACGCAAAAATACGAAATTTTAGTTTTTGCTTCTAACCCTCACATAAGTAAGCTATTTTGAAACTTTTGGCCCCCAAAACTTTTTAAATAGCTATTTTGGTAAAACCCAATCTGGCAGATTAGTGAGGTTTTGTAGCACGCACAAATTGACGTTGGCGTTGTTGCCAATTTTGACTAAAATAGAACAGTTTGCTGTCACGTGGTATCCAAAATTTGCGAAATTACCTTTTTTATATATTTTTCTATAAGCCTTTTGAAATGCCTAATCATGCCATTACGCACATTTTTTATTTTAACTGTGATTTTGTACCGAAAATTAGTTCCGATCTGCAAATCAACGTTGGTTTTGCACTTTTTTGAAATCATTCTTCTTTTTAACGAGGAACTCTTAAGCTGAGTGGCTCATTACGTTGGTACTATCAACAGCTACATTTTTTGTGTGCTTACCTTTTTTGTGTCTGTAATAGTCACAGCGCTACGGAACCGTCAATGACTCCCAAAATTTCATTGTTGATCAAAAATTATTTTTAATGCTGCCGCCAGAGTTTTAAACGCATAGCCACGTGCAATACCTCATTTATAAGCTATTGAAAATCTGCACAAGCAAGTGCGATTGTGAAGTTTTGCATTAGATATTTTAGCTAATTTTTAAAACACTTTACATTTTACTATTTATATTTAACGTTGCGGCGGCATTTTGAATGTAGGAGTCCTATTTCTTTTCGACAATTCAAATAGACTAACCCTATTGCTTGGAGCGTACATTGTCACATTTTTTGTAAAAATGCAGGCACATAAAATCTTCACATGACAAGTCAAGCATTTATGTTTTGGAATTTCACACAAATCTCAGAGCCTATTAGGCTAAAAGTTACGCGACCTAGGAGTATTCAGCACCTTTACAGCCTTTATTATTGTGCATAAAAATAAATGATCTGAGTGCAGTTAAGCAAGAAATAAATGCACTGGTGAAAATTCACCAAGCTTGAACAAAGAAGGGTTAAAAAAATTTAGCCAACTTTTCCCAAAACTAAACGAAAGCAGCTAATCCACATTTCATTGGCTTTATAAATTGCTTTAATTATATCATGCAATATGCAGGGCAAAAAACTAAACATATTTTAAACGCAAAAATACGAAATTTTAGTTTTTGCTTCTAACCCTCACATAAGTAAGCTATTTTGAAACTTTTGGCCCCCAAAACTTTTTAAATAGCTATTTTGGTAAAACCCAATCTAGCAGATTAGTGAGGTTTTGTAGCACGCACAAATTGACGTTGGCGTTGTTGCCAATTTTGACTAAAATAGAACAGTTTGCTGTCACGTGGTATCCAAAATTTGCGAAATTACCTTTTTTATATATTTTTCTATAAGCCTTTTGAAATGCCTAATCATGCCATTACGCACATTTTTTATTTTAACTGTGATTTTGTACAGAAAATTAGTTCTGATCTGCAAATCAACGTTGGTTTCGCACTTTTTTGAAATCATTCTTCTTTTTAACGAGGAACTCTAAAGCTGAGTGGCTCATTACGTAGGTACTATCAACAGCTACATTTTTTGTGTGCTTACCTTTTTTGTGTCTGTAATAGTCACAGCGCTACGGAACCGTCAATGACTCCCAAAATTTCATTGTTGATCAAAAATTATTTTTAATGCTGCCGCCAGAGTTTTGAACGCATAGCCACGTGCAATACCTCATTCATAAGCCCTTAAAAATCTGCACAAGCAAGTGCGATTGTAAAGTTTTGCATCAGCTATTTTAGCTAATTTTTAAAACACTTTACATTTTACTATTTATATTTAACGTTGCGGCGGCATTTTGAATGTAGGAGTCCTATTTCTTTTCGACAATTCAAATAGACTAATCCTATTGCTTGGAGCGTACATTGTCACATTTTTTGTAAAAATGCAGGCACATGAAATTTTTGCATGACTAGTCAAGCATTTATTTTTTGGAATTTTGCACAAATCTCAGAGCCTATTAGGCTAAAAGTTACGCAAACCAGAAGTATTCAGCACCTTTACAGCCTTTATCATTGTGCATAAAAATAAATGATCTGAGTGCAGTTAAGCAAGAAATAAATGCACTGGTGAAAATTCACCAAGCTTGAACATAAGACGGTTAAAAAAATTTAGCCAATTTTTTCCAAAACTAAACAAAAGCAGCTAATCCACATTTCAGTTGCTTCATAAATTGCTTTAATTATATCATGCAATATGCAGGTCAAAAAACTAAAAATATTTTAAACGCAAAAATACGAAATTTTAGTTTTTGCTTCTAACCCTCCCATATAAGCTATTTTGAAACTTTTGGCCCCCAAAACTTTTTTAATTGCTATTTTGGTAAAAATCCGATATAGCAGATTAGTGAGCTTTTGTAGCACGCACAATTTGACTTTGGCGTTGTTGCCAATTTTGACTAAAATAGAAGAGCTTGCTGTCACGTGGTATCCAAAATTTGCGAAATTAAATTTTTATATTTTTTTCTGTAAGCCTCTTGAAATGCCTAGTCATGCCATTTCGCACATTTTTTAATTTAACCGTGATTTTGTACAGGAAATTGGTTCCGATTTGCAAATCAACGTTGGTTTTGCACTTTTTTGAAATTATTTTTCTTCTCAACAAGGAACTCTAAAGCTCAGTGGCTCATTACGTAGGTACTATTAACAGCTACATTTTTTGTGTGCTCATCTTTTTTGTGTTTGTCATAGTCACAGCGCTACGGAACCGTCAATGACTCCCAAAATTTCATTGTTGATCAAAAATTATTTTTAATGCTGCCGCCAGAGTTTTGAACGCATAGCCACGTGCAATACCTCATTCACAAGCCCTTAAAAATCTGCACAAGCAAGTGCGATTGTAAAGTTTTGCATCAGCTATTTTAGCCAATTTTTTAAACACTTTACATTTTACTATTTATATTTAACGTTGCGGCGGCATTTTAAATTTAGGCGTCCTATTTCTTTTTGACAATTCAAATAGACTAATCCTATTGCTTGAAGCGTACATTGTCACATTTTTTGTAAAAATGCAGGCACATGAAATCTTCGCATGACAAGTCAAGCATTTATTTTTTGGAATTTCACACAAATCTCAGAGCTTATTAGGCTAAGAGTTACGCAAACAAGGAGTATTCAGCACCTTTACAGCCTTTATCATTGTGCATAAAAATAAATGATCTGAGTGAAGTTAAGCAAGAAATAAATGCACCGGTAAAAATTCACTAAGCTTGAACAAAGGAGGGTTAAAAAAATTTGGCCAATTTTTCCCAAAACTAAACAAAAGCAGCTAATCCACATTTCATTAGCTTTAAAAATTGCTTTAATTTTATTATGCAATATGCAGGGCAAAAAACTAAAAATATTCTAAACGCAAAAATACGAAATTTTAGTTTTTGCTTCTAACCCTCACATAAGTAAGCTATTTTGAAACTTTTGGCCCCCAAAACTTTTTAAATAGCTATTTTGGTAAAACCCAATCTAGCAGATTAGTGAGGTTTTGTAGCACGCACAAATTGACGTTGGCGTTGTTGCCAATTTTGACTAAAATAGAACAGTTTGCTGTCACGTGGTATCCAAAATTTGCGAAATTACCTTTTTTATATATTTTTCTATAAGCCTTTTGAAATGCCTAATCATGCCATTACGCACATTTTCTATTTTAACTGTGATTTTGTACAGAAAATTAGTTCCGATCTGCAAATCAACGTTGGTTTTGCACTTTTTTGAAATCATTCTTCTTTTTAACGAGGAACTCTAAAGCTGAGTGGCTCATTACGTAGGTACTATCAACAGCTACATTTTTTGTGTGCTTACCTTTTTTGTGTCTGTAATAGTCACAGCGCTACGGAACCGTCAATGACTCCCAAAATTTCATTGTTGATCAAAAATTATTTTTAATGCTGCCGCCAGAGTTTTAAACGCATAGCCACGTGCAATACCTCATTTATAAGCCATTGAAAATCTGCACAAGCAAGTGCGATTGTGAAGTTTTGCATTAGATATTTTAGCTAATTTTTAAAACACTTTACATTTTACTATTTATATTTAACGTTGCGGCGGCATTTTGAATGTAGGAGTCCTATTTCTTTTCGACAATTCAAATAGACTAATCCTATTGCTTGGAGCGTACATTGTCACATTTTTTGTAAAAATGCAGGCACATAAAATCTTCACATGACAAGTCAAGCATTTATGTTTTGGAATTTCACACAAATCTCAGAGCCTATTAGGCTAAAAGTTACGCGACCTAGGAGTATTCAGCACCTTTACAGCCTTTATTATTGTGCATAAAAATAAATGATCTGAGTGCAGTTAAGCAAGAAATAAATGCACTGGTGAAAATTCACCAAGCTTGAACAAATAAGGGTTAAAAAAATTTGGCCAACTTTTCCCAAAACTAAACGAAAGCAGCTAATCCACATTTCATTGGCTTTATAAATTGCTTTAATTATATCATGCAATATGCAGGGCAAAAAACTAAACATATTCTAAACGCAAAAATACGAAATTTTAGTTTTTGCTTCTAACCCTCACATAAGTAAGCTATTTTGAAACTTTTGGCCCCTAAAACTTTTTAAATAGCTATTTCGGTAAAACCCAATCTAGCAGATTAGTGAGGTTTTGTAGTACGCACAAATTGACGTTGGCGTTGTTGCCAATTTTGACTAAAATAGAACAGTTTGCTGTCACGTGGTATCCAAAATTTGCGAAATTACCTTTTTTATATATTTTTCTATAAGCCTTTTGAAATGCCTAATCATGCCATTACGCACATTTTTTATTTTAACCGTGATTTTGTACAGAAAATTAGTTCTGATCTGCAAATCAACGTTGGTTTCGCACTTTTTTGAAATTATTCTTCTTTTTAACATGGAACTCTAAAGCTGAGTGGCTCATTACGTAGGTACTATTAACAGCTACATTTTTTGTGTGCTCATCTTTTTTGTGTCTGTAATAGTCACAGCGCTACGGAACCGTCAATGACTCCCAAAATTTCATTGTTGATCAAAAATTATTTTTAATGCTGCCGCCAGAGTTTTGAACGCATAGCCACGTGCAATACCTCATTCATAAGCCCTTAAAAATCTGCACAAGCAAGTGCGATTGTAAAGTTTTGCATCAGCTATTTTAGCCAATTTTTTAAACACTTTACATTTTACTATTTATATTTAACGTTGCGGCGGCATTTTAAATTTAGGCGTCCTATTTCTTTTTGACAATTCAAATAGACTAATCCTATTGCTTGAAGCGTACATTGTCACATTTTTTGTAAAAATGCAGGCACATAAAATCTTCGCATGACAAGTCAAGCATTTATTTTTTGGAATTTCACACAAATCTCAGAGCTTATTAGGCTAAGAGTTACGCAAACAAGGAGTATTCAGCACCTTTACAGCCCTTATCATTGTGCTTAAAAATGAATGATCTGAGTGAAGTTAAGCAAGAAATAAATGCACTGGTAAAAATTCACTAAGCTTGAACAAAGGAGGGTTAAAAAAATTTGGCCAATTTTTCCTAAAACTAAACAAAAGCAGCTAATCCACATTTCATTAGCTTTAAAAATTGCTTTAATTTTATTATGCAATATGCAGGGCAAAAAACTAAAAATATTCTAAACGCAAAAATACGAAATTTTAGTTTTTGCTTCTAACCCTCACATAAGTAAGCTATTTTGAAACTTTTGGCCCCTAAAACTTTTTAAATAGCTATTTTGGTAAAACCCAATCTAGCAGATTAGTGAGGTTTTGTAGCACGCACAAATTGACGTTGGCGTTGTTGCCAATTTTGACTAAAATAGAACAGTTTGCTGTCACGTGGTATCCAAAATTTGCGAAATTACCTTTTTTATATATTTTTCTATAAGCCTTTTGAAATGCCTAATCATGCCATTACGCACATTTTTTATTTTAACTGTGATTTTGTACAGAAAATTAGTTCCGATCTGCAAATCAACGTTGGTTTTGCACTTTTTTGAAATCATTCTTCTTTTTAACGAGGAACTCTAAAGCTGAGTGGCTCATTACGTAGGTACTATCAACAGCTACATTTTTTGTGTGCTTACCTTTTTTGTGTCTGTAATAGTCACAGCGCTACGGAACCGTCAATGACTCCCAAAATTTCATTGTTGATCAAAAATTATTTTTAATGCTGCCGCCAGAGTTTTAAACGCATAGCCACGTGCAATACCTCATTTATAAGCCATTGAAAATCTGCACAAGCAAGTGCGATTGTGAAGTTTTGCATTAGATATTTTAGCTAATTTTTAAAACACTTTACATTTTACTATTTATATTTAACGTTGCGGCGGCATTTTGAATGTAGGAGTCCTATTTCTTTTCGACAATTCAAATAGACTAATCCTATTGCTTGGAGCGTACATTGTCACATTTTTTGTAAAAATGCAGGCACATGAAATTTTTGCATGACTAGTCAAGCATTTATTTTTTGGAATTTTACACAAATCTCAGAGCCTATTAGGCTAAAAGTTACGCGACCTAGGAGTATTCAGCACCTTTACAGCCTTTATCATTGTGCATAAAAATAAATGATCTGAGTGCAGTTAAGCAAGAAATAAATGCACTGGTGAAAATTCACCAAGCTTGAACAAAGGAGGGTTAATAGATTAAGTACCCCTATTTCCAACTTTAAATATTCTTCTTACCTATTTTAGCTACATGTCATGTAAAGTCGCACCAAAGCAGTCGAGAGAGAAGTAGGAGCGTAGATTTACTAAAGGAAAAAATTTAAAATTCTTTTGTTTTGTGAGTTGTTTTTGTGTGGAAAAGGTAAGAAAAACCGGATTTGCGACCATGGGAAGTCAACCAGTGGAGAGGGTTATCGTGAAGAAGTTCTCAGGTATTTGTTTTTTCCTCATTCAGTACCCAGTTTTTACTTCTTTAAGGGGATATTGTTTTCAGTTTAAGACAAAAAATAAATAGTAAAAAAGGCATGGAATTGAAGCTGGCGTGGTGTGTAGTTAATTAAAGCCTCGGCTTTTTCCTTATCGCTCACTTTGTCAGTTTTTATTTTGTTGTAGTACCTTGGCGGGTCAGTAGATGTCGCTTCCTATGTAGATGATGCCTTCTAATTAACCTTATTTTATTTTTTAGAAAACATTTTATATGGAGGTTCAAGTGACTATTGAGGCATGACATGTATTATGATTATTTGTGCATAGTGCTGAACGAAGGACCCTGTATACAAATAGATTTTACATTTTTTACTGTCTCGTGGAATACAATCCGTCTTAGTTGTGTGTTGGTGAATGGTGATTGTGACGTCACTGTCTGTGGCTTCGGTGCCCAGTAAACTTTTATGTATACCTGGACCTGGCTACTGCATAGTGTAAATAGAGTTGTGTACTCGTATGGGCATGGGCATGGAGCAAGCTGACTGATGGAATCCCTTACGCACTACTCTGTGTTATGGGGAAAAACCGTTACGCAAAGCAATGCTTGGCTTAGGTGTAGTTTGGGCCGTTGTTGGGCATGAATTTTGGGGGCATATAGTAAATGTGTGTTAGCACTGTATAGTATCATGGTACTGGTTTGCGTTGTATGAGATATATAGCTAGGATTAGAAGCTACTGGTTACGTGGAGTTTGAGGGGAAAGGAAATAGCTTGGAAGTAGAGGCTGATCTTTTTTTTGGGGAGGGTGATCCTCTTGTGACTCCTTCTAGACGGTAAAGTCTATGACTAGCAATAAAGGGGGTGGTAATGTTATGGGCTCCGTTAAGCGGGGTAAAGAGGGGGTGGGAATTGTAACCAAAGGGTGAATAATCTTTTGGACAGCAGCAGGGAGAAAAGACGCCGGAGAGGGGGCGGGGGAGCATCTTTAAATCATCTAGGGGTGCAGGAGGGAGAGTTGTTAAATTATTATAGTAGCTAGTTGCTCTATAGCTGGTAATACAGCTACTACTCCTGTAAGTCGAACTTCTGCTCAGGTCAGGAAGGCTGATCAAAATAGAAGCAAGAAGGTGCAAAGAAAGAGAAAGAGGGCAAGCCTGCAGGCCAGTGGTGGAGGATCCGCTGGTGGTAGCACCTCAGCTTGTCAACTAGGGTTGGGTGGCTCTTCTTTAAAAAATGCAACCAAAAAACCCTTTAGAAAGACACATTTTGATGCACGTGAACGACAGAATAGCGACAGTGAGCCACCAGCTAAGAAGGGGGTAGTTACGGGTCCAAATGTAGTGCGATTGGTGGATGGTTTTGGTTGTCTAGTGCTTCCAGCTGATGTTAACTCAATTCTGATAGGTCCAGTTGGCATGCTTGATGACCAGAGTGTGGCAAAGAACATGTTGGCTCTTTTTAAGCGGAACATGCTAGCAAAAGTGATCAATGTGGTGGATTCCAGGGAAACTGGCTGCTGCAGGTTCAACAGGATCTATTTAGTGCAACGGCGGATTTGTTTAGAAAGCAAAAATACAGAGGTTTGTAAATGGGCTTGTGTAGCATGAAAATGCATTGTTTGGGGGTGTATCAGGAAACAAAGATGTTCTGTCTTAAGGCGCTACCTGTAATGAAGGTGTGGAAACCCAAGTATAGGGTATAATTGGAGGGACAGGAATCTAAGAAGAGTATGCCGGATGGTGTTTCAGATCTCTTAGTCCCTAAGGATCGTAATCGAGAGTTGGTTACGAGATCTTGGTTGCCAATTACTTGGAGGCTGAATACTAAGGGTAAAAAGCCCTTTTAGGTTTGGCATTTACGTATCTGAGAATATATCGAGTCTAAGAAGTTCCTGTTGACTTTTGGCTTCAGGCTTCACTTAGGCCTGGGTACGGTTCTGTTTGAGGCTGACTGCTGGTCGGGTATTTTGGGTGGCGGTGCTTAAGGGTGATGACCCCTAATATCGGGTTAGGTCAACAATCAGGTAAGGTTTTTTAAATGTCCAGTTCCACTATTGACCTGACTAAAATTACCATGCATCACTCGAAAGCAATGGCCACGAGCTTATGTGGTAGTCACAACAGAGTGATTTGACACGCGCATCATGTAAATGGCACTTTTTTCCCCTTAACAGTCCAATTGCTGACACATATGTCCTATTCAGGAACCGTATTGCTACAGAGGAACTGTAAGGGGTTTATGTAAGGCTGACAAACACTTTGTTTCTGATTTTCATGCAATACCGAGTGCTGTTGTTTTGATTTCTAGGAATATAAGAGCTCACTTGCTGGTAGGGTTTACAGGCAGGGACTTGTCTCTTGTTTCGTGGTGGGGTAAGGATGGACTATGTCTCTGTGTATACATATGGTAAGTGTAGCCGTGGATCCTTCCGGGAATCTTTTTCAAGTCAACAAGCTGCCTCTTATCATGGGTACTGATGCAAATGCATATAACATGGTATGAGGCATCACTGACAATGTTTGCAGAGGCAGGGCACTGTTTGACTATATTTTGACTACTGATCTTTCATATGTTAATCAGAGTAGGGCTCCTGGGGGGACGGGCTACTTGGTCGATGAATTGGCTGTCATATTGTCAGTGTAGAACCAAAATAACCCATATCTATTTTACACTAAAAGCAAACTAAGACATATCAAAAACGTTCTAAAAACACAATGACCCAAATCAATTTAGTTCCACGCTTACGCCTAAAATGTATTAAAAAATTCCTGTTCAAACCTGCAACTAGCGCATTTTGTATTTGTATTGACTTGAACGTACGCGTGCAAATACATGGATTTGGGTCATTTTGCTATTAGAACGTTTTGAATATGGCTCAATTTGCTTTTAGTGAAAAATAGATATGGGTCATTTTGGTGCTTCACTGACGATATGACAAATCAGGGTCTGACTGTTTAAACATTCGGTTTTCTGTATCAGATGGCATTTTGCTAGTGGCGGTTCGTAGTAGAAATATTAGAAAGGTAAAATGGAGCAGATACTCTGATTGTTTGAGGAAAAAAGTTCACATGGTACTCAATTATCAACTGTACAGCGGTAATGACGTTAATGCTGAGGCGGGTTTCATTAGAAAGGTGATGATTGACTTTCTTAATGAAGTATGCCCGCTTAAGACATACAGATGAAGGTAAAAGGTGGCTTTGTCGTGGACCATGAGCTTACTGCTCTTCAAGTGGATGTAAACACCGTCTTTAAGCAAGTGGGTCGTCAAGGACGGGATTCTCTTACTTAGAAATATTATGAGGAAGCTAGCAATGTTTGTTTGTCTGTTGTTCGATGCGCAAAACGAAGGTCATAGATCGACTTTTGTGATGACGTAAGTAAGTATAGAGATGCAGTGAAGTGTCTTAGAAGTCTTAAGGGCAATGTGACCAGGATCCAGGAGTCAATTCATGATGCTTTGACATATCGGTCTACGACGTCAGTTAATAAGACTCTGAATGTCTTTCTTTGGCATTACTTTCCTCGGCTAGATAGTGGGGAGTGTCATATCATAAGGCATGGTATTTGATCTCTGGAATTGTATGGCTGCTAAGGGATTATCACTCATAGGATGATGCAGAATGATATTTGAAGTTTCAGTCCATACAATCTGCGGATGTAATAATATTCCCCTGTTCTATTGAAGAGGAGTTAACCGGTGATTTTAAAGCAGTTAGTTGCTCTCTATCAAGCTTGCCTGGCATTGAGCACGGTACTGCTGTGCTGAAGGGTGGCTAGGGTGGTATTTCCACCTATTATTATTATTATTATTTTATGACAGGGGTTCGGTCCCAAAGAGACCAACGCCGATTATGGCCTATTGCAGACTTTTCCTCAAAAAATAGCAGAAAATAACAAGATCAAATCGCAAGCCTGCCAGTAGAGCGCGAAAACGCCACTAACTGAGCCACCGACGCCTGACCCAACATATCCAATGATATAAGACACCCCCCAACATAGAGGTTTCTCACAAGTACAAGGGCTGGACACACAGCCAAATAGTGAATTGGTATATCATCCTCCTCCCCACAGTGCACACACGTAGGGGAGTCCAACACTCCAATCCTCCAACCGTGAGCTCCCCAAGCCCCATGCCCCGTCACTAGCCCAATCAACCATCCTAATTGATCCCTGGGATAACGCACCAACGACGCATTGCCGTTAAGTGGTGCCGATATCCAGAGCTTGGGCTGCCTACACTTGCGTAGTCCAGTCCATTGTCTTTCATGTTCATGTCTTGCCCATTGCGCAAAATTTGGATTGAACAGCGGAGAGTAGAACTGGAACAATTGGTCTTGGACCAAACTGCCTACCGCAACTCCCATCATTCAAAGCCTTTGCCAGCCTATCCGCCTCCTCATTACCCCTGAAACCTAAGTGCGCATGGATCTATACCAAAACAACCTCACAACCCCTCTCAGCGAGTCTGTTGAGGTTAGTGTGACAGTCCCACACGAAACTCGAGACAGTGTGAGACCTGAACAGTGCTCGCAAAGAACTCTGACTATCACTGAATACTCTAACCGGGAGATCCTCAGTGCCATTCTCCGGCAGCCAATGGGCAGCAAAGGAGATACCAAAGATCTCACACTAGAATACAGAAGCCTCAGCACCAAGATACACAGACGAAGCCATAAGAGTTACTCCCGGGTTTCTGTCCTCAATCACAACTCCACAGCCAGCATTATCACCATCACGTGAGCCATCAGTAAATCAAACCACCCTACCCCCCAGAAGAGATAGATCACCAGCCCAATCCACATGCGATTCAAGTTCAACAGTGAACCTCCGATTCTCCAGGCTGTTATACATTCAGTCCATTGGTATCTGAAGAATGAAAACAAAGGAGGCCCACCTCTCACAAATCACAGTATGGCTGGTTGAGCCCCCAAACTAAGGATTTTTTGTCCACAAATCCCTCGTTTTCAGCCTATGCATAAACCTAAAAGCCACCGCCTTTAGACAAATGTCCAGGGGAGTGAGGCCAATTAGACATTCCATCGCCGCCCTAGGCGCGATCAAAGCCCACCCGTAATCATAAGGCACGCTTGATGCTGTACTCCACCCAACAAACTAACATACGAGCTTTTCTTCAGTGCAGGAGCCCAAGCTACAACCCCATACTTCATCACTGGACAGCAAAGGGCAGTATAAGTCTATCTCGCCACGGTGGGAGATAGACCCCATTTACTTCCAACCATGCGTTTGCATCTAGCCAAGGTAACCTGCGACTTGCTCTCTACTGACTTGCAGTGTGGCATCCAGGTCAAGTGCTTGTACAGTACAACGCCTAAGTACCTAACTGTTCGCCGGATCTTCAAGCTCACTCCCCTGTACAACACAGAATTGGGATAGAGCCTGGTGTTTCTAGTGAACAGAATCAACTCAGACTTCTCAGCATTAAGGTTTAATTCCACCTCCACACACCAGTCACTGATGATATCAGTGACCCGATGAGTGAGTGTGCGGAGCACCTTGCCGCTTTAAAGCACCCCTGTGTCATCGGCATACCTTTGTGACAGAGAAGACGACGCCCTTTGCCTAAGCCTAGTCAAATGACCATCCATAACCAAGTTCAACAGGAGGGGTGAAATCACCCCACCTTGCGGACACCATCTTTCCACCCCTCGTTCCCTAGAAGAACCACTAATCTTAGACACCACCCGTCTATGTCTAAGACGATCCACCTATTCAACAAAGAGCAAATACCAAACCTATCCAATGCTAAAGTTAGAGCACTAAATAGTACATTATTAAAGGCCCCTTCAATGTCAGCAAAGGCACCCAGAACCATCAGTCCCGACTCTAGGGCCCTCTCCACATACGCGACTATTCTATGAATAGCCGCATCCGTGGAAAGACCCCTCAAGTACGCAAAATGATGATTGACCCTGAGCCTGCTCTCCAACTCAGGTGTCCTGATGTGCATGTCCACCAGTCTTTCCAAGACCTTTAACAAAACTGGAGCTAGCTGTATGGGCCTCCACAAAGAGGCCTCACAGTAGTCCCCTTTACCCTGCTTAGGTAGAAATACTACCCTAGCCACCCTCTAGCACAGCGGTACAGTGCCCAATGCCAGGCAAGCCTGATACAGAGCAACCAACCGCCCTAAAATCACCAGTAAGCTCCTCTTCAATAGCACAGGTTGAATACCCTCAGCCCGTGCAGACTTGTATGGATTAAAACTCCAAACAGCATTCTGCACCTTCCTCTCAGTGACGATCCCTGAGCAGCCATGCAATTTGAGCGAGCACATACTATGCTTCATGATATGCCGCTCCCCACTATCTAGCCTGAGAAAGTGATGCCGAACAAGGACATCTAGAGTCTCATTCATTGACGTCGTAGACTGATTCGTCACATCATCATGAATTGACCCCGGTGTCCTAGGCACATTGCCCTGCAGACTCCGAAGACTCTTCACATCATCCCTATACTTACTTACACTACCACAAAAGTCGGCCCATGACCTTCGTTTTGCACATCCAACAGCAGACGAATAAACATTGCGAGCTTCCTTTTTTTCTCTCTAACTAACAGGGTCACGTCCGTGACGACCCATTCTCTTAAAGAGGGTGGTTAAACCCACTTGAAGAGCTGTGAGCTCATTTGTCCACCACGACGCCACCCTGTCCCTTCGTCTATATGTCCTTAGCGGACATACCTCATCAAGAGAGTCCATCATGGCCTTTCCGATTGCAGCCGTCTCAGCATCAACGTCATTGACGATGTGCAGCTGCTCATCAGACACCATGTGAACTTTTTCCCTTAAACAAGCAGAGTATTTGCTCCAATCCACCTTTCTAATGTTTTTACAACAAACAGCCACTGGCAAGCCAGCCGAGACGCGGAAACGGATGTACGTGTGATCAGACCCCGATTCTTATCCTACACAACCCATCCGGCAACCCATGACTCAGCCAATCTACTTGCCAGCGTGATGTCAATTACCTCACTCCTGTTAGCTCAGTTGCCTCAGTTGCTTTACCCGGCATATACACAGAAGCGAAGACTATCGGACCCTTACCCCACCAAATTAGAACAGAGACTTCATCCCTGCTCGTAAACTCTATCAGCAATTGAGCTTTCACATTTCTCGAAATCAAAGCACATGCACGCGGCGTAGCATGCAAGTCAGACAACAAAGAGTTTATCAGCCTTACCTAAACCCCTCACAACTCTTTTATAACAGTACGGTTCTTGAATGAGACAGATATGCGAGCAAACCCGGCGATTAGGGGCGGCGGCAGCATTAAGGTGATGTTCGCGTCGCACCACTTCATCGCGAAGACCACATAAGCTCATGGCCCCTGCTTTGGAGTGGTGCATATTAATTTGGGTCAGGTCAATAGTTGATAAGGCCATTGAAGAGACCCAACCAGGCTGTTGACCTAACCCAATGTTAAAAGTCATCCCGTTTTTAGCACCACCACCCACAGCACCTGATTAGCCCACAATCTTAAACAAAACCGCACCCAAGCCATTTGTTCCCACCATACGTGCCTAGCAACAGCCCGTATCCAAAATACCCATACATTGCAATACCTGAGCCAATACAATTGTATCACCCATTTATGCATTGGTAATACATAAAGGGTACCAATACAACAGTATCTAGCAAAATACTCAATCCTTGTCAATGCTCATACGTTTGTAGCATATGTGTGCACCCAGTTACTGTTCTCAAACATTGGCCAGCACCAATAGCACACGATCATTGTGTACTGGGTTCTTCCGTAGCCAAAACAAATAAACCATATCCAGCAGGAGTGAGAAATAATTAAAAATACAACCTCACTTCCACTGAATACCATTCAACTGAAAATAACATATTTTGTAACAATGTCACTCTTAGCACTACGACGCCATCTATCCACCACTTTTCGAACTAAAAAGTAAACCAAATTATCAATACGGGTACTAGGAAAAGAAAACATTGCAGCTCCTAAGTACATCCTAAGCAAAAAAAACTTGTACACCATCCCAACCACAAATATTTAATAAATAAAAAATATCTTCCTAGGAAGATTCCGGCTCTCGGAATGATTGCATCTCACCGAAAAATAGATTCTACGTATCCAAATACTCCGGCTAGTTCGCCATCCTTCCCCAGCTCCCTCCTACAAAACACAAACACACAAAAACAGAAACACACTTATTCTTTTTTCGCAAAAACACACGCACTACTTCTCGTTTCCGAGTCTGACGTGGAATATTTCTACCTAAGCCGTGTCAGGGGGACTACTGTAAGGCTGTTTTGTGAAGGTCGATACAGATAGCTTCTGTTTTGTTAAATGCCCTGAAAAAAAGAATAGTGGCGTATGTGGAAAGGGCTTTTAAATCGGGACTGTTGGTTTTGGGTGTCTTTGCTGACATTCAAGGGGCCTTTAACAATGTAATATAACTTCAGCATTGGATAGGTTTGGTATTTGCTCTGTGGTAAAGAGGTGGATCGACTTTAGTCTAAGACATAGACGGGTGGTGTCTGAGATTAGTTGTTTTTCTAGGAAAAGAGTGTCCGCAAGGTGGAATAATCTCACTTCTTCTGTTGAACCTGGTTATGGATTATCTTTTGACTCAGCTTAGGCAAAGGGCGTCGTCTACTTTGTTAAAGGGGTATGCCGATAACGCAGGGGTGCTTCAAAGCAGCAAGGTGCTCCGCACACTCACACATTGGGTCACATATGGTCTCGATATTATCAGTGACTGGTGTGTGGAGGTGGGATTAAACCATGTGATGAGAAGACTGAGTTGATTCTGTTCACTAGAAACGTCAGGCTCTGCCCAAATTCTGTTAGGTACAGGGGTGTGAGCCTAAAGATAAAGCGAACAGTTAGGTACATGGGCATTGTACTGGACAAGCACTTGACCTAGATGCCACACTGCAAGTCAATGGAAAGCAAAACGCAGGTTACCTTGGCCAAATGCAAACGCATGGTTGGAAGGAAATTAGGTCTATCTCCAATTGTGGCTAAATGGACTTATACTGCCCTTGTCTGTCCAGTGATGGAGTATGGTGGTTGTGGCTTGGGCTCCTGCATTAGAGAAAAGGTCGTTTGTCAGTCTGTTGGTTATGGTTTTGCATCAAGCGTGCCTTATGATTACGGGTGGGCTTTGATCGACGCCTAGGGCGGCGATAGAGTGTCTTATCGGCCTCACCCCTTTGGAAATTTGTTTAAAGGCAATGGCTGTTAGGTCTATGCATAGGCTTAAAACGAGGGAGTTGAGGACAAAAAATCCTTTTATTTGAAGGTTTTTCTGCTATTATATTGTTTAAAGATATTTGCGGATCGTCTACAATGACGCCCTTTACATTTTATAGTTTTAAGTATTCCTATTTCTAATTTAAATAATTTTTCTAACCTATTTTTCAACTGCGTGTCACGTACATTCTTATATGGCTTATTGATTGTAGGAGAAGCTGCATAAATGACGGTATTTGTAAATGTAGAATTCTTGAAAATTTTCTGGCTTTTTGAACTACATATGTAGCTGGCCTAGTTATAATAGAGGGGCCTTTATAAATGACGTCATTTGCTAATAGTGCGATTCTTAAAACTTTTCTAGCTATGTTTTTCTACATTTAACGTACATTCGTATGTGTCTTAGTGATGGTAGTGGAGCTTTCATAAATCCTATATCATTTTTTTGCGTTGCTTAAATCATCTTGCTCCTTTTTAGATGCTGAGCTTTAGCTGCATCTAATGGAATGGTCATATCCGTCTGTCTGTCCGTCCGTCTGTTGGCCGTACACTACAGGTCACAGCTTTCAAGCGATCAACTTTAAAATTCTTTTAAACGATCACAAATGCGCGCCGGCAGGTCTGTATTGTTTTTTCAATTTGATCGCACTAGTCATTTCTTCACAATTAGCGGTTGAATGGACCCATGTCAAAAATCAGGAAAGTGAGCTTTTTAAAAACCATAAGGTAAGTGTAAACCAAGGAAAATGCTGATGTACATTCGTAATTTTAAAACATTGCGCGGCGAATACAAGTATATCGTATAGTACAGACCCAACCAATTTCAGCTACAGTTTTCAATGGTCATGGTCTGTAGTATGTTGTCTGCTACGTCAGACACGCAGAGAATAAGTTATAGATAATCAGGGATCGTCCCCCATGACGTCCTTCAAATATCATAGTTTTAAATAACCCGAATCCTAACTTTAAAATTTTTTCCAACCTATTTGAACTACATCCCATGAGTATACATACCTATGTAGGTAGTACATATTCAGAGAAGATATTCAGGGATCATCCATAATGACGTCCTTCAAATATCATAGTTCTATGTACTTACAACTTTAATTTGTTTTTAAATATATTCTTTTCGACACCCCCACCTAGCTGTTATTGCATTAGCAATAGCTAAACGGGTAAGGGGTTACGCACAAATGATGCCACGTGATTACTCCTTTTCGACACCCCAACCCAGATTTTATCGTATTACTTCAGGTAAACAGGTTAGGGGTTACGCACAAATGATTTTACGTAAATACTCGTTTTCGACACCCCTACCCAGATTTTATCATATTACTTTTGTAAACGGATTAGGGGTTACGCACAAATGATGTCACGTAAATACTCTTTTTCGACAGCCCCACTTAGATTTAAAAATGATATAAATGACGCCTCAAAAAAATATTACTCGCTTATTGGGATCGTCCGTAAATGACGTCAAAAAAATATCCCTCTTTTACTGAAATCGTCCGTAAATGACGTCACAAAATATATCACTTGTATATTGGGATCGTCCGTAAATGACGTCACAAAATATGTCACTTTTTTATTGAGATCGTCCGTAAATGAGGTCACAAAAAATATCCCTCTTTTACTGGAATCGTCCGTAAATGACGTCAAAAAATATATCACTTGTATATTGGGATCGTCCGTAAATGACGTCACAAAAAATATTACTCGTTTATTGTGATCGTCCGTAAATGACGTCACAAAAATATTACTTATTTATTGGGATCGTCCGTAAATAACGACACAAAAATATTACTCATTTATTGGGATTGCCCGTTAATGACGTCACAAAAAATATCACTCGTTTATTAGGATTGTCCGTGAATGACGTCACAAGAAATAATATTAGTTTATTGGGATCGTCCGTGAATAACGTCACAAAAATATCACTCGTTTATTGCAATCGACCGTAAATGACGCCACAAAATAATATTACTCGTTTATTAGGATCGTCTGTAAATGACGTCAAAGAAATATCACTCTTTTACAGGAATCGTATGTAAATGACATTAAAAATAACTTTTTTATTAGGATCGTGCGTATAAGACGTTAAAATATTATCACTTGTTTATTTGGATGATCTTTAAATAATTTCACTGAAATTATGTATCAGGTAAACGTATATCCTTAAGCGACCAACACGTAACTCAACCTATTGACCAGACATGACAGAATTTTTACAAACCTAGCTGTACCACTCGTACCTGTTCTACTGATTGCATTAAATCTCGCTCATTACCCACTCTTACAGGTGCTTTTCTTACTAAGCCCTCTCGCATTGTCACTAGTCGTACCCAGCTAACTACAACCAGCACGACCGTCTCTATTCGTTTCTCGACAAGATCTTTCAGGTCACTTGCACCCTGCCAAATGGTACCCGCAAAGTTCGTAACTAGCACACTCGTACCGGCGTTCAACTTAAAACTGTGCCGTTATAAATCCCACTTGTACCAGCACCACTCAAATCCCGTCTATTTTCACCAACATAACTCGTAGCTTAGCCCAATTTTACGGACACTAACTGCAAAGACTTTATGTTAGCCTTCCTATGTCAACAAAGTTTTCCAGTGATTAAAACAATTCGCTGTAAGCTCAGCATCTACTTTGGGCCCACGGTGGACAAATCCGGCGCGAAGCGCCGGATTTTTTTAAGCTCAGCATCTCCTTCGAGCTCGCGGTCAACAAATCCGGCGCGCAGCGTAGGAAGTGTTTTAACCCCAAACTTTGATTTGGATTCTCGGTTCATTCGACTGCTTATTGCGGACAAACTATAGTTGGGATCTTAACCAAAAACTACGCAGCACTTTCACTTCTCCTTCGCATGTGTGGGAAATTAGAACGTGTTTGAAATTAATCGGTTCAAAAATGTGACCTGTAGCGAACGACAATACGTCCAGCTAAAGCTCAGCATATAAAACTATCCCGCAACACAAATGTCACATAAAGGCTTACGATTTGTGTGCACAATTCAATTTATTGCTGCAGATGTCTTCAACATTGAAATAGGTATGAGTTCAACTATGTTCTAAATGGATACAATCAATAATATACAAATTGGGCACATTAATTCTTAAATCTACATAATAGAACAGCTGAAATTATACTGTTTTTCTAGCCTAATATTTTCACCCACATAGCACAATATTTTCTACCCACATACATAAGGGCTTACAGCAATCAACATATCTATGTGAAAAGGTTATAGTAGTTCGAAATGCCAGCCCGCAATATATGTATATAAGATAACTTTATTCAAAAGAACAAACTTAACAACTGACCTCCATCGAGGGTAGCCTAATAGACTCAGTATACGTTACAGAAATTTTTTAAATATTATATATAACTTTGTAAGTACGGAATATAGTTATCGCTAATTAGATATTAGCGATAACTATATTCCTAATATATTATACAACAAACTAACAAGGAATAACATTAAGTTTAGTGATTTCAGATAGTTGGATTTGATTAAGCTCACGAATTAATTGGGGAATAACAGAATTAAAATAACGCTTACATAATATTAGTAAAAAAAAATTAGTGCATAGAGTGTTTCTATATAATTTTATACTTGGATTAATTTTGTGCCTGAATCTGGGGTTTTTGTACATTGCGTTACCTAGTTCAATTCCTAATTGCGAAATTGTGGTTAACAGAGATTCCATTTTTGGGTTTTTTAGAGTAACTAAAACGGGAACCAGGATCACAAATGAGCGGGACGCACTAGTAAATATGAGAGTGTTCCTTATATGCCTATTTGCGAACCAGTTGCCGAGTTATTTATTCCTACCAATTTTTATCGAATTGTTGCGCGTATTATTTTGTATAAAGTGTAATGGCGTATAAAGGTATAGTAATATAATTCTTAAATTAATTTAGGCACTTAATTCTAAATTATGCGATGATGCGATGGGGCAGATTGTCGAGATTTCAAGTGTGGGGGTGCTTTCACCACATCCTATAAAGGGGATGAGCCTGAGGACACAGATGAAGAAATAGATTTCCCATTGGCAAGCGAATTGGAAATTGGTTGGCCACCCAAGTATTAAAACTTCCCTACTGAAAACCTAAGCCCTCGTCAATAACTTTGATATGAGTGCTAGTGAATTATGGATCCGTGGTATTAAAAGATAAATTTGTAACTCTTTATTAATTGAGTTCGTAGTCTGGTGGTGTGAGTTGAGGTTTGGTGGACCTCAACTCTATGAGGACTGTGCGGTGGAAGGATTTTGGCTAAACCTCATTGCAAACTGCGCTCAAGGTGCCAATGAGATCCAACACTACCCTTCCACCTGCAAGGCGAGCTTTCACTTTTGCTCGGTTTAAAAGTAACTAGGAAATTGTAAACATGATAATTGAATTGCAAATAAAATATAATAACTCATAAAAGTTGGGAAAAGCTAAAATGCCAGATGAGAAACGAGAACTAACTACTGGTGGTTTAAATGTATGTGGACGGGTACATCGTGTACTGACTACCTATCGAGAATGTGACTAGAGGATGTGATTGGGAAAAATGAGGTTTGGGAAATAGGAAGATGGATAGCTTAGGGTATGAAATGAGACCAAATCAAAGGATCCATTTCTCCCTGACAAATAACTGATTTTATACAGAGGAGAAGAGAAATGGATTAAAAACGATTAAGGAGACTAAGAATCGATCCAGGACTTGAGCAATAGGTGATAAAGAAAACATGTAAGTGTTCAGGAAGACAACCTGGTGTAGTTATGGAGGTCCTTTTAACTAGGGATCCTCGATGACTAGTACACGCGGAGAGAGGAGAAGGTTTAAGCGGGACAGTTGACTTAAGATGACGGACTATGTATTCAGCTGACCCCTTCCTCCACATATCTCCATGCCGTCTTTAATTTTTGACAAAGGGAAAAAGTGAAAATTATAAATTTACCATAGTATTGCATTTGTTTTATATGAAAATCAATAAACGGAGGAAAATCTGAATATAAAAGTAACGGGCCAAATAGAGCAGTGGTGGCGGTGTGCGACTCCGCCGACCGTCTGCTCATTGGAGTGAAAAGAAGGAAAAAAGTTAAGAGGACGACTGAGGATGCAAAGCGATGCGTACTTTTAGCTGCCTCTTACGAGATTCCATCCTCCACTATTGGCTTATAATTTTGCTGTGGTGAGATTGTACAAAAAGAAGAAGATAAAAGTAGGAAAATAATTACAGCTGGGCAGTGTGACGGATATGGTCAAGGTTAAGTCTCTGACCACGTCCACACAAAGGCAAGTTGGAAATAAAGCTTAAGGTTGAAGGATAGCGCCAAGCATTACATGCATTCAGTCGACCAGCAACATTCCCCACTCACTATCCCAGTTATAGAATTTTACATATTTTATTTATTTTGAGGAAGAAGAAAATCTAATATTGAAAATTATGAAAATGAGATAAAGAAGAGGGGTTGAAAGGAGTTTATTCTTATGGGAATAGAAATTGGGTTGGTAGGTCAATGTGGGAAGCTTCAGTTCGAAACTTCTTCACAAGGACTTCACCCTGAGGTTGGTTTGCCGCAGAATTCAGGGTGCGCGAACCTTGGTCTGAACGTCAGCATCCAAAACTCTTCGTCGCCTGACGGACCTCAATTGCTGGTCTTCAATTTTTAAGAAAGTAGTATTATTCGAATATGAGATAATATTCCTGTTACTTAACTAATGGTAAAGAGTTAAAAGTTCAAAAAACCTTCCTTTCTTATTTTTCCCGCGAAGGTATCTAATCTATATGTTGAAAAAGAGTTTACAAAACCACATTCCCTTGAGAAATAATCTAATATGAGTGAAAATTGACTTTTAATGTATGATGAGAAAAATTACAGAGAACATGAATGATGAGTTGAAATATTATGATCAGTATGCATAGATTAGTGAGTGAACAAAGAATGAACTTACAAACTATACATTCAGGATAATTCATAACGATGGAAGACTGAGGATTGAGAAAATCGAAGTATTTGAGAAAATGATAATATTGAAGACGAAGTTTTATGATTAGAAAAATGATACTATAATGAATTTTATTTACGAGAAGAAATTAAAAAAAAAAGCGGAAAAACAAATGGCTTATAAATTTTCCGTGTAGCAAATAGCAACACGGCAAAAACAATAATTAAATAAATTTTGCATTTATGTTTTAAAAATTGTTTTCGTCCGCTTACGTTATAAACAATTGACATTACGTATTTACAATTGACTAGGTTAAAAGAAACGTGACTGGAAAATTAAGTGGCGGGTACTAGTTTGCGAACAAGAAAAATTTACAATTTCACGTTTTTGATCCAATTTCCTATAATTTAACAATGGCTTAATATTTTTGATCTCTTATTTTTATATTTGTCTTGACCAATTATTTATCTTATTTAATAAAATTATTTAGGGGATTTTACAGAGTAGACCACAAATGATAACTAGGAAAATGAACTAATCTAATTATTTGAATATTGGAAAAGAAGTAAGCAGTGAAGAGATTGTAAGTGGATTCACAAAACTCGATCCTTCCGTAATGTCTTTTTCGTTTAACACCAAGTTTGTTAACAGAAGATTAAATTTTATGAAAATTTAAAATTCACTAATAATGATAAAATGGAAAATACAATTAATCGGCGATATCAAAAGGGGTAAAATTGAATTAAAACCTAATCAGAAAATTAAACTTTTTGAACGTAGAATAGTGAGAAGAAGAAAATGAGAAAATGGAAAATTACTGAGGACAAGAACGTGCAGTGGATCTGCTACCGTCTTAGTACGAAAATCTTAAATCTATTTTTGTGTGTAAATTGGAGATGGGGAGCAGTACATCGGAGATGCTGCTCATTGAGAAATCCAGAAGGAGTAATGACTCTAATGAGGAGAGCAGTAAAGCTGCGACTCCAGGAAAAGTCAAGTCACGAATGTTTAATTGTTCAAAAATCTAGTGAACAACAGGAAAATAGAAAATTTTAACTTCCTAGTTGTGTTGTGCGGTGTAATGTGGATTCTGTGTGAAGGTACGTGGACAGGATGCGGTTTTCGCTTGAGCGTTGTGGGTTCGTATGGGGAGGGACGATGGCTGGAGCTGCTGCGGAATCAAAGGCGTTCTGGCAATCTTCTTGTTCGGCAATCTCCAGTCATTTTGTAACTTTTGATTTGAGGTTGTGTAGTAATCCTTTGTGTTTTGGTCTTTTCTGGCTGGTAGATGGCAAAACCCTTGATTTACTGGCTGGAGAAGCTAACTGGATATTATTGGCATTTTTCATAACCTTCTCATTATCCTCCTGTACGGGTTGTGTCCACACAACCGGAAACGAAATCAGCACGTCGTGAGCTGAAAGAGGGGGTTGAAAAATGACACGAATACAATTACATTTACTTTTATGCGTAACGAATGTTTTAAGTATGCCGCCTACTGGGATTTTTCCAAAAATGGGACCATGGGTTTTAGGGTATGAATCAAAATCCAAGGGACTATTAGGGCAGTTCAGGCAGTTCATATGGACGAACCCTGAAAATCTATAACCATTAATAGGGAGTTCATTACATGTAGGTAAAACAAGTTCGAAAAAATTTAAAGTTGGCAATGGAAGTACTTAAAACTATAATTTTTGAAGGACGTCATTATGGACGATCCCTAAATATCTATAACTAATACAAATAGGCTCATTACATGTATGTTAAAATGGGATCAAAAGGATTTTAATGTTGGAAATCGAGGTACTTAGATCTATGATATTTGAAGGACGTCTTTATGGACGATCCCTGAATATATATAACCAATATAGGTAAGTTCATTACAGATTAGTAAAACAGGTTGGAAAAAATTAAAAGTTAGAAATGGGGGTGGGGGTACTTAAAACTATGATATTTGAAGGACGTCATTATGGACGATCCCTGACAATCTATAACCAATAAAGAGAATTTCATCACATGTAGGTAAAACAAGTTGGAAAAAAATTTATAGTTAGAAATAGGGGTACTTTAAACTATAATATTTGAATTACGTCATTATGGACGATTCCTAAATATCTATAACCATTATAGGTAATTTCAATACATGTTGAAAAACAGGTTGGAAAAATGTTAAAAGTTAGAAATGGGGGTGGGGGTGCTTAAACCTATGATATTTGAATGGCGTCATTATGGACGATCCCTATCTATAGACAATTTGCGTACGTATGTCTGTGACCTGTAGTAATGAATAGGAATTTGCCTAATCATGAGGAAGGAGAATTCCGAGTGCCTGAGCTGGTGTTCGAAGCTTGGACCCCCGTCATGAGCATACATATTTTCCAATACCAAATTGAAGTCATAAACCCACGACCACTTTACCAGGCTGCCCTGTGATCGTACATATTGGATAAGTACATTTACTACTAATGTAAATTCGTGAATACATTCCATTTGTATTTTATTTAGCGAAACTTGACAAGCTCTCAGGTAGGTATGTACATAACATGTAAAGTCGTCTAGTTTTTTATACCGATACAGAGATTTTGATTCTTGGTTCACTCAGCTGTTAAATGCGGACAAACTATAATTGCGATCATTACACAAAACAATAGGGCACCTCTCGTTCGCATTTGTGAGAGTTTAAAAGAAGTTTGAGAGGAATCACTTAAAAACTGTGACCTGTAGAGCAGGACCAACGGACGGACAGACAGACAGACGGACAAAACCATTTCATTAGATGCTTGCTCAGCGTCTAAAAACTACCGGAGCTCACATCAACAGCTGCCGAAGCCGCCGGACGGAGAACGCTACGTGTGTAGACACAAACAGGAGCTTTGTTTTGTGTATGTAAATGTTTTCTGCGTCTTCTATAGCCATAGCGCTACAGAAACGTAAATGGTACTCAAGATTGTGTTCTTAATCAAAAACTGTTTCTGACATTGACAACAAAGTTTTAAAAGCATGGATACGTGCAATACGCTATTTGAAAGGCATTATAAATTCACACAATAGTGTGCATTTTATAATTTTGAATAACACTATGTCCGCAAATAAACAAAACTGTTCATATTTTATGCTCCGTTTGAATTTAGGCGTCTAAATTTTTTTAAGAAAAGAAATAACTTTATTCTATTGCTTAACACGTACGCGTTTACACTTTGCATAAATACCCTATCGCACAGTATTAATACATTGCAATTCCAGCGTTGGTTTTTTGGCATTTTAAAAAACATTTTGAGCTTACAAGGATGGACCAACACATGTGCGTCGACTTCTAAGTGAAGTATATGCGCGTTAGACGTGTTTATGGTAACTAGTAAACGTGTCCTAAACCGTTTTTGTCGCAGGTCCAAAATTCGCCCACAGTAGCCTGCCAAAGTTTAAAATAATTGCAAAAACCATTTTTCAGTGGCGTTTTTATCAGCCTCATGTTTTGAAAGAATTTAAAATTTTCGAATTTTCAAAAACCGAAAATTATCTTTCTAGACAATGTAGCAGAGATCCCAAAACTTGAAATTTTTTAAAAGTCAGATAGAAATTGTAGGAGCTACGAAAAACTTCAATTTTGTAAAACTTTGACGGAATACTGTGGGGAAATTTTGGACCTGGGACAAAAAAGGTTTAGCTCACGTTTACTTGTTGCCATAGACACGTCTAACGCACACAGACTTAACTTAAAAGTCGGCGCACATGTGTTGGCCCTTCCTTGTTATTGGGACTAAAATCACGCAAAAAGTCAGTAATTCCCGTAGTTTAAATGTCTGCTAGTACGCGTGAATAAAATGTTATTTGTATTTAAAAAGAAAATTAACGCACAGATACAAATATATCCAGCTTAAGTGGGGGTGAAATAAACTCAGCTTGGCTAAAATATCCATAACCTAGAAAGCATTAGAAAATCAGAATGTACATAAATTGCTGGAAATGTTTTACGTATTTTGCAAATGGAAAACCTCAAGATATTTGACATTTCGTAGAAACACAAAATGTTGATCCTTTGGCGTCATCCTACGCATCTCCAATCCGTTTTGTAACATTTAGCCTCTATTTACTTTTTAAATGGCTTATTTAGAAAAATTTCAGTAAAGCACATAATTGTACGTATTTAGCGCGCAACAATTTATTAAAGCGTAGTAGCAAAATCACGGCAGAATAAGAAAGCTTGCTGATAGTAGTGAATAGGTATCTATGGACTAGATTTTGGAAGGAGGTACCAACTAGCTTCAGAAAAAATCAAAAAGTAATAATAATCCAATATGTTTTAACGATTTTTTAGTTTTGCACAACACATAAATAGTCACATACCACAAAAGCATTAGCAAGCTACTCAAACACATCTTTAGACTAAAAAGTACAAACTGTCACGTCTCCCAACGAGACAATTATTAATGAGCGTAGTAAATAAATACAATGTTACTCCATCAAGTGTTTCCTAACAACTCATAATTTTGCACAAATCAGAACAGGATTTTATTCAGAATTTATGTATCTAGATCTCACATTTACAACAATACAATGATACATATAAATAACAATAAGCATAGGGGCTATACATTAATTGTTTTTGCTTCTTGTTGTTGTTTATTTCATTCTATTAAATAAATCATTCTAAGATTTTATTTCTTGAGTTTTCTTTTACTCTTTGCAATTTCTGTATATATTTTGAGATTTTCATAACCATCTCTTCGAATGATTAAAGTGGTACGGACCTTCCTGCAGACAAAACTTAACAGTAAATTATTACTTCCTATTAAAAATTAAACTTAATTGAATGTGTATATAAAAGTATAAAATACCAGTTCAATGATGTCAACGATGGAAGTTTCACGTTCTGGCTAAAAGATATGTTAAGAAACTTTTACACCGCACGCATTCGTACTATTTCGTATAATGTATACGTTAAATAAACAATATCTTACTTTAAATAGTTAGTTAATTCCAACGGTGGTCCATGTCTAAATGAATCAAATCAAGTTTTTTTTATTGTTTTTGTACCATAAAATTAAATGAGTTCCTGGATTACTATAGCTGTCAAAATTTAATATTTCAAGTTCTATAATAATATTCAAACTATTTGGTAGATTATCTCATATATACTCTTGAAACATAATAAATCTTTGTAATATGCAATACTTGTCTTGAATATTTATCCATTTCCATATTTGTTAAAGCCTTTAAGGATAAGGTTTTTGAGAGGACCAGAACATGTTTTGTTTCTTGTTTCTATAATGTCTTTAAAATTCAGGTAAATTTTTGTCTTGCGATTTTTTATTATAAACTGAATAAAAACTTAGCATAAACAACCTGCAACAGTACTAACTCTAACCATGATAGCAGTTGATTTAGCTTGTAAGTGCAGAAGAGTTAAAAGAGGCAAAGCATCACATTTTTTATTTTTTTTTGCTAAATCCATAATAATTTTACCTATTGACTAGCTGCTAGTTTTATATTAAAATGACCACAATTAATTTCCTTTACTTTTGCTTGAGTTATCCTAGTAGGATAGCTATCTTTTACATTGAATTATTTTTACTTTAAATGTAATGTTACACATTTGTTATTGTGCAGAATAAACAAAATTTGGCCAAAACATCCTAAAACTAAAAAACTCCAGCAAAATAATTTGCAATAGGCTACATAAATTGCTTTAAATAGGTTATGCAATATAAAAAGTAAAAACTCTAAAAATTTTAAATCCTGCAAAAATACGAAATATTGATTTTTGCGCAACAATCTGAACACATTATTAAACATCCCTAAATTCAAAAACTGCACCACCTTTATATACTGTGAGCTTTATGAACTGCTTCAAAAGTTTAGCCAATATGCAGATCAGATAACTTAAAATATTTTAAATCTTTCAAAAATACATAATTTGAGTTTTTGCACAATAAACTGAATGTGGCCAAAAACTTCTAATACTTAAAAACTGCAGCAAATCAATATATTGTCAGTTTTATGAATTGCTTTCAATAATTTATGCAATATGCAGGTCAGAAGACCTTAGACATTCAAGTCTTTCCAAAAATACAAAATGTTAAATTTTGCGCAACAAACTAAATTTAGCGAGCTAATTCGAAGACTGAAAAACTGCAGCAATCTAGTTTAATGTAGGCATTACAAATAAAATTAAATAATTTATGCAATATCTAGGTCAAAAAACCTTAATTATTTTAAATCTCGCACCAATACGATATTTTAATTTTTGCGCGATAAATTCAATTTGGCCAAATAAAGCAATAACTAAAATCCTGCAGCAAATATGTGAGCTTAAAAAACTGGTTTATATAATTTGTGCAATATGCAGGTCAAAAAAGTTAAATCTTGCAAAAGCACTAAATTTTAGAATTTGCGGAACTGAATTTGGCCAGAAATCCAAAATTTAAAAGCTGCAGCAAATAATTACACTGTTGGCCTTATTAATTTATTAAAATAATGCATGCAATATGCAGGTTAAAAGTATTTATGTATCTCAAAATTTACAAAATTTTAACTTTTGCGCAATAAACCTATTTCAGCCACAAAACGCTTGAAATTTGCTAGTTTATTCATGCAAAATAAAGAAACGAAAACGGAAAATATTAAAAATCCTGAAAAATAAAAAAATTTAAGATTTGTGCAATGAACTAAACTCAGATAACAAACGCAAACAATTAGAAACTGCAGCAAATCTGTAGGCTTAAAAAATTGCTTTATATAACTAATGTAATATGTATGCAGGTCAATGAAATTGAAATATTTAAGTTCTGCAAAATTACAAAATTTAAACTTTTGCGCAATAATTTAAAAGCCAAAAACAACAAAACTGAAAAACTGCAGCAAATCAATATACTGTAAACTTTTTAAATCGCTGTAAATATTTCATGCAATATGCAGTTTATAAGATTTTTAATATTTTAAATCTTGCAAAAATACGAAAGTTTAAATTTTGCGCCATACACTGAATTTTGCTCATTAATTTTAAAGTTCAAAAGCTGCAGCAAATCAGTAAACTTTGAGATTTTAAAATTGCCTTATATATATTACATGCAATATAAAGGACAGAAAACCTATATATCGAATCTTTTAAAGATACGAAATTCTAATTTTTGCGCAATAAACCAAATTTAGGCCAAAAAACGCAAAAACTAAAATCCTGCAGCAAATATGTAGGCTTAAAAAGCTGCTTTGAATAATTTATGCAATATGCAGGTCAAAAAAGTCAAATATTTTAAATCTTGCAAAAGTACTAAATTTTGATTTTTGCGCGATAAACTGAATTTAGCTAAAAAATCTGAAAATTAAAAGCTGCAGCAAATCAACACACTGTAAACTTATACAACTGCTGTATATATTAAATGCAATATAATAGACGAAAATCCAAAAAAATTTGAAATCTTGGGAAAATTCAAAATTTTGAGCTTCGTGCAATGTTTAGTGGCGAACCAAGAGTTTTATAAAATTTGGAAATATGAAACTTCAGGTCATGAAGCTGTTGTCTTAACTTCCGTAGCTGTAGGTAGGTGCAAAACCCTAAATAATAGTAGCTTCTAAAATCCGGATTTATGCAGCACAGCAAATAATGGAATAAGAATTATTCCCCAAATGGACTCGAACCCAAAAACCAACAACTTCTACGAAATAATAAATATGATTTATTTAACTAGAAGAAGATGAAGGCGTAGCAGTAGTATAAATTACAATAGACGTGGTAAAAGATACAGGTAGAGCAGTTCAGTTTGTAAGTCTGAACTGCAACAGAGTTGGAGTAAGAGTCAGAGATTTTAGGCTGAGTTGGTCTGATTATATCGAAATGACGGCATGGTCGGACCGCATGGTGAAATCGAAGTTTCCTGAAATATATTTTAGAGTTACATGAATATTATAGAAGTAAATTCAGTCCACGTGGACTGTACAACCAAAGTAATAGAACTAACATGAGTTCAAGGATTAACTGGCAGGAAATGTAAAGAATTCAGAAATTAACATAATTAGAATACAGATAAGTGACCGAGCCAGATCGAAGAATAGAGTTATCTGTAGAATGTAAGGCATGAGGAAAGTCAGGGCTAAATTACTATTTCTAAAGACAACTTTCAGATATGTGACATCTTGATCGATGTCAAACGCTGCTTAATATTACATTAATATGAACATCAAAAACACATTAAATATGACAACTTAATGCTGGAATTTCAACTTTTAATTTGTGAAGTTGAACAAACTTTAGGGGTAAAATAAAATACATCAAATCTTCGGTTTAATACTGAACATGCAATGAACTATACTTAGATAACAAACGCAAAATCTAAAAAACTTCAGAAAATCTGCAGGTATGAAAAATTGCGTTAAATAATTAATGCAATATGGAGGTCCAAGAATCTAAATATTTCAATTCTTGCAAAAATGCTAAATTTTTATTTTTGCGCAATAAACCTTATTCAGAATCAAAACGCAAAAACTAAAATCCTGCAGCAAATACATTAGCTTAAAAAACTGCTTCAAATAATTCGTGCAATATGCTTGCCAGAAAAAGTAAAATATTGTTTTTTAACCCTGCAAAACTACTAAATTTTAATTTTGCGTCATACATTAGGTTTTGCTGATAAATCTAAACTTCAAAAGCTGCAGTAAATCAATTAACTATGGGCTTACAAAATTTCAAAATATATATTTCATGCAATACGAAAAACAGAAAACTTTTAATATTCCGAATCTTGAAAAGATACAAAAGTTAGATTTTTCCAATAAACTAAATTCAGCTAGAAAACGCAAACTTTAAAAACTTCAGCAAATAACTACAATGTTGGCTTTTTTAATTAATCAGAATAATGCATGCAATATGCAGGTCGAGAGACTTTAAATATCACAAAATTTACAAAATTTTAATTTTTGCGCAATAAACCTAATTTAGCCAGAAAACGCAAAACCTAAAAACCGTCAGCAAATTTTTTGGCATAAAAGACGGTTTAAATAGTCTATGCAATATGCAGGTCAGAAAATGTAAAATATATTTTTTAATACTGCAAAAATACATAATTTTTGTGGAATAAACTTAATTCAGCTAAAAAATCTAAAATATGATAGCTGCAGCAAATTAATTAACTGTTTGGTTTAAAAATTGCTGTATATATTTGACGCATTATAGAGGACAGAAAACGTGCCATATTCAAAATCTTTCTAGCAATTCACTAAGTTCGGACCAAAACATCTGAAAAAAAATCTGCAGCAAATAATTAATTTGTGGATTTTTAAATTTGCTGGTTTATTAATACAGTATAAAGAAAATAAAACCTTTAATATTTAAAATTCTGGAGAAATAAAAAATTTTGAGTTTTAAGCAATGAACTAAACTCAGCTAACACACGCAAAATATCAAAAACTGCAGCCAATAATTGGGCTTGGAAAATTGCTTTATAGAACCAATGGAATATGCAGGCCAATAAAACTGAAATGTTTTAGTTCTGCAAAATTAGAAAATTTAAACTTTTGCGCAATAATTTGAATTCGGCCAATAAACGCTAAAACTTAAAACCTGCTGCAAATCAATAAACTGTAAGGTTTCAAAAATGCTGTAAACCTTTTATGCTATATAATAATAATAATAATAATTTATTCATTAGGTCGATTCAACCAAAGTTCATACAACCAGACTCAACCAGTCACTGTGGGTAAGGAAATAGGAGGCTACCGCGTTAGATCCTCTCGGTCTTTGTACCCTTTCACCTATCCCCGTCTCCTTCTCCACAGTAAAGGAGTCCCATTCCCTAGGCCCCTACAGTAAGTAGTGGTCACTAAGGAGCACTGAAGGAGATTGGGTTTTAATCAACCATCCAGTGACGTTTACCGTACAACACCGAGCCGTAAACGATTAGCAGTGGCCGAGGATCGAAGCCAGGTCTGAGGCTGTAAATTTCGTTACAGTCTGCAGTCCAAACCGCTCACCCAAGCACGCCTGCTTCTTTTATGCTATATAGGGGACAAAAAAATCAAATCTTAAACAAATATAAAATTTTAATTTTAATTTTTTTAAATTTTAATTCTTAAAGTTACAATATTTTGAATCTTGCAAACAATTGAAATTGAAATTTTTGCGCAATAAACTGAATATAGCCAGAAAATACCAAAACTAAAAACTGCAGCAAATTAGTATACTGCAAACTTTATACATTGCTTTAAATAATTCATGCAATATGCAGTTCATAATTGTTCTAATATTTTAAATCTTGCAAAAATACCCAATTTTAAATTTTGGGCTATACACTGAATTTTGCATATAAATCTAAGGTTCAAAAGCTTCAGCAAATCAATAAACTTTTCAAATTGCCTTATATATATATTACATGCAATATAAAGGACAAAAAACCTATATTTCGAATCTTTTAAAGATACGGGCTTGCAAAATTGCTTCAAATAATTTATGCAATATGCTGGTCAGAAAAGATAAAATACTCTTAATGTTGCAAAAATACTAAGTTTTGATTTTTGCGCGATACACGGAATTTGGCTAATAAGTCCAAAAACTAAAAACTGCAGCAAATTGTTAAAATATGTGGACCTTATAAATTGCTTTAAATATTTAATGAAATATGCAGGTTCAAAGACTTCAAATTTCTAATAATTATGCAAAAATACAAATTTTCAATTTTTGCGCAATCAATTTACGTTTGCCAAAAAACGCTAAAACTAATACCCTGCAGCAAATCTGTAGGCACAAATATTTGCTTTAAATAGTTTGGGAAATGTGCAGGTCAAAGAAATTAAAATACTTCTGATCCTGCAAAATTAAAAAATTTGGATTTCCGCGCAATAAACTCAATTTGGCCAAAAAATTGAATATTCAAATGCTGCAGCATATCAAAAAACTGGGATTTTAAAATTATTGTATATATTTCATGCAATGTAGATGATAGTAACATTTGAAAAAATGTTTTTAATCTTGGGGAAAAAAATTGATTTTTGTGCAGTTAACTGAACTCAGCTAAAATTTGTTTTCAAAAAAAAACTGCAGTAACTTTGTAAGCTTTAAGAATTGCATTATATAACCTATGCAATACGCAGGGGTAAAATTTTAAAACATTTCAATTCTTGCAAAAATACAAAATTTAAATGTTTTCGCAATAAACTTTATTAAGCTAAAAAACGCACAAATTCAAACGCTGCAGCAAATTAATAAAATATAAGCTGAAAACATTGACGTTAATATTTTATGTAAAATGGAAGACAAA
Organism: Dicyrtomina minuta; assembly: GCA_949802685.1. Lineage (NCBI taxonomy): Eukaryota > Metazoa > Arthropoda > Collembola > Symphypleona > Dicyrtomidae > Dicyrtomina > Dicyrtomina minuta. The sequence continues at coordinate 287,991 of CATKUY010000222.1, forward strand.
AAACCTGAAAAACTAAATTGGGCTAAAAAATGCAAAAAATAACAAACTGCAGCACGTATGTAGGCCTAAAAACTTGCAATAAATAATTCATGCAATACGCACATTAGAAAAATTATAATATTTCTTTTGACTACATTTAAACAACTAATAGATGAACAAAATATTATAATGTATCATATTTTTTGTCCATTAAAAGCCATGGTAGTGGAACGATTAAATCAAACTTTGTGTTCGCGTGTATCAAAATACTTTACGTATAAAAAGTTTACTACAAAAATAAAAACGTATTACAATGATTTGCAAGACGTTGTAAATTCATACAATTATAAGTATCACCAAGGAATTAAAATGGCTCCTGCAAGTGTTGACAAATTTACAGAAATGGATGCATGGATGAATTTACGTCGCACAGTTATAGATCACAAGTGGACGAAGCATCCAAAGTATAAAGTTAATGACTGTGTTTGAATTATTAAACAAAACAACGTATTTAAAAAAGGCTACTTAACTAGATTTACAGATGAAGTATTTACAATTAATTTGATAGTTGAAGGCTATCCTTAAACTTACAAAGTTAAAATGGGAGCAATGACATCATCGATGGTATATTTTATGAAACTAAGTTGTCAAAAAAAAATTAAATCTAATAGTTTTGAATGATATTGTGTCAGTTGAGTTATTCTTAAAAAAACGGAGTTATGTCGTTTTACTTGCACATTCTAGTAAATGAATTAAACTTTTATTTTAAAACTAATACTATGTCTAATTTAAGTGTCAAGTTGCCTCAGTTCTGTAATTTTAGGCAAAACGAGATGGAAGTTGCTTTAGTTGAAATAAATTTGTTACTATTAAATATTACTAATAATCAAACGTTTAGAAAAATTATGTAGAAGCATACGACTTGTTTGTTCTATGTTATATTATTTAACCACAAGTTTTTGGCAGTAGATTAATAAACTTGTTACGTTTTATTTGCTTTAACAACGACACACGTAAATCGTTTGCGATTTCTAATTCAGAGTACATTGGACTGGAACGTTGAAGTTTTGATATTATAAACATTAAACTAGTTAACGTTAGGGGTAAAGAACTTCAGCTGATGTCATGTAATTTATTACTAACGCTAAATTTTGGTAGTCGTCAAGAATAATAGAGGATTATTCACCCCAACTAACACTACACCATCCGTTTCCAATGATTATTGCCGGTTAGTAAAAGATTTAAAGTTGTTTAATTACTATGAAATAATTGTATATTAGTATGTGTATTCAAACTACCTTTGTTGTATTATTAGTTTATTTTTAATGTTCATTTTAGGTTCATCACAGTCTGGAAAAATAGTGTTTACTACTAAATTACTAGTATACCTCAAAAACTTGCACAAAAACAAAAACTGATGTTGCTCTTGACAGAATAATCTATAGCTATACAATGGATCAACCAATATACTTGGAACTAAAACAGAAGCTGAGAGATATTAATTTTGATAATGGACTTGACTTTTAGCTACCCAAAAACGAACATACGGTACTTGTAATAGACGAATATATGTATAGTTTGTTAAAGACTTCAAAAATGCATGAAATATATACGCAAGGCAGCCATCACCTTAGTAATGTAATGTAATGTAATGCAATGTAATGCAATAGCTTTATTTTCAAACATAACAGCAACAAGCGCTTATTTCCGTAAGCAGACATTTATATTGCTTACTAACTAAATTACAATAATGATAATGTTAATAATAATTACAACAATAACCTTAAACCAATCAACCATTTGTTTAAATTAAATTGAAAATCCTATATATTTTCACTAGCATGAACTGATAAAAGGATAGAATTCCATAGCTAAGCAGTACGATATTAATACGAGTTATAGTCAAAGGAATAACATTTCTTTATTTTTAGACAATGCGAGTGACGTGATGAACGTCCATTGTCTTCTCTTTTGACTTCTTGTAAACAGGCTAGTTGAAAAGTTTGAGACAGGAAAACACGTGTCATAGAAGCAGTCATATAAGGTAGTCTTTCAAATACTGTTAGTATTGAAAAAAATTCACAAAGCTTAAACATATCTATTTGTCTTTTTATAGACTGACTTTTTTGTGGAATTGACATATGTCTTGAGTTCATATTAAAATTATTTCTTTAGAATGAATACATTTAAGAAAATAGTAAATAGTTTTTTGACATTTTTGAAGTAAATTATTAGCTACCGCACCCCACACAGGAAGCCCAAAGCCATTTTTTGAGAATATTAAAGATTTAAATACAATTTGTAGTAAGTTACTCTTTATAAACCGCTTAAACCTAACCAGTTGTGAACATTCAAACGTAAATTTACAATTTACATAATAACAATGAATATCAAACTTGAGGCAGTTATCAAAATGAATCCTTAAATATTTAAAACTATTTACTTTCTTTACTGTTATTATCACATATGATAGAATTAAAATTACATTGCTGTCTGGACTTAGATTTAGAATATTCCATAAACTCTGTTTTAACAAAGCTGATTTCCATATCATTAGAGTTACACCAATTGTGTACATTTCTCAAGGCATTCTAAAGTTCAACCTTTAATTTTATGGATGTGTCAGCCTTACATACTGATTCGATATCGTCCGCATAAAAAGCGGAGTTTAATAGTACATGTAATATGTCATCAAAAAATAATATAAACAAAACTGGCCCAACAACTCTTCCTTGAGAAACTAGTTTGCGAACAAGAAAAATTTACAATTTCACGTTTTTGATCCAATTTCCTATAATTTAACAATGGCTTAATATTTTTGATCTCTTATTTTTATATTTGTCTTGACCAATTATTTATCTTATTTAATAAAATTATTTAGGGGATTTTACAGAGTAGACCACAAATGATAACTAGGAAAATGAACTAATCTAATTGTTTGAATATTGGAAAAGAAGTAAGCAGTGAAGAGATTGTAAGTGGATTCACAAAACTCGATCCTTCCGTAATGTCTTTTTCGTTTAACACCAAGTTTGTTAACAGAAGATTAAATTTTATGAAAATTTAAAATTCACTAATAATGATAAAATGGAAAATACAATTAATCGGCGATATCAAAAGGGGTAAAATTGAATTAAAACCTAATCAGAAAATTAAACTTTTTGAACGTAGAATAGTGAGAAGAAGAAAATGAGAAAATGGAAAATTACTGAGGACAAGAACGTGCAGTGGATCTGCTACCGTCTTAGTACGAAAATCTTAAATCTATTTTTGTGTGTAAATTGGAGATGGGGAGCAGTACATCGGAGATGCTGCTCATTGAGAAATCCAGAAGGAGTAATGACTCTAATGAGGAGAGCAGTAAAGCTGCGACTCCAGGAAAAGTCAAGTCACGAATGTTTAATTGTTCAAAAATCTGGTGTACAACAGGAAAATAGAAAATTTTAACTTCCTAGTTGTGTTGTGCGGTGTAATGTGGATTCTGTGTGAAGGTACGTGGACAGGATGCGGTTTTCGCTTGAGCGTTGTGGGTTCGTATGGGGAGGGACGATGGCTGGAGCTGCTGCGGAATCAAAGGCGTTCTGGCAATCTTCTTGTTCGGCAATCTCCAGTCATTTTGTAACTTTTGATTTGAGGTTGTGTAGTAATCCTTTGTGTTTTGGTCTTTTCTGGCTGGTAGATGGCAAAACCCTTGATTTACTGGCTGGAGAAGCTAACTGGATATTATTGGCATTTTTCATAACCTTCTCATTATCCTCCTGTACGGGTTGTGTCCACACAACCGGAAACGAAATCAGCACGTCGTGAGCTGAAAGAGGGGGTTGAAAAATGACACGAATACAATTACATTTACTTTTATGCGTAACGAATGTTTTAAGTATGCCGCCTACTGGGATTTTTCCAAAAATGGGACCATGGGTTTTAGGGTATGAATCAAAATCCAAGGGACTATTAGGGCAGTTCAGGCAGTTCATATGGACGAACCCTGAAAATCTATAACCATTAATAGGGAGTTCATTACATGTAGGTAAAACAAGTTCGAAAAAATTTAAAGTTGGCAATGGAAGTACTTAAAACTATAATTTTTGAAGGACGTCATTATGGACGATCCCTAAATATCTATAACTAATACAAATAGGCTCATTACATGTATGTTAAAATGGGATCAAAAGGATTTTAATGTTGAAAATCGAGGTACTTAGATCTATGATATTTGAAGGACGTCTTTATGGACGATCCCTGAATATATATAACCAATATAGGTAAGTTCATTACAGATTAGTAAAACAGGTTGGAAAAAATTAAAAGTTAGAAATGGGGGTGGGGGTACTTAAAACTATGATATTTGAAGGACGTCATTATGGACGATCCCTGACAATCTATAACCAATAAAGAGAATTTCATCACATGTAGGTAAAACAAGTTGGAAAAAAATTTATAGTTAGAAATAGGGGTACTTTAAACTATAATATTTGAATTACGTCATTATGGACGATTCCTAAATATCTATAACCATTATAGGTAATTTCAATACATGTTGAAAAACAGGTTGGAAAAATCTTAAAAGTTAGAAATGGGGGTGGGGGTGCTTAAACCTATGATATTTGAATGGCGTCATTATGGACGATCCCTATCGATAGACAATTTGCGTACGTATGTCTGTGACCTGTAGTAATGAATAGGAATTTGCCTAATCATGAGGAAGGAGAATTCCGAGTGCCTGAGCTGGTGTTCGAAGCTTGGACCCCCGTCATGAGCATACATATTTTCCAATACCAAATTGAAGTCATAAACCCACGACCACTTTACCAGGCTGCCCTGTGATCGTACATATTGGATAAGTACATTTACTACTAATGTAAATTCGTGAATACATTCCATTTGTATTTTATTTAGCGAAACTTGACAAGCTCTCAGGTAGGTATGTACATAACATGTAAAGTCGTCTAGTTTTTTATACCGATACAGAGATTTTGATTCTTGGTTCACTCAGCTGTTAAATGCGGACAAACTATAATTGCGATCATTACACAAAACAATAGGGCACCTCTCGTTCGCATTTGTGAGAGTTTAAAAGAAGTTTGAGAGGAATCACTTAAAAACTGTGACCTGTAGAGCAGGACCAACGGACGGACAGACAGACAGACGGACAAAACCATTTCATTAGATGCTTGCTCAGCGTCTAAAAACTACCGGAGCTCACATCAACAGCTGCCGAAGCCGCCGGACGGAGAACGCTACGTGTGTAGACACAAACAGGAGCTTTGTTTTGTGTATGTAAATGTTTTCTGCGTCTTCTATAGCCATAGCGCTACAGAAACGTAAATGGTACTCAAGATTGTGTTCTTAATCAAAAACTGTTTCTGACATTGACAACAAAGTTTTAAAAGCATGGATACGTGCAATACGCTATTTGAAAGGCATTATAAATTCACACAATAGTGTGCATTTTATAATTTTGAATAACACTATGTCCGCAAATAAACAAAACTGTTCATATTTTATGCTCCGTTTGAATTTAGGCGTCTAAATTTTTTTAAGAAAAGAAATAACTTTATTCTATTGCTTAACACGTACGCGTTTACACTTTGCATAAATACCCTATCGCACAGTATTAATACATTGCAATTCCAGCGTTGGTTTTTTGGCATTTTAAAAAACATTTTGAGCTTACAAGGATGGACCAACACATGTGCGTCGACTTTTAAGTGAAGTATATGCGCGTTAGACGTGTTTATGGTAACTAGTAAACGTGTCCTAAACCGTTTTTGTCGCAGGTCCAAAATTCGCCCACAGTAGCCTGCCAAAGTTTAAAATAATTGCAAAAACCATTTTTCAGTGGCGTTTTTATCAGCCTCATGTTTTGAAAGAATTTAAAATTTTCGAATTTTCAAAAACCGAAAATTATCTTTCTAGACAATGTAGCAGAGATCCCAAAACTTGAAATTTTTTAAAAGTCAGATAGAAATTGTAGGAGCTACGAAAAACTTCAATTTTGTAAAACTTTGACGGAATACTGTGGGGAAATTTTGGACCTGGGACAAAAAAGGTTTAGCTCACGTTTACTTGTTGCCATAGACACGTCTAACGCACACAGACTTAACTTAAAAGTCGGCGCACATGTGTTGGCCCTTCCTTGTTATTGGGACTAAAATCACGCAAAAAGTCAGTAATTCCCGTAGTTTAAATGTCTGCTAGTACGCGTGAATAAAATGTTATTTGTATTTAAAAAGAAAATTAACGCACAGATACAAATATATCCAGCTTAAGTGGGGGTGAAATAAACTCAGCTTGGCTAAAATATCCATAACCTAGAAAGCATTAGAAAATCAGAATGTACATAAATTGCTGGAAATGTTTTACGTATTTTGCAAATGGAAAACCTCAAGATATTTGACATTTCGTAGAAACACAAAATGTTGATCCTTTGGCGTCATCCTACGCATCTCCAATCCGTTTTGTAACATTTAGCCTCTATTTACTTTTTAAATGGCTTATTTAGAAAAATTTCAGTAAAGCACATAATTGTACGTATTTAGCGCGCAACAATTTATTAAAGCGTAGTAGCAAAATCAGGGCAGAATAAGAAAGCTTGCTGATAGTAGTGAATAGGTATCTATGGACTAGATTTTGGAAGGAGGTACCAACTAGCTTCAGAAAAAATCAAAAAGTAATAATAATCCAATATGTTTTAACGATTTTTTAGTTTTGCACAACACATAAATAGTCACATACCACAAAAGCATTAGCAAGCTACTCAAACACATCTTTAGACTAAAAAGTACAAACTGTCACGTCTCCCAACGAGACAATTATTAATGAGCGTAGTAAATAAATACAATGTTACTCCATCAAGTGTTTCCTAACAACTCATAATTTTGCACAAATCAGAACAGGATTTTATTCAGAATTTATGTATCTAGATCTCACATTTACAACAATACAATGATACATATAAATAACAATAAGCATAGGGGCTATACATTAATTGTTTTTGCTTCTTGTTGTTGTTTATTTCATTCTATTAAATGAATCATTCTAAGATTTTATTTCTTGAGTTTTCTTTTACTCTTTGCAATTTCTGTATATATTTTGAGATTTTCATAACCATCTCTTCGAATGATTAAAGTGGTACGGACCTTCCTGCAGACAAAACTTAACAGTAAATTATTACTTCCTATTAAAAATTAAACTTAATTGAATGTGTATATAAAAGTATAAAATACCAGTTCAATGATGTCAACGATGGAAGTTTCACGTTCTGGCTAAAAGATATGTTAGGAAACTTTTACACCGCACGCATTCGTACTATTTCGTATAATGTATACGTTAAATAAACAATATCTTACTTTAAATAGTTAGTTAATTCCAACGTTGGTCCATGTCTAAATGAATCAAATCAAGTTTTTTTTATTGTTTTTGTACCATAAAATTAAATGAGTTCCTGGATTACTATAGCTGTCAAAATTTAATATTTCAAGTTCTATAATAATATTCAAACTATTTGGTAGATTATCTCATATATACTCTTGAAACATAATAAATCTTTGTAATATGCAATACTTGTCTTGAATATTTATCCATTTCCATATTTGTTAAAGCCTTTAAGGATAAGGTTTTTGAGAAGACCAGAACATGTTTTGTTTCTTGTTTCTATAATGTCTTTAAAATTCAGGTAAATTTTTGTCTTGCGATTTTTTATTATAAACTGAATAAAAACTTAGCATAAACAACCTGCAACAGTACTAACTCTAACCATGATAGCAGTTGATTTAGCTTGTAAGTGCAGAAGAGTTAAAAGAGGCAAAGCATCACATTTTTTATTTTTTTTTGCTAAATCCATAATAATTTTACCTATTGACTAGCTGCTAGTTTTATATTAAAATGACCACAATTAATTTCCTTTACTTTTGCTTGAGTTATCCTAGTAGGATAGCTATCTTTTACATTGAATTATTTTTACTTTAAATGTAATGTTACACATTTGTTATTGTGCAGAATAAACAAAATTTGGCCAAAACATCCTAAAACTAAAAACCTCCAGCAAAATAATTTGCAATAGGCTACATAAATTGCTTTAAATAGGTTATGCAATATAAAAAGTAAAAACTCTAAAAATTTTAAATCCTGCAAAAATACGAAATATTGATTTTTGCGCAACAATCTGAACACATTATTAAACATCCCTAAATTCAAAAACTGCACCACCTTTATATACTGTGAGCTTTATGAACTGCTTCAAAAATTTAGCCAATATGCAGATCAGATAACTTAAAATATTTTAAATCTTTCAAAAATACATAATTTGAGTTTTTGCACAATAAACTGAATGTGGCCAAAAACTTCTAATACTTAAAAACTGCAGCAAATCAATATATTGTCAGTTTTATGAATTGCTTTCAATAATTTATGCAATGTGCAGGTCAGAAGACCTTAGACATTTCAAGTCTTTCCAAAAATACAAAATGTTAAATTTTGCGCAACAAACTAAATTTAGCGAGCTAATTCGAAGACTGAAAAACTGCAGCAATCTAGTTTAATGTAGGCATTACAAATAAAATTAAATAATTTATGCAATATCTAGGTCAAAAAACCTTAATTATTTTAAATCTCGCACCAATACGATATTTTAATTTTTGCGCGATAAATTCAATTTGGCCAAATAAAGCAATAACTAAAATCCTGCAGCAAATATGTGAGCTTAAAAAACTGGTTTATATAATTTGTGCAATATGCAGGTCAAAAAAGTTAAATCTTGCAAAAGCACTAAATTTTAGAATTTGCGGAACTGAATTTGGCCAGAAATCCAAAATTTAAAAGCTGCAGCAAATAATTACACTGTTGGCCTTATTAATTTATTAAAATAATGCATGCAATATGCAGGTTAAAAGTATTTATGTATCTCAAAATTTACAAAATTTTAACTTTTGCGCAATAAACCTATTTCAGCCACAAAACGCTTAAAATTTGCTGGTTTATTCATGCAAAATAAAGAAACGAAAACGGAAAATATTAAAAATCCTGAAAAATAAAAAAATTTGAGATTTGTGCAATGAACTAAACTCAGCTAACAAACGCAAACAATCAGAAACTGCAGCAAATCTGTAGGCTTGAAAAATTGCTTTATATAACTAATGTAATATGTATGCAGGTCAATAAAATTGAAATATTTAAGTTCTGCAAAATTACAAAATTTAAACTTTTGCGCAATAATTTAAAAGCCAAAAACAACAGAACTGAAAAACTGCAGCAAATCAATATACTGTAAACTTTTTAAATCGCTGTAAATATTTCATGCAATATGCAGTTTATAAGATTTTTAATATTTTAAATCTTGCAAAAATACGAAAGTTTAAATTTTGCGCCATACACTGAATTTTGCTCATTAATTTTAAAGTTCAAAAGCTGCAGCAAATCAGTAAACTTTGAGCTTTTAAAATTGCCTTATATATATTACATGCAATATAAAGGACAGAAAACCTATATATCGAATCTTTTAAAGATACGAAATTCTAATTTTTGCGCAATAAACCAAATTTAGGCCAAAAAACGCAAAAACTAAAATCCTGCAGCAAATATGTAGGCTTAAAAAGCTGCTTTGAATAATTTATGCAATATGCAGGTCAAAAAAGTCAAATATTTTAAATCTTGCAAAAGTACCAAATTTTGATTTTTGCGCGATAAACTGAATTTAGCTAAAAAATCTGAAAATTAAAAGCTGCAGCAAATCAACACACTGTAAACTTATACAACTGCTGTATATATTAAATGCAATATAATAGACGAAAATCCAAAAAAATTTGAAATCTTGGGAAAATTCAAAATTTTGAGCTTCGTGCAATGTTTAGTGGCGAACCAAGAGTTTTATAAAATTTGGAAATATGAAACTTCAGGTCATGAAGCTGTTGTCTTAACTTCCGTAGCTGTAGGTAGGTGCAAAACCCTAAATAATAGTAGCTTCTAAAATCCGGATTTATGCAGCACAGCAAATAATGGAATAAGAATTATTCCCCAAATGGACTCGAACCCAAAAACCAACAACTTCTACGAAATAATAAATATGATTTATTTAACTAGAAGAAGATGAAGGCGTAGCAGTAGTATAAATTACAATAGACGTGGTAAAAGATACAGGTAGAGCAGTTCAGTTTGTAAGTCTGAACTGCAACAGAGTTGGAGTAAGAGTCAGAGATTTTAGGCTGAGTTGGTCTGATTATATCGAAATGACGGCATGGTCGGACCGCATGGTGAAATCGAAGTTTCCTGAAATATATTTTAGAGTTACATGAATATTATAGAAGTAAATTCAGTCCACGTGGACTGTACAACCAAAGTAATAGAACTAACATGAGTTCAAGGATTAACTGGCAGGAAATGTAAAGAATTCAAAAATTAACATAATTAGAATACAGATAAGTGACCGAGCCAGATCGAAGAATAGAGTTATCTGTAGAATGTAAGGCATGAGGAAAGTCAGGGCTAAATTACTATTTCTAAAGACAACTTTCAGATATGTGACATCTTGATCGATGTCAAACGCTGCTTAATATTACATTAATATGAACATCAAAAACACATTAAATATGACTACTTAATGCTGGAATTTCAACTTTTAATTTGTGAAGTTGAACAAACTTTAGGGGTAAAATAAAATACATCAAATCTTCGGTTTAATACTGAACATGCAATGAACTATACTTAGATAACAAACGCAAAATCTAAAAAACTTCAGAAAATCTGCAGGTATGAAAAATTGCGTTAAATAATTAATGCAATATGGAGGTCCAAGAATCTAAATATTTCAATTCTTGCAAAAATGCTAAATTTTTATTTTTGCGCAATAAACCTTATTCAGAATCAAAACGCAAAAACTAAAATCCTGCAGCAAATACATTAGCTTAAAAAACTGCTTCAAATAATTCGTGCAATATGCTTGCCAGAAAAAGTAAAATATTGTTTTTTAACCCTGCAAAACTACTAAATTTTAATTTTGCGTCATACATTAGGTTTTGCTGATAAATCTAAACTTCAAAAGCTGCAGTAAATCAATTAACTATGGGCTTACAAAATTTCAAAATATATATTTCATGCAATACGAAAAACAGAAAACTTTTAATATTCCGAATCTTGAAAAGATACAAAAGTTAGATTTTTCCAATAAACTAAATTCAGCTAGAAAACGCAAACTTTAAAAACTTCAGCAAATAACTACAATGTTGGCTTTTTTAATTAATCAGAATAATGCATGCAATATGCAGGTCGAGAGACTTTAAATATCACAAAATTTACAAAATTTTAATTTTTGCGCAATAAACCTAATTTAGCCAGAAAACGCAAAACCTAAAAACCGTCAGCAAATTTTTTGGCATAAAAGACGGTTTAAATAGTCTATGCAATATGCAGGTCAGAAAATGTAAAATATATTTTTTAATACTGCAAAATTACATAATTTTTGTGGAATAAACTTAATTCAGCTAAAAAATCTAAAATATGATAGCTGCAGCAAATTAATTAACTGTTTGGTTTAAAAATTGCTGTATATATTTTACGCATTATAGAGGACAGAAAACGTGCCATATTCAAAATCTTTCTAGCAATTCACTAAGTTCGGACCAAAACATCTGAAAAAAAATCTGCAGCAAATAATTAAATTTGCTGGTTTATTAATGCAGTATAAAGAAAATAAAACCTTTAATATTTAAAATTCTGGAGAAATAAAAAATTTTGAGTTTTAAGCAATGAACTAAACTCAGCTAACACACGCAAAATATCAAAAACTGCAGCCAATAATTGGGCTTGGAAAATTGCTTTATAGAACCAATGGAATATGCAGGCCAATAAAACTGAAATGTTTTAGTTCTGCAAAATTAGAAAATTTAAACTTTTGCGCAATAATTTTAATTTGGCCAATAAACGCTAAAACTTAAAACCTGCTGCAAATCAATAAACTGTAAGGTTTCAAAAATGCTGTAAACCTTTTATGCTATATAATAATAATAATAATAATTTATTCATTAGGTCGATTCAACCAAAGTTCATACAACCAGACTCAACCAGTCACTGTGGGTAAGGAAATAGGAGGCTACCGCGTTAGATCCTCTCGGTCTTTGTACCCTTTCACCTATCCCCGTCTCCTTCTCCACAGTAAAGGAGTCCCATTCCCTAGGCCCCTACAGTAAGTAGTGGTCACTAAGGAGCACTGAAGGAGATTATGTTTCAATCAACCATCCAGTGACGTTTACCGTACAACACCGAGCCGTAAACGATTAGCAGTGGCCGAGGATCGAAGCCAGGTCTGAGGCTGTAAATTTCGTTACAGTCTGCAGTCCAAACCGCTCACCCAAGCACGCCTGCTTCTTTTATGCTATATAGGGGACAAAAAAATCAAATCTTAAACAAATATAAAATTTTAATTTTAATTTTTTTAAATTTTAATTCTTAAAGTTACAATATTTTGAATCTTGCAAACAATTGAAATTGAAATTTTTGCGCAATAAACTGAATATAGCCAGAAAATACCAAAACTAAAAACTGCAGCAAATTAGTATACTGCAAACTTTATACATTGCTTTAAATAATTCATGCAATATGCAGTTCATAATTGTTCTAATATTTTAAATCTTGCAAAAATACCCAATTTTAAATTTTGGGCTATACACTGAATTTTGCATATAAATCTAAGGTTCAAAAGCTTCAGCAAATCAATAAACTTTTCAAATTGCCTTATATATATATTACATGCAATATAAAGGACAAAAAACCTATATTTCGAATCTTTTAAAGATACGGGCTTGCAAAATTGCTTCAAATAATTTATGCAATATGCTGGTCAGAAAAGATAAAATACTCTTAATGTTGCAAAAATACTAAGTTTTGATTTTTGCGCGATACACGGAATTTGGCTAATAAGTCCAAAAACTAAAAACTGCAGCAAATTGTTAAAATATGTGGACCTTATAAATTGCTTTAAATATTTAATGAAATATGCAGGTTCAAAGACTTCAAATTTCTAATAATTATGCAAAAATACAAATTTTCAATTTTTGCGCAATCAATTTACGTTTGCCAAAAAACGCTAAAACTAATACCCTGCAGCAAATCTGTAGGCACAAATATTTGCTTTAAATAGTTTGGGAAATGTGCAGGTCAAAGAAATTAAAATACTTCTGATCCTGCAAAATTAAAAAATTTGGATTTCCGCGCAATAAACTCAATTTGGCCAAAAAATTGAATATTCAAATGCTGCAGCATATCAAAAAACTGGGATTTTAAAATTATTGTATATATTTAATGCAATGTAGATGATAGTAACATTTGAAAAAATGTTTTTAATCTTGGGGAAAAAAATTGATTTTTGTGCAGTTAACTGAACTCAGCTAAAATTTGTTTTCAAAAAAAACTGCAGTAACTTTGTAAGCTTTAAGAATTGCATTATATAACAAATGCAATACGCAGGGGTAAAATTTTAAAACATTTCAATTCTTGCAAAAATACAAAATTTAAATGTTTTCGCAATAAACTTTATTAAGCTAAAAAACGCACAAATTCAAACGCTGCAGCAAATTAATAAAATATAAGCTGAAAACATTGACGTTAATATGTTATGTAAAATGGAAGACAAAAAACCTGAAAAACTAAATTGGGCTAAAAAATGCAAAAAATAACAAACTGCAGCACGTATGTAGGCCTAAAAACTTGCAATAAATAATTCATGCAATACGCACATTAGAAAAATTATAATATTTCTTTTGACTACATTTAAACAACTAATAGATGGACAAAATATTATAATGTATCATATTTTTTGTCCATTAAAAGCCATGGTAGTGGAACGATTAAATCAAACTTTGTGTTCGCGTGTATCAAAATACTTTACGTATAAAAAGTTTACTACAAAAATAAAAACGTATTACAATGATTTGCAAGACGTTGTAAATTCATACAATTATAAGTATCACCAAGGAATTAAAATGGCTCCTGCAAGTGTTGACAAATTTACAGAAATGGATGCATGGATGAATTTACGTCGCACAGTTATAGATCACAAGTGGACGAAGCATCCAAAGTATAAAGTTAATGACTGTGTTTGAATTATTAAACAAAACAACGTATTTAAAAAAGGCTACTTAACTAGATTTACAGATGAAGTATTTACAATTGATTTGATAGTTGAAGGCTATCCTTAAACTTACAAAGTTAAAATGGGAGCAATGACATCATCGATGGTATATTTTATGAAACTGAGTTGTCAAAAAAAAATTAAATCTAATAGTTTTGAATGATATTGTGTCAGTTGTGTTATTCTTAAAAAAACGGAGTTATGTCGTTTTACTTGCACATTCTAGTAAATGATTTAAACTTTTATTTTAAAACTAATATGATGTCTAATTTAAGTGTCAAGTTGCCTCAGTTCTGTAATTTTAGGCAAAACGAGATGGAAGTTGCTTTAGTTGAAATAAATTTGTTACTATTAAATATTACTAATAATCAAACGTTTAGAAAAATTATGTAGAAGCATACGACTTGTTTGTTCTATGTTATATTATTTAACCACAAGTTTTTGGCAGTAGATTAATAAACTTGTTACGTTTTATTTGCTTTAACAACGACACACGTAAATCGTTTGCGATTTTTTATTCAGAGTACATTGGACTGGAACGTTGAAGTTTTGATATTATAAACATTAAACTAGTTAACGTTAGGGGTAAAGAACTTCAGCTGATGTCATGTAATTTATTACTAACGCTACATTTTGGTAGTCGTCAAGAATAATAGAGGATTATTCACTCCAACTTACACTACACCATCCGTTTCCAATGATTATTGCCGGTTAGTAAAAGATTTAAAGTTGTTTAATTACTATGAAATAATTGTATATTAGTATGTGTATTCAAACTACCTTTGTTGTATTATTAGTTTATTTTTAATGTTCATTTTAGGTTCATCACAGTCTGGAAAAATAGTGTTTACTACTAAATTACTAGTATACCTCAAAAACTTGCACAAAAACAAAAACTGATGTTGCTCTTGACAGAATAATCTATAGCTATACAATGGATCAACCAATATACTTGGAACTAAAACAGAAGCTGAGAGATATTAATTTTGATAATGGACTTGACTTTTAGCTACCCAAAAACGAACATACGGTACTTGTAATAGACGAATATATGTATAGTTTGTTAAAGACTTCAAAAATGCATGAAATATATACGCAAGGCAGCCATCACCTTAGTAATGTAATGTAATGTAATGTAATGTAATGCAATGTAATGCAATAGCTTTATTTTCAAACATAACAGCAACAAGCGCTTATTTCCGTAAGCAGACATTTATATTGCTTACTAACTAAATTACAATAATGATAATGTTAATAATAATTACAACAATAACCTTAAACCAATCAACCATTTGTTTAAATTAAATTGAAAATCCTATATATTTTCACTAGCATGAACTGATAAAAGGATAGAATTCCATAGCTAAGCAGTACGATATTAATACGAGTTATAGTCAAAGGAATAACATTTCTTTATTTTTAGACAATGCGAGTGACGTGATGAACGTCCATTGTCTTCTCTTTTGACTTCTTGTAAACAGGCTAGTTGAAAAGTTTGAGACAGGAAAACACGTGTCATAGAAGCAGTCATATAAGGTAGTCTTTCAAATACTGTTAGTATTGAAAAAAATTCACAAAGCTTAAACATATCTATTTGTCTTTTTATAGACTGACTTTTTTGTGGAATTGACATATGTCTTGAGTTCATATTAAAATTATTTCTTTAGAATGAATACATTTAAGAAAATAGTAAATAGTTTTTTGACATTTTTGAAGTAAATTATTAGCTACCGCACCCCACACAGGAAGCCCAAAGCCATTTTTTGAGAATATTAAAGATTTAAATACAATTTGTAGTAAGTTACTCTTTATAAACCGCTTAAACCTAACCAGTTGTGAACATTCAAACGTAAATTTACAATTTACATGATAACAATGAATATCAAACTTGAGGCAGTTATCAAAATGAATCCTTAAATATTTAAAACTATTTACTTTCTTTACTGTTATTATCACATATGATAGAATTAAAATTACATTGCTGTCTGGACTTAGATTTAGAATATTCCATAAACTCTGTTTTAACAAAGCTGATTTCCATATCATTAGAGTTACACCAATTGTGTACATTTCTCAAGGCATTCTAAAGTTCAACCTTTAATTTTATGGATGTGTCAGCCTTACATACTGATTCGATATCGTCCGCATAAAAAGCGGAGTTTAATAGTACATGTAATATGTCATCAAAAAATAATATAAACAAAACTGGCCCAACAACTCTTTCTTGAGAAACTCCACCGTTTAATGGATATGGTTTGGGGATAAAATCTCCCAGCTTTATATGGAACTCTCAGAAAGAAAGATAATTACATAAAATTATAATTAAATAACTGGGTAATTATATTGGTCATACAGCTTTTGAATCAGTTTTACATATTTAACTGTGTCAAAGGCTTTACGAAGGTCAATAAACAGTACAGAACATAACTGTTTATCTTTCAGAGCTGAGTAAATTTTATGCGTCATTTTAATGAGTGCGTGCAGACATGATTTGCCTCTGGAAAAACTAAACTGTATGTCAGAAAGTAACCTATTATCTTCTACAAAATGCATAATGCGAAAAGCAATGATTGCTTAAGGAACCTTTAAAAGAAATAGAAGTATTAGGATAGGTCTAAATGAGGTGAGCAATAGCTTATTACACGTTGGTTTAAGCAGTTGTGTTACAAAAGCTTTTTTACAGTTATAAGAAAACTGATCTGTTTTTAGTGCATGGTTAAAAATATCTGTAAATATAAGAGAAAATACATCAGGAAGGAGTTTTATAACTTTAGATGGAAAATTTTTCATTCCTGATGACAAACTACCTTTAGTGTCTCTAATTAGGTCAGTTACATTCTTAACTGTGACTAAAGAAAAACTTAAATTATCATTTTCAACTTTTTTAGCTATATTCATAAGTTTTGTATCTTCATTGTTATGATTAACAACAAAGGAGTCAGCAAGGCTTTCCGTTATAATTTGCTTGTCAGTAGTAATAGAGTTATTTACATTAAGTTCAGAAATATTAGTGAAACTAACTGTATTACCAAGAAAAAGTTTAAATGCATCCCATGACTCCTTAGGTGTTTTACATTGTTTGAATTTAGAGCGATAAAAACTAATTTTAGCATATCCTACAGCAGAGGTAACCTTATTACGACAGGCTTTGTACTCAGCCGAAGTTATAGATGTTTTGTTCTAAATCGCCTTTTTGATTATATAATTTTTCCTATGAATAATTTTCACAATTTGACTAGTGAGCCACACATAAGGTTTAGGTTTAATCCTTCTAGTAATAGTAGGCACACATTTTTCTAAAACACAATGAGTCAGTGTTTTAAATGCATCAACTTTTTTCTCAATTATATTAAAGCTATTTAAAATAGATCATTTTGTATTTAAAAGTTGCTTCTTTAGTTTATTCATATTGGTATTATAATTACAGCTCACAATAGTTTTAGAAGCAATGTGTATTTTAGGTTATTTTACAAAGAAATAATGTTATATCGTGGTCTGATAAACCACAATCTATAATACCAGAAACAGAAACATAACCTACATTATTAGTATATATATGGTCTAATAATGTTATAGTGGTAAGAGTGGTTCTGGTTGCATGCTTTATAATTTGGTTAAGATTGAGTCTCTTTGTACATTGCGCTAAGTATCGTGAATTTTTACATTTAGAAAGCAAGTCAACATTAAAATCCTCTACAATATACATATCAATAGATCTAGTTTGGAAAAAAGAAATAAGATCTGATAACTCATACAGAAAGTTGTCGTCATAAACCAAGTAACCAGGTGGTCTGTAAATATTAATAACAGCAAACGGTTTAGTGCTTGGGAGCTTTATTAGAATAGCTAAAGATTTCATTGAGTAAGTATCAGTAGGTAAAAGCTCAGACACAATGCTTTCTTTTACATATATTCCTAACTCACCCCCTGCTGAGCCTCTATCTTTTCTAAGAAAATAGTAGCCAGGAACAGCGAGCTCATATTAGCCACATTAGCATTCAGCCATAACTCTGTGATACATAGTATATTTACATTATATTGAAACATGATGACTAAAAGTTGATCTATTTAAGGATGCAGGCTACATATATTTAAGTGCATCACAGAAATTCTTTGCATAATGGTTGGATAAGGACTGAGTTGACCTCAAGACAAGAGTCGCCAGGAACAAAAAACAAATCTTTATTACTACCTAAGTTTCAAAGAAATACTGATTCTGAGTCCCAACTATTACTTATACTATTACAACACAAATTGCACTTCCAAGTCTTTAATAAAACTAGATTTATAAATTCTGCATTGCCAATAGGCAGCTTTAAGCAATTTGTGTTGTGATAAAGATTGTTACAAAATATGCACCGGATTGCTAACTCCCTACCATCCGCACGGTTGCAAATGAAACAAATTTTATTTTTCCTGGCCCTATAGTATGTTGTTATCAATAATATAAATATGTAAATAATATTATATGTACATTAAAGTTACGGAATTATTATTAGCAATGTAGTACCACAAATGATTATTACATTGGGCTGGGTGAGAAATATATGATCAAACCCCAACCCCCTTTTTTTATCCACAAGGAAAATTTGCAAGGAATATCCGACTAAACACAATTTATGACGTTATATTTAAATGTTCTATGTATCTTAAGTAGCATGTATGGAAAGAAATCTCATCCCATCCCTTAATAACTTTCTTTCTAAAGCCTACTCAAATGCTACAAAAACTGTATAGCTATGTATTCCTAAACCTACATCCTTAGTGTCACGACGGTCTTAGAGTACGTAGGGGTGTACTACCTGAAAAGAAAGACGTGTATTTTGTTCCAATATAAACGATGATATACGTTTTTGACGTTTAAAAGTTTACTACTAGTGGGTTTGTAGTTCAGAAGTTAGCGTTTACTAACCTTTAAAACAATATTTCGAACTGATTTTGTTTGAAAGCCCATACAATTGGAACAAATTAACTTTAAAAAAACAAACTGTCGGTTTTTGTGAAAAGTTTTTACATCATAAACGCTAGAGTTGTTAAATAGTGCCATATTCTAAACTAAAAGTTGTTGTTTATAACATTGCTAAATCCAATGACATTATCTATTTAAAAGGGGAGCAAAAAAGATATTTTTAGAATCGTGTTGCTGTAATTACGTCATTATCAAGGACTTGAACTATTTAAACTGTCCGAAAATAAACCATCTTTCAATTAAAAACATTCCACGCAATGGATTTGAACACAACAAATTTGGTTAACAATGTGCACTTTTAAAATCTATGCTTCAATCTAAGTTTGTGAAGCAAATGCAATATATAAACCACGCAGATTTTTAAAAATAATTGACATTTCATTCAGGATATTAACAATACAACCAGTTATAAACAAAGCAGTTACTTAAAAATGCTTTTGAGATATTTTTAAAAGCATTAGCTGAATTTTTTCATAAAAATCTTGCTTGTAACGTCTCTTCAGACGAATCTCATTACAAGAATTAAAAAATTGTAAAAGCATACATAAATTGACACGCTTAAAGCTTTTGTTGAAAAATAAACGCAAATTTTTGCAACAAAACGGCGGATTTTAGCTTTATTTAGTATCAACTCTACTAACTGCAGTAGGCACTGTCAATGGCAGAGTAGTTGCGTGCTTAGCAGGACGCTAAAATGACACAAAGAATTAAGCTAATTTGCCAAGTCGAAAAACGAAATTCTATAGAAAACAAAATTAGACTTGGAATACAACAACGGGTTACATTGACTACAAAACACTAACGACCTTGCAAAACAATTATTATATTCTGATTTTATTCTGATATTTATTATTTTAAGATATCAAATTTCAGCTGTGTAGGTAAATGTTAAAGCAGTTAACTAAAAGTTACTAAGAAATTGCAGAAAATTTAATACAAGTTTTAATTCTTGGAACTAATCCATCCTAACCACCAACTGAGTGTGAGATTAACAGTCAAGTTATGGTCAAACCAAAAGCGAAATCATCAAATAAAAAAAAATACGCTTTGAAAACACTAAATGAGAAACTTATCATTGTGGTTCCTGAAAACTGTATACACAATGCAAACTTGCTAATGCAGAAAATTAAGAAACACAGAAAAAGCATTCTGTGGTTTGAAAATGGACGTGTTTTATTTAATGAAGGTAAGGTTCGACGAAGATGTAAACATTAGTGATTTAATATCCGCTGCTGTACGACAAAACTTTTGAAAGAGAAATGGGTCCCATTGGATTTACAAGGCTTAAAGCTGTTTTGAAAGTAATTCACGTCACCATTGTTATATTGTGTCCAGAAGTAAGAAAAGAAATAACTTAAGCCAATTCTTTAAGCAGTCATGACAAAATTTTGTCTCTAACTAAACCAAAGGGATCTTATTTCTTAATATAAAAAACAATTTTCAATGTACAATATTTTTAAAAATTTAAAATTTGGCACTGTCGGCATGTTTTTGAGTAATAAAGAAAAAACAACATAACAAGATTGAGGATTTTTTTTTAAATTCAAATTTCTCTGACGTCTCGTATACAAACGTTTTTAGATAACAAATGGCCAACATTACTAATTTTACCACTAAAATTAATTACAAAAGCTGGATTATTTTTTAATAGGGAAAACGGCATTGTGTGTTGTTTTTATTGTCAACTAGGCTGTAGGATTGGAGCTAAGAAGATAGTACATTTGTGAAATATGTTTTGTTTAGTTCTTTATGTCCGTATTTCAAAATTAATTGATCTTTAGTGCAAAAACCTCAAAATGAAATATTGGAATCATTAAATGTAAGCTTTTTATTTACATAGTAGTTATCTTCAAACAATTTAGGTAATTGACATAGGTTTATTATTCTTATTATTTCTGTTTTTTTACAGGATGTAATTTCAACTTCTTTAGAAATTTATTTACAAGTACAAAGTTAATTTTAAGCAACAAAAAATTGAATTTCTGGTAAATACGTAGCTGTTAACGCATTCAAATCTGAATGTTTTCTAATTTTTTTACTGATATGCGGGTTGACAATAATAACGTCCGTTTTATTATTCTATGTATAGGACTGAACTCAAATAAAGTAAAAATTGGAAGGAATGTGCAAAATATATCTAACATTCGAAGCCAAGTACCTAATGCTTCCGTGTGGACATTTGGATTATTGAAGAAAATGCATAGCGATGCAAATTAAGTGTGTCATCTGTCGTTTGTATCACACGTCATACGTCAAAACGTTTCACAGATGACAACGCGATTAAAGATGATAAATTTATTGCATTTAAGCGTGTGCTTCAGTTGATTTAAATAAAACAAGTATAAAAAAATCGATTTGGCGACCGTCGGCCCGAAGTAGATTCTGAGCTTCAGCGAACATTGGCTTCAACAAAGGAGCAACATGACTTTAGTGTCGCTAAAATATGATCTATTAAGTAAATGTAGTTTAAAACGTTATTGGTTACTCTAAATTTAAATTTTTCAACATAATTCTCATGCAGTTTGTAATTATAATAAAATCAGTTTAATACTGCGAGTGCGGCCTGTAGCGTGCTTATCACTGAATAAAAGACAAACAGTGAGACCCATTTCAATTGATTCCTCTATAGTATGTTGAATGGTGGTTATAAATAGTTGATAATTTGTTTTACATCAATTATGGACTATCCGTGACTCAAATTCTGTCTATGCAACTATAAGCGTGCAGATCCGGGTATAAATTGACCACGTGGGTAGGGCGGTGATAATTTTGATGACATCTTTTATGGGTCATATCTTAGTTGTTGTAACTACATAGGAGGGGGCTGGCACAACATATGCTCAATATTTGAAATTAATTGTAAATTTCTTTTATGTATTTGACAATTTTGAGACCATTTCATTTAACCTATTGTCGTGACGCCTTTAGCCATGGCAATATATCTGCTTGCAGAATAGTAGCATCCCATCTTAAAGACCATCGATTATGTAATGATTGCACTAATCGATAGATATCTGTAAAATATTATTTAAATGACGTCATCTACAAATAACAGGTATATAAAAAATAATTTAAAAGTTAAAACTTGGGTAACGCCATTTGCATATATTGGTATTTATTTGGGTGGCGTCATTTATGGATCACCCCAATAAAAACGTAACAATAGGTGACGTTATTTATTAACCCTGCTAATAAAAGAGTATTATAGACCATTCCAATAAAACAATTACCCAAAGCCGTAGTATTTATTATGACACTTTTATCGTGTATACAGGTATTTGGTTAGAAATTATATTTGTAATGTTGTTATGGTAGTTTTTGTGAATTTTGGTTTTCACTCACTTTGAGCTAACCCACCTATCATATTAATACTAAACCTGCAATAGGCCATAATTATAAAGGCCTCGGCGGCGTTGGTCTCTTTGGGACCGAACCCCTGTCATATAATAGTAACACTACAGCTAACGCAGTAGACGCAGTTACAATTGACTGACATGGTACTAATAGAGTTACATACTCAGAGTACCTTGTAGTTGTACTGCACTGACGCGCGAATTTAAAGTTTCGATAGAACTGTATAAAAATGCGTATACCTTTACAAGGCACGCATTTGGGGTCGTACGCAAATAGCGCCACCCACGTTCAGGACGGTGACTTTGAAAAAGGTGACACGACATGTTAACAATATACCCATGTACGCAACTCTAAAAAGGTTGACAAGTAAGGTGGGTGGGCCAAAAAATTTTGTTAATTTTGCTGGCGCCATTTGTGGACGGCCGTTTACACGTTTTTCTTTCCATTCACAAAATTAATTTTGTGACATGGGTCTATTCAACCGTTAATTGTGAAGAAAAGGTCAGTTAAAGTAAAGTAAAAAAAACAATACGGATCTGCCTACTGGCTTTTGTGGTTGCTTAAAAAAAGTTTTATGAAAATCGAGTAGACCGTTTTACCTATTGCGACGGACCAACAGACAGACGGACAGACAGACAGATGGACATGACCATTTTATTAGATGCTTAAGCTTAGCATCTAAAAAGCATTTTCCATCTTGATAATTTCTTCTATCAATATTAAAATCTTGATTTCTTTCAGCAATTCGAGTACCAGCCGGATTTTTTGCTTTAGATATTAACCAGAATAAATGCGGCTCAAACGCATTAAATCTTTAAAATAATCGAAGTATTTGTTTAGAGTAAAAATTTAAAAAGGCACTACCAAAAGCAATTTACTGTGTTGTCTATTTAGAACATCAATCTGTGGTGGAAATGGACAAGTTACGTCATTTCACTTTAACATAATTGCTAATTTACAATGTCTACTAGGTGTATTCAGAACATCAATTTGTGTGATAAATAGAAAAATTACGCCAGTTTACTTTAATGTGGTTAACACGTAACAATTAGGTACGGTAAAAACATGAATACACAGGAGGTGGCAACCTTGCTTAGTAAATGTGTACAACACGATGGTAGACAAATTCGTGTTTTAGCATTAGACAAACTACGTTTACTAAATAAAACTAGTTTTTCTTGCATATTTAATTCAGAATCAACAAATGAACCTGGACAGCATTAGCTTACTATAAGTAAAAAACCTAATTCAGAAATTGAGATCTTTGACAGTTTTGGTATGGAACCTATTATGGCAACCAAGTTATGATTGTTGTTAGAAAGTATGATGGTAATGTAAAACACAATACTATTCAAGTTCAGTCAAATAAAAGTTGGCTTTTTGGTGGCTACTGTTTATGTTATTAGTTTCAACGTAATCAAAACCTAAACTTTGAACGAATTATTAGTTCATTTAATCAAAATCAATTAGAAAAGTATGGTTCAGGTTGGACTATGTAATAAATTGTTTTGATCTACGTATAAATAAATACAATCCAATTGCAGGGTTATGTTTTGTTAAAATGCCACAAAAAGTTATAAGCTCTCGTTGTATTGTGCACGTCCAAAAATATGATAACAAATTTTTTAATTGGGCTGTACTTTCAGTATAACATCCAGTAACCACACATTCAGAACGTGCGAGTTTGTACAAAAAGTCTGAAAATTTGTACGACTGAGAAGCAACCTGTTTTCTAATAAAAATCATAGAAATAAAATCATTTAAAATTATTTAATTTGAAGCAGTCAACGTTTTTGGGTATGATCACTATAATAGAATATTTTCTATCTACATTGAAAAGTTGTATTAAAACAAAGGATTTTAAACTGTGAACTTGCTTAAAATTAAAAGCCCTAATGTAGGTTATCGCTATGGTGGTTTTAATTATATTCATGCCTTACTTTGTGAACGACATATTTTACGCCAAGAGTTGTGTTCTAATTGTTTTAACAAGTTTAGCTTAAAGTTTAATTTAGAACTACATTACACAACCTGTAACGATAAAAACACAAAAACTTGTAATGCTAGAATTAATTGATAGTTTAGATGTTTTCAAAAATTAAATTTAAAAACTTTGACAAGAAACTAAAATCCGTCTCTGTAATCTATGCTGATTTTGAGAGTCTGCTACAAAAAATTAACAAAAAATCAAAGCAATGTAAAATTACAGCTAAGTATACCCCATGCAGATTTTCGTTTGTAGTTGTTAGAGACCATGGTTTCGTACAACAAAAATATACATACAGAAGAAAAGATTTTAATGATAAGTTGTTTTGGGAAATTGAACATTGGGCACAAATTGCTTATAACATTAATCAATCTGAGGCAATCCATGATGCAGATACGTATGAAGAATTTAGATTACCAACTACATGTCACATTTCTGATGAATTCTCACTAGACGATAAATGTTATGATCACGATTATCGAACAGGAAATTTTGTGGTGCAGGTCATAGTGTGTGTAACCTTAATTATTAATAAAAGAAGCTTCATGTAGTTATTTACAATCTTTGTGGTTATGATTCTTATTTCATATTGTAAGGTTTTAAAAAATATAAGCGAAACAAGAAAGTATTTATAATTCCACACAGCTCTGACAAACTTTTAAGTTGTATACAAAAAGTTTTATTATATTGGCTCTTTAATTCCTTAACTTTAGCTAAGCAACTCTTTTAACTAATCTGAAAGATTCTTGCAACGGTGATAACAATCTACTGAGACAAAATTTTAACATCATTTTTCAGGTTTTTGATTCTGAACAAGTTAATTTATTGCTAAAAAAGGTAGTTTACTGCCATGATTATATGGACTCATAGAATACGTCTAATAAAACAAGTCTATCACCACAGTAGTGTTTTTACAACACCTTTTAAGAGTCTGACATGAGTAACGCTGATTTTAAATATGCTATAGACGTATTTAACAACTTTTGTTGTAAGTTATTAGTAAAATTTTAATACATTATCCTTACAGATATTGCGTTACGGTAAGCTATTGTATTTTAAAACTTTAGGTCGTTTTCTCATTGAAACTTTAAACTTGACCCAGTTTATTACTCTTTCATCCCTGGATAAACGTTGGAGTCTGCGCTACTAATGACAAAAGTGAAATAAGATCGGTTAACAGATACAAATATGTATTCCTTTTTTGAATCTGGTATAAGACATGGAGTAAGCACAATCAGTAAACAATATGCAAAACTTATCACCCTATCAAAAGGAATGATTTTCGATACCTTTCAAAACCGCTGATATAAAAAAGAATGTCTTAAGTGTTAAAAAACTAATACTACACTTGGGTTACAGAAAAAACTGTTGGTTATGTTTGTAATTTAAAGCTTCACTTAAGTGAAAGGATGAAGCTAGAAAAGGTTAACAAACTTTTAAAATTTCGACAAAAAGCCTTATTAAAAGAGTTCATATGCTTTACCACTTAACAGAGAATTCGAAAAACAAACAATTAAAAAAACAATTTACTTAAGATTATTATTAACTCTTTATTTGGCAGGTCTTGTTTAAATGTACAAATACAAGTGACACTAAAAAAATAGCTCCTATGTATGATTCTAAAACAAATTTAATGATTTAAGATATGATAACAACAGCCTTAGCATACTTTACGTTAAATAAAATCAAAATATTTCCTAATCAACCAGTTTATGCTGGATTTTTTGTTCTTGAAATTTCAGAAATCTTTATGTATGAATATCATTTTCAAATGCTTGAACTGAACTTAGAAAAAATTAAAGTTCTTTTTAGTCATACGGAATTCCTTTGCTATGCGATATAACCAAAAAATATATACGAGGATTTTAAAACGAATTTAAACTGGTATGATTTCAGTAACTACTGAATTTCACACTGTTTACATTAAAAAATAAAATGATACTAGGAAAAATAAAAGACGAGTGATGAGTCTTGTTCTTGATTTGTTGGTCTTTGCAGTAAAATGTATAGTATTGTTGGAATTAATACGCCTTAGAAGGCATGCAAAGGAGCAAACAAAACTGTTTCAGATACAATGCCCCATCATTACATTAACAAACAATACCTAATCAATCAAGAAATAAAGGCATGTGCAATTAAAACAATTCGGTCTGTTAAACATAGTATATATTCAATAAAATATAAGAAAACCTTTCTTCACGAGTTTAACACAAAAAGTTATATTTGTTAACATAAAATTGATACTTTGGCTTTGGGTAATGTTCAGTGTAACGATAACACGTAAAAAATCACAAAATTGACTAGAAAGTTGTAAATTTTATTAAAAATACTCTCAAACTAAATAATAGGGTAGAATGCATTTGCTAAATTACAATAATTATTAGTTTGTAACGTGACAATAAACAAATGTAAATAAATATAATCTTGAATGTAAAAATTAAAATGGTGAAAAATAAA
This sequence comes from Dicyrtomina minuta, assembly GCA_949802685.1. Classification (NCBI taxonomy): domain Eukaryota; kingdom Metazoa; phylum Arthropoda; class Collembola; order Symphypleona; family Dicyrtomidae; genus Dicyrtomina; species Dicyrtomina minuta. The sequence continues at coordinate 314,856 of CATKUY010000222.1, forward strand.
TTGATTAAAGCACAACGCAAATTAACAAAATTGTTCAAAATATTATGTGTCACACTTAAAAAACAAAATGTATACAATGTTCAACAATTCATTTATTCATATAATATGTCTACAATTCAAACAACTACACTTTAATTGTGATTTTTATATCATAAATAGCAAAATTATTGTATAATGCAAACGATAGCATGTAAAGGCATACAAGTACATCTTTATTTGTAAAAATAAACACGTTATCGCTTAAATCCATACGGTTAACCCTGAATGCATACGGTTGCGCCTGAACGTATACGGTTGCGCTTGAATGCATGAGGCTGCGCCGATATGCATAGTGTTGCACTTTAATGTATACGATCACGCGTCAGTGTTGAATTTACATTATAAAAAGAAAAACTTAATACTTTTTCGTTTATTGTATCTATACATGGCCTGCATTTTATTTGCAATGAAATAGTGGTAATATGAGATTTTGACGCGATTGCCCTATTCGATATGCATATGTTTCATTTGATTAGCATTGAATTAGCAGTATAATCTCCTTAACATCACATGCAGCAAATAAATTTACTATGAGATTCATAAATTGATTTGAATAATATTTGCAGTATGCAGGTTAGAAAACCTAAAAAATTCTAAATCTTGCAAAAATACAAAATGTCTATTTTAAAATAATAAACTTAATTCGGCTATAAAATTTTAATAATCTTAATAAAATTTTGAAGATGCAGAAAACTAAAATGCTATATAATTTTAAAATGTCTTGAAATTATTTATGCAATATGCAGGTTAAAAGACCTTAAATAGATCAAGCCTTGCAAAAATAACAAATTTTAAAACTTAAAAACTAAAACTTTAAGCGCTGCAGCAAACTAGTAAAGTGTAAGCTTCAAAAGTGCCTAATATATATTACATGCAATATGAAGCACAGAAAACCTATAATATTTAGAATCTTTAAAAAATACGAAATTTTAGTTTTTGAACAATAAATTTAATTTAGGCCAAAACACGCAAAAACTTAAATCCTGCAGCAAATATGTGGGCATAAAAAACTGCTTTAAATAATCAGGGCAATATACAGGTCAAGACATCTTGCATAAATACTAAATATTGATGTTTGTGTAAATAACCTAATTTGGCCAACAAATCCAAATTTAAAAAGCTGCAGCAAATTAAAAAACTGTAAACCTAAACAATTGCTGTATATATATGTATAATGCAATTTAAAGGAACAAAAACCTAAATTATTTTAAATCTTAGGAAAATACAACATTTTAATTTTTCCACAATAAACTGTGTTAAGCTAAAAAATCTTTGAAATAAAAAACTGCAGCAAATTAATTCACCATGATCTTGATGACGTGAATTAAATAATATTCTCAATATAAAGGTTACAAAAACCTAAAATATTTTAAATCTTTCAAAAATACAAATTTTTTGTTTTTAAACAATAAACCTAATTTGACCAGAAAATCCCTTTTTTCAAAGATGCAGAAAACTGAATTGCTATGAAGTTTAAAATTGCGTTAAATAATTATGCAGGTTAAAAGACGTTAACTAAATCAAATCTTGCAAAAATACCGAATTTATATATTTGCGCAATAAATTTTATTTAGCTAAAAAATTTAAAAACTCGAAAACTAAAACTTTAAGAACTGCAGCTAATAAGTAAACTGTGAGCTTTAAAATTGCCTAATATATATAACATGAAATATAAAGCACAGAAAACTTTAAAGGTAACGAAATTTTTTATTCGGGCAATAAACTAAATTTAGGCCAAAAATTAAAAGCAAATTAATTCCTGCAGCAAATATGTTGGCTTGATAAACTACTTTAAAAAATTTATGCAATAAACAGGTCTAAACATCTTGCAAAAATACTAAATTCTGATGTTTGTGCGATAAATTGAATTTAGCTAGAAAACCGAAATTTTAAAAGCTGCAGCAAATTAAAAAACAGTAAACCTAGGGTTGGCTATCTTCTTAATTTCAATTTTTTATGCCGGAAATATATTTTAATTTTTTAATTCCCTATAAACTCCTTTATTTCCTGTAAATACCCTCATTTTAAAACTCCAAATTAATTACCAATTTTCTCAATAAACTTTTTGTTTTTTAATTTTTTAATAACTTCCAATAAATTTTAAATTGTATGCCCTAATTCCCAAAGGATTCTTAACTTTTTATAAGTGTAAATATTTAAATATTCTGATCTTTTCTAAGTTTCAGCAGATACCTAGATAATAATCTAAAACCACAAACCAGAACTCTGAATTTAAAGCATGGCCGGAAAAATAATTTTGTTGCCAACACGTGTTACAACTAAACGAAATAAATAGTTATATTGACTTAAATGAACCTGACAATAATTATTTCAAAAAATGGTATAAAAGGAAAAATCACAACTGGAGGTGAAATTATATTATTTAAACAAAGAATAAGGTTTAAAATTTGTTTTATTATACATAAATATACGTTGTGTCTGATTTGTTAGTTTACTAAGTAACTGCACGCTCTAGCTACACGGAATTAAAGCAAAAATGACTACCTTAAATTTGCATTATCTAAATACTTGAGTATTTTGTAGAAATTTCAATCATTAGTATGTTAAATTCCTTCAGTATACGCCTAAAACATAATTTAAATTTCCTGTGCTGAGATTAAGGAATATATTTTTCATTTCCTGTAATATAAACTCCCAAAACTCCGGGAATATTCCCACTCCCAATATTCCTTTATTTCCTGGAAATAAAAAAATAGCCACTCTAAGTAAACCTAAACGATTGCTTTATATATTTGATGCAATTTATAAGACAAAAACCAAAAATATTTTAAATCTTAGGAAAACACAAATTTTTACTTAATGCACAATGAACTGTGAGTAGTTGGGTTATTTAGGTTGTCGTAAACCTACGACCCTGACCTCCTTTTTTTGAAAGTAGCCTACTTTAATGATTCTAGGCTGGTTTCATCGACAAATTAGCAGTTTTAACATATTTTTTCTCTATTTTTTACTTTTTAGACTGTTATATAGATTTTGCCCAACCAGTGGTAAGGACACAACTACGATTACGACTACGACTACAACTACGACTTTGTGTTTTTAAAAACAGTAAAAAGGAGTAAAAAACTATTGATTTCGGGATGTTTCAATAGAAAAAGCAAGCGTTTTAACAAATTTTATTTTTTGGTTCGACGTGATCAAAAATGAGGACTTAACTACGACTACGACTCGCAGGCTCTATCTTAAAACAGTGTGAAACCATTAAAAATGAATGATAATTGTGTTTTTTCAAACATTTTAAAGATTGAAAAATTCCGGGTTTTACATGACCATTGATGAGGACACAACTACAACTACGACTTTGATTTTTTATATGTGATGTAATTTGATGATTTTAATAAGATATTCATTGGTTATACCACAACAATGTTCTGGTTTATGTATTATTAAAATATTCTGTATAGTTTTCATTTAAAAAAATGTTTTACTCAATAATTAATTTTTTATAAATTGGAGAACAATGAAATGAAATGTAGTTTTTGTAAAGTAGAGAAACAATTGAATGAATTTAGAAAAGATCGTGCAACTAAACCAGGTCTAAGATCTGAATATAAATTCTTTTTAAAGAAAACGAAAGTTCACCTGAGACGTGTAAATGTGGATGTATAGGAAGACATAATAAAATTGCAAAACAAAAAATCAAATATTCATGAAAAACGTATGTAAATAAGTAAAAAATTTAATTTGTATGAAATGCAAACTGAAAACGCCTAATAAAGAAATCAAACAAGTTAATACTAAAAATTATAGAACTATTAGGAAAGCAAATTGCAAAGTGTGTAAAACTAATAAGTGTACGTTTATCGAAGCCCGTAACACTGAAATTGGTAGTGATATTGTTGATAAAATTGGAAAATACATAGAGGAAGTACATCATCTAGGTAGTAATTATTTTAGTGTAGGAACAAAATTTCAAGAAAGAATAGCAAAAGAAGATAAACCAGTAGATCGAATTGATAAAGCAGCAATGCATCACGATTTATCATATAATATTTACAAAGATAAAGGTAATAGACATAAAGCAGACAAATAATTACTAAACGACATTAATGAACTAGAAAATCCAACATTTAGTGAAAAAGTTAAACGTGCTGTAACTAAAAGTGTAATTAAACCAAAATTATATCTAGGTTAAGGACTAACGCCATTACATGATAATAAATCATGACGGTTTAAAGAACCTTCAGAGCACAGCCCGCTAGATAAAGATGATAAATCATATAAAATTTAAGATTCCGTATATAAAAAACCTTTAACTGGATTTGTTGGAATAAATAAATTAGCTAGAAAATCAGGTATAAAACCTTAAATAGTAAAAGAATATCAAGCTACACATGATACATATACTAATTACCTAGGTAAAATAACAACATGTAAACGGAGAAAACACTATACACCAGGTATTGATTCAATATGGCAAGCCAATTTAGTAATTATGCCTAAGAAATGGGTTAAAGATAATGGTAGCTATAGATATATTAATTTACTTATTGAAACATTTTCTAAATATGGTTGGGCTATAACTTTAAAACTTAAAAATGTAGATTAAGAAGTAAATAGTTTTGATATAATATTAGGTTTTAACGGGCAAAAGGCCATCCAGGGGACTCAAGCCGGTAGAAGTCCTAAAAAAATTCATTCTAATAAAAACACTAAATAAAGTGGTAAAAAGACAACTTATCTATTAAAAAAATATAATTTCAACTAGTATACAACAGAAAATGAAACGAAAGCAATTATTGTTGAAAAATTTGCAAGAACCATTTGATAAAAGATGTACAAATATATGACTGAACAAGAAACAACTAGATGGGTTGATGTCAAAGCATATTAGTATTAAAATGAAACCAATTGAAGCAATTAGAATAGAAAATGAATTAATTGTATATTTAAATCTATATGGTTCAAGATGAACATAAGGAGGGTTAGATAATAATAAAAGTACAAATAAAAATTTAAAAATTGGTCAAAAAATAAGAACACATTTATTTGGAACTAAATTGGATAGACGCTTTAAACCCTAATTTGCCTAAGATATACTGTATATTAGTAACGTTTTACCTACTGATCCCAAAACATATACACTTGTAGACTATTATGGTAAAAAAATTAAAGGAACCTATTATTCAAATGAAATAACACCTTATAACAAAAAAGAAGAGGAATTTGAATATGAATATATTATACAAATAAACAAAACAAAAGATCATAACATTATAAGAGCTTGAGTAAAATAGAAAGGATATTCTAATATTTTTAATAGTTGGGTTGATTTAAAACCTGAACAAATCACAAATTCTTAATATAGAAAACCTATTAAAGTAAAGCTTTTAAAACAAAATATAATAAAACCGCGTGTTTAAAGACATGTTGCTAAACAGGCACAGCAGGCTACGCCCTAAAGAGTTTTCAGCCCGTCTTTAAACCCTTCAGGTGGAAACATAATTCATAAAATAGACATATACAAATGAGTAAGGCAGAACAAATTAAACTTCAAATAAGGCTTATAAAAAAAAAAGAAAAAAAATAGAAAATTAAGAGAACAATTTATTATTCAAAAAACAAGTGATGACGCTTTATTTTAGAACAAGAAAAAAAGTATGTACCTTTAAAAACAAGGGCTAAAGCCCTCGTTTTTTGGTAGCCTTAACAGTAATATGCGGTATTACTCTTTAATGCTAAAATCGGTATTAAAAAATTGCTATTTAAAAGTTAATTATAATTTAAAAAATTAAATGTAATAAATTGCAATTTAAATAAAATTTTTGTTTTTAAGGGCTTCAAAATCATATATTGCATGTCAAATGTCATTGAGAAATGCAAAAGTGAGTTAAATTATGTAGACATGTAGAAATAAGGGGATATTGAAAATTTGAATTTCCCGCCAAACCTAAAATGTCAAATTTCGACCGGTTACTCTCTTCCAATATAAAAAAATGATGTATCAAAATGACGAAAATGAGGAGAAGAACAATATGTATTGAGATTGGCGCGCGAATTATGAAATCTTAAATTTAAAATTGGACATTTAAAGTTAATTATGATTAAAAGAAATAGTAAATTAAATAATTTTCGATTTTCTAAGAATCTTGTATTTTTTATTTTAAAAGAGCTTGAAAATGACATATTGCATGTCTAATTCGGTTAAGAATTGCCAAAGGTTGCTCAATTATGTAGATAGGTAGGAATGACATTTAAAGAGTTAGTAGTTATTGTAAGTCGTGTACAAGCCTTTAAATTTCAGCAGTCTACCCCAAATACATAACCTTGAGCCTATGCAGTCTGGGTAATTTAAGAATGACGTTTCATGGCTAATACCACGTAGAGGGTGTGTCGTGCCTTGTGGTACATCAATAACATTTGAAGAGTTAGTTATTGTGAGTCATGTACGAGCCTTTAAATTACAGCAGTCCACCGTAAATACATAACTTTAAGCCCATGCAGTCAGGGTTGTTTAAGAATGACTTTTTATGGCTTGTACTACGTACAAGGTGTCTCGTGCTTTGTACTTCATCAATAACATTCCAAGTGTTGATAGAAGTCAGTAATCACGGGTGTTTACGGTTACCGGCCGGAGTACTACCTTAAAACAAATCTGCCGAATCGGCCGGTAACCGACCGCATTATCGTCGGTACTCCACCTGCCGGTAGAATTTAATACTTGTTCTTTACAATTAGTAAATATCACGTGGAAATACCAGAAATGGATGAAATTGAATACGAATTTTGAGGTGACATTAAGTAACTGTTAAGTTGACCCCGAATTCAAGGATATCGCGTTTCCGGAAATATGCTTTTTTAACATATTTATGAATATCTATGAATATGAAAATATGAATGAAATATGAATAAATAAAGTTTAATTAATAAGTTAGGAAAATGAAATCAAGCGCACAATAAATAAATAAATCACATACAATGTTGTTATTATGTATTTCTTATTTAATTGTGCCAGTTAATCTAGTCGTACAAGAAACTAGGTTCTATATTTTTACAACCATGTGCTAGCAATACAAAATTTAAAACGACACATTAGTTTTGAAAGCATCTCTTAATATTGCAAATAATTTGGTTAGTGTTAATATTAAGCAACCATTAATTACACTGCAATAACTTCAAACTACAACATCCAAGGTATTTTTAGTCTTACTTTTGTCATTGTCATCAAAATGAACCCGTACTGTGGATTAAGGGTGTGTGAAAGTTCAAATAATGACACTTCAAACAACTTTTTATCAACTAAATTAATCATTCCTGTAGTTGAGGTTATAGTTGATGTTGATGGTGGGTTGAAACTGATTGATGCAGCTGCAGAACTTTGTGGCTGTAAACTGTTGACAGTTGACTGCGATTACAGGTGTAACCGGCCTGGGCTTCACTTATCAAAGTAACCCCGGTTTACCGTTGACCGTGAAGCCAAAATGTATCGCGTTCAGATTAAGTACCAATGCCAAACTGGTTAGAAATCAAAAGGAAATTTATGGTTAAATCAAAATGTGTCTTACTAGTTGACACTGGTACAGAATCTGAAGGGGAAACATTTTGGCTTAACGGTTGACATTAAACCTTCTTCCGATTTCTCGTCAGTTAATATTAAGACTGAATCTGAAGGTGACACATTTTGACTCAACCGTAAACCTTATTTTGATTTTTTACCATCAGCTGACGTTAAGATTAAATGCAACAATTTATTTTTAGAGCTGGATTGAAAGTATCGAAGGGGTCGAATAATTGACTAAATAGGTTTCAGGTTCCTTCTAGTCTAGACTGTTAGGTTTGCAACTGTGGATTTGTTATATTTAATTTTGTTTCCTACAATCTAATTTTCGTTTTTCCGTTTTGTCAGCATCTTAGTGTGACAGTTTTAACATTTAGAAAACAAATAAACTTAATATTTTAGTGTAAGTACATAACTAGTGACTTCCAAAACCTTGAAGCTACAGCTATTTTTGTGACAATCGAAAAAGCAGTGGTAGTGGTACATTCTATGAATTGCCAAGGTAGTATATAAGTAATTGCTTTATTTTCACATTTCTGAGCAAAATTACACTGATTTTGGGGAATTACTTTCTTGTTGTAGAATGAAACTTGTTGAATATGATAAAACTAACGTGAAGCTGTGGTGTGGAATAGTGACCAGCAATAGGATACATACCGTTTCACTGAAAGCCAATCGGTGGCTAGCGCGGTAGTTCGGTGGGCATCGGCATGCGGGTGTACCGTGCGTCGTGCATAATAGGAATCGGTAGACCGCTCCACTGATAAACACCCGTGTCAGTAATGTACAAGTCTTTAAATTTCAGCAGTCTACTATAAATACATAACTTTGAGCCTATGCAAACAGGGTTCTTTAAAAATGACTTTTTATGGCTTGTATCACGTAGATAGTGTGTCGTGCTTTGTGGTACATCAATAAAATTCAAAGAGTTAGTTATTGTGAGTCGTTTACAAGCCTTTAAATTTCAGCAGTCCACCCCAAATACATAACCTTGAGCCTATGCAGTCTGGGTTATTCAAGAATGATGTTTCATGGCTTGTACCACGTAGTGGGTGTGTCGTGCTTTGTGGTACATGAATAAAAGTTAGAGAGTTAATAAAACTCAGTAATGTACGAGCCTTTAAATTTCAGCAGTCTACTGTAAATACATTACTTGCAGTCTATGCAGTCGGGGTTCTTTAAGAATGATTTTTTATGGCTTGTACTACGTACAGGGTGTGTCGTGCTTGGTGGTACATCAATAACATTTAAAGAGTTAGTTATTGTAAGTCATGTACGAGCCTTTAAATTTCAGCAGTCCACCGTAAATACATAACTTTGAGCCTATGCAGTCAAAGTTATTTAAGAATGACTTTTTATGTCTTGTACTACGTAGAGGGTGTGTCGTGCTTTGTGGTACATCAATAACATTCCAAGAGTTGATAAAAGTTAGTCATGCGTAAAGTTAGCAGTCATGACTGCTAGAAGCATACACTTAGCAGTATTTGCCAATATCATTAATTAAACAAATGTATATTATAATCTAGTTCACTACAATACGGATAACATCGCATTTCTAGTACCACACAAATTCCGTCATTTCTACAGTATCATACCAGCGGAAAATTTAACTATTGTCGTTATTATTGACTTATAAAATTCAAAGGCCGGTACGTAACTTTGATTGCATGAAACTTTACCTTTATTTGTTGGACCACAAGGCACGACACACCATCGACGTGGTACAAGCCATAAAAAGTCATTCTTAAATAACCCCGACTGCATAGGCTCAAAGTAATCGTACGTAATTTCACCCTCGCTTTTTCAATTACAAATTTGTATTATAACTGTTTTGGAAACCATTCAATAGAATATGCACAGCAAGGCATAGCTTTTAACTACATAGATGTTTCTAATAATATGACCTGAACAAAAGTTCCGTTCATTTACTTTCTATTAAATTCTAATTCATGAAGCCCTTTACTTCGGATTAATCGATCATTGAAAGTATAAATTTCTAGTTTAGTAAGTGTTGGCCTTTTATTATATTTGTTTGATATTCTTTGCCACAAAATTAACCAAAATAAAATTAACGTATCGCCACAAAATGTTGGAACAGAAACTTATTTTCCAGTTACATATTGTAATCTACAGAAGCAAAATACAATCAACCTCAGTTTCCTTTAAGACTTTAATGTTTTAGTTTTCATGTGAATACGAAGAAACTATTGCATGTGATTAGTTTTTTCTCTGGTAAGTGTTTATAGATACTCATAGTTGACGTCATCGTGAAAAGAAAAGGGGTTTACGCTTAGCAGCTTAAATTAGCGACGTTTCACGAAACTATTTTTGGCCGGAAAGGAAGTCTTTTCGATAAACTCATCACCATAACTGTATAGAACGAGCGATATAGACCGAAACTTCACGCCGCGTAAATGAAGTACGTGGGCTTATTATAATAACAATGATTGTGTAGTTATGTAGATTAAATTATTCTTGCATGATTTGTTTTGCTAATCTTGTAGGGACCTGAGTGAGCTTCAAACTTCACAGTACAAATTGGTCAGTTTTGCAGACACTGACTAGAAATTGCTGAATTCACCTTGACCTTGAAGAGTATAGTTTGGAAAATGGCAAACATTTGACGGAACCAATTCCGTCCAGCTGACAAAAATAAGATTAATTTTTAAAGAAAAGACAATGTCATTTAAATCAAAACAACCTGTACCCTAAAATCTTGATTGCTTTTACATAGCCAAATTAATAAATGGAGAATCAGTAAAGGGATGAATTGATGAAGACATTAATTTTAACCCAAGTACAAAACCAGACAATAATTAAATTGCTCAACATTGTTTCTTGTTTTAAGTGTTAAGTTTAATTTGAATTTTAGGAAATTAATGATTAGAACTTTTAACATTAGCAATATCCCGGATACCGGGCACTGGAGACTGGACACCGTTGTTTGAATTTTATTATTATGTCGATTGTCAAGTTTTTGAGAGGGATTTTTGAGTGAATTGTGTATAAAATGAAACGCATTGAAAAATTCAACAGTTTCATAATTCTGTGAGTAGTAGTAACTGGCTTAATGGTGGCCGGGTTCATTTCTGATCAACTTTAAAAACCTGTAATTTCTTTCGTGCTTGCACCCGACCCGAGCACTGTGGGACCAGCTAATGCTAATTGCTAAGTTTTTGCCATGAGGGCCAAAACCCGACTTTCAAAAATCTCACATTTCAAATTTTGAAATTGAACTATGCTTTATTACGTAGCTTGTAGCCGTTTTTCAGAAACCTGATTGAACTGTAACCGTGCCAAATAAATTTTGAAAGCTGTTATGTCAGTTCAAAGCGCAATGTAAGTAAATGGCCCATTTTGAATTTCTTATTACTTACAACATTGCTAAGCATTGCATTAGCGGTTTACGCTACAATATAGCCCTCAGTCTTAGCTACAGTTTGAAAAAAATTTAGGTGCGGAGGGGTGCGGAAAGCATATTAAACTTAATTTTTAAACCTAATTGTCACAACTCACAAGGGACAACCCCTAAGTTGTCTTCACTAACATTAATGTCGCTGCTGAACGCAGCATTTTGCTTTATAAAATCAATCTGCTCAATTTTAATAGTATTCCATTACCACAATTCTTGCAGCACTCTCCACTTGATCTCCCTCCCCCAAAAAGAAGTCAAAATATATCCCTACCCCAATATTGTTTACACATGTACAATTTTTTGTGCTGATTATTCGTGTCAATGGCATACCTAAATTAATTGTGTACATAACCTATTATGGTGACCTTTGACCTTTAAAAATTTTTAATGTAAATATCACATAACAAAATTTTATATACGAGAATAATTAGCATCTAAAACTACACACGGTGCCTATCTTTGTAATTGTATGCCAAAATATCTTGACTTTTGATCTTTAAAACATTTTGAAGCGAAGGTCGCATGACGTTAATATGTAAACAGAAATAATCATTACTAAAAACTGTATAATGTTATTAATTTTTAAAAATATACGCGAAATTAAATATCGTGACCTTTGACCTACAAAAAATCGTAAACGGAAGGTCACACTACGTTAATATATAAACAGAAATGCTTATCATCAAAAACTGTTTATTGTCTCTAATTTTCGTAAATTTGTGTCAACATAAATATCTTGACCTTTGACCTTCAAAACATTTTGAAACAAAGGTCACATATTCTTTTTGCATACACAGAAATGATCAGCATCAAAAACTGCACATTAAACTTAAATGTTGTGTCTTTTGGGTAACATGACAATATTGGTATATGTGACGGTTTCCTGGTGAGAATTTTACTTATGTATATAAATTCTCGTCTAAAGCAAGTGCAGCGGCAAATTTAAACCCATAGCAAATCTTTCCTATCCCTGGATCCCATAGTGCCGAGTGACGTTTTACGAATCGGAATACTAAAAAATAGGATACGTATGTTTCCGATGTATAAGTGGTCATTTGTTTCCTATATGTGATCGGGTCAAACAGCATTAACAGTTTTTAATTTAATTGAAGTCTGATAATTTATTAATAATAATTGACTTCCAGAGGTTTCTAAAGGCTTTATTAATGAACATTATTTACGCGCAATGCCCACAAATTTTATTGTAGTTACTTGGCTATAACCAGTACATCAAATTCAGTGGAAGTTCATATTTATGACCTTTGTAACCTATGGAGGGGACACATGTTTAGACATTTTGAATGAGTAGGGTAAATATTGTTCAGGCTTGTTACTGCTACCCACTTCAAATCAAGCTATGCTGATTTAGTGTTATTTACGAATTTAATTGGTGAATATAGGAATTCTAACATATAGCTTACGGTCTCACAAAATCTGTACAACATTTCAGTATCAGTTCTTAAGAATTAGTGTTTTTAATCAAGCATGTAGTATGGTGCTCTTCGTATTAACTTGCAGTTTGAAATTATAGTAGAGATTTATAGAGAATTTATGCACTGCCATAGTTGTACTCCGTTTCCCTGTAACGAATGCAAGTTATTCAGTGCTGAATGCAATTACCTACAGAGCAAACTGGAGCCAGCACTTCTAACCAATACAATGCATGAACTACAGATCTCCTCAGAGAAGCTTCTCCTGTGACAGTAATAATTAATATGTTGAGTGTACATGCAGAAACTTTTCTCAACTATACAACAACAACGGTGGGCAACGGCTACTTGAAGTCGAGGAGCTAAAATATGTAGATTAATAAATTATGTAGATAGGTAGGAATAAATAAGAAATGTAATAAAACCAAAAATACAATTTTTAAATGTTTGAATTTCCCGCTAAAAGATTAAATATTGTGTAAACTCAAGATTTCCTATTGAGGTTATATCAATTTAGTATGTCGTTTATTAAATTTCGATGCTGACCTATACATTTAAATAAATAATGAACATGATTTAGTCGAAAATGCCTTTAGGTGATTTTAAGTTTTGTAAAAGTTTTTGAATTTGCCGCCAAATCTTAAAATCCAAATTTGAACCTGTTACTAAATGGAATCACACATAAACGATATACCCATCAAACCGAAATAAATGAGCGAATCGAATTAACGTAGTGTGGCAGCTCAGATCATGATTAATTTTTAATTGTAATTAAAAAACTTAACTAATTTTTTGTAAAAGTTGGCCGATGTTAATGCATGATACATCATTTTAAAGCCCTTGAAAAATAAGGAAAAGGTATTTTGTTTTTGGCCTCCGACGCATACAAACAATTTCAGGCGGAATTTTCAAAAAAAGTAGCGGTTTTTTAAAAAAAAATGGCAAACATAGGTCGATAAACTCTTCCCTTTTGCGTTATTTGTAATCTATAGGTCATTAGCTTTCGAATGGTATATCACACGTTGAAATTGGGTAAGTATCTCAAAAGTGTGAAAAATCCGGTAAATTATGTAGATAGGTAGGAATAAAAGCCCTTGTTTAATGGCAGCCTTAACAGCAAAATTAGCATTTTGAATTTGCCGCCAAATTTTAGCTGACAATTTACAGGTTGTAAATTAAAGGGAAGAAGCCGTAAACGGGTTACTTGTGACGATTTACGCACAGGTATTTTGATATTCTCAATAAATCCAAAAATTTAATACTGAATTTTTTGAATTTCCCGCGAAAACTTTAAATATTGTGTTAAATGAAGATTTCGACCGGTCACTCTGTAAACTTACGCAAACATGATATACCATTCGAACGGTAACGATTAGGCAAATCTAAATAACTTAGTGTGCACGCACGATAGTTAATTATTTTAAAATAATTTTGAAAAAACTTAATTGAAAATTTAAAAAATTTAACGGATTTTGTCGAGTGATATATCATTGAAAAGCTCTTAAAAAATAAGCAGACACCATTTTTTTTGTTTTGAGTTTGTAGCCCATACAACACGTTTTAGGTTAAATTTTAATATTAAAATGCCGTTGTCATGGAAACTGTTAGTAGAAATAGAGGCGCATTATGTCATTTGAATTCTCCTAGTGATGACCTTTCGAACGATATATGGCACGATGAAATTGGTCCAGTTTAGCAAAATTTGCAAAATTCCGGTAAATTATGTAGATAGGTAGGAATAAAAACTTCACAAAATATAACTGATACAGTTGAAAACAAAGCACTTTCAGCTTCAAAAAATTTAACTCTTTTTCAAAAAGACAAAAGTGGTAAACATACACATTTAAAAAATATTGCACATCATCAATACACTTAACTAAAGGAATTTAAACTTGGTAACGATTAATGATAAGAAAATGTTGCTTTAGCAAATCAGTCTGCTGAAAAGGAAAGAGGAGATCAATTAGCAATTAAAAATGTACCACAACTAATTTTTCGAAAATATAAAGGAGGTTCTAGAGCTTTTAAATACTTAGGTAATTTATCTAAATATGCTTTAATATTAAAACTACAAGTTGATAATAATATTCAAACAGATGGTTATTATATTAGAAATAAAAAAATACAGGATTTAGATAATAATTTGATACATATATCACGGAAGAAACATTAAATAACTATTGGTTTATGGGAATTGTTAACTAAAATACATCCTGATAAAGCAAAAAATGACCAATATTATTTTGATTTGTATGCGTGGTTTATGATTGAAACGAAAGCTTGTTATACACCTGAAGGTAAATTAAGAAGTTCTAAAGGTGAAAAATGAGGAATTTTTACCAATTGTTTAAAAAAACGTGTAATTATTAAACAAAGGTGCCAAAGCGATAAGACATTAGATAAAGCAAGTTTTCATAAGCAACAGGACAAGAACTCCGAACCAGGTCCTAGGGCAGGCCAGACCGAGTGAAGAATAGTAATATTCGATTTATTATAGATGATCCAAATATTCTTGCACTAAAATAACAAACCACTCTAGCTAATATACAATCAGGTCATGCAAATATTTATAAAAATAATATGGAATAAGCTACTGAAATACTAGATAAATTTAAATCACATTTTTCAGAAAAAGCTTTTACAAATGTATATTATCTATACTTATAAATAAATTACATAGTAAATGAATAATGAAAATATTATAAAAGTCTTAGACAATATTCTTTAAGAAATCAAAATATTAAATGATGAGAGCAATATATTCAATAATAAACAAAAAATAGATATACTTTTACATACAACAGAAAACAATATTACAGTTTACTATGAAGTACCAATTTTTATCAAGAATATAGCCCAAATAGCTAAAAAAAGATATCTGCCTACTATTCAATATCTATTATAGATAAAAGAAATAATTTTAGATATAAAATAGGTGATAGTGATTTTGTTGATATTACTTTAGAAACGGAAAGCTATAAAATTGATGGTATTATTGATGGCTAACGAAATTCAAGATAAAATGCGTTTTGATGTTAATAATAATGTTATAACAAAACAAGATAAAGATAATTTTCTAAGTAATATTAAACACATTAAACCTGATGATTCTATTTCAAAATGTGTAATATAAATTCCACTAGGTATTATTGTTGATTTTACTACCAATAATTCAATTGGTAAGACACTAGGATTTACACCGCAGGAACTTAAATCTGGTAGATATTTTTCAGATACAACTGTTAGTATTAATTTTGTGAACGTAATACTTGTACATTGTGATTTAATGACAGGATGTTCTATCCAGGTGCTGGACCATCTAGGCGTATTTACTTATTTACACCATAAGTACCACCAGGCTATAAAATTTTAGAAGAAGCCAAACAAACAGTATATTATAATGTAGATCAGGAACATATCTGTGAAATTAATGTGTAATTGACTGATGAAGAACACAATCTAATGGATTTTAGAGGTGAAAAAATAACAATTACTTTATCTTTAAAATATTAATTAATGAGTACAAATACTGAATATATCAAATATGATAAAACAATTATAAGACAATATGTCAATAAAACTTATAGCAAAACAGAGCATATAGCAATAAATTCAGGCGTTTTAAATATAAAAATTAAACCACCATAAAGAACTATAATAAAGCAATTAAATAAATACTATTCTTAACAAAAATTAATTAAAAATTTTTCTTTTAATAAATAATAGCGCAAAAAGTGATTAAGGAATATTTGGATCCTTAACATCTAATAACAACTAGTGATGCGATAAAATTTTGTAAATTTAAAGACTATTTACAACAGGATATTGTATTGTATTTGAAGGGATCGCACACAGTATGATACTGAGTGGAATGCCGCTCAGGCCACTGATAGGCCCATTGCAGACTACCCTTATACTATAACTTTAATTTAGGCCTTACGCAAAACAACCTGTTGCCATGGTATAGGACAACAAGTCTTTCGGTGTAGCCAGTAGTAGTTAATCAGTTGTCAAGATGCATGCACCCAGATAAATGTTTCTGATCATAATGTATCTCGGACACTCCGCCAGAAAGTGACGTGCTGTTTCCTGCTCTAGTCCACAATGTGAACACAAAGGTGAAATAGCTAGTCTCATCCTGTGCATATGTGCCTGGAATCTTCCGTGACCAGTGAGTATTTCGACTAGCCATTTTAAATGTATGCGCGAATATCTTGTAAGCGAGTGATTTCCATACTAAGGTTTGTCTATCCATCGCTTAGACTGCGCACATGTAGTTATTTTGTCCCACCTATCTGTGTGTGCTTTTCTCGCTCTAGAGCGGACAGCCATGTTAACCACAGATGTGGCGATAGGAATAGAATGCACTGCCTCTTGTGTGGGGACAATGTTTTTATACGATGCTTTGGCGAGGCGATCTGCCTCTTCATTGCCTCGATAGCCAGAATGACTTGGTATCTATGAAAGTCTAACTACGTTGCCTGTGGCCAGACGGTTCAGACTTTCGTGACACGCAAGCACTAGCGTGGACACGGTGGTATCTTTTACCAGCGCATTTAAGGAACTTAGACTGTCGCTAAAGATGTGTATTGTTTGACCTTCACAGCCTATTCCCAACAGCCAATTGGCCGTGTGTAGGATTGCAAAGATCTCACACTGAAATACAGTAGCGTACTTGCCTAGGTAAATGGATTCTGAATGCAGTGTTTCTCGGGTGTTGGATTGACACAGCTCAATGACGACACCGCTTCCTGAGAGAGGCCCATTTCTGGATCCGTCTGTGAAGCAAACATACCCATGTGCTAGTTCCGAAAGATCACTGTCCCAGGCATTTCTGGGTAGATTTTCTACTAAGTAGTAGATACTATCCTTTGGAGTAAGGATGCTACAGTCAGTGCCCATTTGGAGGGTGGGTTCATTGTAAACCCATTTATCCCAAAGGCGTGTGTGACTGCGATAGTCAAGCACTTGTGGGTTGCCATGCCACAGACCCCTAGCTCTCAATTTATGCATTGTCCGAACTGCAATTCCAGTTAGATGTATATCCAAAGGAGTCAGTCCGACCAAGCATTCGATTGCGGACGTGGGTGTGGTCTGCATTGCCCCTGTTATCAAAAGACAAGCGTGTCTTTGAACTTTTGTGAGAACTTTAACAGCTTTTTGAGTTTGAATAGCAGGATGCCAAACAGCAACAGCGTAGTCTATGACCGGACGAACCATTGCTGTGTACATCCAACTTACAACTCTAGGCTGTAGTCCCCATGATTTACCAACCATCCGCTTACATCTTGCAAGGGTGATGGATGCTTTTTTCCCAATAGATTCACAATGTGGAATTAATGTGAGCCTCTTGTCTAAGATCACACCAAGGTATTTAACCGTGTCTGATTTTGGTAAGAGTATGCCCTAATAGTATACAGGTCTCCCTTTAAACCGGGGGTTTCT
The DNA here is from genome assembly GCA_949802685.1 of Dicyrtomina minuta. Lineage (NCBI taxonomy): Eukaryota > Metazoa > Arthropoda > Collembola > Symphypleona > Dicyrtomidae > Dicyrtomina > Dicyrtomina minuta. The sequence goes on from CATKUY010000222.1 coordinate 332,704, forward strand.
AGTAAAATCAATTACATAGGTCTTGTCAGGCTTCAATCTAAGGCCATTTTTAACGCACCAGGTATCCGTCAGGCGTGAACCTGCTTGGATCCTGCGCACAATGGCGTTGAAATCCCGACCGCTTTGGACCATGGCTGCATCGTCTGCAAAACCCTGGGATAGCATTGATGGTACTTTGGCCTTCAGGGTGGCAAGTAACTCATCCATTACTAGGTTCCAAAGAAGTGGTGAGAGAACCCCTACTGTAGGCACCCTTTCTTTACACTTCTTCTCCTAGTTTCTTGTTGCAGTTCAGAGTGCACTTGACGATTACAGAGCATGCAAAATATCCACCTTCTGAGGAAGGGGGATATTTCCAAACGCTCCATTGCTCGCTGTACAGCACTGAACAGAAGATTGCTGAATGCTCCTTCAATGTCTGCAAAGACAGCAAGGATTAATTCTTTTCTTTGCAATGCCTTTTCTACATGTGTTATCAGCCTATGTAGAGCGGCTTCGGTGGATACTCCTTTTAAGTAGGCAAATTGGTTATTGGAGCGCAACAAGGCTTCTAATCTAGGAGTCCTTATGTGCCTATCCGTTAACCTCTCAAGGGATTTTAGCAAAAAGTTGGATAGTGAGATTGGACGCCACGATGTGGGTTCGCTGTAATCTTTCTTCCTTGGTTTTGGTAAAAATACGACCTTTGCATTACGCCAGATTGTCGGTGTGTGGCCCAAAATTAGGCACCCTTTAAACAGAAATTGCAGGTGTTCAGTGAGTACAGGTAAGCTGTGCTGTAAAACAGCCGGAGCTATACCGTCAGGGCCTGGTGCCTTATACGGCCCAAAGCTGTTCACTGCCCATCTTAGCTTTCCCGGTGTTACAATTGTTTCTATCTCCGGCACGTTCATCGGAGTAAGATCAGGAGCTGGAATGACCAGCTGCGGATCACTCGGAAAGTGGTGAGCTAGAAGAATGTCTAGTATTTGAGCCTTGTTCTGGGTGAGATTATCCGAACCAGGAACTTTTAGGCTTGTAGGATACTTCCTTTTTCCATTTCCAAGAGCTTTGCTAACCCGTGCAGCTACTGGTAGACTTTTAATCTCCGAGCAGTAGTTGCTCCAAGCTAAACGCTGGGCTTTTCGCAAGACATCTTTGTAGTTGTTTCTTGATGCTAAGTATTCCTTCAATTTGACAGGGTCTCTATTTGATATAGAGCCGGCCTGCCGAAAGAGATTTCTAGTTCCCTTGCGAAGTATTGTTAGATCAGGTGACCACCACGGAGCTGCTTTGCTTCTCCATGTGACATATTTTTCTGGACATGCTTTCTTAAAACTTTCCTGTAGACACAAGGTGATGTAGTTTGCTCGATCCTCCAAACCGATGGGTGTGAGGTCACATTTGCTGTCTACATCCTTTAACTTGCCTTTCAGTGTTGTTTGAAAGATTGTCCAGTCTGTTTTTCGTATATTTCTTATTTTAATTAACGGTGGTTTGGCGCTTTTAACTTTAAATCTTATGTACCGGTGGTCTGAGTTTGACTCTTCGTCAGAAACATGCCATAGTCGAATAAGATTTTGTGCAAAACTGTTTGTTATTGTTATGTCAAGAACTTCCTCTCGGTTTCTTACAATAAATGTGGGTTTTATGCCCTCATTTTCTACGTCCAGGTTACTGGCTAGTAGAAATTCAAGAAATTTGTCACCCCTTGCATTTATGTTAGTACTGCCCCACACTGAGTGATGTGCGTTAGCGTCAGCACCAATCACTAGTGGTAGCTTGTGCGTTTCACAGTAAGATACTAGCTTCCTCATATGCTCAGAAGGAACGTCCAGTGTGTCACCAGGCATGTAGACTGATGCAAACACTATAGTTCGTTTCCCCCATTGCGTATGTATTGCTACTGTATCCTTATCACAGAATTGTGACAACACTGTGGCTTTGACGTTTTTTGATGTAAGTATACATGACCGCGGAATGTCATTTGTTTCAGCAACAAATAGCTGGTCTTTATTTCCAAGCCCTCGTATCACACCATGAGTGTGGTAAGGTTCTTGGATTAAAAATATGAAGGAGTGTGGGTGGGGTAGGGTGTGAGCACTAGTAGGGTGCGTTGGACGTGCTTGTCGCACTAGCATGGCGTCGCGACAACCTATTAATGAGGATGCCGCAGCACGCGCATGGTGCATGTTAATTTGGGTTATGTCAACGTGGGGGGAGTCATGTCCTTGGCTCCCCCCACGTGACCCAACCCAGGTGTTCGTGGCACGCTTAGAACCTAAGCCCCCTCAGTGGAGCTCACCCCCTCTTTCCCCCCACCTCCTGCAGATGACGATACTACCTCTATGTTTCGGATTTGTCCAATACCATAGTATAGCAGATGTTTACAGTTAGCAAGGCAAGATACAGTAATAGGATCAACCGCTATGATCTTTGTGTGTCCCTTAATGACACCACCTATCTCACTCGGTACATCAGCATAATTGATCCATTGTGTGGTGTTGAGCATTGGGTTCTGACTTCTTAACTTTTTACAAAAGTCAGGAAATGTAACCTTCATCCCCCCCCACCCAAACTCTGAATCTCTTATTTTTAACCACTAGGGGTACAGGAGCCATTGTATGCTTCCACCCAATAAAGGTGAGGTCCGTTTCGTTAGGCCCCTCCCACTTTATGTCGTAGGTGTTAGTAATGACCCAGTCCATTGAGTAGGCGTTGTTGCAGTCTACTCGTATTTGTCCCTTTGAAGACATATAAGGAGTGGTGATCTGAAGTATTGCTTTAGGTCCTGCAATCCTGTTTGCTTCCTGGGCTGATAAGGCAACAATGTAGTGCGCCAGAGCCAGTCCTGGGACTTTGTCAGTTTTTTGGTCTCCTGCAAAGGTGACAATAACTGTAAAGTCAGTACATGGTTCCTCCGCTAATACAAATTTTGGTCGTGGTTTTTTCTCGCTCTTGCTCCCAGATTTGGTTAAAGGTGGCTTTTGCTCAGGTTTTTCCGATGAGTTGGGTTTCCCCTCCCCCCCTGGGTTTAAGTTTGAGGGTGTTTTGGGAGTATCGGCTTGTCCTTTGCTTTTCTTTCTCTGTCTCCCCGTGGAATCGGTGCTCGATCCTGGTGAAGGAGTAGCAAGAGTCCTCTTACTCCCACTGACTGGTGTGGTGTCAGGGAGTGGGGTTCCAGATTCAAGAGCTAGTTTAGCTTGCTCCGCTTTTGCAGCTTTTAAAGCTTTGCTTCGTAGCCGAAATGCTTTCCAGTCCTTCTTTGGTTTAGGCTGGGTTTTCTCCCCCATCTTCTCATCCGCAGCCTGGCCATTGACACCGGTATCGGGAGTTTCCTCTTGATCTTCGGTGTTTGGCACTGGTTTGTTGTTGATGAGGGGCCCAATTTCATCCTCCAGAAGTAGGGCAACAACTGTTGCCGGTAAATTGACCTCCATGTCCTCTTTGGTAAGAGGACTCAGTACATTTACTCCATCAAAACCTGCAATGGATTTGAGTGTCAATTGTACGTGGCCGGTAGGCAATGTATATACTATTTGTACATTTAATAATACATAAATTATGTTTGTACACTGCGTGCAGACTAAAAGATAATTTATTTCCTTAAAGTCTGCATGCAGTGTGTAAAATGAATTAAATTTCAATGGAAAACCAAAGTCACAGCTAATTGTCAAAGTTGTGCTTTCTGGTTCCATTGACAATTTAATGTATTGTATGTGCAGCAAACTCTGTTGACGCGATCCAGTAAACATTGTGCTGTTAGCCAATGTCTCAGATGGATGCGTCGTTAACAGAGTTGCTGGTTTGTTTAATATTTGTGCTGAAGCCGTCTGCGGAACACCTCTGTTGCTATTGTGCGACCGTTAGCTATCGCTAATAGCACGGAGGAGTGCCGGCATCCGAGCTTCTACACAAATGGAATTTCCAACTTTATAAAGTTGGAAAGTAATTGCGTGAAAATAAGAACAAACACTTACCTGTACCGGTTCCGGTGCTTCCTGGTACGTTAGCCATCTTCTACCGGTTAGGTTATTGTTTTTATTTTCACTTTTACTGTAGAAAATTATTATTTTCAGATTTGCTTCTTCAGCACAATTTTACTCCACGTCTGTATTTTTGAACGGCGCGCGGGAATCTACAACAGGATAAGTTACATTTAAATGAATCAGTGGCAACTACAATTAGCATTGATAATGTAGATAACTTTTCTTTATTAGAGAATAATTTTTTTACTAATGAAGTTTATTTAGTAAAAAAGTCAAATGAAGCAAGACAAACGGGTACAGAGTTAATTTTATTAGTTAATAATGAACTTATGTTTATGTTTAGTAAGGTAATTTTAACATTTGACGATACAACAGTTGAACAGTATAACAGACTAAGGCATGTAAGTTTAATTCAAGGAATATTAAAATATAGTGATGGTTTACGTTTAAATAGAGGACATGGTCGATGCTGGTCTTTGAATGATAATGAATATTCTGCAACAACTAACAAAAACCCAGGATTTGCATATAGACATGATTTATTATTTAAATTTAATACAAATGCAGAGAATAAAGGTAAAGGTCGTTTTATAATTCTATTCTCACATATCGTTAGATTTAGAAGTAAAATAGTATCAGGAGTAAAAGTTTCAGTTGATTTTGTTGGAGTAATTTATGATGATGCTATATTTACATCTTATGCTGAAACTAGTAGTACAGATGATGTTGTTGATAGGTTTATCAATATTACCTCTCTGAAATGAAGAATGGCTAATACTGAACCTAATTCTGAAATGTCTAGTGAAATATCTGAATATCTTACAATCCGGCCAAATATAATTTATAAATTCATGATAAAACAACTAAAAACATTTCTTGTTTTACCAGCTATGACTTTAGATCGTATTTTGACTACTATATCAGGACCTGAAAAGATTCTAGATTTTGTTGTTGGATTTCAAACTAATCGTTGAAATAGTCAAAAATCAAATATATCACAATTTAATCATTGTAATGTTCGAGATGCTTCTATATCTTTAAATAATGTAAATTACGGTGGCATTAAATTAAATAGTGGAAATTGTTTAGCTTGTATAGAAAACCATGACCGATTTTCAAAATTTAGATAACTATTTACAAATATAAAACCAGAAATTGGTCTCGATGGATTTCAAACAGCTTATCCCTTGTATTGTTTTGGGACAACTTTTCAAGAAGATTGTATTAGAGGCAATACATTAAGTACTAAAATTGAATTTGAATTTAGTGAAAACGTACCAGCAAATACAACATTTTGTTATTATATTTAGAGTACGAGTACTTTCTATTACCACAACAGGTGGTAGAAAAATGCAAGTTAAATATATGAGTACTTAATAAAAGTTATTTAAATGAATAATATTTAATTCACCGAAAGCCAATATAAGGCTATTGGAAGTTTCTTAACAAATAAAAAATGTAACACTACATCTAAATAAAGCTCAATTTAATAGAGATAATGGCTATATAATCAATTTACAAAGTCAAATCAAACAAATTAATAGTAATAATTTCAATTTAAGATCATCAACTAATCAATGTAAAAAGATTATTACAGATTCATCAAAACATATTAAAAAAGGTGGTGATTTGCCTTTTTCAGTTCAATGTCCATTAAATACTAAAACAGCGACTATAATTGGTAAAGTAGCAGCCGCCGCAGGAGGTGTGAGTCAAATTATCAATGCAGTTAATAATACAAAGTCACAAGATAAAAAGTTAGCTGAATGAAAACGGCATAAAAAAGAAATTGAAAAAAGTGGAGCTGGTTTTTTTAAACCTAAGATATGAAAGCATTAACAAATATAGAAATGGAAAAATTTGCTAGACAAATGATAAATAATACAAATTATAAAACCTGTATTTTTAGAGGTGTATTTATAAGAAATATTTTACCCTTAAAACCTAAGACTATAGAAATTGGAATATTAAATCTAGACAGCAATATAAACCTAGGAACTCATTGGACTTTATGGTATAAAAACAGTAAACAACAGTATTATTTTGATTCTTTTAGTCATGGACCACCTACAGAATAATTAAATTATCTCAAATCTGATATAGTTTATTCGACGTTTAAATTGCAAGAAATTAGAACCAATGCATGTAATGAAATAAAAGTTTTATAATAAATGATTTCAAAATTTGGGTATATTAGAAAAATTGATAATTCAAATAATTTAAATATATTAAACAAAATACAAAGCAATGATTTTTAAATTAAAAAATTAACTGATGTGACTAACGAATTAAAAGATGGGTTGGTTAATAAAAACAGTGAAATAGAACATCTTATAGGAGTAATCGAAGGAATGAAAGATGATATTAGTAATCAAACAGATGCTTTCGATTGAAAATGTACTTGAATTAACAATCTTATTCAAGAAGATAGTTAGATGAATCTTAAAAAATATACAGAAATAACTGAAATTGAAAGAAAACTTTTGAAGGAAATAAGAATATTAAAATTAATTGAACGTAATAAACAGGCGGAAATTACTTCAAAAGATTCATTATTTACAGATTTAAACAGTCAAATTAATACAGAAGTATTAAAAATAAATAATGAGACTTTTAGAAACAAGTTTTGAAAACGAACCAATTATATTACCAGAAGCTATACGTATACAACAATATGAAGAATATGTCATTGGGGGTCTCAAATTAACAAACCTTAGCAACGAAATAGCATTTCTAAATGGTTTTATCCGTATTAACACACCATTTTTTAAAGAAATTAGTTTTGGTCAAAGAATTTGTAGTAAACCTTTTATGGATTTTGTTAATACATGTAATAATTTGAACCACAAAAGCTGCAATATTTTGAATATCTAATACAAGCTTACAAATTGAAGTAACAGATTAAGTACCCTGTACAATATATTTGTTTAATTGTATTTTACGATAAGATTTACCTATTTTTGCATTTTATGAAACACATTGAATCCTGAGCGTTCGTTATCGTTAGCGTATGGGTTGTTAGCGTTCGTTGGCGTTATCTTTTGGTAGCGTTAGCGTTGGTTTGTTAGCGTTACCGTTCGTTAGCGTTAGCGTTTGTTAGCGTTGTATCGGTTATCGTTAAAGTTAATAATATTATTTTGTTTTAAATTTATTTTAGTATAAATGGGTGCATGTATTACACATTTATACTTAAATAGTCGATGTACTATTGTTTGACAAGATATTTGTACTAAATTAACAAATATTGTAAATGTTAATGTTGTACAAGATGAAAAATTAACAATCTTGAAAATCAATTTTCAAGACTTGAATCACGTATTATAATAATAATAAATAATAATTTTATTCATTGAGTCGATTTAGCGTCAGCCCATACAACATTGTTAAGTTTTTACATAGTGGTTATTTACAATTTGATCAAGGATCAAATGATCCTTAGTAATTTAAATTTAAATATATTTTCGGTAAAGGTTTCTTGTGATGCTTTCTTGGTTGTGCTGTAAAAATAAATAGTAGAACTACGTTTCTTATAGAAGTCGTGTAATTATAGTGTCAAGTAGTATTGAGTTTACAGAGCATATATTTCATTTCATTTCTATAATAAATATAATAACAAGTGAATGGATAAATGGTGTGTAATGTAATAAGTGTTATGGTTGTTCAGTTATGCTGGGTGGGTGACGGAATTATGTTTCCTCGATACAGCTTAGGTAGAATTTTCGGATTCTTAGAGCTTCATCCCAGAAATTGAAGAGTTGCTGAAAGCCCTCTGCGTCAGGGTAGCTCTTGAAGATTGCTGAGATGAGGTTCTCCCTTGTCAGTCTACTAGTAGATAGCTTCCTGAGGAATTTTGTCCGGGGTGGTTTGTAATGCGGACAGTCAAGCATTATATGAAAAACGTCTTCCACTTCTTTGCCACACAGATCACAGTCAGTACCTTCTCGTTTCTATATTTTGTTCATGCCGTTGAGGTTGGTTGTTTTTCCTCTAAGTACTATCCTAGGAAGTCCTGTTCTTAGGTTTAATACAAATTTAGCCGTGTTCCATTTTATGTTCATCTCAAAGTATTCTGATTTTAATGCATGGGTCTTTATTGTAGCATAGAATTTCATTGCATTGCAGTTCTGCATTCTAAGAACGTCATTGTTAATACAGCTTAGTCGGTATTTCTCAATGATTTCATTTCTGTGTTTCGTGAGGTATTTACCGTTAAGGTTTTCAAAAACTTCCTCAAGTGAGGCGTCCGCCAGAAGCTTTTTGATTTGAAGTATCCAGTTATAACGGGTATCTGAGACTTTAAGCTTCAGCGTTTCTTCATAGCAGTTTTTGATGATGCTGTCTTCCTTGGCATTCAGTGTTTTCTGCAAGAATTTAAGCAATGCCTTAAATAATAATAGCTTGATGTTCTGTGCTCCTGTTTCGAGGCGCAGAAAAAATCCAGGGGTGGAGTTGGTAGTGCCTGTGAGCCGTCGAAGAAATGCGGTCTGAAAAGTCTCAAAATCCTCGCAGTAGCGAAGGCCCCATATTGGTGCTGCGTACATAAGTACATAAGTACATAAGCTGACCAGCGATTGAAAGAGTTTCAGGTGTATTTCTATGTCTGTTATTTTGGCACGATAAAAGAGCTCAAAAAGCTTTGACTGCGCCGCCTTGGCCTTGCTGAAGAAATGCGTTTTGGCTTCATTAAAAATTCCGCTTTGGGTAAAAGGGACTCCTAAGTAGACGTATTTATTTACTATTTCAAGTCGTTGGCTCTCCCAGTGAAATCTTGTTGAGTTACGTAATTTGTTCCCTTTCCTAAAGATCAAGACTTTAGTCTTGCCTAGGTTGACTTTTAGGTCATTCTCTTTGAAGAAATTGCTGAGGGTGTTGATCTGTTTTTGTAGATCTAATTCGTTGGATGAGAGTAGTATTATATCGTTCGCATAAAGTAAAATAGGCAACTGAATCGTAAACATATGAATCCCTTGTATACCGCTATTTCGGAGAATCTCAATTATTTTGTCAATAAATATGCTGAACAGAGTTGAAGACAAAGTTTCTCCTTGCAACACACCGCCCATTACTTTGATCAAGTCAGTAAAGCCTTCCTTACAGCGAACCTTGGTTTTTGCTTGGTCGTACAGTTCTTTGACTTTTGTCACAAAATGGTCACTAAGTCTTGCTTCTCTGAGCCTGGTCCATAGCTTGTTTCTTTTGATTGAATCAAAAGCTTGGCTAAGATCTACAAAAATCGCAAAGAGCTTGCCTTTCTTTTGCAGAGCTGGTCTGTTAAATTGCTTGAGAATACATGTATACAGTGCAAATAAGTGATCTGTGCATCCTCTGCCTTTTCTGTACGCCGCCTGATTCTCTGATAAGATGTTGTTTGTAGAGCAGTAAAAGTTTAGTCTGTCCGACATGATGCAGGTGTAGAGCTTAGTTATGGTGTTAATAAGAGCGATGGGCCTGTAATTACTTGGAAGGCAGTCGTCACCTTTCTTGTAGATTGGTGCTGTAATGATTTCCCCCCACTCTTCTGGTATCTGTTCATGTTGGGCTTTATTGAGGATTTGAAGTAAGTAATCATAAGAAGTGCTGTCTAGGGTTTTCCATACCTCGTTAGGTATGCCATCCGCGCCTGGAGATTTGTTGTTCGCTAGTTTGCTGGTGGCTCTTAGCAACTCCGTTATAGTAATCTCTCCGTCGAGTGTAGGTGACTCGTTTGCAGTCAGTTTTGGGTCTTGGCCGACCAATTCTACTTCATTTGCGTTCACGCTTTCAAATACAGATCTAAAGTGTACGTCCCAAGTTTCTTTTGCAATATGATTTGTTCTAAAACAGTATTTCTTGTCTCTGAAAATATTTATGGCTTTCCAGTACCCTGCCGAGTCCTTGCTGTGATGGATTTCTTCTTGGATTTTACTGTAGAAAGTTTGCTTTTTGTCACAGCAAAGACTGCGGTATTTCTTCTTAGCTTGTAAAAAGCGGTCTAGATTGTCGGTGTCAGGGTATTTTAAACATTTGGTTTCTCTATATTTATAGAGGCAAGAAAGTGTTTTCCTTTTAGCTTCACTACATTTCTTGTCAAACCACTTCGGACCAAAGTTTTTTCTGTTATTGTCACGTTTTGGGCCCATTTCTGATTCTTTGGCAGTCTGATGTATTAGCTTCTGTAGTTGAGTGTAGCTGCAATTGCTAAAGTCAAGCTCTGTACTGTTAATTTCTATATTTTGTCGGAACATCAAGGCCTTGTCTTTGCACCATCTTATGTTTTTTGTAGGTATGATTACAATCTGTCGTTCATCTTTGTTATTTGTTTAAGAACTTAAAAGTATAGGAAGGTGGTCAGATTCTATACACTCAATTACTTTTAAGTCTTCAAACTCGTCAATAATATTGCTGCTGCTAATGCATAAGTCGATTAGACTGTGTCCGTTATGCCCTATGTATGTTGGTTTCCCAGATCTGTCAGAAGTACTTCTGCCGTTCAAGATTGCTAGCTGATATGTTAGAACTAGATCAATCAGTTTTTTGCCACGTTTGTTCACGCTGCCGTCAGTTGTGTTTCGTATTTGGTTGAAGATTAGCGTGTTAATAGTTGGATTCTGGAATATTCCTACTCTGCTGTTGATATCACCCATTAGGATGTACTTTAAATTGTTTGTGGCTATAATTACTTCAAACAAATCGTCCAGTTGTTCGTCATATTGTGCTGCAGGCGGTATGTAAGTGAAGCAAAGTATAACTTTTTTCCCATTTAGCATAACTTCTATTAGGCTCTTAAATCTGTCAATGTGGATAATTTTGCATTGTTTAATAATGCTGTTTTGAATTCCAATAATCATTCCACCACTCTTTCTTCCTCTTTCTCCTACTGCTGGGATTACATTTAATTTAAAGTTGTGGAAAGTGTTTTTCAAGTCGTCAGTTAGTTCACTAGTCCATGTTTTAGATAGACAGAAGATATCCACGTCAAGTTTTAAAACAGTATTTGCTTTGTCATTTGTACAGTTTTTAATTCCGTTTATGTTCCAGTATAGGATTTTATTTACATTTTTTACAGTTTGTTGTATGCGCTTGCCACTATCCTATTGTCCATTGTTTGTGTCCATTGTTTTCGTCTTCTTCTTCCTCCTATTTTCTCTTTCCTCAAATCTCTTTTTACTTAATTCTGGAGGTAGATCCGCATTTATGAATATCGGGCCTCCGCTTCTGTCTTTAAGCTGTTGCTTGGCCTTAAGGACTGCTGTTCTGTCTTGCCTTTTTAAAAAGGTGACTAAAATAGTACGGCTCTTTCCTTCTTCATACTTTCCCAGGCGTCTAATTACTTCGATGTCCGCTTGTAACTTAAGTTCGGTATGTATTAATTTGGTTATTGCCTGGTTAAGATCTTCCTTTGATTCCGTACCTGAATCAGCTATTCCCTTAATAAGTACGTTGTATTGTCTGGCGTCATTGGAGATTCTCTCAATTTGCTTTTTGCATTTGGCCAGTTCAGCCTCGAGAAAGGTGTTGGTGGTCGTGAGGTGGGTGACAGACTCCTCTAGTGTTTTCGTCCGTGCTAACAGCTCCTCGTAAAGTTGGTGTTGCTCCTCTAGTTTAGCACGTATCTCTTGGACATTTTCAAGGATAGAATTTGTGGAGACCTCCAGACGTTTGCTTTGTGCTACAGCCTGCGCATCCATCTTGCTGTTTAACTGTGCAAATAGTGTCCTCATTTCGTCCCTCATTTCATTCCCCATTTCTTCGCTTTTGTTCTTCTTTATGTTTTCTGCAGTTATGAAGGATGAGTCTGCGCTTTCTCTTCCTCTTTTGTTGCCTACTTTTTCAGTTGGGGGTGTTTCTTCTGTTGTTTGGTCGTTTTGTGCTGAGAGCACTGGTCGTTGTGGGGATCTTTGTATCCCCATTAGCTGTTTCAGGTTACGTTGTTACAATGTTTTGTACTCCTGAAGGTGGTTAGGTGTGCTTCGCATCAACCTTTGCCCGTTTGCTCGTCGGGTCTGCTGCCGCAGAATTTGGTGATTCGTGAAGGTGCTTAGATGTGCTTCGCATCAACCTTTACTTTATTCCCGTCGAGTTAATACTTTATCCACACCCGTTGTACATATGCCCTACTGTAGTTTACGAGTTATTCGTGTTGTACTATGTTAGCTGTATTATCTGGGTCTTACAGTAGTATTAGTTAAGTAAGGAAATTACTTGAGACTCCGTGCTTGCTCTTTCCCCGTCTAGTCAATTTATTATCTGCGTCCGTTTTATCTGTATCCTACTGTAGTGAACTAGTTATTTATGTTGCTCTCTGGTGGCCGTATTATCTGGGTCCCACTGTAGTATTAGTGAATAAGGAAATCACTTGAGAATCCGTGTTATCGGTGTCCCACTGTAGAGGTCCGTCTTAAATCGCGTCCCACTGTATATTACAATTCATGAAAAACTCAAGCCAACAGACCTACACAGTGACAGTATCCATGGCATCGCCTTCGATAACTGTCATGCATATGGCTGGTAGGGAGAATTCGTGAAGAATTTTGGCGTGACCCGTATACTGGGAGGCGACTCTCATTTTTTAGGGTAATCTTCGATCTTAAACTTTTCATAAATGTATGTTAAATTGCTATTAATTACCAGTTCCTAATTTTGTTGCGCTTTTTTGACATCCAGCATTGTAGTAGATAAATAAATAATGAGAATCAGGAACTGCTTTTGTCGAAATTGATTTCCAAAGAGGTTTTCGAGATGAATTTATTTTACAGTTTTTCCTTTTCCGGGTATGTGGTTAATGTTATTGTTGTTGCTTGTAATTTTGAAGTGAATAGTTAGGTGGTACTTTGTAATTTGTAATTCTTTTGTAACTTCTCTGGAAAACTTTAAAGTAAACTTCTCGGGGAACACAAAAGGGTGTAGTCACTGTAGGCAGGGAGCTCCAATTGTTGGTATCTGTAAGTGTTGTCTGGTTTGGTGCAACTGTCTTTTGGGGTTTTGGGTAGTTTCAGGTTTTGTCAGGTTGGTCGTAGCAGACTGAGGAAAAAATAACTGAAATAATTGATTAGTTACTATTGATTTCTGGAACTGAAAATAATCGGTTTATTAGTGTCTTCGATCTGATTCTGGCACAGTTAGAAATTTTCTTTCGAATGGTATTCCTTTCGGGTCCTAGGTCACACTTTTTCCCTATTTTTTATTTATAAAACAGAAATTTCTTATCCCGTGAAAAAGTGAGGAGTGTTGTCAGTAAGCGAGAAACCAAGGATATTCAATCACGTATTGATGCGCTTTTATTAAAAATAAATATTATAATAAATGAATAATGGAACAATATTTGTTTAGAATAAAAATCCATAATTTGAACATAATTCCTTATTTCTACCTATTCACATTATTTGGAATATTGTTAAAATACTAAGCCGATTTTGTCAAATTATAGCTTATTTGAAAGCCCTTGAAAAAATAGCAACATTGGGGGATCGATTTTTTACTTTGGGCCCATACAACACTTTTTAGAGGGAATTTTCATAAATTCGCCTAAATTTTTGAAAAAAAAACTGGTTTTTTATTGAAATTTCTGTAACTGTTGGAATATATCGCTGAACTCTAATTCAGTTATATTATGCTAATCATTGCCGTTCAAATGGCGTATTATTTGAACCCATTTTCAGTGAGTCACCGGGCTAAAAACCGAATTTTTATTTTCGACAAGATGTTTGCGGGAACTTCAAATTGTCTCCTGTCAATGTTATCTCATGGGGCCAGACACAAATAACGCCATCCATGTAGAGGGTATGTCACATTGAAAAAACACTGCATGTTAGACACAGCTGTTTAAGCAATGCTTACGAGAGTGACAACGAGGGTGGGTCGATAATTTCGTAAATTTGAGTGACGCCATTAGTGTTCGGCCCCAAATCGGTATATGATGTAGGCTATCTGCACATAAAGCTGAGGGTTTACAAATTGGTTTACGATGGAAGGTGGGTCGCTCTATCGTGCCAGGTATTTTCATGACGAAATATATATTATTTACATTACATAACATGATATAATAATACTACTGTCATTTTGCTAATGCTGACAAAATAACCAATTGCCATAAAAGTTCTTTTATTATTACCGCCAATGTTTAAGGTTGCTCAGCTGGTAAACAGACAATATTAGTTCTAATTGTTCTAATAATTCAAAAAAAAGAATGTTGTTCTTTGACGAGCTCATCAGCCTATCATCCCACAGTCAATCAGTCAATCATCAATCATCCCACACACCGACGAAATTAAATAGTATTTTTCAATTTAATTATTATTACTACATAACTAATTAAACTATTTAACCCGGCTTGGCGGGTCAGTGGTCTAACTACTGAACTGCTAAGTCGGGGAGTCTGCCCCACACATGGATTGTGTTTCAAGTAGAGATAGGACTTGGGAGCAGTCGGAGTGGATCAGTTTGGGGTGGGGAGTTGTGTAAATGGAGAGGTATGTACATGTGCTCATCCGTTGTCTTCATGGCACGAGACGGAGGTAGTGTGCATTTAAAGTGGAAATTTCCGCGGCCTTTCCATGTGCTACAGCATACACTTCCTCCCACTTTCGAGACTGTTCGGCCGATTCTCCTGCAGGTGGTCTCTCTCGTTCCGCTCTCTCATATAGTGCAGGGGTCAGACGGGTATATGGTGGCTGATGACTTCTAGTCGGGGATTGGTACTCTCAGGCTATTAGGATAATTCAGTCCACCAGCTTCCTCCGCAAGGGAAAAATGCAGTATGCAGGATAAATATATTACCGTAAATAGTTCGTCAGGGTCACGACAATATCCATAGACTACATAGTAATTACATACTGGTTGTAGATTCGATGAGTACATCCACATGGTGTGCTCAAGAATCATATACATCCGTACAATAATATCGCTGCTGATATATCCTAGTAAGGATGAAAGGCAATACCGTACAATAATAATAATAATAATATTTAAACTATTTATTATTATTAATTATTAATTAATACCTACGTAAACTATTTAAATAATTTATTTAGCACACTGTTACACCAAAATTTAAGGGACCAAAGCAATTTGATTTTTAATTCACGTGTACCGCTTTAATTTTATTGCCCATCCCTAATTTTAATGTATTGAGGTTATGTATAGTTTTCTGAAACTGCACCTTTATTTACTTTTCAATTCTCAACAACAAAAATCGTATCTTTTTCCGCCTTTAACTATTGCAACCTGGCATCATTCACTACCAATCCGCCATCAATCGCTAGGTAATGGTTCACATTTTTACAAAAAAAAATCAAACAATTAAAGTATTTGCAATATTTAAAATGAATAGGTATAGTCTTAGGTATTATTTCTACCTATTTACATTATTTATATCATTGTTGAAATACTTGGCTGATTTGGACGAATTATAGCTTATTTTGAAGCTCTTAAAAAAGTAGAAACATTGGGGGATTCATTTTTCACTTTGGGCCCATACAACACGTTTTAGATGGAATTTTCAAAAATTCGCCCAAATTTTCGAAAAAAAAACTGGTTTTTTATTGAAATTTCTGAAACTGTTGGAATATCTCGCTGAACTCGAATGCAGTTTTATTCTGCTAATCATTGCCGTTTAAATGACGTATTATTTGAACCCATGCTCACAGAGGCACCGGGCTAAAAACTGAATTTTCAGTTTTGACAAGATGTTTGCAGGAACTTCAAATTGTCTCGCATCACTGTTATCTTATGGGGCCGGACACAAATGACGTCATCCATTTAGGGGGCATGTTACATTGAAAAAACACTGCATGTTGGACATAGTTATTAAATTAATGCTTACGAGGGTGACAAGGTGGGTGGATCCAGAATTTTGTAAATTTCAGTAGCACCATTAGTGTTTGGCCCCAAATAGGTTTATGGAAGAAGCAGCGTACACTTGCAGCTGAGTTTTTCTCAATAGTTTAAGATGGGATGTCGGTCACTTTAACTTATCATTAGTTTTCAAGTCGTTATATAATGACATACTGTTGCTAAAGTTGAGTGGCGTCAATGGTGTCTGGCCCTTAATTTGGGGTAACCAAGTTTCTTCAGTTTCTCATGATGTACGCACAGTACAAGTTAACCCTTTGGTCCATATAATAATAATGGTTAAGATTGCCGGGGGATTTCAAAAATATCACAATGTTTTTTATGACAAGATATCCCTTTCCTGCTAATGAACAAATAAATAATATCTTACAGCATGTGTGTACGTACTGCCAATGCTCCAACTGCACCTCAAGATGCAATATTGTGTTTTTGGAACTCAAACCCGGACCCGGACCTCAAGGGTAACTTAGAACTCTTGCTACACTCCACTTTTTAGTAGAGCGGAGTGGACTCAGTTAAGTGCAGCTGTGTTCCGCCCTCTATTCCATGAGTGTTGACACCACTTCACTATAGTCTCTGAACAGAAATTTCGTAATAATAAGGAAATTTTTAAAAATATTGAAACTTTGCACAGAACAGAATTTCAATTAATTTTTTAAACTACTTGTCAACGTGTGTTATGGTTGCTTGTGAAAATTTTTTGAATTTGCACAACCTGTTTCCCGCCACCAATTTTTTGAAGTAAATAACTTAGCATTGCAGAAACAGGGAAACATGCATTTTTTACTCAAATAGTTCCACGTCAGTTTTTATTGAAATTTTAAAATTTCATACCTGCTATACAGTGAAAGAATGCTCTTTCACGTGGCATCCCGGAAATTTGCTTAAAATTTAAAAAAAATTAAATATAATGGTCGCCCTATATTCCACAGTATTACAAAAAGGCATTATGCTCTGGCTTCGCTCTAGCAGGGCACTGCTGGGCGCTGACAAATGTACGGTCTAGTTGTCAGTTACGTGTTACTGCCACTTTAATGCAGTTGAGTTCCGTTTTCTGGTATTCAATTTCAATATTTTTAGTTTCAAAAGCTGTTAATTTATTAAATCTTTTCCTGGATCGAATTGTTAACTATTGACCTGCATTAACAGGTAACAATATGTAACTTATGTATATCTTCAATAGTTACATTAGGTCAGAGTGAAAATCAACACACATCGATTTTAATTTCATTTTCAAATACCAGAAAACGGAACTCAACTGCATTAAAGTTAATGCTGCCGTTAAACAAGGGGCAAAGTCCCTTGTTTATTTCCTAATATATTTAAGGCTTTAGTAATTCGTGAAAGTAATTGTGGAAAGAGCTGTCTAGTTATCAACTTTTCATTACAAAAAGGGATATCAAACTATTTTAATCTTATTTAAGTGGGAGATACTCTCTAACAGGATACATATCAAATAATTATCAAAGCATTTAAAAATAATCTATCAAAACAAGACGTTGTAGATCTATTTAACAATCAAAATAAAATATAAAAAAGGGTTTAGGTGAGTTAAAATTAATTAAAAGAGTAGGAAAGCATATTAAAATTCCAGAAAAAAATAAAATTAATAAATCTGCTTACAACACTCAAGATGCAATACCAGATCCTAAAGAAATTGATTCTAAATTAAGAACTATTATGATTTTTGATGATGTAATGAATCGTAGGAATCAGGATATAATGAAAAGTTATTTTACAAGAGGTAGACACAATAATATCTGTGTTTTTTATCTAATTCAGTCATATTTCAAATTTGATCGAAGATCTATTAGAATGAATTCTAACTTTTTTATTTTATTTAGATTACCTAATAAAGACATACAAAACTTTTACAGTGATCGGATTGTAATAGACATGGATTCACAGGAATTTATGCAACTCTGTCAAAACGGTTAGGGAAAAGATTATTTCTTTATAATTATTGATTTTTTTTCTAATGCTAGTAAAAAGCAGTACCGACATAACCTAGATTATTTTTATATTCCTAGTAAATATCTGAAATAATTGTGTACAAAAGTTGGTCCAGACTTTTGACATAAAACAGTTAACTTATATTTGAATTTTTATTTATAAATTTATTTCCTATAAAAAGGAAATGGAAAATCGTAACTATGTAAAATTGAGAGAGTTGCAAATCGGTGAGAAATATTCTATTTTAGGATGTAAAATTGTACATTCTAAAGCATATAAAGTAGATCAAGTTAAACTGCGTATTAGTATTGATGCCTAAAATTGTAAAAACATTTATTTACCACTTGGTTGTAATAAAATGTTTATGCAACCATTAGAAAATAACGTTGGTAGATATTCAACGTATAATGGTCTAAAACCTAGTAAAATATATCAATATCATGATATGAATATTAATAATACCAATGATATTATTCTTTCTAATTAAATCAAACAAGTGCTAAAGCGCTTGTTTATTGGCAGCCTTAACAGTAACGATACGCAGTTCTTGCCGGAAAATCCTAACAGGCAATTCATAGTCTTTAAATAGGTAGGAATTAGGGAAAGGTAGCTGTGAAAGAGTAGGTAGTGGCAATTTGAATAAGGACTTGTAAATATTAATAAAAAATGTTTCAGGCAAAAATAGGGGATTTTCAGTTTTAAAAAAGTACATTTTTTTGAATTCCCCGCCAAATTCTTAAACCGAAATTTCGACCCTTAGTCAGTGGAAGAACACATAAGTGATACACCATTAAAATTAGAATGAATAGGCGAACCAATTTAACTTGTAGTTCTAGCTCAAATAATGATTCATTTTTAATTGTTCTTAAAAAACTGAAATAATTTTTTTCCAAAATTAGGTGATGGTAATGTATGATATTTTATTTTAAAGCCCTTAAAAATAAGGAAAATGGATATTTTTTTAAGACTTGCGACGCATTAAAAAAATTTTAGGCGAAATTTTTGAAAAAATTACTGGTTTTTAAAAAAAAATAGTAAAAATTTGTGGGTGAAATCATGCAGAGTCTGGTATTAAGATTCTACTCGTCGTTACCTTTCAAATGGTATATTAAAATTCAAAGTAGGTCAATTATTTCGATATCGTGAAAAATCCGGTAGATTATGTAGATAGGTAGGAATAATTAAAAAAAAACATAATATATTAATTTTGTTATTTTATAATATTACTTTATTATTAATCATACTAAAACTATTTTTTTCATTTTGAAATTGGTCTAACATTTACCTAATAATTGTATTCTTATAAAATTACAACATATGTAAAATGTAAATCTTGCGAAAAGCAAATATCAAAGAAAAATTAAAGTCACTATCATAAATCTGATGCACATGTAAATTTAATATGAAATGTGTTGCTAAACTTAAATGTGAGATATTTTATGTTAAAATAGTAGATATTATTTAACATTCATCGAGTACAACCCATTTTCAAAATGAAAAATGAGTTCAGGTTTCTATTGAAGAAGAAAAACAATATTGTACAGATTGTAATAACCATTATTCAAAAATATATAATAACAAGCATATTCAATCTAAAAAACAACTAGGTGAAGAAAAATTAACACATAAAAGATTAAAGTATGATTTTAGTTTGACAATATTAATTTTATTCTGTATGAATCTAAAGATGCTTTAGAAGGTGAATTTCCTACATTGAGTTTAGATTTCAAAAACGAAACAAAAATGATAGGAATAGATGATACAGATGTGTTACGTAAAATTTACAATATTCTTGAAGAAAATCTAATAAAAAAACAAATAAAATTGACATTAGTTTTGAATGGAACTTAAAGAAAATTTATACCTTCAACAGGAGAAAATGTAAATCAAGATATGCCCTATTCTTCTTATAATCAAACAATATTGAAAAACCAAGACATTAACTCAGGAATTGCTAAATGTTTTATTAAACTATCATATAATATAAAGGAAAAAGACAATAATGAAGCTTATTATCACCTTGATAAGATAAATAAAATTGATTTCAAACTGAGAGAATATAAACCTTTGTAAAGGTCATCTTATATAGAATTACCAAAGTGGATATCCAACAAACAAGCATGTATAAATATCCAAAATGAAGACCAGAAATGCTTTAAATACTGTTTGTTATATCATAAACATCAAAATGAAATAAACAGTAATCCAAAAAGAGTTTCTTACTATAATAATTATTATTGGAATAATGATTTTAATTTTACAGAAATAGAATTTCTTGTGAGTTTAGATAGTATGCATAAGTTTAGAATACAAAACAATTTATCAATAAATCTATATATTTTAGAAGGTGAAAAGGTTATAATTTATAATTATTGTTCACATGAAAACAGAAAAGAAAACCATGCTAACTTGCTTTTATTAACCTATAAAGATGGTGAAATAACTAACAATCATTACGAATATATTAGGAACTTATAAAAACTAGTTAGAAGTTAACTAACAAAACAAAAGAAGCAAATTTTTATTTGAAATAGATGTTTTTATCACACCCGTAATGACAAAGCAATAAAATCACATTATTTAGCATATAATTTTTATTTAAAAAGGTTGTACAGCAATCATCTAATGCCAAAAAACGATCAAGAAGCTGATATTTTAACATTCAAAAACTTTAGTGCAATGATAAAGGTACTAATAGTTTATAATGCTGATCTAGAATCTGTATTGATAAAATTAGATTTCATTGATAAAAACAGTACTAAATGTAATAAGAACATCAAACGTAAAACATGTGCTTATGGTTTTACTACTGTGGGTCAAAATAGTATGTATAATACATTTAAAAAGTATACGGGGTGTGGTGAAGAGGATACAATTAATTAATTTATAAAAGCTTTTTGCCAAAAATGTTATAAATTAAATGAATTGTTTAAGGAAAGTGTAGAAAAATTTAAATTACTTAAACTGTCTAATGATGAAGAAAAAATATTTTGTAATTGTACAGTTTGTCATTTTTGTCAGAAGGCGTTTATTGATGATAAATTAAATTATGAAGTAAAAGATCATTGTCATAATACTGAGATATTTAGAGGTGCGGCTCCTAATTCTTGTAATTTAAATGTTAGAACGTATTTAAATTCGCCAGTTTTTTTAAATAATGAAATCAATTATAATTTTTAATTTGTAAGGCATATCCATAAGATGAAAAAAAAACGAAATAGTTACAGTCAATTAGCAATTGTACCTTAAACAAAAAAAAATTATTCTATAAACGTTTGTATACCTGATACAAAAATTAAATTTTAATTTTAAGATTCATTTAAATTTTTACCTGCATCATTGGATGAGTTAGCACCTTATTTGAAAAAGGTAGATATTAAGAATTTTATAAATTTGCTAGCATATTTAACAGATAAACCCCTTAAAATTCAAGAGTTATTGACACAAAGAGAATTATTTGTTTATTCATGTTTGAAATTTTTTTAGTAAACTTCAATACAATAGATATACTAGTTATGAGGATTTTTATGACCACTTAAAAGATAAAAAATTTTTAGGTTAGGATTATAAAAGAGGTGAAAAGCTATGGCATTATTTTAAGAATAAAGCCAATAATGAACTTATATTCAAAGTTTATATGGAGATGTATTTAACATGCGATGTTTTAATACTAGCCGATTGCTTCAAATCATGTAAAGATGTATCTTTAAATCATTATTAATTAAATCCTGCACATTATATTACAACTCCTGGATTTTCTTAGAGTGCTATGTTGGAAAAGACTAGCGTTGAAATAGAACTTTTGCCGGATCTAGATATGCTTTTAATGTTTCAGGAAGAAATAAGAGGTGGGTTGTGTGGAATAATAAACAGAGATGTTAGAACTAATATTGAATATATGAGTGATGATAATTCTTCTCATATAATATAGGATGTATAGATATGTGTATGAACATTTGAAACCTAAGTGGGAGGATAACGTAGAAATAATTCAACTCATTACTGATGGACTTATGCAATATGTAAAAACTAATGATTTCTATGAAGATATAAAAAATGAAATCGAATTATAGTATGATAATAGTGATTTAGAAATCAATAATATATTCGACTTACCTATTTTGAATACAAAGAAATTGGGTTGTTTTGAAATAAAAACTTAAAAAAATTGTTACGGAGTTTGTAGAATTGCAATTTAAAATGTTTTCATATTATATTGTATGCAATGATAAATTAATTACTAAAAAACGTGATAAAGGCATACATAAGCATATTGTTAATAAGTATGAGATTTAAAATCATAAAAAAATATAAAAAAGTGAAATTAAAGATGACGTAAATTTTAATCAAATTATATCATATTATTTGGAATGTTTACTTCTAATCTATTAAATGTTGGTATAGGTAATTTTGATGATAAAAGGTATATTTTAGATGATGGAAAAACTACGTAAGCACATGGGAATTATAGAATTTAATAGATTAAAATCATTAAAACACATCACTTTAAGAAAATTAAAGTCGTAGTCGTGGTTGTAGTTGTACTTGCGTCCTCAGAATCGGCAAAACAAAATCCATATGAAATTCTAAAATGAGAAATATAATAATACAATGTAATATAACTGATGATTTTTCTATTAAAATAGCTTAAAATCATTTAAATAAGCAACTTTTAAAAAACGGAGGTTGTAGGTCCTAGAGGTGCCAGAACCTACATAACTAATCTACTCTTGACTTCTGCCTCCTAAACCCCACCAAAGTGCCAAACGCTGGGAGGATTCAATTTCTACGAAATATTTTTCTCTTTAAGAAATTTGATAGCAGCCTGTGAATAACATATTAAAATAAATATTTTTAGCTCCTTATTGGCACCTTTAAATTTATACTATTATTACTGGTGATATACATGGGTTCCCCACGTCTGGAGACGAAGCGTTTGAGGGTTTCAATGAAGGTTTTGGAGAATGTTTCAGTTGCAGCTTTGAGATAGGCGGCTCTGGTAGCCATACATGTATATAGAGCTACCCACCATTTTACAGTTGCTTGTCCTGGCTCAGTTCGATTAAAAATTTAAAATGGTCTATCATAATTCACTCAAGAGTAAAGAAAACAACGAAAGGGTGTGACACGTGAAGCAGGCAAGTTTCTCATGATCTGAAGGGCAGAGCTGGCTTGATGACGATGACTCACAATACACCTTTGGACAAATTGACAGACAATATCTTTGCCACTGAGTATCTAATATATTTATTGTATAGCTGCCAGTAGCGATTTTGGGCCGGGATGTAATTTACAGCATCAGTAGATATTTCCTATTAGGGTTTTAGAACCAGTTCCATATGCCCACTGGTTATTAGTTCGTTCATTACAGAACAATAGTTTGACATGAGATTAGGATGTTTTTGCATTTTTAGTTCATGATGAAAACGTCGAATCGCCATTTACAAGGAATCCTGCAGAGATTTGGCATTTTGTTTAAAAGGCAACTTGACTGTAAAGCGGCCGGTCACATCACGACCTAATGTTGCGTTAAAATGTTTTTCAGCTTCTTTTTTTTTGCCAGTGAGAACTAAAGAAGTGGGAACAGATTCAAGTTCCCAAACGTTTTTTAGCGTAGCATTAATGCCTACTGTTGTTGTGTTGCAATGTACTTCAGTAGCACTGGTGTTGGGGATAAGACCGGAGAGTACCCATCAGAGATGTGTGTTAAGCGATCAGGAAACCAGGCGGACCACACGTCCTTCCATCCCTCATAATTGAAGCAAGATTGTCGGCTCCAATTAACACATCAATGGCTTCAGGCTTGTAAAACTGAAGTTCAGCCAAAATAATATTTTTGATGGCTGGCCATGTTGATTCACAAGGCAAGTCTTTAGTAACACTTAGTAGCACATAAGACTTGGCTTCACACACAAATTTGGATTTTTTGACCGATGTTAACTTCAGCTCTACTTGATGCCGAGACGACACACAGCTGGCTGCTCCAATGCCTGTTATATTGACCACTACATTGTTGCAAGGAATTCAAAGCCCTTGTACTAGCCTTTGAGGCACCATGCTGGCATGGCAGCCGCTGTCAAGCAGAGCTCGACAGACTTGAAGTTGACCAGTCCGGTCATAGACATAAATGATGGATGTCGATAATAAAACCTCATAATTCTCATTACCCGTGATTTGATTTTCATAAATTTTGTGATCTGCGGTTTCTGTTTTTGAAGAAGGAGGTGTATGTTTCTCAAACTGAAGTAAAGTATTATCAGCCTTTTTACAGTGCTTGCACTTATATCGTATATGGCACTTGTCGCAACTGTGTCCTTTTAGAAAGCAGATTAGACACCATTTTAATTTTTCAGAAATTTCAAAATATTTCTCCAACTTATATAAGTAATGTTCCTCGGCGCACAATTCACATTTAACAACTATATTTTCCGCAACTTTAGTGTGACCTGACACGTTCTTTTGCTTATTGTTGTAGAGTTATTTGTAGCGTTAGACTTACTGGGTCCGCACCCCAATGCACGAGCTATTGTACAGAGATATTCAATAGTTTCTTTCAATGGGGGAAGTACAGTGGAATTAAAATGTAATTTTTAATCTTGTCTGGACTTCTACGTTAACTGTTCAAAAATAAAGTGAGTGAATACTAAATTCCAACGTTAAATATGTTCTTGCAACACTTTTAAGAACAAGAAGCACTCTTAAGTTTGATCCAACAATTTTGTTAATTGTTGTGAATTGCCAGCAGTTATTGTTGGCTGTCAAGTAAGAGTTTGCATTTCATGAAATGCGAGCTGAAACAAATTTTGATATCGATCAACTAGAGTCTAGTTTATCCGTTGGCTGGAATGACTTTAACCAATTTGCCGGTTCCCGCTCCAGATGCGATTTCAGGTATAGCAACTTCTAAGCATCGCTGAGTCTGCTGGCTGCAATTGTTGTTTGGAATAAATACTTAAAAGATACATAGTCGTTAAGGTTACCACTTAATTTAGAAAGCTCCAGAGCTAAGAGTTTTATTTTAATTGATGTGGAGTTAGGCAAAAGGACTGGCACCTCATCTATTAGATTCTGTGCACGGCTGAAAAGGAGGTAGAATTTCTTAAATTCGTTAGCAATATTGTCTTAATATTTTTGTAGCTCCGTCATGTCAGTTACATTATTTTAAATCACAACCTCAGCAGCCTCTAGTTTATTATTGTATCGTTGTAGATAAGTAACGTCTCGTTGTACAGATTGAGAAAGCAAAGTACCATGATCACTGTCGGTTAAATAGTGTTTATTCTGAGCCGTTTTAATGGCCTGTAGACGACTTTGAATTAAATAAATATAAAAATTTTGTATTTCTGCAAGATTTAAAATATTTTAGGTTTTGTAACCTGCATGTGGCGAATATTATTTGATTCAAGTCATAAAAATCATAGTAAAATAACTTGCTGCAGTTTTTTAGTTTAACAATCTTTTAGCTTAACACTGTTTATTGTGCAAAATGTTCAATTTTGTATTTTTTCGAGATTTAAAATAATTTAGGTTTTTTTAGAAAATTGCATAAATATATACACAAAATGTTTAGGTTTACACTTTTCTGATTTGTTGCAGCTTTTAAAATTTGGATCTTTTAGCTAAATTCAGTTTATTGCACAAATAGATTTTTTGACCTGTATATTGCATAAATTATTTAAAGCAGTTTATCAAGCCTACATATTTGCTGCAGGTTTTTTTTGCGTTTTTTTGCTTGCATTTGTAAAATTCTGTATCTTTTAAAGGTTCGAAATATTATAAGTTTTCTGTGCTTCATATTACATGTAATATATATGACGCAATTTTATAAACTTACAGTTTGATAATTTGCTGCAACTCCTAAAGTTTTAGTTTTTGTGTTTTAAAATTTTCTGGCTGAATTAAATTTTTTGCGCAAATTTTTAATTATGAGATTTTTGGGCCTACTGAAGTTTATTGTTTAAACTTTAACAAATTTTGTGTTTTTGCAAGATTTAAAATATTTAAGGTTTTCCAACTTGTGTATTGCGAATATTATTGATTTGAGTCATAAAGATCATAGTAAATGTCTTTGTTTCAGTTTATAGTTTAAAGATTTTTTAGCTAAACAATGTTTTTTGTGCAAACAGTAAAATTTTGTATTTTTCGAAAATTTTAGGTATATCTTTAGAGTTTTTTGTTGTTTCAATTGCATTTAATATATACATTAATTGTTTAGGTTTACAGTTTTTTGATTTGCTGCAGCTTTTAAAATTTGGATTTTCCGGCTAAATTTAGTTTACTGCACAAACATCAAAATTTAGTATTTTTGCAAGATGTTTTGACCTGTATATGGCAAAAATTATTTAAAGTAGTTTATCAATTCCACATATTTGCTGCAGGTTTTTTTTGCTTTTTTTTGCCTGCATTTAGTTTAATGCCACAAAAGTAAAATTGTGCATCTTTTAAAGGTTCGAAATATTATAAGTTTTCTGTGCTTCATATTGCATGTAATATATATTGAGAAATTTTAAAGCTCACAGTTTACTAATTTGCTGCAGCTTTTGAAGTTTCAGTTTTTGAGTTTAAAATTCTTTTTCTAAATAATTTAAATTTCTTGCCCAAATTTCAAAATTTGGTATTTGTGCAAGATTGAATTTATTTATAGTATTTTAAACTGCATGTTGCATTAAATATTTAACGCAGTTTATAAATCTTATAGCATTTCAGTTTTTTGCATCTTTAAAATTAGGAATTCTTAAGCCAAATGAGGTTTATTGTTAACAAATAGAAATTTTGTATTTTTTCAAGTTTCAAAATATCTTAAGTTTTCTAACCTGCAAATTGCCAATATTATTAGATTTAAGTCATAAAAATCATAGTTAATTAATTTGCTGCAGTTTTTAATTTAAAGTTTTTTGAGCTTAACACAGCAGTTGTAGAGTTATGTCGAATCTAGTGCACCTACGACCTCTTATTTGGAGAAGTAGCTTATTTTAATGATTTTAGGCTATTTTATTAGAATAATCAGCAGTTTTACAACATTTTTGCTCTTATTTCCACATTTAAGACTTTAATATAGATTTTGCTTTACCAGTAGTAAGGACACAACTACGACTACGATTACAACCCCGTGTTTTTTAAAAACAGTTAAAAAGAGTAAAAAACAATTGATTTTAGGTTGTTTTAATTGCAAAAGCAAGCGTTTGACTACATTTTATTTTTGAGTTCGACGTGATCAATAATGGGGACCCAACTACGACTACAACTCTTGGTTCTTTTCTTAAAACAGTGTAAAACAATTAAAAATGAATGATTTTTATGGTTTTTGAAACATTTTGAAGATTAAAAAATTTTAAGTTTTACATGACCATTGATGACAACAAAACTACGAATACTACTTTGATTTTTTATAAGTGATGTAATTTGATTATTTTGATTAATTACACACTATAACAAGCATGTGCTAACGTAGTTTTTCCATCATCTAAAATATACCTTTTATCATAAAAATTAGCTTATTCAACTTTTTATCGATTAAAAGTGAACATATTTTATTTATCTGATCTAATTTGATTTAAATTTACTTCATCTTTAATTTCACCATTTAAGAATTTTTCTATACGTTTTAAACTCACATTTATTAACAATATGCTTAGGTATGCCTTTACCCTGTTTCTTAGTGATTAATTTAGGTTTTAAATGCTCATACACATATTTATACATCCTGTTTTTTGACATTTCTATAACACTAAATCCTACAAATATGGGTTTATTGAATAATATACTCATTTTATCTATATGTTTGGCTACTAAATCTTCACTAAATATTAGTTTGCGATTAAAATTAATTTTACTAATATATTTTAAAGCTGTTTCCTTACTAGTACAAAATTTAATATCTTGTCTTTCTAGAATGTTTTCTATTGTTTTACCAGATACAGATATATTCATGAGCTTAAAGAAATTTTTTTCAAAATCAGATGTAGCTTTTTGCCCTAATTTTGTATTTCCATCAATATATAATTCTAACCAGGCACTTTTATTATATTTAATTACTCAATGAATTTTAAATAGTACTAATCAATGTTGTAGAGCTTGTTGTAAAGTTAAATAATCACAACTATTTTGACCAACAGTAGTAAAACCATAAGCACATGTTTTACGTTTGATGTTCTTATTACATTTAGTACTGTTTTTATCAATGAAATCTAATTTTATCAATACAGATTCTAGATCAGCATTATAAACTATTGGTACCTTTATCATTGCACTAAAGTTTTTGAATGTTAAAATATCAGCTTCTTGATCGTTTTTTGGCATTAGATGATTGCTGTACAACCTTTTTAAATAAAAATTATATGCTAAATAATGTGATTTTATTGCTTTGTCATTACGGGTGTGATAAAAACATCTATTTCAAATAAAAATTTGCTTCTTTTGTTTTGTTAGTTAACTTCTAACTAGTTTTTATAAGTTCTTAATATATTCGTAATGATTGTTAGTTATTTCACCATCTTTATAGGTTAATAAAAGCAAGTTAGCATGGTTTTCTTTTCTGTTTTCATGTGAACAATAATTATAAATTATAACCTTTTCACCTTCTAAAATATATAGATTTATTGATAAATTGTTTTGTATTCTAAACTTATGCATACCATCTAAACTCACAGGAAATTCTATTTCTGTAAAATTAAAATCATTATTCCAATAATAATTATTATAGTAAGAAACTCTTTTTGGATTACTGTTTATTTCATTTTGATGTTTATGATATAACAAACAGTATTTAAAGCATTTCTGGTCTTCATTTTGGATATTTATACATGCTTGTTTGTTGGATATCCACTTTGGTAATTCTATATAAGATGACCTTTACAAAGGTTTATATTCTCTCAGTTTGAAATCAATTTTATTTATCTTATCAAGGTGATAATAAGCTTCATTATTGTCTTTTTCCTTTATATTATATGATAGTTTAATAAAACATTTAGCAATTCCTGAGTTAATGTCTTGGTTTTTCAATATTGTTTGATTATAAGAAGAATAGGGCATATCTTGATTTACATTTTCTCCTGTTGAAGGTATAAATTTTCTTTAAGTTCCATTCAAAACTAATGTCAATTTTATTTGTTTTTTTATTAGATTTTCTTCAAGAATATTGTAAATTTTACGTAACACATCTGTATCATCTATTCCTATCATTTTTGTTTCGTTTTTGAAATCTAAACTCAATGTAAGAAATTCACCTTCTAAAGCATCTTTAGATTCATACAGAATAAAATTAATATTGTCGAACTAAAATCATACTTTAATCTTTTATTTGGTAATTTTTCTTCACCTAGATGTTTTTTAGATTAAATATGCTTGTTCTAATATATTTTTAAATAATGGTTATTACAATCTGTACAATATTGTTTTTCTTCTTCAATAGAAACCTGAACTCATTTTTCATTTTAAAAATGGGTTGTACTCGATAAATGTTTTATAATATCTACTATTTTAACATAACATATCTTACATTTCAGTTTAGCAACACCTTTTTATATTATATTTACATGTGCATCAGATTTATGATAGTGACTTCAATTTTTCTTTGATATTTGCTTTTCACAAGATTAACATTTTACATATGTTTTAATTTTAAAGGAATAAAATTATTAGGTAAATGTTAGACACCCAATTTCAAAATAAAAAAAATGGTTTTTGTATAATTAATAATATAGTGTTATTTTGAAATAAAAAAATTAAAATATTATGTTTTTTTTTATTATTAGAAAGAATAATATCATTGTTATTAGTAATATTAATATCATGATATTGATATATTTTACTGGGTTTCAGACCATTATACGTTAAATATCTTCCAACGTTATTTTCTAATGGTTGCATAAACATTTTAATACAACAAGCTGGTAAATAAATGTTTTAACTATTTTAAGCATCAATAATATTACGCAGTTTAACTTGATCTACTTTATATGCTTTCAAATGTACAATTTTACATCCTTAAATAGAATATTTCTCAATGATTTGCAACTCTTCCAATTTAACATTGTTACGATTTTCCATTTTAAGTTTATAGGAAATAAATTTATGAAAAACAATTCAAATATAAGTAAACTGTTTTATGTCTAAAGTCTGGACCAATTTTTTTACACAATTATTTTAGATATTTACCAGGAAGATAAAAATAATCAAGGTTATGTCTGTACCGCTTTTCACTAGCATTAGAAGTAAAATCAATAGTTATAAAGAAATAATCTTTTCCCTAACGTTTTTGACAGAATTGCATAAATTCTTGTAAATCGATGTCAATTACAATCTGATCACTGTAAGAGTTTTGTATGTCCTTATTAGATAATTTAAATAAAATTAAAAAGTTAGAATTTATTCTAATAGATCTTTGATCTAATTCGAAATATGACTGAATTAGATAAAATACACAGATATTATTGTGACTATCTCTTGTAAAATAATTTTTCACTATATCCTGATTCCTACGATTCATCACATCATTAAAAATCATAATAGTTCTTAATTAAGAATCAATTTCTCTAGGATCTGGTATTACATCTTGAGTGTTGTAAGCAGATTTATTAATTTATTTTTTTATAGAATTTCTAAATCCTTTCCTACTCTTCTAATTAATTTTAACTCACATTACCCCTTTTTACATATTTCATTTCAATTGTTAAATGGATCTACAACGTCTTGTTTTGATTGATTATTTTTAAATACTTTAATAATTATTTGATATGTATCCTGTTAGAGAGTATCTTTCACCTAAATAAGATTAAAATAGTTTGATATCCTTTTTTGTAATGAAAAGTTTATAACTGGGCAACTCTTTCCACAATTACTTTCACGAATTACTTAAGCCCCACATATATTAGGAAATAAGAAATTATGTTAACATTTTGGAATTTTATTCTAAACAAATATCGTTTCATTAATCATTTATTATAATATTTATCTTAATAAAAGCGCATTAATACGTGATTTAAGTCTTGAAAATTGATTTTTAGGATTGTTTATTTTTCATATTGTGAAATATTAACATTTTTAATATTTGTTAATATCTTGTAAAACAATAGTACATCGACTATTTAAGCATAAATGTGTAATACATGCACCCATTTTTACTAAAATAAATTTAAAACAAAATAATATTATTAACTATAACGATAACCGATACACCGCTAACAAACGCTAACGCTAACGAACGCTAACGCTAACAAACAAACGCTAACGCTACCAAAAGATAACGCCAACGAACGCTTACAACCCATACGCTAACGATAACAAACGCTCAGGATTCAATGTGTTTCATAAAATGCAAAAATAGGTAAATCTTATCGTAAAATACAATTAAACACATATATTGTACTGGGTACTTAATCTATTACTTCAATTTGTAAGCTTGTATAAGATATTCAAAATATTGCAGCTTTTTTGGTTCAAATCAATAAATGTATTAACAAAATCCATAAAAGGTTTACTTCAAATTCTTTGACTAAAACTAGTTCCTTTAAGAGAGGGTGTGTTAATACGGATAAAACCATTTAGAAATGCTATTTCGTTGCTAAGGTTTGTTAATTTGAGACCCTCAATGACATATTCTTCATATTGTTGTATACGTATAGCTTCTGGTAATATTGGTTCGTTTTCAAAACTTGTTTGTAAAATTCTCATATTTTTATTTGTTTTTATTGCTTCTGTTCTAATTCGACTGTTTGAATCTGTAAATAATGAATCTTTTAAAGTAATTTCCGCCTGTTTATTACGTTCAATTAATTTAAATATTCTTATTTCATTCAAAAGTTTTCTTTTACTTTCAGTTATTTCTGTATATTTTTTAAGATTTATCTATCTTCTTGAATAAGGTTGTTAATTTAATTACGGTTTGTTTTTACTGCTGTACCAATAATTTTACATTTTCAATCGAAAGCATCTGTTCGATTACTAATATCATCTTTTATTTCTTCGATTACTCCTATAAGATGTTCTATGACACTGTTTTTATTAACCAACTCATCTTTTAATTTGTTAGTCTCATTAGTTAATTTTTTGATTTCAAGATCATTGCTTTGTATTTTGTTTAATATATTTAAATTATTTGAATTATCAATTTTTCTAATATACCCAAATTTTGAAATCATTTATTATAAAACTTTTATTTCATTACATGCATTTGTGACCCCACTAGCCCTCCTTTACAGTTGTATATGAAAAATATCTACCAGATGTAAGTTCCTGCGGTGTAAATCCTAGTGTCTTACCAATTGAATTATTGGTAGTAAAATCAACAATAATACCTAGTGGAATTTATATTACACATTTTGAAATAGAATCATCAGGTTTAATGTGTATAGTATTACTTCGAAAATTATCTTTATCTTGTTTTGTTATAACATTATTATTAACATCAAAACGCATTTTATCTTGAATTTCGTTAGCCATCAATAATACCATCAATTTTATAGCTTTCCGTTTCTAAAGTAATATCAACAAAATCACTATCACCTATTTTATATCTAAAATTATTTCTTTTATCTATAATAGGTATTGAATAGTAGGCAGATATCTTTTTTTTAGCTATTTGGGCTATATTCTTGATAAAAATTGGTACTTCATAGTAAACTGTAATATTGTTTTCTGTTGTATGTAAAAGTATATCTATTTTTTGTTTATTATTGAATATATTGCTCTCATCATTTAATATTTTGATTTCTTAAAGAATATTGTCTAAGACTTTTATAATATTTTTATTATTCATTTACTATGTAATTTATTTATAAGTATAGATAATATACATTTGTAAAAGCTTTTTCTGAAAAATGTGATTTAAATTTATCTAGTATTTCAGTAGCTTATTCCATATTATTTTTATAAATATTTGCATGACCTGATTGTATATTAGCTAGAGTGGTTTGTTATTTTAGTGCAAGAATATTTGGATCATCTATAATAAATCGAATATTACTATTCTTCACTCCGTCTGGCCTGCCCTAGGACCTGGTTCGGAGTTCTTGTCCTGTTGCTGTTTAAAAACTTGCTTCCTCTAATGTATTATCGCTTTGAAACTTTTGTTTATTAATGAATTTTAATTATTTAAATACAAACTACAGATTATTTTCATAAACTACTGGTATTATTTTCGTATTTTCCAAACGCTTAAAATTTAAAATATTAGCTTTTGCATTGTTTTATGACACTATAGGGATTTGCATGCTAAATATCGTAATTTTATTGCTTCTTAATCATAAGTGTGATGAAAACATCTATCACAAATAAAAATGTGCTTTTCATGTTGTGTTAGTTGACTTCTGACTAGTTTTGATACATCTATGTTACACACTTAATCATAATGTACCATAAAAGATGCTAAAAATTAGCGAAATTTCTGACTGCCACATGGATGCATAAATAAACCAGTACAAATGAAATTGTTTCTTGTTTAGAATATTAATGGGACGACCGGTTTCCAAATTTTTATTTGTTTTTATCAGGGCACTTATTTTGTGAGTCCACAGGTGAAGAATTCTCTACAATGTATTTACAAAATTGATAATTACAGATAATACTTTTTGAAAAAGTAAATATTTGGTGTTAGTGATCCGCCAAATACTAAGTTAACAGAAATAATATTAACAGTTTTATCTAAAAAAATATCCACCTGAAGTTAGTTGTTTTGGTGTAAATCCTAACGTTTCTACAATTAAAACATTTGTAGTAAAACCAACAACAAAACGTGTAGGAATTACTATAACACATTTTCTATATAATTATCTGGTTTAATTTCCATAACTATACTTAAAATATTGTGTTTATCTTTTTTGTTGTAACATTATTAACATCTTAACGCATTTTATCTTTAATTTCATTAGCAATACTATAAATTTCGTAATTTTTCATTCTAAAGTAATATCAACAAAATCACTATAACCTATTTTGTATTTTAAATTATTATTTCTTTCATCTATATTAGGTACTAAAAAGTAGGCAGATATCTTGTAAAGCTATTAAGGCTCTATTCTTAATAGAAATTAGTACGTCATAATAAACTGTTTTATTTTTAGTTTTGTATGCAACATTAAAACTTACTTGTTTTTCATTGAATATTTTGCTCTCATTATGTAATAAACACATTTTTCGTACAATATTGTCTAAGCATTTCACAATATTTTTATTATAAATTTACTATGTAATATATTTATCAGTATAGAATATACTTTTGTAAAAGCTTTTTTAGAAAAATCTGGTTTAAATTTATCTAATATTTCAGTTGCTCATTCTATATTATTATTATAAATGTTTGTATGACTTGGTTGTATATTAGCTTGTGTGGTTTCTAATTTTAATGCAAGAATATCCAGATCATATGTAATAAATTAAATATTGCTACTTTTCACTTCTTTCATGCCTTGTCCAATTGCTGTTTTAAAACTTGATCATTAAATATATTATCGCTTTGTGATCTTTTTTACGAATTCGATTTGTTTTCCACCATCTGTTGATAATATTTTCCATCTTTTGCCTTTTAAACTTCTTGTCTCTCATCTTCAGGATAACATGCTTTGGTTGTAAACATTTAACAAGCATATGATTCAGCTTCTTTAGCATCATAATTACCAGGATGTTGGTTTGTTAATAATTCCTATAAACTAATATTCATTAGTCTTTTTCTTAAATATTTGTATGCAACAATCCCCTCAATCTTGTAGTTTTTTATTTTAAAAATAATAACCATCTGTGTTATTATCGCCAGTGATTTGTAGTTTTATTAATAAAGCAGGGATTTTTAAGTTAGCTACATATATAAATGCTATAGGACCTTTTGTATATCTTTGATAAGTAAGTTCTAGTATATTTTTTATTTCCTATTGTTCCTTGCTTTCTTCCCGCGCCTTTTTATTTGCTAAAGCTTAATTTTCCAATTAAAGATCGTTTCCTCTCTTATATTGTTTAATTTATTGCCTTGGTGTTGAGCTATATTTTTTGAATGTTTATGCTTATTATTTACATTTTTTTTAATACAGCTAATTTTTTTTCAGTAATATCAGCTTTGTTTTCTCCTGTATGTTAAATTTTGTGTAGCTTTTTTATAGGTAAATATTTGGTTTCTTGTTCTAATGCAAAAGCATCATCTCCTGTTTTTTCAATAATAAATTGTTCTCTTAGTTTTCTATTATTTTCATTTTCTTTTTTCATTAGCATTATTTAGCGTTTAGTTGCTTGACCCATCTATATATGTTTATTTTATTAATTATTTTAGTTTAGCTGCATGTCTTTCATTACGTGGCTTGACCATATTCTGTTTGTAAGCATTGCTTTAGAAGGTTTTCTATATTCAGAATTCTCTACAGTCTGAAGGATTTTAAGGGCTGCGCCTGCTTGTTCAGAAGTTTAATCAACCCAACTTTTAAAGTTATTTTAATATTCTTTCCAATTTACTAAAACTCTTATAATAGTTAAATTTTTGTTTTTGGTTTCTATAATATATTTATATTCAAATTTCTTTTCTTCTTTGTCATAGTGTTATTTCATTTGGATTGTAAATTTTTCTTATTAGAGTAGTCTACTAGCTTATAGGTTATTGTATTTGTGGGTAAAACTTTAATAATATACAGTATCTCTTTAGCAAATTGTAGTTTATAGCCTCTATCAAATTTAGTTCACTATAAATGTGTTCTTACTCTTTGACTAATTTTCAAATCATTATTATCTGTTATATTTGCAGCATTTAATTCTATAACTCTAGATTTAGAGCCATGTAGGTTTGAATATACAATTAATTGATTGTCTAGGTTACTTGCTTCATTTGGTGTTATTTTGACACTTCTACGCTTTAAATTATAATTTGTAATAAGATCTTGTAAAACATCGACCCATCTAGTTGTTTGTTGTTCAGTGTATATATATATATATGTATATATATATATATTTATACATTCATTGTTGAATTGTTCTTGCAAATCTTTGAACAATCATTGCTTATGTCTCATTTTCTGTTGTTTACTGTGTTATATGATATTTTTTAAAAAGATGATTATTAGTCTTTTTACTACTGTATTTAGTTTATTTATCAGCATGAATTTTTTCAGGCATCCGGAATGAACTTGAACTGTGTGAATTTCTATAAGAATGTAGTATTACTTTACAGCTATCTACGACTTTATCTGCATTGTTAGTTTCAAAAGTATAGCCCATCCATATTTGGAAAACGTATTAATTATTAGGTTAATATATCTATATCCATCATTATCTTTCCCCTATTTTTCAGGCATTAAAACTAAACCAGCTTGCCAAATTGAGTCTATACCTGGTGTATGATATCTTCTTTTAAATTTTGCTATTTTACCAAAATGCTTAGTATATGTATCTTGTGTAGCTAGATATTTGTTTACTATTTTAAGTTTTTTTTCTGTTTTTTTAGCTAATTTTCATATTCCTACAAAACCTATTAAAGGGTCTTTATATACAGAATATAAAATTATATATGATTTTTCAACTTTATCTAGTCATAACGTATTAATGAGGTCAAAAGCTAGATATATGTTTGGTTTAATTACACTTTTGGTTGCAACACTTTTTACTTTTTCACTAAATATAGGCTTTTTTATTTTAAATCACCACCTACCACTGCATTTAAGCCCTTTTGGGGTGCTTAAGCTTAAATAAAAGTACACTTTTCAGTATGACACACTGCGCATGTTGGTTTTACCATCGTTCAATTATTTTTTGTAATAACTTGTTGAATTTCTTTATTGGGTGTTTTTACCTTACATTTAAAACAAATAATATTATTCATTTATTAACATACGTTTTTCATAAATATTTGATTATTAGAGTCTTATACATCCACATTTACACGTCTCAGGTGCACTTTTGTTTTCTTTAGAATAGACTTTACATTTAGATCTTAAACCAGTTTTAGTTGCACGATATTTTCCATATTCATGTAATTGTTTCTTTACTTTACTAATACAACGTTTAGTTTTATTGTTCCTGATTTTACAACAAAAACATTATTGAGTTAAACATTTTTTCTAATGTAAACTATATCAAATGATTTAATTTTACATCAACTTAAACCTAATATTATTGTTGTTGTTTTAAACCACTAATTATCCTAATTAAATCATTAAAATACATCACTTTTAAAATATCAAAGTCGTTGTCGTAGTTGTTTCGTCAAAATCAGCAAGGCAAAATCTAAATGAAAATCCAAAATGGAAAAAATAGAAAACAAATGTGTTAGAACTGCTGATTTTTCTATTGAAATAGCTTACAATCATTATAATAAGCTACTCTTTAAAAAGAAGGTCGTAGATTGTAGATGTGCTAGAACCTACATAACCTCTCTACTGTCGAGTACTTCAAAGCTCACCTTGGCCGGGTTATGGAGTCATGCAACCTGACGTATGAACAGTTCTACACTTTATTATGCTAGAATAAAGCCTGATTATACTTCTGCCCTATCATGGCTATATCTCTGAATCTAGACTAATATACAGCATTGACGCCTAAGCAATTTCCCATTGGGGTTCTATTTACGTCTATTCCGGGGCCTGATTACACTGAGCTCCGACTTAATACTCTCAACCGGTGGCAGCAGCAGCAGCAGATGCTGCAACAGCATCGTCAGCAGGCGACTACCCACTGTAAAATAAAGGTGGATGCATTTGCTCTCGTCAAAGAAGACAATCTTCCACCATCTGAATGGATTACAGCTCGAGTTTCCAAACTCCACCCCGGAGTAGATAAAAAAGCGCGCGTTGTGACCCTGTCCACCAGTGTTACTAAGTCGTTTTAACGTCCCTTGTCAAAACTTTATCCACTTCCTATGGACAACGTGTTTCAAATCACCAAAAACAACACTGACAAAAAAATAGATAAAAGTGATTCTGTGAGGGACATTGTGTTATTTTTGGGATAACTAGAATTAGTTGAACGTTATTTCCATGAATTAAATGCTGGATTTTAGATTTTTATTGTGTGTTATTATTGCATTTTAGTACTATAATCATTCATTTTAACAGTTTTTTATGTCAGGTGATGTACGTTATTTATTGTATTTGTTTAATTCCTCTATTACTTTACTTTAAGTACTATTTGTGTGTTTAAATTATAGTTATAACATTACTGGTACTTAATTTGTGTGCTTAGACTTAATACTTCTTATGAGTTCCACCAGGGGAATATGTTTATTATTAAACTGACGTTTTGGATTTATTTCTGTTAAACTTAGCCTGAAAAGCTTAATTAACTCAACGAATTATTATTTGAAACTTGAAATGCTAGCATTAGTTAGTCATATTCAATAGTTTTTAGACAGGATTTCCAAGGCTTTGACCTCGATCAAGCCAATTATCTGTATATAATTTACGTAAATATACTATTTACAGTTACTTTTTTCAGTTTTTACATTCTATTGTAACCAGCAGTCTTGACTGTATCCAGATTTTATTTTTGAATCCAGATCCAAATCTATTTTGAACAGTTTATTTATCTAAATCATGTAAATCAGTAAATTACGCACATTTTCTTATTCTACCCAGTCAGTTCATCCTTGAGCTAAAGTGCTACATTAGTTTTACAGTTAGATTTTCTAAACCTTAAAGTTCTTGTCTCCATCAACCTAATACTAACTACATACTTGGGTCCACGTGTACCCCAATCCTACTGTGTTAACGAAATATTAAAAACTTTCTAACTTAACACTCTATTCTCCGGCTATATCTTAAATGCTCATACAATCAAGAGCTAAATCACTGATCTTCGAATCTTTTTAATTGAATTTTTGAATTTTGTAAACTATACTTTTAAGTTTTTAAACTTTCTATACAAATAAATAAGTGTTTTTTATAATTTTGTATAAGTTGTTTGTATATACGTTTACTGAGTCCATTGGAGGAATATTTATTTACTTCGTTTTTATGCTGCATCAGTCAAGATTCAAAAAAGTCATATTTAAGGAATTTTGCATGAATCTACATCTACGAATTTTAAGGAAATAGATTAACGACTTAGATAACCTGGGGTCGCCACCGAACACGTAGTGTGTACCCAACGCTAACGCCATGGAATGAAACTTTTATGTCAAAAAAGTTTAACATTGTTCTTAAAAAGTATTATGCTATTTCACACAGACGACTTGCTACAGCTTTTTAAGCTGATATTAGGAACTAAACTTTAAATTTATTACAAGAACTTGGCAGCATTTATAAGACAGGTATGGGTAGTACATATACACATTACTATTGCCGCATGGCACAATAAAAATACATACACACTACAGAACTTACAATACTACAAATAAATTAAAATATTATGCTTTTAAAATTGCAAGTTGTAGTGCAAAACATATAATATGTCAATGCTGTGTTGGTTGTCTGCATTGCAGTCTTCTTTAAAGTTTTCAAACTCGTCAATATTAAAGTCGGTGACAGTGCTAGAGATGACGTTAACTTGTGGTGCAGGTAAAGGTTAAAACCCTGCCGCAGCAGTAGATAAGACTTTCTCCTAGTCAATTTCTACACGTTGTGGTACCGGCTAGACTTTAGTTGGTGGTTCTAGGTTATGTTTTTTTCTGTGTGACTTCTTGGGCATTTAACTAACGAGATCGAGGTGTGAAATGAAGTGGTTTCAATGCAGCTAGCTTTGCATGTTGTATAGTAATAAAGACAACCAAAGCGTTGATTTTCATCAGACTAAATTAAACAGTGCTGCAACCAAACGAAGGCTATTTCTGAGCGTAGTTGTCAGACAGATTACAGTTAATGAACATTTTAATTGCTATAGTTATGGTGTTAAATAAAAAGCGGACTCTCACAGAGCGTAGACTCTAATACGGACTTTGCCAGTAAGTGAACTTCTTGGCTTGATTCGGAGGTTTTTCTGCTACATTGTTATTACTTTTGTTATTAAAATACAGCAGATAGTCCGTGATATTTTGTTCTGGTAGTGGGTGGTTCCTATTTTGCTTAAGCATTTCAATTCTCTAGTCACGAATATTATGACTTTTAACTACAGTGAATCAAACTTTGGAATGGCTAAAGTTTCCATAATTTTTGCGCCGAAAGTAGTAGGTTTTTAAGTTTTGTGTATAACAGTGATGTCAAACGTCTCAAAAAACTTCTAATCTTAAGCGCTAACGCTACGCACATTAAAGCTGGACGAATCTCTGCTGTTGTAGTTCTAAATGACAATGCATTGATTGATTTGCAGTCAGAGTTCCAATTGCCACGTCTTAGGTTTCGTTTAAGTTTATTTGGTGCCACACGACGACTGTTTTTAAGTTTTTGACATTGCAACATTAGAAGTCTGTTTTGGGCTTAGTTCAGTGTAGGATTAACAGAGGGTTCTTGACGTTGTTGGGATTGCTTCTTTTCTTTTACTTGTTGCATGGTTGCTTAAACTAGTTGACAGTGTTGTAAAACGTGACCAAACGATGAGAAAATATGTTGACTTTGAATGTTAAACACAGATTTATTCTAAAACTAGTAAGCTCTGTCTATTATTAAAAAAATTAGAGCGACACTAGCCTATTATTGTAGCTATGATTCAGTTTGGTCCCTTAAAGCATGCAGTTATGCTAAGTAATTTATGAGAGTAATCAATATAGGAGGACAAGGAATTGTCTCGTGTGATTCGTTGAAATAAAACATAGCCCTACCTACTACCCTCTCTAACAAGTCCTATAACAAGTATCTCAACTGACAAGGTTTTAATACTTTTCAAGTTATGAGCAACAATAGATAACTAATTCAAAAGAAGAAACGAACGAAAAAACCTTAAGTATTTTGTTTTGTGCCTCTGTTGTATCTTTATGCAACAGCACAACTATCCTAGACCATATTATTCCTCCTGGACTGGACAACTATTGACGCTTTCCTATTTATTTGTACTCTAAACATCTTTATTCTAGTTACTGTAATTATTGTTTCATAACCACAACTCAATATAATGAAAATATTTCCTATACATGTACATACTTGTCGTCGTCGTCGTCGTCGGTGTAAACCAATAGTTGGTTTAGAGCAAGCACCAAGCAGCGAGCTGTAGCTTCTCGTGACGTCACTATGTACATGTATATACGTATTTTTGAAGGTGACCAACCTATCACGTGTCATGTACATACGTTCGTATAACAAGTATATAGGCTGGAGTTTCCATATTTTACTTCATTTCCACGCTGGAGTTCTTAGCTCCAAGAGTAGAGGCTGGCATTTCTGCTGCCACAAGTACTGCTGGTTTAACATCTATTTTAACTGGTTTAGGCATTGGAGGTGGTGTTTTAGTGAAAAACGCTATAAACAAAGGAGCTACATATCCAGGTCATAAATATTTAGGCCCAGGCAACCCAGCCGAAAACGGTGACCCTGTGGACAGTGACGACCGAATAGCAGAGGAACACGACAATTTGTACCCCCGTGCTAAAAAGCCAAAAGATATACAGAGTGCTGACTATCATATTATCAATCAATTCGACGCAGATTGGAAGACCCACGGGTATATACATTCTTTATTTGAAAAATACGGATTAAAATTGAAATACGGAGTAGAATCAAAATTTGGGGTTTTATATCCCAATTTACCAGATAATACTGGCAGTACTACTTTAGCTCCAAAATCACTAGAATCGGATAACAAAGACGACGGGCCACAGTCTACAACATCACAGCCACTACCACTAACTACACCTATGTCATTACACACGTATAGCATAGACACACTGCAAAACATGGACACACAAAGTACAAATGAGTTGACAACTCAAGGATCTAGTGGAACTCCAAATGCCTCTAGGGATGACGAAAATGAACGCAAACACAAAGCAACCTTACCAAATCCGAACGCGAAGCGCCATCGTCCTGGCTTTGCACCAACTAACCCAGACAAAAATGGAGAAGGTAATATTGTGTCATACGTGGATCGTCCAACTAATTACCATGAAAGTTACACTCGTCATTTCAAGAAAGTTCATCATTTTGTTTATCTTCACATGTGCCAATACGGGATTTAATGTGATACCTACCCAACCCTGGCTTAGCAGTCCAGTGTTCTAAGCACTGGATTGCGGAGTCAGGGGAGTCGGCCCCAAACTTGGACTACATTCGATATAAGTTGGGTCTGGATGAAGTGAGGAAGATTCAGTTTGGGGTAGGGAGATGGTATAGTGGACTGGTGGTATGTATGTTGATCTGTGGCCTTGTGCAAGATACGGAGATATATATGCCTTAATACGGATACATTTTGTAGCCATGCCACGTACACTTTGTATATACCTATCCTTTCACCATCTGTTTACTACTTGCTCTTCTCAGCCCACCGCTCTCGTCTGCTCTCTCTAATAGTTTAGAAGTCGGCCGGTGCACTGTGTCGCTGAATTCGCTCTAAAGGAGGATTGAGACCCCTCAGCTATTGCGATGTGGTTCCACAGTGATCCGCGTTCTGCCAATAGACAATAATGCAGAGATGCAGCTTAATCTATCCTCTCAACACCGGTCTGCAGCGCCACCCGCAACTAGCAATAAATATAGTAACTAATAAAAATGATGAGAAGTCCAATGTGATTTAGTTTCATAACTCTATCGAGGGACCTTCAAATCAAATAATAAGAGTGGGACCATGAACAGATTTGTTCGCATGTCTCTATACTCATCATACAATACAATACAATACAATGTGATACCTACCCACCTACCTGTCAAGTTTTAATTCAGTTGTCCAGCAAAATCCAATTTAAGATTTTTTTTCCCGATTTTAGGATTTTGCTACAGACAAATTCATTAAAAGGACTCAGTATACGTTACATAATTTTGTGATGCATAATTTATGTCTGTTATTGTCATTAAAAATGCAGTTTAAAAATTAATCAGTTGGTAGAGAAGAAAATAAATGATGCACACAGATTTAAACCGATTTCTTCAAAACGGAAATAACTATGTTATCAATTAACGTGGAAGAAAGACATTGCGTTTTCATAAAGTTAAGGAAAAATTTAGAAATTGTTCCGCGTGCCCCAATATATAGCCCTAACACTTGAATTTCAGAAATTCCCAATTTCTGTTTGAAGTATGGAATGCACGGGTCATAAATGCCCTTTTTTTCTTGATTTACAGCCCCAGATTGATTTATGTCGTTCTGCTCCATACGAACAGTAGGATCATGTATACAATAATATTCACACGCCTTGAACTGTCCCCAGTACATTCGACTTCCTGAAGAACTATCTAACCTAGTTTTTGCATTGCTTCAGCAAGTAACCGGCGAACTGCATGATGTCGGTTATTACGAATCAGCTCTCCACGCTGGCACTTTCTAAGGATAAGCCCTATTGTTTCAATCTCTTAGCAGCCATGACGGCAGTAAAGGGATCGTTTTTTAATTTATTTTCATCTATTTCCAACCATCTTAATAGCAGTGGTCCATTCCAATGAAGAAAGACCATTTTTCGAATTGACCCACTTATTAGCATACGGGCATTCTTGAAATTGAATTACACCTTCTCCTTTTTGTGATAACTTACACCAGGTATCATATTCCAGACTTAAGTGTTCACGAATAAATTCACTTTTTTTACCTGTGCATTCCATTAAATTTTGCCTTACTTCAAATGGTACGTTCAAGAAATCCAAGCATGCGGATTTTTCTATCTCCAAATCTTTTACTTCATGGATTAATGCGTGAGCAGAAGATGACAAAATTTCAGTAGCATTAAAATTATGAATGCCAGCTTCCCATTTAGCACGAATTAAGCCTATACCCTTAACTTTTGAACTATGGGCTCGACTTACATAACCCATATACATTAATAGAGATTTGAATGCCAGATTTCATACTTACAATTTCAGTTC
Organism: Dicyrtomina minuta; assembly: GCA_949802685.1. Lineage (NCBI taxonomy): Eukaryota > Metazoa > Arthropoda > Collembola > Symphypleona > Dicyrtomidae > Dicyrtomina > Dicyrtomina minuta. The sequence goes on from CATKUY010000222.1 coordinate 376,295, forward strand.
CGTTCAACATTGATTCACTTGGGGGTCAATGCCACGGCAATACAATTTTTTTTTAAACTTCAGAGACTTATTTGTGCAAACGCTTGCGACGTACAACTTTGGCGAGAGCTACCAGTAATATTACAAAGCGTCCTATTATCAGAACAAAAATCACATGAGCCAGCAAGAAAATTTTGTTGTAGACATAAAATGCTGCTCGTGCACGCAAACTTCTTTTGTGTTCGCCGAAGTTGTAAAAATAACGTTTTCAAAATATAGTAAGGCAAATTCAGCTAGGCTCATTTAGACTTTATTCGGAACCATTTTCACACAAAACACTAATGCCACAGTCTCGCTTCTTTACCCTAAATTAAATGCTTTTAATTTAATTTTATTCGCTCTGTCCAAGTTGTTTTTACAAGCATCAACTTAGTGCTAGAGACAACAAAGATTGTAAGTGTGAATTGTCGAATTCTATTTCTGATAAAAATTTAAAATGGAAACCACTTTACTCATTTCATCAAACTCAGTTTGACGACAGGACGCAAGCCGCAATATTAAAAATTTCGCAACCTTCAAAAGTGTCGTACACGTTTATGATATCAAGTCAGAAACGAATTATTGATCTTGTGAGACATCAAATTAAGTTCCCTGAAAAACAGTTTTACCAAAACCTGTTGATAATGGTTGTCACAGGTACCCCAGGAATTATATAGTCTCAGAGTTCAATAACAATAAACCATATACTGTCACTAAAACACAGACGGTATAGCATGGTTTTCGTTTCAAACTGTTCAGGGATCTGTGCAACAAGTTTAAGAGAAACAACATTCTACTCTTGTTCTATTTTTCGTCCTGATACCAGCAAAAATTTGTAAGAACAATTAAAGAATGGAATATTACAAGCAGATAGAACTGCTTTTCCAAACGTCAAGATGTTGTAAATCGACGGGTATCAACTGTTGGTCTACGCTTTTTTATTTTATTAACCAATATTTTATACTGGTTTATTTGTTTGGAGCCTTTACACCTTTTGCATAGTAAAAAAATTGTCATGTTTGGAGATTTGGACTTAACTTCTTGCTGCGAAGATTATTCACTGTCTACAATATGGTATTGCAAATGAACTTGCTCAAAGTTTTGTGGTGCACTCAAGCAGCAGTGATAATCTAGATGACTTTTATGAAAGCATAGTCTTAGGTGAGAGACCTGCTCCTTTTACAACTGATAATGTACATTCTGCGTTTAAAAAGCTTAAAAAAAAAAACTCAAAGCCTAATGAATTGTCATATTTTGTTTTAGGTGCACGTATTGATGCTCTTACACTGCCTATTGCTATTATGTTCACTATTATGTTATATATGTGTATGTATACTACTAAGTTGAAAAGTGCGCCGCTATGTAAAGGCAAGGGGACAAAGAAGAATGCACTGTCGTATAGACTAATCTCAAACCTGCCATAAACGTTTTGAGCAAATGCTATTTACACGACTATTAGAATTAGTGCAGCTTTGTGACCAACAACATGGCTTTCGTAAAGCCAGGTCGTGTCAAACAGCTAAATTAACATTTACGCAGGATGTTTATATTGCAATTGATAAAGTAAATGGTAGAGGTTTGGAAGTTTTTGTAGATCTAACAAAGGCCTTTGATACAGTCAATCACCTCAAACTAATAATCAAGCTCAGAGATGTTTATAAAATAGAAAATCATCTTCTCAAGTTGCTTACAGATATGTTGCGTGTTAGAAACTTTAAAATAAAAGTTGGTAAATATCTGTTTGATACATATGATCTTAAAAAAGGATTTCCCCAGGGGTCAGTGCTTGCTCCTTTATTTTTCATCATTTACATTGACAAACTTTTAAAGACTATAACAGAAGGTGTACGCTAAATCCTGTATGCTGACGATATTGTCCTCTACTTTTATAATAATAACTTAAATGTAATGATGCAAACCTGTTTAAATAATTTTAATTCATGGTTTTGTGAAATAAATGTAAGTATTATTGTAAACAAAACAAAATATATGTTATTTCATAGGCATTACGATACTAAATTACCACACGATTGTGATATTTATTTAAAATGTGATATCTATGATATTAAAAGAGTGTTTACCTTTTGCCATCTTAGTATAATTATAGATGACACACTTAGTTTTAAAGAGCATAATGTATATGTATATAACTAAAAGTGTGGTGCTATCGGTGTTATAACTTTGAGAGAGATTTCTTGATTTTAAAACTTCTGTTGTAATGATAAATGCATTTGTTATGTTGATATTGGATTACTGCTCTATTATTAAGTGGGCACAATCTTCCTTAAATTTGCAGGTTATCCAAAATAAAATCAATCGCATGATTGTTTTCTCTATTGATTCTCCTATAACGTATTCGAAAAAAAGGCATTGATGAGTTAATATAATTACAGCTTACAAACTCATTGTCGGTCATTGAGCGTATGAACTATTCATGTTTATTATTCTTATGTAAGCTAATGAAGTATGGGTCTGACAATCAAAGTCTAGTTGGGATTTTTAAATTTAAGAAATTCGCTAGAATTAAGAAGTCAATTAATCATAACTTTCTCGATTATGCTAAATTTAAAAGTCAATGTTGAAGAAAATCACCTGTGTATCAATGTATTGATTTATGAAATAATTTACCTCTTAGTGTTAAATGTGATAAAGAGAATAAAGTTAATCATGTTGGCATTTTTAAACTCAGTTTATATAAAAACTATTTAACAACTACGAAACAACGCACATACCATGTGTATCAACCTTTATAAAATTTTGATTTATCAAATGTTTGCTACCTGTTTTTAGATTCCTACGGTTTGTAAGCTAAATTTTTAAATTGTGATTGTTTGTCCTGCTAACTATCATTATAGCCTATAATCTTACTTAGACAGAGTTTTATCTTTGTGTCGTGAGTCCGTTCTTGAAAAACAGCTGTAGGTTGAAGTAAGGTTGAAGTACTTGACTCTAAGTTAAAGCTTATCTTAATTTTAAACTCATACTGTATTTGTCACCAACGTGACTGACAAAATTGTTGCCGCAATTCAAGTTAACAACTTCTTTACTACAGCGTTTGTTTTTGAAAAGCCATTAAGACAATATACTACGGATCCAAACCAGCAACCGTAATACGAGTTTTTAATGATAATTCGGTACTAGAAATGTAGTTCTGTATATTTGTTTAATATTTAACAACGTTAAAAGCATGTTATGATTAGCGGCAACATACGGACTTGACACTACTACCAGCACTAACGATAGTCCCGCAGGCCCTTCTCGTTGCACTCGTCGTTTGTCATTATTAGATTCAAATGTATTATTAAAGTCTTCAAGATATCATATAAGACCCATGGTGACCTATATGCATCAATCAACTGACGAGTTTTAAGATATTACATACATTTTGACTGAACTATACGAGTTTATTTTACATATGTTAACTCAAAACTTAGCTGCACCTACTAGTTTTTAGGTTCAACCTAAAAAAGCAGTAGAATAAGGATTAAAAACTGGTGAAGAAACCAAAAAAAACACGACAGTAGCATAAGTTAAGTGTCTAGTAATTACAATATAATAAAGAAAAGCGGAATTGAAAACTTTTTATTATATAGTGCACGTTAAGTAATACAAAAACTAAATGAATTTATATGGTTGGACATTTCAGCAAATGAAGTCTATTCAATTTGAAGTGGGAGTTTTAAACTTGTTTTCAAATGCCGAATTTAAATATATTAAATTTCCAAGACTCCAAAAATATTTACATATTAAAAACAAATGCGATGACTGCTGAAATATTTGTGTTGCTGCTCACAGATACCGCTATGAAATCTTTGCTGGGTGCCAAGCTTATTAGCAACAACTTTAATTGAATGCTATTCGCTATGCAAACCTAAAACTAGAAAGTCCACAACAATATATTCTTAGCAATTTGATTTCACTGATATTCATTGCTTGTTCCGTATTAGCAAAAATTTAGGTAATTTCAAAATTAAAAATATTCTCAGTATTATTATATCGAGGCATGTAATTGAGATTCAAATTAAATGTGTAATTTATTTTATTTTCAATCAAGGGAAAAACGACAACACTTATTCGCACCACTTGATGCTAATTACTGATCTCGATAAATTTATGTGCAATAAACGTACTCATAAAGCGTTTTATTGTAGATTGTGTTTTATACATTTCAATTCTGCAAATAGTTCGCAACAACACAATGATAACTCTAAAGTCCTTACAAAGAAAAAAACCGTTTCTCCTGAACTCTAAAAGAGAAACAAGGTTGCAATACTGCTTTTGTAAGCTTTTGTCATTTGTTATAAGTTCTTTACTTTTGCAAATCCTATTTTTGATTTTAAACGTGCAAAAAACAACAAAAAATACAACAGAACTTACACCTGTGGCTTATTTTTTTTATTATTATAAGACAACGTTGTTTTATAGAGTATTTTGATGCAGCAGATGTTGTAAATGTTTTTCCACACTTATATTATTATCGACAAACAGGTTATTAACACATATTACAGAAACAAATAACAAAATATACCTAACAGATAGTGTACCAGTACAGATTGAACAAGCTACGCATTGCGGCATGTGTGAGCGAGAATTTAGTAAACAAACCAAGACGATACAGACTTTTAATCATAACTACGATTTCGGAAATTTTAATTTTGCTGCGTGCATTCCTTTAAAATTTTAAAACAGTGTTACCTTAAGATTAAATACAAGCACAAAGTATCACTTATTTTGAATTAAGGAGTTTATTTTGATTATCACCTCTAAATGAATGCAATAAAAACTGATTTCTCCTCTTTGAAATACGTAATTGTTTTTGCAAAATTCCTAAAAAATTTATTTTAATAGCTGTTACTGCAAAGAAAACGACTTTCTTTACGTTTAGAAAATCCTGCAGAAAATACAAATTAACTCAACTATACTAGCAAATCTCTAACTTTTCTTCCAAAGTTAAAGCAGGTTTAGTGGAAGCCAAATTATTTTTTTAATTTAATTTATTTTAACTTGTGGAATCACTTAACGCGAGAGATTCTTAGTAACTTAACATAGTATCGCAGTATACATATAAATTTTTACCTACAAAAACGTATGACTTTTTTGCAAAAACTAAAAGTATCAAAACCATTACCATGCAAGTCTTAATAATCCGATTACCATAGGATTGTGTTAAAAAAAATCTTTACTTTGAAGATTTGCTAATACGAAAAAGTGAATTTAAGCTTGTTGAAAATATCTGTGGAACGTTCAACCTCTTAACCTAAGCCTTTTACATGTAATTTACTTGTTTGTTAGATACAGTATTATTCGCAAGATTTTGACAAAAATTTTAGAATTTACAAATGGAAACATAGTAAATGCGTCCTACTGATTCTTTGACTGTGCAAAGCTTCCTATTGAAATGCTTTTTAAAGCAATCAAAAGCTGAAATAGATAACATAAAATATTGCATAGCGATTGTTATTTCAAAAATAAATAGGAAGTGGGTAATGTATATTTACAAGATAACATGTAATTGCATATCACGAGCGTTGTCCATTTGAAATGAACATATCACAGCCACGACGATACTTACGTTTGCTAGATACTAATGGTTTATTTGCACACAATATAAAATCACTCATGCAAGTGTCTAATTTTAAGTGCATGGAAACAAGATTTAATAAACATTGACTGGACTGGTTCTGCATTAGAAACTACGGAGAAAAGCTATGAGTACCTACTTTTTGTGACTTGCAATAACCAAAGCATCTTCACAAACAAGTGGAAAACTTGCTTTTACCCATGGAACGGAGAGTAATAAAGTCCGAAGAAATACTGAGCCAACTTAATTTAAAATACTACTAAAAGACTTTAATTAAAAATTTTTTTTCCCGCTCAAGACTGATGTTACCTATTAATGACAAACACAATTAAACAGTTCATTTAAGGCAATTGCACTACTATCTTGTCAAAAGACTAGTACATATAAAAATACACTGTAGTGTGAAATTTAGCTCAAATTTAGCTTTGTAGCTCAAAATTTTTTACACTTTATTTTATTTACAGGCAAAAACCGAGTCTCAGCTCCCGTAAGGTTACATTAACGTGCATATCAACCAGCTTCCAAATTCTACATGGACTGGTGTGTTCAAACACACAGCGTAAAATCTATGGGCATCACTGTTCCCCTTTCTTGTCATTTTACAGATTCCTATTCATTACCATATGTTTTGGACATGCGTACCTAAATGGGTTAGAGGTCGTCCATAAATGATATGATAAGTAGGGTCAATGGGTTAACTTAGATAATAATGACATCCCATGTTAAAGAAAATGGAGATATTTCGATATCGTTTGTGGACAACCCCTTATAGATGGTGACGGATCGTCCATAAACGACGTGCTTCGAAAAGCATACTTTATAGTACCCCCATTTTCCACTTTAAAATGTTTTCCAACCTATTTTAACTACATGTCATAAATATACCTATATGGTTTAAATACACCTTTATAGTATATATATATATATATTCAGGGATCGTCAATAATGACGTCCTTCACATTTTATAGTTTCAAGTACCCCTAAATATTTTAACCACATGTCTTGAATATACCTATACAGTATATAGATATTCAGGGACCGTCCCTAATGACGTCCTTCACATTTTACAGTTTTAGGTACCCCTATGTTTAACTTTAAAATTTTCTCCAACCTGTATTAACTACATGTCACAGACTCACCTATATATGTTATAGATATTCAGAGCTCTTCCTTAATGACGTCCTTCAAATATCATAGTTTTTTGTACTTCCAGTTTCAACGTTACAATTTTTCCCAACCTATTTTAACTACATGTCACGGGCATTTGTGTTATAGATATTCAGGAATCGTCCATAATGACGCCATTCAAATATCATGGTTTTTGGGACCCTCATTTTTTACTTTTTTTAACTGCTTTCCACATACATCCATATATGGCTCATTGATAGTAGGGGAGCCTCCATAAATGACAGCATTTGTGAATGGTGCAATTTATAAAAGTTTGGCAGCTATATTAAACTACAGGCTACGCACATTCGTATATGGCTTATTGATGGTAGAAGAGCTTCCGCAAATCCTATATCATGTTTAGGCGTAACATAAATTATCTTGTGCCTTCGTTGAAGCTCAGCATCTACTTCGGGCCCGATCCCGGTCGACAAATCCGGCGCGAAGCGCCGGATCTTTAATAATATTGTTGTTTAAACTGCCATTTGTATTGCTCCATACTATTTTCAATTATCCATAAATTTTAATTTTTACAAAATTTTGATGCGTAAAAAAATTAAGAACTAAGGGATACAGAAATAATTAATAAATCCTGACTTGTCTGAGTGACCTAGGTCACAGGTCAAGCTTAAATTAGGTCACAAAATTAGTAATTTGTAACAATAAATCAATTTTTTTGAGTAATAACATCTACCACTAATGTTAAATTTGCGTCCCAAAAATTTAACTGCTGACCTAGGTCAAAGGTCAGTTTAGGTTAAAGCCCCGAAATTCGTGCGTAATAGTTTGGTTGTAAAGAATTATACATAAGGTTTCTGCAATAACAATTTTGTTATAATACATTATATATTTGTTATGCCCAATGCTTTATGTCCGGATTAGTACTATTTTTTCCTAAAAGATTATGCAAAATATTTTTATGTTTAGATTACGCATAAATGGTACATAAAATACACGATGGGAATTTTGATGTACATAATTATGTAGAGGATTTTCAACTGGGTTCAATTTTCTGTATTTCATGAATATAAATTTTCTAATTGTAGTAAATTCAAAAACTTTGTAATTTTGTACATAAACCTGCCTTTTGTACTATTACAGCTCATACACAATTTGATTCGCCTAGGTGATGCATCTTATTATTGGCCGCTGCAAATAAGTTTACATTGCTTTCTGAATTTGCATAAGAAGTAGCACACCTTAGTACAGACCCAAATAATTAGCAACACTAACAATGCATTGACTCTCTCTCTCTCATTTTCTTGCATTGCATTTATTCAAACATTATCAGATCTATCTACCTACATACGCACCTACATACTCCCCTTCTTCCTGCCCGGCTCTCGGCTCTTTTCTTACCTTCCTTTCAATCCCAAGACGCTGCCCAGTATTTTCTCCTTTCAATTAATAATTTAATCAATTTATCCAACAAACTATCCAATCCCGCCTGAATGCCTGTAGTAATACACCGCACAAAGAAGTAATCAATGAGAACTAATATTTAGTTTCAAACGTGAAAAATATCTATATTGCAACTTCAAAAGTTTGTCATTCAATTACGCCTCAACTAACAATAAGTCAGTACAAATGTTATTTTGTTGTAATAAACATATAACTAAGAAATAGATTATTCTCCTGCAATGGCTTTGTTTGGCAAGGGAAAGTTCTGTCCGCAGGACGGGCCAGATTACTAGTTTTTAATAGTTTTTATTAGGTAATGGTAATTTTTAGGTTCGTGTAATGGCGTCCGTTTAGTTGTCAGAAAACTATTAGATTCAGTAATTGTTGCCGACATCCTAACTGAATCCGCAGTAGCTAAAACTGTTTTAATCCCTAGGATTGTTTTGGATCCTTCAGACATTGGTCTACCTTTTCGTCTCATTCGCCGACAATTTCCAATCCATTACTAACTATCAACAGAGCGCAAGGACAAACTTTTAACAAAGTTGGACTGTACCTTCCGGAACCGGTTTTTGGACACGGCCAAATATACGTAGCGTTTTCGCGCGTGAAATCTCTGGAAGGACTCAAAGTAAAGCTTATAGAATCAAATATACAAGGAAGACTTATTCCAAAATCAGATGTGCTTTACACGAAGTATATTGTGCACAAGGAAATAATTGATGAGAACTAAATCTTATTTTAATACTTAGCAAATCAATGTATTAGAAATTTGAAATTTTGTCATCATTTAATCATGTCTTGAATAAGGCAAAACAAATGTTGATTTTGTCGTAATAAACAGATCAAGAGAGAAAAAACTTTATTAAGTCACTGTTGCACAATTGCATTAGCCTTGCAGCTCAGTATACAAAACAATAATTTCTTATCATAATTTTAACATTTTCGTAACACAAAGGAAAAAATATCCTACACTCATAAATTTCAAGTTTATAAATGATGATTATAAATCCTTATTGATCCTTTCAGAGCGATCATTAAAATATCTTCCACTACTTTTGGTGGTATGCAAAATGATTTAGCCCACGCCTTGAAAAAATTCGTTATGGTCCCACGTGCTCCAATATAAAGTCCTATGACTCGTATGCAACGCAGATCCCATTTTTCCAAGACGTATTTGCCACAAGGTTCATAAATTCCTTTTTTTTCCTGATCCACTTTTATCGCCTGTTCCTCGCTGTCACCAAATTCAATTCGAACTTTGGGATCCAAAATGTATCTAACTCTGGTTGAAAAATTGTATGCCAAAATATCTATTATCCTAGTAGATCCATTTTTAGCAACATAGTGCACTTCCTGTTCAACCACAAAACCTCTGTCATCAAGAACTTTAGCAATGATTTCCCGAATAATGATGACAACTGTTACGTAAGAGCTCCCCCCGAATACAGGACACTAAGACACGACCAAGGGTTTCTTTTTCGGCACCGCAATGTCGGCACTGGATTCCATTTAGGCTCCTTCCAGGAATTACTCTGACACTAGTAACATTCGCATTCATTTTTAAAGTAGTCACCCCTTCCGATGTTGTCATCCCCATTTTATTCATCAGCATTTTAATTCCCCTGGGTTGTCTTTGAGCCGACATACCCCTGCACCACGTAACTTCATAACCGACCAGGATGTAAATTTCTTTTTCACGTAGTTTTTTACGCATTCGTTTAGTAATTTTACTTTCCACTTTCGGGTCGTTCGACTCCAATAAATCCTCCTCCGTAAAATTTAGGGCCTTTTCACATTGATTTAACTCTAGTGATATATCCTTTGCATATGAAACCTAAATATCATTTGAACTTAGTGAAACCAAGCATATGTTATTATGCTGCAAATACGCCTTCCATTCAGCTTTTGTTATAGAAAGCCCTCCTAAATTTTTAGACGTGTAGTGCATTGCATTTGGCGTATTAGTAGGAATCCTAAGAATTTTTTTTACGGAACTTCGAATTATTCAATCCACATCCTTAAAAAATGACTTTGGCAATTTATGCATAGGGGCCATTTGTAGTGGATAAATTAGTACAAGCAAAATGTACTCAATTAGAATTGATATCTTCTTGTATGGTCGCAGCATTGAAGTAGAAAGAAGATTATTTAACATTTTGGTCAAATTGTCAATTACTTTAGAGGGAACAAACGTGAGCTGCGAATTAAAATCAACTTGAAAGTACTTTACAGTTTCTTCGTATTTTAAAGATGGAATTAAATTACCATCAGAAAGGATCGCGTCTTCTGTTGTCAGGTTCCCGTTTTGAACACAAATACAAATAGACTTTTCCGGATTAATTGTAAAGCCAGAGTAACTTAAAAGCTCAATTGAATTTTCCACCATGCCTATTAACCCCCTTCTTGAATTTAAAAAATTAGCCGTATTGTCTGCAAAGTTCATACCTGTCAAATTTTGTACATTTTTATCTAAGCTTAATCCAAATTCTTGCGCATAATCTGGATATGTGACTTCTTCAAAGACATAATTAATTGCTAAATTAAATAAAAAAGGACTAAGCTATGAACCTCGCAAAACTCCACAATTAAATGCTATAGGTGATGTAGTAACTGTCTTTGTTTGAATGACTGGTGTTATTTAGAATTAATGATTTAGTTGAATCTCGCAGATTTGAAGGAATTGGCTGCGAATCCAAGCATTAAGTTAAATGAGAAAGCCTTACTCTATTAAAGGCTTTAGCAACGTCCAATAAAGCCACATTCAAAGGTTTTTTAGTTTCTTTCGCCTTTTTCAAGCGACTTCCTAGTATTGCAGTATTCATAAACGCACTAAGTGAATTAATAAAGCCTCTTTGGTTAAAGTTGAGTTCAATGTGGTTTCAAAATATTTTTTCAATCACTTTTTCGATAACTTTTCTCAAAATCGAACAAATTGAAATAGGTCTCTAATTAGCGGAGTCACTGGTATCACCTTTTTTGTATATCAGCACAGTTCTTGCTTTTTTAAAGCTTGTAGGCACTATAGTCCATTTTAGCATAATTGTAGCAATTAGTGATAAAAAAGAATGGCATTTAGTGTATGTAACTGCTCTCAACAACACTTTATCTAATCCTGAAGAAGTGTCTTTACGGATAATATTAATCGTATGTTTAACTGTGCCAGTATCAATGATTATATCTGAATCTTTATCTAATTTGTGCTAGAATGTTTCACATACAGTTGAATAGTTGGCCAGTGTAGAGTCATAAGCAGTGCCCCAACGTTCTGTGTACGCGTTTTGGAGGATATCTGAGGAAATGTTACATTTAGGATAATTTAAGTTTTTTAAAATTCTGTGTTAAACTTTACCCCGCTGATTGTAAAACTAATGTTGAATTAAATCATGCATATATTTTTCTTTTCGTGTTGCTCGATCTCACTCAGACTGCTTAGCAGGGTTGGACAATTGACTGTACTTACATAAAGTTTGCTTGAATTTTTTTTTCCTTTCTTAATTTGTGAAATGTAGCTGCTGGGTGTTTAGGTTTAGGAATTACGGTCATTGAATTACGTATAAACTTAGAAAAAACTTGTACCTGCTTATCCAATTATTGTTGTTCTGAAAACATCTCAACCATTTTAGAAAACACTTTTTTAACAGATTTTATTTAGGGAGAAAAATTAATTTCTTCATCAGAAACACCAGAATCATTTGAAGTCTCATCAGTAGGAAGCTGTTGTGGTAAAGGAACATATTTATTAGCAATCAAAGTCCGTTTTTCTTCCCTATGCTTTCTAGAAATGTGTATAGACACACCGGGCTTACTTTTACAAATTTTCTGGCAATATTAACACACATTTTCACCAGGTAGTGGGGTGCTGGGATCTAAAAGGATAGTCGTATTTTGAATTAGCAAATTTGAAATTAGTACGATGACAGATAGCTGACTGGCTAACTCAATTACTGAAGAATCTACATTTTTATTTTGTTTTTTCCGTGGCAACCTTTGTTTTGGCATTTTCACTAGAATTATAATTTAAATCAAAAAATATTTTAAGCAAGGAAAAAACTATAGTAATTAGTTTCAATTTAAAATAATTATTAAAAATGCTTTAAAACTTTGTATTCTTAATTTTTCGCCTTTGTCTTTATTAAGACGGTGTAAGCCTGGGTACTGGTTTTCATAAATTTCAAGAAACTTGTAGTCGCGAGGAATTTTACTAAAATCAAACTTCATCTTTGCTTTGAAAATATCGTCCCAAAACGTATTTAGCTCGTCAATTGTGTGCATTTCATATCCGTCAGTATCAGAGTAATCCAGATGTGCTTTGTTATGGAATATCTCACAAAGACGATCCCAGTTTTTATTAAAAAAACACTTTTGCAGTATCTTAAATAGCGACTCCAGTTAAAGGCAAGTTAGTAACGCGATACTTTTTCAATTCTTCTGTAAATGTGCTAAGATCTTCAGACAGTCTTTCAAAGTCTTTGCATTGAGGTGAAGCTAATGATTTTTCAGCTTCTGCTGCACTTGTACAAATATGAGCATTTACAAATTTCAAGATATTTGTAATTGCTTTTTCGTAAATAACATTGTTATTTTTTTTAAGTGCTTTGTTCTCAATTTCTGTTTTGGCTGCTTTGCGTTTTTTTAAGTTTACATCAATGTATGGTTTAAAACAGCGTTGTTGTTTAAACCTTACCCCACAATGAACTTTTAATAAAACTAATCCTTTAGACAAATAATATTGCAGAGCCTTGAAATGCACTGTATACTAGTACTTGTTATGAAGAGTTAACATTAATCGGAATCGGGAGACTTGTCACTGCAACCGGGCAGCTGTAGATTTATTCGGGCAAATGATGGTAGCAGCGTCTTCCAGATTTAATGTTCGCTTTTTCATTGCAAAAGGCAGGTTTTCATCTCGCTTGTGTAAATGTGCAGGGTATTCTAAATCCACTACAAGTATGTAGCCATAACTGTTTTCTTTGTTTCCAAAGTTAGAATTAGCCCAGTTAATATGTTCCAGGTCTTTGGCTTCTATTCACTCATAATCTGAAACTGGCATTAGCTGTTTCATGCTATGTGCATATAAACTATTGATATCAGGTAACAGCAATTGCTTGCGAGGCTTTGACTTGTCAAATGCTCCTACACATCGCTCGTAGTTAGCAACTACATGCTTCTAAGTGAAAATACACTGACCGCCGCGTATTCCGTTTGTCGCAATGTCTTATATTCGTTGATCTCTTATGTAATCAATTTTGGCATCTGTAAACTTTAAAAAACAATTCCAAGAGAAGCTGGGCAGCGTTATTGAGTAGGTTGGGTCCAGTTCGTAGTTTTGAAGTCCAAGCTTTCTAAAAGTTCGCCATACTTTAGCAAGCAAAAGTGTTTCTGTCATACACGAAACCCGAGTATTATCGCGCAATGTTGCGGGTTTAAATTGAGTACACACGTTTTGCACAAGTTTCCAATCGGTATCAAAAATTAGTTCGTCATCTAGTATCAATCGCTGAAATTGTTCTCTTGAAGGCAGTTGCTTCAAAAATGCAGAACAGTTGTTTAATGCCCTAAACGGAAAGCACAGGGGTGTCTGTAACAGTTTAATACATTGTTCTGCATACTTCTTAGCTTCTGTGTTTCTTCATTTTATTTTACATAAGGAAGCAAAATGCTGTACACACTGCGACACAAGTTTCAGATCTTGCTTGTTTTGCATTTTCAAGCATTCAACTAAATCTGTTAAACTTGTATCCATAAATAAACTGGAATCAATAAAACGAACTTTTAATTTTGAGTTGAATTTTTTTCTAGTATGCGGTTCTCCAGTGTTCTCTTCTGACGGATATTCGAGATGAAGACCTGGTAGCCAAGTATCCTTTGAAGTTATTGTTATAGATTTTATGTCACTGGCAGTTTTTGCAATAACTTTGACATCCTTAGCTTTGAAGTTATTTGTTTTCATCGCACTAGTTAGTAAATGGTAGTCAAAACTTCCTTCGCAGTGTGTAATTATGAGTATTTTATTTTTATATTTTATTTGTAGATTACATCGGCTGCATGCTGCAAACTCAAAGTTACCCTGGTGGTGGTTATGGTGAAAATTTTTATATATATTCTTGTTTTTGTCATATTTACGTTTGCACATGTGACAATGTGTTGCTTCATTAAATTTTTTCTTTACTTCTTCTGATGGCTGCACAAAGTTGTTGGTGTTTTTTATTCCAAACATTCGTTTTTTTGCCCAGGCAAATATTTTTTAAAGAAATGATTCATGAAATTCAGATTATCAAAATACTTTACTGCTACAACCTTATCGTAGTCTTCCATTTGACTTATAACAACAAACGAATATGCGGCTAGTAGAATCTCATTTGAAATCTGGATGTTGCTTTTTGCAGATCTTGCATCTTCAAGGGGATTTAGGAATGTTAAGAACTTGTGAACAATTATATACGGGTAGGAAAAAGTTTGCCACAGTTTAGAAAACTTGATTTGTTCGTGTAATTCTGGAAACACAATGTGCTTTGAGACAAGTGTTTGGCAGTTTTCTAGATGCTGATCCAAATTCTGTTCTGAATTAAACGATCTGAAACAATGCTGGCAATGAAATTGCTCATAAGAACGGCCATTACGCAGAAACTTGTTTATGTCTGTTATCAACACCAGATGATAAGCTTTGTTTTGTTCATTTGCAGAGTCGTTTTGGATGAGAAATAAATTACACTTTTAACTTATGTCGTTATTTTGGCATCTTCGTATTTGAATAATTCGATCCTCACGGTGACTCGAAATGTTGATTCCGAGTTGATTTTTTATTTCAAATGCTTTTAATCCAGCCACGTCATTAGTTTAAAAAGGACATTTAACATCAGTAAAGTCAATTTGGAAAAAGTATAGTCTGTACTGCTCTAGAACTCCAAACCTTGCTTCAATTGTCTTATTTTTTGCACTTTGTTTTGTAACTTTAGTTAGTACATTTTATCGTCTGCAATTTCCTGTCGAAACCGATGAGCAGCCACACAGTACTTGAAACACTCGTTGCATTTATTTTTAATGTTTAAATATCCTTCCTTTCTGGGTTTCATTTTAGGAAACTTGATGTATCCTTCTGCTGCTGCATTAGCAAATAGGTTCAGTACACCAATCTTAACCTGAACTGATTTAATTTCTCGAAGTACCCATCCAGTTCCGTACTTGTTAAAATCAGTGAGTCTTTCTACGCACTTATTTGTGCTATTTAATACAAACTTGTCAATTTTACTTGTATCAAAAATATCGTAATTTTAACCTGAAAAGGTTGGGTTACGCACTTTTATAGTTTTTTCAGTTTCCACTTCAACTTCTATTTCCATTGTAGCAACAATTATAAGCTGAGCTTTAATACCACTATGTACACTTAGGTTTTGGGTTAATAATTTTACAAAGGGGTCGTGCACTTCTGTCATAATTGTTTCAATACTCGCAAATCTTTTAATTGGCATGTGAATGTAGGTAACAATCATTCCCTCATGATATCTTGAGTATTCTCGAAACACGTCGAAGTCAATTTGAGGTGAACGGCGTAGTCTGTTTTTGCTAGTTGGCTGGCAGCACTTAAACTTGGACCATATGTTGCCCATGATCGACTGGTGCCACCCCCTACAAGTTTTTGGCTGCGGTTTTCAATGTGCCCAAGTCTCTCACCAACATTAGAGCATTGGTAGTGGTGTTTGTTAAAACAAAACAGGTTGCAGTCATCACAATGGTGAACGTGTTCCACATGGGACTTATACGGTACGTGATAGTAGCACTTAAATACACAGTAAGAGAAAGAACACTTGAAGTGGTTAGTGGATGATCCGAGCACAGTAGGTAAAGGGTAATCTTCTTGTTCGTAATGCAACTGTGCGCCGACAACTCGTGTGGTGTAGGATGGGGTAACTTGAGAATCCATGTTAGTAAAGCGATACACGTATTGGAATTAAATATACAGGAGGGCAATGTGAAACGCCACGGTTGGCTTTCTGATACAGCAGTAGAGTCCTGCTTAAAACTGTGTACGCTGTAGCAGTCTGGCTTTGAGACGTCTTGGAGTTTTGAGTTAGGTGCGTGAACTGCTGCTGCGAGTGGTGTGAGGCTGAGTCAGTTGGATACCAGTATTTATAACTGAATCTTCGAGCCGCTGTATCACGGCCTCCATTTGTTGATCCCCGCCCTCTTTACTAGGGAACCCAGTTTTCCCTTTTCTGAACAGCTTGATGATTTTAAATACAAACAAAAGCAGGACCAGGATGAATGACACGTAGATGGCTGCACATGCGCAGAAACAAGAAAACAAATGTTATATATTAGTATCTGTATATATATATATATATAGTTCTAGTTATACCCATAATAATTATACACAAGACTTTAATATATAAGATATAAAGGTAAAACTTACAAGTGAGTGAACAAATTTATTTATTCACGTACATATGTAATTAAATGTGTTGTGTACCAATGGCTTAGCTTTACTGTGTTGAAACTTCTCGACTACGTCCATTATAATTCCATTCTGGGCATTTAAACTTTCAAGCATATACTTTAATGCCTGCAGCATACATTTATGGAATGAGTTGGTTTAAATTAGAGAAAGTTGCGTTGTATTAAACTGCAGAGCTGATTTATTGCCGTCAATGTGCCGTTCACTGCTTTCGGGGGATTTAGTGGCGTGTTTATTTTGTGTATCTTCAGTCATAGGTGGCGCAGCTAACACATCAGCTGCAGCTACATGGACGAATGCAAGTGCATGTGCAGCATGCACAAACAGCACTGTAAAGCAAATGCGTATTGAAGGCATTGTTGGTCTTGAGTATTGAACGCTGTAAGTTGTTATATGAAACTGATGCAAATTAAGATTTTGCAACTGTTTATTTAATTTAATGCATATATTTACGCACTTATATTACGCCGTTGTCGTTTAAAAGGTGTTGAAATCATTTCTTTGTACTGAATCCAATCCTTTTGTTTAAGGCTTTCTTTATGATTTTCTGTTTCAATGCCAGCGTTTGTTCTTTGCTGTTCTGTAATGTCTAATTGGCCAGGAGGGGGAGGCGCAGATGCAGCATTGGATTTATAGGCAAGTTCATTTGTATTTTGTTTTGCACGTATTTTCATAAGCTCAGCATACAGCTTGGGCTGAATTGCTTTCATAACTGTTGCCATTTTTGTTTATTTGTTGAAACGTAGGGAACTAGTCATAAATTATGTCAGAAAATAAAGTAGTACGACAAATTTCACTTTTGTACACCTTATAAAACACGGTAGCTAAAATTGCTTGAACAAGTTTATGATACTTGAGTAAATTTTTGCACAGGCGTTGTATATCGTCACAAGTTCATCGCTTAGTAAGCGTCTTTATTTGAGTGTTGTATCCTTTCACTGGATGTTTGCAAAATTTATTTACGTTGTATATAGTTTCAGCCAAGGCATATACTTGTTCAGATGTTACACTTGTAATAAGAGTTTTGTACTCTTTAGACTTGAAAAATGTTAATTTTGACAAAAACTGCTAATGTTTTTCAAAACCACAACCAGGTTTGTTTGTTTGAGACATTTTGCTTGTTGAGTTGGTACGTGAATGTCAGTTCCATTACATTGAAATACGTTATTTCGCACATATGTTGTAGGATTGGGACACTTTGAATGCAAGTCCAGCATTATGTAATTGTGTTGGCAAAACTTCATGCTTTTTTGTATGCTTCTTGCAGAAACTTTGGGCGGCCAGGGTTAATTTGTCTTAAAATTTGTCCAATAAAACTTCTGTCTCTTGGAACGTCAAACAATATCATGTATTTGGTATTTAAGCTTGTAGTTTTCAACTCCTTGGTGAACGGGTTTTGTAGAACAAGTATAACACTAAAGTCCATATGATGGGACAACTCAGTAAATATTTTTTGAACTAACAATCTTGCCTTTGGGTATGATTCTATAAAGTTGAGGTGGTCATCTAAAACTAAAAGGCACGGGCTGTTAATATCGTCTAACAATGCTTCAATGTTATTTATATCTGAAACTAATGTTATTTCACTGTCCGATGCAAAATCAATGCCAGCAAACGTTTCTGGTTTTGTGTGTACACTAACATATACTACTTTATTTTTTTTTCACTAATAATTTTTTTTCCGTGCTTAAGAATTTCTAGACAGAGAGTACTTTTTCCTGATGAACTAGGGCCACATATCATGGCCGTAAACGGGTGAATTAGTCTAAAGTCCACACTGTTTGCTGTTGACATCATAAACTTTAAACTGCTACTGACAAAAGTTTTAACATACACTGCTATTTATATTATATTCGTTATACATTTTTTATAAAGTTTGGCTACACTTCTTTCTCTATATTACAATATTAATTAATAGTACATTATTAAACTATGGCAAAACTCTGGACACAAAACTTTGAATGTATTTGACTGTAACTTAAACGGTACGCTATACACATTTGGTATTACACTAGAGATCATTTCTATTAATTTTCTCACTTTTCTATCATAAGCTAATACAGAGCTTGTAAATATACTTAAAAAATCTTTGTAACTAATTTCTAAGGCTCTAGAGTAGAGATAATATATAAAATACATTCCACACACTGTAGATCTGCTGCTTTGTAGCGCTGTGCAGTTTTCAACCAACATGTGTCTTGCTGGGTATTGCAAATTTTAATACCGTTGAATTGGATTTCCATACGAGTCAAAATATTCGAAGTTGTCCTTTTAAGTCACCAAGTAGGATATCCAGTGCTTGCCAGGCCTTTCCAACTTGTCTTTATTTTGAATAATTGCAATAGGATAAGTAATTCCATTGTTTCTTTTTGCTGCCGTGAGCAAAGTTGACCGCATTTGATCTGCTGCAATTACGTAGTACTTTACTTGAGTTTCTCCAAGTAAGATTTTGAGACATTGTTGTAATTCTCCAGAGTTCATTATGTAAACGTTGTTGTTTGATCTGTAAAGAAACAAACAGATTTGTTACGGATACATTAACATATATAGTAGGAGCTAAATGTTTTTTTTTGCACAAACTTGTTTGGTACTTCACATTTTAACGGTTGATGATAACTTGTTTGTTGCGGTCAATCTCTATAAAGTTTTGATATTGGCTATATAGTATAGCTGCCACTGATTTAGTTAGTGCGGTTCTAAACTTCAAACTTATTTGAACTTGTCCAGTTTTGTTGACGCTTAAAGCATTAGCTTGTGTAGGTACAAGTTCAAATGCAAATAGGACTTTTCCTTTTGTATAATTGTTTCTATTTACCCCGTTACCGAGGCTTGGATTTGCTGTTGTTTTTTGAGGGTATTCAGAGCCAGCAAAACGTTTTCTTCTCCTGATTCATCTTCATTCTTGAAACTTAAAGACAACGTCTTGTATTCAATTGCTTCTTGGTTCATTGAAACTGTTATTTCACTTAAATTCAAATGGTGAAAGTTGCAAAAGGATTTTGTAAGCTTTCCCAGATACGCTTCAGAATCCACTAGGCCAAACACAATAACTTGTGGTAATCTTCCGTTGATGCAATTATCCAATGAGTGTGAACTCACGCCAGATGGTATTACAAAGTTTTTTACTTCAGGTTGAAGGCAAGAATATTTAAGCGTACCATTAGTAAGGTTAAGCCGATGCTTTTCGATAGCCAATGGAGATACTGTCTGTCTCTACAAGTACAATATAGCATTCACGATGTCCACACCAAACAGACATCCAGAGTACCCAGCTCTTGTTTCAGTTTCAGCATCTATGCAAAAGGCAGGGTGGGATCCTTTCATGATAATTCGGATATCAGTTTCTCCTGGTAACATTCCAGTCTGTGTAAAAAATGGCGATTCAGGTCTTTCCACTATTGTAAACGGCTTTGATTCTTTGGAAATATTATATCGAGCCATAAATCCGTCGTCTGTTTTTGCAAATGTATCTGGAGTAGTATTAGGAATATACAACTGGTCTAACATTCCGTTTTTCTTTTCAATTAGATTTGATGAAAGTTCTTTTTTCAAGTAAGAACTTATGGCGTAATGATTTGAGTCGTCACTAACAAGCTGGCCGTTTAAATACAACTCCATGTTGTTAAAGAATCTGTAAAATAACATTGAACATGGAGCAACCATATTAGTAACTGCAACTGGCTTTCCATCTGCTAGCATTATACGGCATGTTAGTTTCAAATGGGATTCGTTAAAGTTGTAATACTTGCCCAGGGATTTCAATATATCAAAAATGAGGGGATTTTCGTTATCACGCGGGCTAAGTACGGGGTAATATGGGTAATACTCGGGGGCATCTTTAACGCTGACGTTAGTTATAGGCAACTTGTCCAAGATAATGTTGTTTTGAATGAATTTCTGGGAACGCTCGTAAATTGTAAATTTGTCGTAAAATCCTGGTGTGGAATCCATACTAAGACAGAGCTGCCTATTCTTTGTAGATATTGCTTGGTTGTAGGCTAAATGATAAATGAAGTAGAATCAAACATACACGAGTTTATAGGTTATTTGCGTCGGTATGCTTTTCTTCGTCTTCCTGCTCCAGACTGAGCAGATGGTCTGCCTCCTCCACGTTGCTTTGTATGCTTAATTGGATTTCGTCTAAGACGGCCACCAGTCTGAACGCGCCGGCGAACGATGCGTTTTTTTAAACCTCCAGACTGTGCTTTTCTACGAACTAGACAACGGCCACCTGTCTGAGTTTTAGGCATATTGCGTTTTGCTACTGTTTTATTTCTTTAAGGACAAATTGCACGGCAATGAGTTACGCGGCACTTGTCAGAACTTGGACGGCGTTTAGATGGCTGTCGCGATTTAAGGGCAACTAATTTTTGGGTATTTTTAGGCCTAATTCACTGTTTTCACTGCTGTTTGCTATGTTTTTAAGACCAACTCCTACAGTATCTTCTCCAGCTCTCATTTGTTTGTCGACTTTAGTAGTAATGTTTTTATTTGGTTCAAGTGTACAGTATTCCCCAAGTAAACTGTCTTTTAAAAGTTCTTAGTCAACGACTTGAAGGTTTTCACCGGCGTCAGATTCGTAAACGTTTTTACATACAATTTAACGCATGTTTTACATTATGTTAGCTAGTGTTGTAAATAAATTAGAGCACTGCACTGTTGTTTGAAATAGTTTTGCAAGTAACCAGGCTGACGTTGTTGTTGCTTGAAGGTTGAGTTAAGAATGACTCGCAAATTACAAACCGTGTCTTTTTGTATTAAATATTCAATTTATACTTTCCGAGGCTTGAACTGCAGTTCAATAATTGTTTGCGAGTTCTTGGGAAGTGTGACAAGGCTTCTGTATTCGTTTAAAGGTGTTATTCGTATTACTTGCTGTCCCTGCTGTTTTAGTTGTGCACTGTCTCTTTATTATACTCGCTAGAAATGTCCACTGAGCGCAGTAGCGGTAGAGCATGGTTAGCGTAGAACTGGTTTTCAATCAAGTTGCATGTTAAAAGCATTCGCTTAGCTGGTTCAGTATGTTTAGGCTCTACATCCTCTTCAAATTCTTCATTTTTCTACTCTTGTTCTTCTTCCGATACTAATTCCGGCTCGAGAAGGGCAACGAAACCATTTTTAAATATAAAATTGTCATCAATCCTAAAAAATTTATTAACAAGTTGGGGAAGCTGTACATTAATGTCTTCTCGTGGGTTTGGAATACTGAGATGTCCGTCTTCATGTTTCAACTGTACTGTCGTATCACTCCACAGCTGTTCATTCAGAGTGCGGTTAATTTCGTGTACTACGTGGTCCAAGTCTATTTCTTCTGGTTCTTTCATTGGAATATAATGTGCACACATTGTAAACAGGCGTATGTTCATGTACTCATAGTCTACAATTTGATTGTATTTCTCTTCGTTAAAGTCAAATTCAGATTCGTAAACTCCATTATAGAACTTGTCGTGTTGCTGCAAGCCTAAGCATAGTGTTATTGGTTCCGGTAACACAACAAAATCGCCTTCTTTTCCTTCAAACGTTAATTTGCATTTAGTATTGCTGGTATCAGCTGGAAACTCAATCTTCAATTTTGTATCATTGTTGGCTGGATCGCGCATCTCAGAATTAAAACGTTCAAAACATTTACGATAGTCAGAATCTCCTGTATTTATTTGCTTTCTAAAAATTATAAAACTTTCAAAGCCTTGGTATAACTGTATTACGTTCTCCATACTTTGTATTTTTTCAGCCCCAAAGTTAAAGTTTGTGCCCATTAAAATAATATCAAAGTCTGCTTGGCGTGCTAAGTCATATGGCAAATGGTTTCTTGACATAAACCGTGATCTGCCTTGCTTAAAAAACAATAAGAGTGTTGCGGGAATTTTCAGAATTAAACTATTTGATTTTGACAAGTTTAAAAGAATCATATGTATTACTTTAGGATTTAAGCTGATGGCTTTTTGTTCAATTTTGAGCGGAAGTGTGTCTTGATTCAGCTTTAACTTTTCGTTAAGTTTAGTCATATATTCGTGTACAGTGGTCTCTTGTTTCTGGATATTAGGAAATGTCTTGATCGTTGGTTTTTAGTTGGGAAACAGTTTTGTAATAGGATCTGGGTCAGAAACTTCAGCGCTACGAACGCTACGTATTTGGGTGGCTCGTACATGCTGAGCTATAGCTGGCTGTATGCTGCTTGTGTATCTCAAACTCACTAGTCCAACGTCGTAATTTTCAAGGTTTAAAGGTGTAGGGAGGACAGCAACAAAGTTAGACGGGGTGTTTTCAGTATAAATATTGTTTTGCTGGTCACTTGTTATTGTTATGTAGATGTTTTCGGTACCTGCGGGGTCTCGATCTAATAAAGAACAGCAGTGTTTGTCGAATCTTCTGCGTTTGATGTTGATATGCTGTTTAATAGCATTAGTAAAATATGGCATGAACGGTGTAGAATTCATGTTGATTCTTCAGCTCTACTGAGCTTTTCTTTATAAAACGATCCAGTAATGCTGTTGTGATTTAAATCTTCCAAGTAGTATGTTATTGGTATGGTTTCCAAGTTGACAGCCATGACAATGGACAATTCAACACCAAAATTCTGGTTGTAGCCTAGGTAAAGGTTAGAAATACATAACTCGATTGTTCGCAAGTCTCTCTATTTATACATGTTTCAATATCTGTAATTCTAACTCACGTGATACGCTCTGATATACTTAACTTTCTCAAATGTTAATTTATTACGACTAATCCGCACACGGTCGCCAAGCTTGAACACAAGTCTACGCTTCGTAGTGTCGTTAATAAGATCTAAATACATGGTTCTCCATACATCATTTGCAGGCGTGCTTGGGTGAGCGGTTAGGACTGCAGACTGTAACGAAATTTACAGCCTCAGACCTGGCTTCGATCCTCGGCCACTGCTAATCGTTTACGGCTCGGTGTTGTACGGTAAACGTCACTGAATGGTTGATTGAAACCCAATCTCCTTCGGTGCTCCTTAGTGACCACTACTTACTGTAGGGGCCTAGGGAATGGGACTCCTTTACTGTGGAGGAGGGGACCGGGATAGGTGAAAGGGTACAAAGACCGAGACGATCTAACGCGGTAGCCTCCTATTTCCTCACCCACAGTGACTGGTTGAGTCTGGTTGTATGAAATTCGGTTAAATCGACCCAATGAATAAATTATTATTGTTATTATTATTACATCATTTGCATTAAAACTGTTCACGCTATTGGGCAACCTTTGGATTGTCGAATGAAATGTGTTGTTGTACGTTTTTACAAATGCAGGAAATATTTTAAGGATGCGGTTCGTTTGCTTTTCAGTTATGTATCTGGCCACTTTCTCAAAAATTGTCCTAAATGAGCAAATATATAGTGTGTTAAAGCATGCTCATGTACCTAGTATTTAGTTTTTTATTGTAAAATTGTTGTTTAATATGTATTTCTGCTGACTTTATGACTCTTTGTACTATAATTGATTTCGTCTTACTATAGAAATTAAAGTATTTTATTCCTTTGCTCTTTAAAAACTTGCGAAACTACTCTGCTCGAAATTCGGTGCCTAAAGAAAACAAATTATTATATTTATATCGTAGTTAGCCCTATATACGTTTAAACTATATTTATTTAAAACGTTTGAGTTGGTTCTATGGTACCTCATTTACTTTATTTAGCTAACCTTGATCTGTGAATAAATAAATTGGTGTTGTTTTTGCTTCTTGGAATATACTTTTTATCGCTTTGATCACTGTTTCTGGTCTTTTGTTCTTAATGAATCTACAATAAAGCTTCTTGGTAAACGCATCAATGCAAAAGAGTATGTTTTCAAATCCAGAATTTGCTTTTGATAAGACCGACCCTAGAATTTTTAAATCTGCACAGAATATTTCTCCTGCCATATTAACAATAGTTCTTCGGCGTTTAAATTTCTTTCTAATAGGCCTGTGTACACTAAATGAATGCAGTTGGCTTAATTCTTTATCAACTTTTTTTTTATCGTGAAAATGCTTATTGTTTTTTATAAATCCGCTCAGGGCAGAAAATGAGCGTTTTAGCCTCAATTTAAGTATAATTCTTCATTTGTATATCTGCCATTGCAGAGATACAAATGTTTGCGACTGTCACTGAGTTAGTTGTAAATAAGACTGTACATTTTAAAACATTTAACAATTTACATATATACATATTTTTATTTACTGTTCACTTCAATAATATTATTCTATTGCTTATTTATATATTTTATTTCCGTATCAGTTTTGTTTTATATAATTTACGTGTAACAATACACCTTTATCACTTTTATTTGACACATTGCGTATTACATTATAAAATTCAATCATAATTTGTGTTTTTAATATTTTTTTAATAATATTTCAACCATGCTGCACAACATTACATCTTCAAAATTGAGGAAAAGGTGTTTTTATTAACGTAATATATGTACCTATTACTATTTGCTAGTTCACTGTTTATTGATTAAAACTACATTAACACAGATATTTACAAAAATATTTGCTCATTACAGTTTAAAATTTTCTTGCTCTTATTTTGTGTTTTTTATTTACATAATACTAAATTATTACTAATAATTTTTGAATCGTGGCTGGTTTCCATTATTTTACGTTTACCTATTGTGTAAATCATTAATTTTAAATCATTTAGACAATAGTACTTTTGTTATTCATAGAATTGCTTAGTTTTTTGAATTCTACAGTGTTAAATTTGCTTACTCTTATTAACCTTTATAAATTTTACATAACATTGTTTTGCAAATATGTTTGTTTATTACAATAATACACTTTAAATTTAAATACAAACAATACTTGAAACATCTTACATAAACTTTTGACTCGAAACTTGAAATAGGCTTGGCGGGGATTTTAATGCTAAATTTAAATCATAAAGGTTGCTTTTTTTAATTTTTTTGCATCAACATTGAGGTTTAACAAGAAAGATCCGAACGTTAAATACTAAGGCTAATTCTGTAAAATATATAACTTGTTAGTTTGCATTGCTATAAAATAATGGTTAAATGTTTAGTAAACGAATGACTGTCTTACTATATCATATTCAGCATTAAAATTTAAGTTGTATTTTGTTGCATTTATTTCTGTTTGTACACGTGTTAAAGTATATTATATGATATGTGCATTTATACGCCACCACAGGGATTTGTTGAATAAAGCCACTGCAGTTATTACACTTTCAATTCGTAAAAATGTTTCACCTATTAAGAACAACATTTTGATTTACTAACTAGCTCATGGTATCTAAAGATAATTCGCCTAACTGGATAACTGTTGGTTTTAAAGATTTTTTAAACTCTTCAAATTGACGGCTCTTTGAAATTAAATATCGTTCGTACTTTAAATGGCTATCTAAAACATGATTTTTGCGAAGCTTTTTAGATAAAACTGTATAAGTACAGTATCCACAAGCAAACAATCCTGTACACGCAACACTTGGTTCTAAACTTACTTTCATTGTACGTTTTTGAATAACAAAAGAAATTGAATTTATAGAAGATACTATTATTCCTGGTATACTGGAATTTTGTTTATGAATTTATTATTTAAAACATTGTCGAAGCGAAGTGTAGTTTAGCAATACGATTAACCGTTTGCATTTGTCAAAGTCAAAGTTGTATTCGTAAAAAATACATTTTATATTCGTGTTTACTGAAAGTATGTTTATGAAGTTATAATTCAAAACATTATCGAAGCAAGGCGTAGTTCAGCAATACGAATTAAAGTTTGCTTTTGTCGAAGTCGAATTTGTATTCGTAAAGAATACTTTTATATTCGAGTATACTGGATTTATGTTTATGAATTTATAATTCAAAACATTATCGAAGCAAAGTTCAGCAATACGAATTAACGTTTGCTTTTGTCAGAGTCGAATTTGTATTCGTAAATAATACTTTTATATTCAAGTATACTGGATTTATGTTTATGAATTTATAATTCAAAACATTATCGAAGCGCGTAGTTCAGCAATACGAATTAACGTTTGCTTTTGTCGAAGTCGAATTTGTATTCGTAAAAAATACTTTTATATTCGAGTATACTGGATTTATGTTTATGAATTTAGAATTCAAAACATTATTGAAGCGAGGCGTAGTTGAGCAATACAAATCAACGTTTGCTTTTGTCAAAGTTGTATTCGTAAAAAATAATTTTAAATTCGTGTATACTGGATTAATGTTTATGAATTTATAATTCAAAACATTATCGAAGCAAGGCGTAGTTCAGCAATACTAATTAAAGTTTGCTTTTGTCGAAGTCGAATTTGTATTCGTAAAGAATACTTTTATATTCGAGTATACTGGATTTATGTTTATGAATTTATAATTCAAAACATTATCGAAGCAAAGCGTAGTTCAGCAATACGAATTAACGTTTGCTGTAGTCAAAGTTGTAGTTGGTGCGAGGCAAAGCAGTAGTAGTAGCGAAGTATTTGAAGCGAAGGTGGTCAGCAAGTGACAAAGTTTTTGAATGTGGAGTTTTCCTTTATAAATTTTCGATCATGTTTGAAAGACAAAAGGGTGAGGAGAAAAATCGTTGGGGTACAGTGCAGTGTGAACTTTGCAATGCTTACCTTTTTACTGCACTACTACTACATGAGTGCATTCTTCACCCCTTACTTTTAATTCACCACTCACTCCAGTTGCTGTAATGCCAAGTCCAGCCTCCTACAATACTACATACTTTGAGCTCGAGTCCCTACAAAGGTACCTTTGAACTTCTTTGCCTGCCTACATGCATGTTTATATCCTGTATCTTGTTCCTCTTGCATTACTACAACTAGCATACTAACTAATACAAAACAGCACTAGCAAGAACCAATGTTTTACCTACATACTATCTACAATGTACCCATAGTGTTTGTGTTTGATTTATTCATTGTATATTTTATGTATTTTTCCCATTTGCTGCCTATTGTGTCTTTATTTAAGCTTTTGTGACCTTTCCGTACAGCAAACTACACATAATGTACATAATAAAAAAACACTCCTATATGGCTAAAGCCTTTAGTAACAATAATTGTAAATAGGAACTTAAATACTTGCAATGCGCATCGAAGCAAAGTTTACAAAAGAATTAAAAAATATTCACGAATTTATTACAATATTACACAAACCCCATAATTTTATGCAAATTATATATAATTCTTTTACGTTAGTAATTTTGCATAGCCTAGAAACATACAAAATCTCTAAACACAATTTAAATATAGCACTTGGTTCAAAAGATATGCACAAAAACCGAAAAACCAGTTTTACCCGGGTAATATAATTTGCACGGTCTTGTTGTTCAACATGCGTGTAGCCCTAACTAAGACCTATCCAATAGCGCTAACCGCATCTTTCTACGTTTACTGGTTCTCATTCTATTTAGATTTAGGCAATATATAGTATGCACGGGGCGGATCGGTTTGTCCGACCGACCCGATCCGGTTTTTATTTTTGTGAATTTTTAAATTCTGTTCTTGCAGATAACAAGCGTACAAGCTAAAACTATCGATAAAAAATAGTTTGTCATAAAAACATTTCAAATTACCCTAAAATTTACCCTTTAGAAAACCCTAAAAGTTTTGCGCGAAAATCGCAAATACGACTATGCCATAAAATAGCCCATGTTCAATAACGTCTAAATATCGTGTTTAATATAAAACTTTCGTTTAGCAACATTGATTTTTCAAGCAGGTTTTAAAAAGTAGGGCTCAATAGGGTATTCCCAAAATCTTTATTACTGCATATTTTCAAAATGTTTTTCGATATTTAGGGTTAAATAAATCAGAGAATAATATGAGCGATGAAAAATCTCAATATCCCCTATAAACAAAAAAGTGATTTTTTTCTAGAGCGAAAATGAGGAATTCGTTTTGCAAATAAAATAACCCATATTTTGTTGAGTCTAAATATCGCGTTGAAACTAAAACTTTCTAATGGCAACACAAAAAGTTTTGAAACTTTTGGGAGCACGCTCTGCACGTCTAATTACATAGCCCCTGGTAGGTTACATGTCCAAAAGCTCAATTTTGTATGTTAGTAATTTTTGCATAAGAACACATGGCATATACATATATATTTCGGTTTAGTGTAGATCACATGCTTGCCTATGCTAGGTATACAAAGTTCCAACCACCATTGTCAAGTATTTGTAGTGTTGCATTTATAAGTTCCATAAATATGCAAAAAGTATGCAAGCGTAGTCTGCCGTGGCAGCAAAAAGTAGTAATAAACGTGTAATTGTTTGTATTTGTAACATAACAAGATGCACAAAGCATTAAGTAGAATTTTATTAGTCGTAGTACAACGTACATATGTATACGTGTATTTAGTTTGTGCGTAGCGTAGTAAAGCACAATATGTTGTGCATCGAGTAGTGCGTAGCAAAGTGTAAATGTTTGCATTTGTTACATGACAAGATGCATAAAATAACAACTCCAATTCTCTGATTTAAAGTTTTGGTTGTTGAAATTAAAATTCGAGTAGTCGTAGCGAAGAGTTTTATAATATTAAATAGTTATTTAATGAAGTCCGAAGTAGTAAAGTACAAAATATTGTACATCGAGTTATTCGTAGCGAAGGATTTTATAATATCGAATAGATATTATTATGCGAGAAGTAAAGTACAAAATATTGTACATCGAGTTATTCGTAGCGAAGGATTTTATAATATCGAATAGATATTATTATGCGAGAAGTAAAGTACAAAATATTGTACATCGAGTTATTCGTAGCAAAGAGTTTTATAATATCAAATAGATATTACCGAAGTCCGAAGTAGTAAAGTACAAAATATTGTACATCGAGTTATTCGTAGCAAAGGATTTTATAATATCAAGTAGATATTATTATGCGAGCAGTAGTAAAGTACAAAATATTGTACTATTCGTAGTTTGTAGTAGAGCAGAAGTCGAAGTTGAAGTCAAAGCCAAAGCCGAAAGCGAGGTCGAAAGTCGACGTGTGAGCCGATACCGATGCAATTCGTATGTACAATTGCTTTAGTCGAAGTCGTAGTTGTAGTCGGAGCGAGGTGAAGCAGTATTGGTAGCGAAAAAGTCGAAGCGAAGGTGGTTCAAGAATGAACACAGTTTTAAATGTGAAGCAGTCCGTTATACTATTTCTGTCATTTGAAACAGTTGGGAGGGTTTTTAATGGCTACAGTACACTGTATGCTTAACCATGCTGCCCCTTTACTGTACTGTCCCTACTGCCTGGGTCCGTTTTCCCCCTTGTCTTCAGTTCACCACTCACTACGGTTACTTAAGTGTTAAAGACAGCCCCGTTCACTATGACACACTTTGAGTTAAAGTCCCTATATCTGTACCTATATACCTACATACCTACATTTATACTACATTCCCACATAATGCCCATATTTCCACCAAATTACTGCACTGTGCATACGACACAATGCATATCCTCATTTACCAGTACCCAACCTATACCTATCTACTGCATACCTACAACCTGCCTATTGCGGACCTACTACTCACAATGTCCGTATTTCATTCCATTATTTTTTTAATCATTTTATTTCCCTCATTTTTTGTCCATTTTTTCTTCCCCCTTCGATGCTCAGCACTGGCCATCATATCTGCCTGCCTTCTTCGCCGTCCCATCCAGTCCCATAATATATGCATGTCTCCTCTCTCTTTCCCTCCCTTAATATCTACGTCATGCTACCCGCCAGCTACCACCGCCGTACCTCGTCCACATTCCCAGGCACCCGCCGTACATAATCCATATGTCCAAGCTCCATGCTGCACTCTTTCCGAATCCCGGACCGCGGCCACCTGCCCTCAGTTTCCTCATTTCCTGTCCGTTCTTTCTTCCCAGTGCCATGCTCAGCATACAACACAAGGGGAATCCCCATTTATAGGGAGCTACCTACTACCTATGTAGGTAGCCTTCCTACACAGATACATGCCACATTATTAATAAATGATGAGTATTATATTGTGTGGACGTGCAACACTATGCAAAGTAATCCGAATCTGCCTGTCTCCCAATACATTACATGATATCTTCCCGTTTGTTCCCGTTTACATTACTTCCATATCTGCCCACATTACTTCCTCCATACCTTCCCGGATATCTTCCCAGCTACCATGTCTTTCTCATTTCCCATATCCCCACACACCCCACCACTACCAAATCCCCCTATTCTACAACCTAGTAGCCACAACGTCTACTCTCCTTGTAGTTACGCTCATCACACATTTTGTCCGTCGGGCGGATGTGACAAAAATTAGGGCTCATACCGGTCCGAACCTTTGGGCTGCCTGGTTTCCATCTGTACCGGCCCTTCGGGTTCTCTGCTTGTTTCTCGGATTCTGCCTGTACAGTCTCAGGAGAGACTGCTGTTTTGATAGAGAAGATACCAACCTCTTTCTCCCTCTCTTAAGTTTAAAATCATGTCCTATTTTTTAACCAAAGTAGGCTGTATCGGGTATCGTGTACTTCTTCCCGCTTTTCAATACAATTTTACCCCGTAAATATATCGTTTTTTAACAATTTCGACCATTTTTCGAAGATGTTTGCATCCTTTTGGATTTTTTTAACTGGATATACTTTGGATCCTGCCGTTGGCTCGCTCTTTCTCTATTGTTGCCTGCCCCTCATGCTGTTTTGCGAATTCTTTGGAAATTTTGCTGTGATATGCCGTCATGTCCCTACTATCGTTTTGTCATCTGTACTGGGTCTATCCAACACCGTACTGTCGTTGCTGCCGTTTTGCCGTACCTACCGTTCCCCTCGTTTACAACCGACCCGTCAACTATTCATCATCTACTGCTGATTATGTATCATCAATGTCCATAGTGTACGATGAATATTTTTATTTTGATCACCATTATGTACTTAATCTAGCTGTTAATATCACAATGTTGTTTCGTTCAAAGTAATTCATGAATATAATATTTGTGTTACTGTTGTTGACCATGTTTATGTAACTGTGAATAATGAATAATAATGTTCTGCTATCTACTACACGCTTTGGCTCAGTGATGTATGTACCATGTAAGGAAAATGTAAATAATGTCTATTATGTTTTACATATGTAATTCAACGTGTACACACATGTGCCCCGGTGATGTATACGATTGGGGAATTTATTATGTGTTAAACTGGAAATACAAGCTCGCTCAGTGTAAGCGCTCGGCTCTACATACATGTGTCTGTAGTTTTTGTGTCTCTCATGATGTGTTATGTATATTTTATGGCATTTATATTTGTGTTTGGCTGTCCATTTATTTTGCCCTGAGATATGTCAGGAGCTTATTGTGATATGTATAACCATCTATTGTTCTTATTAGTGTTTGGTTGTTAACTATGTCTTAGTACATATGGTTTTAAACGATGAACGTGTACGCTTTGTCTTTTTTATGATGTTCAAGTGTGTGAAGGGGTTCTGCTTCATAGTTATTTTTCGCTGTTTTCTTACTTTGTATGGCACACGGTAATTGTTTTCCCATGTTTTTTGGAAATGAATTACTTAAATATTTAACTCATTACTTTGCACTTGCTTGGAATTATGATTTCTAATTTGTATCTATGGAACTATGTTCCCTCGTAGTTGTAATGTTCTATGTTCTTAATTTGATGTTTACAATTATGTCTTTTTTAAGTCATTTTGAATGTTTAAAAATCGTTTTGTTATCAACTTATATATGTATATATGTATGTAGAACTGGGACGATCCTCTATTGACAGAGGTATGTCAGGAGGTTGTTTTTTGCATAATTAACAAAAGTAGTTTTATTGTAAGTTGGTACCTACCAACCCTGAATGTTAAGTAAGCATGTTTCTCCTTTGAGGTACATAATGTTAACCCTATAATAGCCAACGCCTTTCCTTTTATGGACGCGTAAACGGAAATACGAAAGAGGTCTTTCCTCATTAGTATTCTGCCTTGTGATTGCATTGCATTGCAATCACAAGAGTACCTTTGCTTGTTGTTAGTTATATGTGTCGATGTATTGTTGTTAATGTCAAATTTAAATACACATTTCGTAAACAAAAGCCAGCTCTGATTCGTTCAGAGTTATGAGTTGTATGCAGACTACTGAAGGTTTAACATTATCCTCTCGCATACGCTCATCACACTATTTGCCTCGGTATGGGGACGTGACAAAAATCATACCAGTCCGAACCTTCGGGTTCCTACATTCCTGATTTGGATGGCTGTTCTGCTCAGTCTCCAAAGAGACTGTTTTCTTTCAAGAAGAAGATACCTGCTTCTTTTCCCTTCTCCTTTTTAATACAAATTCGTACCTTTTGAAATCGTAATAGACTGTATCATCTATTTTACTCTTTTTGATTCCCGAACTGCCGAATTTTGACAATTTTATGGCGGCCGTTTAATCATCCCGTGTGCGCTGCACACGCTCTAGATCAAAAGTTTCCTATGGCACGGACAAATTTTTTACCTTGTGGATTTTTTCTTGGCACAACCTACTACCTACCACCTCTGCCGCCGATGAAGTTTATACTACCTGATATGGAGCTTTTTCGTCCTGTTGTTTACTTATAGACATGTACGTTGCTGTTTTTTCATCATTCCATACCATCTTAAATCTCACCCAGGACCACTACAACTTCCATCAAATTTTGATTAATTTTTGTACAACGCCTTTAATGATTTTATTTATTGTGGTATTGTTTATGTTACATATATGTTCTATGTATTCTATAGTCCTATTTAACAAGGCATGTTGATTAATTATATACCTATGATGATTTTCCATGTATTATCACACCTTGCATGCTGTTCCCGTATTGCGTTGTGTAAGATTTACTTGCTAGTAATTGTTGCTTAAAAAGGTCACAGACTGGCGAGCTAGGAGCTCGATCTGTTTATAATAATACTAATATGGGATTAATTTACTTGTGTTTATTGTGCATCAAATGCCTACTTATACGTACCGTATTGTTCCATTAATATCTGTTTCTAGATGCTTGTGTTTGTGACTCGTCCTTCTTCTGGTAAGTTGGATGCCGCAAAGTGTCACTACGGCGGAATGTGCGGTTATGTGTAAAAGTTGTGTAGTTGTAGTTGTACTACCCGAGAGTATTGGCTGGGACCGACCGGGCCATGACAAGGATTGAGGCATGATGTGACATGTGGGACTGAAACGACAGATAACCTTGCTAAGCATATGGGCATTTAATTGCATTGTAATGTAAAGTCATGGGGATAATTGGAGTGACAAATAACCTTGCTAAGCTCATGGGCATTTAAATGAGTTTTAATGTAATGTCATGGGGATGAATGGGAGGAAATGAGAGCTGGAGTTTTATCATTGGAGTTGACTGGGGCTGGGGATTGCATTGTAGTGTAAGAGCGTAGATGGTATATGGGCATTGTGATGTAACGAGACAGAGTGGAGAAGTCCGGAGCCAGTGCTAATGTTTGGACTGCGTTTCCATGGTAACGGTGTGTTAGAATATGAGAACCAGCTGAGCTGTGGCTGCCAGTGCCGATCATATGAGAGCAGTCAATATGATATTTGAGATTGATGAAATTTAAAGTGAGCGGGGATTTGTATTGTTTAGAGGGATCACCATAGCAACGGACTCATACGCATACGGTATGTAAAATGAGAGGAACGAACAGAGTTGAGGAGTACTTCACAAAGGAGGAGACAAGGTGCTAATAGAATTGGAACCGTATAGGATTAAATGTGCTTGTACATACTTCAAACCCCTGAGAAATAGTTCCTGATGGATTTCATCACTGAGAATTGTGTTGCTCAACTACATATTATAAGAAAAGGGGGCGATACCGTTTCTATTCATTAAAAGAACTGAGGCATGGACAGAGTTGCGGAATATTTCACGAGGGGGGAGACAAAGTGCTAATGGAATTGGAACCGTATAGGATTGAATGGAGATGTACATACTTCAAAACCCTGAGAAATAGTCCCTGATGGATTTCATCCCTGAGAATTGTGTTGTTCAACTACAAAGTATAGAAATAGAGGGCAACATGTCTGTTATAGCTATGAGACTTGAACTGGGATGCTTTAGATGGATAGAATTTAATCGAGAATGTGGGGCTGTTAAATATTAAGTACTATTATGCTGTTATGTGGAACCCATGACGTACCTATGTATGTATGTACCCATTATTAAAAATGCATAGTGTACTAGTTGCGTATTGCTAAATGCGATTAACATGTATATTATAATAAATTATATACCTTTACCATAATGAAATGCACTTATTTCATTATTTTAATGTACAAACCTATTTAAAATATGTAAATATTAGTACTGCAATAAAAGTTGATAAACAATTATTAATTTAAATTTAAATGCAATTAAAAAAATGACCGTTGAAAAAAATGTACTTCATTCTTAAAAATAAGTAAAGAACAAAAATAAAAATTAACGTGCCCATTGCAAGCTGACATGTATATATGTATATGTATGTACCAGTTTATAGCATATCAACACACTGTGGCGGGATGTATACAGTAGTAGGTCGATATTTGGGTTCTGGATTAAATAATATTTTGAAATGTTCTGTATTATTGAAATAATCTGGACAGAATTCGATGCACCTTGCAGTTTTAGCACTGGAGAGTGCACGGAGCTGGGGAGGCTGTGTTACTGTGAATGTGCGTGACATGCATAATAATAGCTAAGTAACTCGACGCACCGACCGAGGCTGGGCTGTGGCTTCTGTTGGGGTCTAGTAGACTTCTGAAATCAAACTTTTGAGACCGACAGAGCTCTGAGCTTCAACTTTCCTTGTATCAATGTGTTCAATGTATGTGTGCTATCTATGAGCAAGACATACTCACAATGAGATATATGTATACGTATATATGTAAATGTATATATGTACATGCCCTACTGTATACCTTTACACTACCTTTAAACAGCAGTATATCGTCATTATTATTGATTGTAATGCTGTATACTGTAGATGCATACAGTTGCTGGGGTAGGAGTGCTGACAATCAATAATATTAAATTTAAATATTAAGCTCAACTGAAAAGAATAAAGTGCACTTTAAGAGCTTTAGCATTGCAGGAATCAAAGCAAAGGGGAAAATTTGTTACTAAGGATGTGCGTGATATGCATATAAATTAAATATTAATCCAACGTATACTGAAGCTGGTTTTTGGTTTCTCTAGAGTCCAGTGAAAATATTCAATTGAAGGTACAGGGCCAGGACAAAAAACTGACATTAACCTGCTGTGAGACGTATACAAGTCTTTTTACTGATTGTAGTCAGGTGTAGTAAATGTCTCAATAAGATACATGTGTAGTTGTTTGTTTCTACCTATTTACATAATTCAGAACAACGATGTTAGCACTTTTGAAATACTTGAGCGATTTTGTCGAGTGATAGCTCATTTTGAAGCTCTTAAAAAAATAAGAATTCGGTATTTTTTTTATTTACTTCTGGCCCATACAACACTTTTTATAGCAATATTTCGGGGAAAAAATCGGTTTTTTCGATTTTATTCGAAAATTGTTTAAATAACACGCTAGGAACTCGATCATAATTAGATTCTGCTAATTATTGTTGTTCTAATGATGTATCACTTGTATGCAAACCTTATGAGTATTCGGGCTAAATATCGATTTTTAAATTTCAAAAAGAGTTTTGCGGGAAATTAAAACTCTTTCATTTCATACGGATGATAAGATGTCAGACACACATAGTGCCACCAACTTTGAGGGTGGGTCAGCTGCAAATAAATAACACCATATCATACGCATTGTCGGTTTTTATGTTATGTTTCAGAGGGTGACGCTGGAGGTGGGTGGGTCCAAAAATATGTTTAAGTTTGCTAGCTTCATTTGTGTCCGGCCCCTAATTTTATGCAGCAAAAGTTTGTTTAGATTATTATGCACTAGGCACAGTGTAAAGTTAAACCTCCTGTCTACACAATTGTTATTTCTACCCATTCACATAATTTAGTACATTGTTAAAGTACAGGGCTGATTTGGACGAGTTACAGCTTATTTTAAAGCCCTTAACAAAATAAAAATCCGATATTTGTCTTTTTACTTCGGGCCCAGACAAAAGTATGTGTAACCTTATTGCCTATAAATTGGTATCAGTGATGAGTGTCAGCTTTATATTAGATGTTAAATGATTTTTGATTAGTAATGTATTTAGGTTTTAATTAGGTGATTTTCAGAATCTCATTTTGTTAAAGTTTAGTGTTATTGCAACTGTTTTTGATTTTTTTAGAAAAAAAGGGTTCTAGTCAAAAAATTGCAATAAGAAGTGTCGTATGAGCAGAAAGTGAGAAAAAAATATTACGAATTTTTCTATTTTCAAGGAAAAAATATAAGAAAATTAATCACATAGGTGTTAATTTGTAACTTATTTTTGTGTTACTCCAACATCGACACCAGAAGATCAAGACAAGTGATCAACACAAATTTTTGTTAGGGATTCACACTGTAATATGTTAGGCTGAGTTTACTATTTTCTGTTGCATGTGTACACAAGTAGTAGTTATGTGGCTAACTGAATTAAGAATAATGCAAAAAGTCAGGTACGAACCCGCAACCTTCTACATTGGTACCGGCCTCTTTAACGACTGGCCTGAGAAAACTCATTTACAGTTGTAGCACTAATTAAGCTTAATATACGGCGGTATAAATTCTTTACACGATTTTCGGACAACTGTAAAATTATTTGGTGTGGGTATATTAACATACAGCGGTGTTTCACGCAGCTAACATATTTCCTCACCTTCAAAATTTTTGAAATTAACTAATAATCGTGTTGAAATTAACACCAAAATGTGTTAGGTCGAGCTAACTAAAAGTTAGTCGAGATCTTTTCTAAGCGTGTACATTTACCGCAGAAGAAAAAAAATAAAACAGCATATAACACTATATACGATATATTAAATACTGCTCCATATTACTGTTAAGGCTGCCCTTAAACAAGGGGCAAAGCCCCTTGTTTTTGTTATATGGTTTTTGTATATGGTTTATGAATCACAAAAATGTATAGGATGAGCGTAGACGCAAGTGTGAAATGCAAGTGTAGAATGCAAGGACAACAGGTGAGCAAGTGCAGCAAGACGCAGGTTGTTGCTGATGTAGTATGCTAGTATTGTATGCGGGTTTTCTATTGCAGAGTAAAGGTTGATGGTAATGCAGTTTTTATATATATACATATTTACAAGTTTAATTTTTTTTGGATTTGTTTTCACACACACAAATTCATGCATACAAATATTTAATAGGTTACAAATAAAACTCACAAATTCATATTTACATTAACTATGTACAAGTACAAATAATATTTACAGCTTACCATATTATTTACATGAAAGTATTAAATATAATATTTACAAGTACACATATTATTTACAAGTGTGCAGAAAATTTGCAGACGGTAGAAGTAAATTATGTATTTACAACTTTACACTCACGACACAAAGAAATTTACAGTATTTTTATACTACTATTTACAAATATGTACATCTTAGGTAACTACAAATACCACACAATTATTTATTGTTACATTTATCTTAATAATGTGTGCACAATTAAACTTTTAAACTAAACTTATTTGAGTTATATTTACTCGCTTCTTAAACTCTAAATACAACTACAATTATAAATTAACATTTCTTATTTATTTCTAGTCTGAAGTTGTGTAGTATCGTTTGCTATTGATTTCTTTTTAAACGCTAAAATTATATCAATGAAATATTTACATACTTTGCGTAATTTAGAAAATAAAATTAAGTACTTGAGGACATTGTAATTTCACTGTTCTTCATAACGGTTATTGCTTAGTCTTGATCGGATTCTTCTAAATAGATAAAACCAGAGTCGTCTGTGAATCCTGAATAACAGTCAAGAGTTAAGGTTGGAGATGATGAAAACCCTGCAAATATCTCATTACATGGTATCTTGATTTTTTGTTGTTCAACTGCAGTTTCAGATTCTGGTTTAAGTTTCTGTGTCTCCAAAATGTTTTGGCAGTGCTCTGCGTTTTTGTTCTTGTAGCTGTAAGCTTTCGTTAGTATCATTCATTTCATTTAGATCTTGAGCTGCCAGTTGTAAGTTTGTATTTTTCAAGTAAGCAACTAAGTCGTTTATCTCAACTAGAGTCAATTTAATGGTATGGCTACCGTAATTGGGAAACTCCTGAGAGTAATTCTTAGACATTAAAATTGATGAGCATGTTATATGCTCCAATCAGTTGAATTAACAAAAAACGAACTCGAACTGACCTAACACTGAAGTGTGGAGACTTCCAGTAATTAAACCTTATTAAATCTGCTGTAAGGTTCTTCAAACATGAACTCAATTGGTTAACCAGCAAAGCAGAGAACATAATTTGTTATTTTGCGGCCAACAGTTTGGTAATCCTTATGTTCTTGTACGATCTAAGCAGCTCATTCAATTATAAAAAGACTTTCAAATTGTGAGAAGGAAATTTTAAAATGCTTGGATTCTCCTTTTCTGCGACTCATATAGTAGAAATGTGTCTTTATGCTAGGGTTATAAACATCACGAGCCTTCACGTTATCCTAAATAAATGCAGCATCTGAAGCTTTAAAGAATGCCCAGTTTTTAGGAATTAATATTTCAATATTGTACCCAAAGTACTTGGATATGCAGTGATCAGATTACGCGACGGTCCAGGCTGTTGGGTATTGTACATCATGTCAGATGCTACAACGTTGTTAATGTTTTCAATTTCTGCGGAACTCAAGCAATACTTTGCAAAGGTGACTAAAGTAAGTGACGATAAATGCGTCTTGCTACTCTGCATGAATAACTTTCATATGCTTACTATATCTAGCTGCGTATTTCTAAATTTTTTATGAAATATAGTTTGCTATGATTTTTAGTACTGCTGAGGCAATGACACTTAAGACAATATAACAATTCAGAGGGTTAAGTAGAAATGAAAATAAATGTTTAGTGAGCAAGAATGTTGTTTTATTTTAGATGAGCTCCAGTTTTCCGTGTTTTGCTGTCGCTTGTGCAAGCAATATTATCATATGCATTGACTACTGACAATAATAGCAGTGGCTTGTGATTGGACATTCCTTACACAAGTCCTGCACCCTATTTTGTATTTAAAGAGAAGCTAGGTTGTAGTGCGTCGCTTAAGTATAAAGCTTCATAATTGAGTCGTAGCACTCATAAGGCAAGGTTGTTGAAACTTTCAGCTAGCAACTATCAACTAGTGTGCATGAGTGGCATTATCGATTTAAATTCTAATCATATGAAACTGAAAGATGAAAGTAATTTCGGAATCTACTGTAACGTGTGTTAACTCGTATTTGTGTAAGTACTGTACATAGCAATTTCAATCTCAAGAGCTTTGCTAGCAACATGTTAGAAAAAATCATTCAAAGAATCAACGCTATTTAATATCAAGAAATCGTAAGTTTAAAGAACATCAAATTATGGTTAAAATTGCCTAAAACTTAACGTGCCAGCTATTATTAGAATTAATAGACTAAATAACATTTATATGCAATGCTACTATATTTAAAAGCATGTTAGCTATTGTAAGCTGCCAATTCTGTGGTCGCAATTACAGAGTAAAGAAAAGCTTGTGCCTGAGAAAACAAGAACAAAAATATGTTTACAGAGATTTCAATTCTAGACTTTATACAAACAACTTTGGATCTGTACAACTTTAAAATTCCTGTAGTGCGTGTCACAAAAAAATAGTTTCTTTTCAACACAAATACGGCGTCTAGTATGTTTAAATTCACGAGACATCAAACTTTGGCTAAAACCACCAAATCGTGTTTTAAAAACTCATCATTTATCAGAAAGAGATTTATCTGAACCGTCTAGAAATATTTGCTGTGGACATGTAAAATGCCGTTCCTGCAAACGAACTCCACATCAATTTTTAGTTGCAGCAACAAAAATATTGAATCAATACAGAGAACGTAATCAACCAGGGTCAGACCGTTTTGTATTCCACTCAGATTTAGTTTCACTTGTTTCAAAGTCTTATTTATATGCATTTAACCTCAAACACACTGTGTGCTTCGATTTAAATAGTGCAATTTCAGATATATCGACTACTTGTGAACTACCGGCAATAAATAGTTTTAGTAAGTTTGAATTATTATCTCAGAATGTATGTATGCAAATCTTTGTCCCTCAAAAAATTCCATACACCTTTTTAGCTCCGGGTCAAAAACAAATTGTGAACATGGTAAAAAAACAAATAGGTTTACCTGGACGACTATTTTACAAAAAACCTTTAAGAATGATAATTGTAGGTATTCCTGGCTCAGGAAAATCAGCCGCAATAAAAACAGTACAGCACATATTGTCTCAAAAGCAAAGATAAGATAAAACCTTTTCTTTTAGATTGTGTTGCTTTCTTGGGGTGTGTGCCTCCAGTTTGAAAGGCACAACATTCTATTCTTGCTTTAAATTAAAACCTTAAGCAAATAAAAATAGTACTGACTAACTTAAGAACGGTATTTTATCTGTAAATAAACACTAATTCCAAAATTTAAAAATCTACTTTTTGACAAAGTTTCAACTATAGGCTTAAAATTACTGCATTTTGTGGACGCCTTCATGAAACTAGTAGATACATTTCGGGCAGAGTTGCCGTTTAGCGGAAGAACCGTACTTATGTTTGGTAACTTTCTGCAATGTTCTTGTTTGGGAGACAATAATTTGTATTCTCAATTCTTGGTACAGACTTTACACGAATTGCAAGAAGCTACTAAATTATACAAAAGTTTTACTACTGCTTTTGTATTGGACACGCCGTTTTGGCAGAGCAAGAATGATTCCAGACAACTGAAGAACTACGAGTTTCTAATGAGACTGAGGTATTAGAAATGCACCTCTCTGGATATTTACAATTTGCTACAACGACAGCAGCACATTTTGCAATCATATCTTTCAGTTCATTAAATTTGAAAAATTTAAGAATACAATTCATCTCTTTGAAACTAACAGCAACGTATAAGCACACAATAAATACGTATTTTATAATCAGAGTGACATGTAGTACATTATTATAATAAATGCCATTATTACATTTAGTTTGAGTTATAAATATTAGAGATTTGTCATATGTATATGAATAAATAATTTCTTAAATTAATTTGATTGCTATTTTGTAGAGAGATAATCAGAAGATTTCATCTTAGTTTTATTGAGGTTGCAGCTTTAATTGGAGAAACCAGTTTACTTTTAAAAGACCTACTTGAAATAGATTATGGCGTATCTACCATGTTGACGCAGAACTTGGATGTGGCATCAAATCTTACAAATCGAATCCGAGGCACTGTTGTGGATTTAATATTTAGCTCCATCAAGAACAGACTTCACTGGAATAATTTTGTTGAAGCTATAGTTGTAGACTTCCCAAATTACCGATAAAACTATTTTTGTTACCTTAAGAGGACAAGGGGTAAAAATAACAAGTATTCAATATTGTGAACTAGATTAAAAAACAAATCAGTATGTATAAATCCAGGCATTTCCACTCGTCTTGAATTAAGGGATAATAATTCACAGATCGCAAGGCATAAAAATAGAAAAAGGGTGTGTGCATTAGGATACAAGAGAAATTATAGCGTGCACAACTTATCTAGCTCTTTCTTGATTTAAATGTTTTGAAAATCTTATGATTCTTGACAAAGAAATTATACAGGCCTCAAAACTTCTGGTTGTTCAGCATGAGTATGAAATACAGCTGCGGTGAAAAGAAGAAACCCGACTGAAAGAACTTGAAGTAGAAAACAGAAAATCTCGTAAAGCAGACATAAAAAGCCAAGTAGATCGATTTTTATAAATAAAAAAGTGCACCATTCTGAAAAAATGTAAATATAACTTATTACCTTTAAATATATTATGCATTGTAGTTTGTGTGTATATACTCTTACCTTTAATTTATAGTTAGTGTATATGTATGAATAACTTAGATTTACTAGTTGTTGAATGTTAAAAAGTTTAATATATGTAAAACTGATAATAGAATTTCCTAATTTAAAAAATCTGCAACAAAAATTTAATGTAAATATAAAATATTTGCTATAAATTGTATGCATTTATTTACTTGAGTCCATTTGTAGTTTAAATGCACACCGTAGTGTTTCACATATAAATCGTACACATCATGGCTGATATACGAAAATCATATCTAAATTCTAGATTAAAAAAATCCTTTTCTGCATTAAGTGGTTTTATAAAAAAAATGAAAAATTCCATGACAAAGTTACTGTATACAAAGAATTAAGTCAGCTGCGTTTATTTAGTTTGCACAGACCAATTTAAAAAAATTTAAAAGCAGACAAGTATTAGTCAATATGATTGGAGGAATTTTCTGTGCGGATCTGAAGATACTTGAAAGCGGAATGGCTAAACATAATCAAGGATTTTCCAACATGTTATTTTGCATAGACACGTTTAGCAAGAAGCTGTATTGGAGATTTGTTAAAAATAAAAAGCCAAAATCAGTAATAAAATCAATAAAAAGCATTTTTTAAGAAGCTAAAATGACCCCAATCTACCTGTTTACTGATCAAGGTTGTTATTAAGTACGGTAACATACTAATATAAATTCTTACAAGTATTATTAAATCCCATTTGCAATTAAACGCATTAAAATTATATTTGACTATTATATGTTTATGTGAGTCATGGAATTATGTATAACAATACTTATAGAGAAACAAAATCGAGAATAGTGGAACGTATAATAACGTGCGTCACAGTATTACTAATGTAGAAGTAACTGAACAATTTATAGCCTATTTCTACGAAATTTCAATTTACTTATGTATGGTTTTTGTATGTGTTCAGGACTTTTTTTGAAAACGTTGCTCGATACATGACTTAGAGAGACACTTATCGCATAATTTAAATTTTTCCTGCGTTTGTTAAAAGCTACATCAACACTTTC
Source organism: Dicyrtomina minuta (assembly GCA_949802685.1). Lineage (NCBI taxonomy): Eukaryota > Metazoa > Arthropoda > Collembola > Symphypleona > Dicyrtomidae > Dicyrtomina > Dicyrtomina minuta. The sequence continues at coordinate 419,808 of CATKUY010000222.1, forward strand.
CACTCTACGATTCAAAGAGCTCCAAACGCCGTCAATATTTCTAATGAGAACAAGGTTTGGCAAACAATGTTTGCAGATCTTATCAGCAATACAAAAGACCATGTTTCGGCGTTTAAGCCTGAAGAACGTGTACAGATTAGCCGGTCCAAGATTTTGTTTAAAAAAGGTATAAAGTATCGTTACTTAAGACGTTAGAATATCTAAAATATTATCCTATAAATACACTTGTATATTGAACAATCAGGTTAATATATCTTTAGCTTTTAAACAGGATACAACTAAAACTTCAGTATTGAGATTTTCAAAATTAAGTCAGTTAACTTAACAACAATCCCTGTTACTTACTATTAGGAGGATCTGAATGATAATAGTATTACTGGCGGTTTTTATAAGGAAGAATTGAGTCGTGCCTGAATTCTCAAGAAGAGTGAATCGCCGTTTATACCGTATCTTGCAAATACGATTAAACAGCAAATATTGCAAAAGCGAAAAAGATAAGACAGACACAGCTGCTCAGTGCTAGATCGAGACACGGCAGGAACAAAAAATATTTACATTACATTACCAAGTGACCAGCAAAACCATATTTATGCAGACAACAGTCCATCAAATTTTGTATCTGTACTTTCAACTTTATTAGATCTTAACAATTATGACGTTGGGTTGGTCAGTTTGAGGTACACAAGCAAAGAACAGCCTGCAATAGTACAACATTCACGAGTACCGCTAGTTAGCAAAGTCTGTAATGCGGAAAGCAATGAGATGGAGTTGACAGAAAAACTATTTTCGAACCACGTGCCTACTAAAAAAACTGCATTCAGTTATCAAAAGACAGCACTCAAAATGAATATGTTTATGGCCAGCTTTAATGACCGTTTACAGGAAAACGTTAGTCATTTTCTATTAGAAATTGTTCAAATAGCCATAAAGAAGAATCCAGAGGACACCTTTATTTATTTTACCAATTTAGCACCAAACAACACTGTTAACATACAAATCTCGCCAGCTCTAGCGTCTTTATTTATGGTCAATCGATATAGATTTATGTCAGGGAGGCAACTGCCTTATAGAAACGTGACACAGGCGAAATAAGACACGGTTCCAATGAATACGGTATTTATATTTTGTCGCTCAAATCATTATCAACACCTCAAATGTTATAAACGTATACAAAGAATTTGAAACAACAATACCATAAAAAAGCGAATTGATGCTGGAGAAACTAATTTAAAAAACTTTTTTCACTGATTTGGCACAGATTTACAAAAACGACTTGGCATCAAATAAAAGATTGAATTTCCTTTTTTACAGTCAGGAGATACAAAATGCAAGTTTACATTTGAAGGTAAATAAAACGAATATGTTGTCTTACCAAAAGATATTGCTGTTTGCCTTGGATTTCAACAAGAAAATAAATTTTTAATGGTGTATATAACTCTGAATCTGACTTGGACGAAAAAAAGTACAGAAACATTGAGGACTAAAAATATTTTTACATACGATTGTTTGAATTATAATCAAATTATCTTCCAATGAAAGAACCAGAAGTTGACTTGGATCATGTTGTTCATGAGATTAATCGTACATTGTCAAAAGGGTCGTTAGGAGATACAAGAATACAGTTTGAGCACAAAGATGGCGAGCTTAGTATACTCTAAATGATAGACAATATCACAGTACAACTGCCAGCGTTAGTTAATCGATATTTTGGATTTGAAGACATGTTTGGTTTTAAATCGGGAGTGGTTGGGCGACTCAAGCCTGAGTTAGCCGAGCAACAAGAAATGGAAAGGGAAAACGAGGAATTTAAGGAAGAAATAGAGCCAGAACCAGAGCAAATATTACCAGCTAAACTTCTGCCTATAAAATGCAATAGGGTCAAAAATCAACTGTATGCGTCACATGCTCTGCCTTTACTCAGATCAGTAGATATCTCCTCAGTTTACAGTAATAAAACTACATTTATTTTCTCCAATATTGTACGTACCATTTAAACCACAGGCACAGCAAATATTTTAAATAACTCTATTGAATGAGTACCGCAACATCATCGCCCTACCAGAAATTTCTACAACTATTGTAGAACTGAAGTTTAGACCACGCAAAATTTAAAAATGTAGAATATATTATCATATGAATTAATCAATTATAAAAATATTTTGTAGTATAATAGTTAATTTGTACTTGCAATAACAGAAACGTATAAAACAAGTGCACAATCTTCGTACATACTCATTCTAAACTCAACATTCAAACAGCAACAACATCATTTTATTAACAGTGCTTCCTGATAAATTACACACCAAAATATTTGCAATACATATCTTTAGATGTCACTAATGACTAAGAATTATGCGTGAAATATTTTTTTTTAAATATTTACGACTCTAACAGCAACAAAAAACGTACCTATACAGTAGACGAAGAGCTCGTAAAAGACAGCATACTAGGAGAATACTGTACTTTGGAACCAATTAATTAACTGACAGTAACAACCAAATAGGATCAGGCGAAACTAATTTAATAGGAACTCAAAACCCAGTGGAAAACACATCTGGAAGATTGAATCTAGGTAAAACACAGAATTTGATATCGGTTAAATCTAGAAAGCCATCTAAACGCCATTCAGTTACAAAAAAGTGCCGTGTCACGCATTGCCGATTAGCTTGCAAAAAAACGTAAGATGACAACTTCTGTACAACGGCGACCCAATACACAGAGTAAAGTAGCTTGTGCAAACAGACGAACAACGCAATCTGGCAGTGCTCAACGCAGACGCGTACGTTGCCGAGAACAAACTGGAGGTCGCCTTAAGCAAAAATCAATATCTTACGTTAAGCAACAAGGATCAGGTCGCAGGTCTAGTCAAGCTGGAGCAGAACGAAGAAAGAATATGTACCGCAGTAAATAGTTGTGTACATATATAATCTATAGTGCAAAGCATAATAGGTCATTCATCGTCTAGACTTATAAGAAGCAATATCAAACATACATTCGATCAAAGCTTTAATTAATAAAGCATACGCAAGGATTTTATGATGAACTGACAGTCTATGAGGGTTTTCAAAAGTCTTTTCAAAGTAATCTGATCCTATACAAACTCCCACCTACAAATGTCAGTGTTGAAGACTCTGCCGAGTTATATCCCTACTATCCTGTCTTGAGCCCTCGAGACAATAAAAACCCTTTGATTTTTGACATTTTAAAATGTCCAGGAAAATATTACAACTTTCACAAATCCCACTTGGAACTGACATGTCGACTAGTGCTAAGTGACAATAAACCAGTAGTAGCTACAGATATAGTTGTGCCATCGTCGATGCTGTTACACAGTATCTTTAGTAATCTTGAATTTTATTTGAATGGCACTCTCACCAGTGACAACTCCAACAACTATGCTATTAGTGCATACTTAAAGCGCATGTTGTCTTCGTATCCAATTGAAAAGGAAAACTGTATGCTAGATCAATGATAGTTCCCATACTCAACGCCTAATGCAATTGCAAAAACGGACAGTGGATTCTTAGCGCGATACAATATTGGAAAGGAATCAAAACCATTTACTATGCTTGACAGACCGGAAGCCTCATTTGTAATCAAAAGCGAATTATTCCAGGAGACAGTGACATTCGTATTATCATGCAAAGGTCATTGCCTGCATTCTGCATAGACGCAGAAACTGATATCAGAACTGGGTACTCTGGTTGCCTGTTTTGTTTTGACATTGTCAATGCTGTGTTGTATTTAAAACCACAGACAGTTTCACCACTTGCAATTGAAAAGCATCAATTAAGTTTAAACAGTGGCACTACTTTAAAGTATTTATGCCTTTATTCTGAAATTAAAAACTTTGTTATTCCAGCCGGCGTCAGCTCGCATTTACTAGACAATTGTCTTAACGGACGATTGCCTCAAATTATTGTACTGGGGCTAGTGAACAGCCAAGCATATCTTGGTCAATTAAAAAAGTTGTTCTGCCACTTGCAACACTTTAATTTAAGTAAAATCCCCGTATCTATGAACCAAGAATCGATAGTGTACAAGACATTACCCTTGAGTTTCAAAGACTCTGATGGAAATAGAGAAGACGACTTTATACTTGCTCTAAACACTTTAAAAGAAACCGCAGATAATCCTAGTTTGGAAAATAGGATAAATGCTTCGAACTTCACAAAAGGAAATGTTCTATTTGCATTTGAACTTGTACCACCACAGTCTAATTCAACGAGCATTATGAAAACTGGATAAGTTTAGATCAATATGAAGTTCAGATCTGCATTGGCAGAATCAGTGACTGCCATTCTGTTCAGCCAGTAACAAAACGTGGTGGAAATTGACAACAACAAACAAGTATTGATAAACCGTTAAATGCAAAGTTTTACACCAGTTTTTAGTTGACCTACTTATATTTAAAATCAATTTATTTCGCATGAAATCTAACGTTCTATAATAAAAACTGTCTGTTGCTTTACAGAACTCAACTGAATCACATCACGCTCACCATGAATACAGGCGAACTACAGAAATGTCTCGGAATTTTACTTGGAGAAACCCAAACAAAGTTCTACGTCATAGCAGCAGATCAAATGAGATCTACTATGGGAGAACTAGAAAAATAAAACCACGGAAACAGATCAATTTACCTCATTGCAATAATTCGAAACACAGACAAGATAAAAGAATCTGGCAAGCACTGGGTCAGTTATTAGGTGACTTTAAAAGATAGCTTTAAATATTTTGACTCGTATGGAATGCCAATTTACCAATACTGCAACTTGCAGTGGCCCGGAACGAACTTAGTAACTGAAACCTCCACAGCACTTCAAAGTTAAAGATCTACAGTTTGCGGATTAAACTGCTTATATTACTTGTATTAACGCTCTTTAGGGATTATTTATAAAAACTTTATAAATATATTCACAAGCTCTGTATTAGCTAATGATAGAAAAGTAAGAAAGTTTGCAAGCGTGATTCCTAATTTAATATCATGGTTGTATTGTGCATCTACACATTTAGTCTAATACATTTAGAGTGTCATGTCAAGAATTTTGTCATAGTTTAATTAGATATTACTAATTTAGGTATTTGTGGTTTTAGTTTGCACATACATAATTATTATTATGTCCGGTTGCAGCTCCTGTAATCCTATAAAGGATATGAGCACCGATATTACTGTACCAGCATGTGAATGTAAACAAACATTTTCCCTCGGTATGAACGACATAAAGTCTGAACACCACCTACGGAGCGTTCCCAAAGAAAGTCAGTTACAATGCACAGCTGGTATCTTACGAACTTATATGTATTAAAATGAATTGTGGCTGATGACGCTGCCGACCTTTGTTGCAGTCTAATTAGATTATCCTCCTCTTCAGGAGCTTTTCAGTTTCTTCCCTTACGGAGTGCTACAGTGCTAGGTATTTGCACTAGAATGTACTTCGTGACCAAGCCGAAATGAATACAAGTACACCCAACACTGATTGCCCCACGTATTGCATCCCGTATATTGACGCAGCGTGAAAGTGATAGCAGACGCTATCAAATGAAGGGCGCAATGCATGGTCTGCTGAATGGTATTGCACGAAGAAGTAGCTGTTAGCCTGCGAGTCACAATTATTACGCCGTCTTTGTCTCTACACACGAATGAACGGAAACGTACACTACTTCCCCTTAGTTGCGCACAAACAGTTCTCACACACCTCTCCCCACCAAGCATTTCCACTACACTAACTTCTGTGCAACGAGACGCAAATACGCTACCGGCTAAGGATTTGCTCAGCAGATTAAAAAAAACCACTGGGTTATCGAGGACATATACACGTCTCCTCTCGGCCACAAAGCCAGGTAGTTTGCACCTACAGTAGATTAGTATAGCAAAAAAATCAAAAATGTTTAAAAAATTTAAAAAAAGAAAATCAAATAAAAATTATAAATGTATAAATAACAGTGTACTGATGCTTTGATGGTCAGTAATTTTTTGCATCTTATAATGTCAACATTGGACACGGTCGACTTTAAATTAATTCACACTTTTACAGCTATGGTATGTGGCCCTAGTTCATCAGGAAAAACAACTTTGTGCCTACAAATTGTCAAACATAGAAGAGACATAATCGGCAGTCGAATCGATAAAGTATTATATGTCATTGTCCACACGGACCAAATAGGGCTTTTGAATCCAGATTTAAGTAAAGATAACGACATTACATTAAACCCTGATTTTGAGAACACTGAATCAGTGCTTGAGACTATACCTATACCATTACTTCTAGTTTTAAATGACAATTGAAATTGTATAGAATCGAATACCAAAGCAAGGCAGTTGCTTAAAAAAATATTCACGAAACTATCTCATCATATGAATTTTAGTGTCATACTTATTTTACAAAACGGGTTTTCAAAGGAATTAAGAACTACAAGTTTAAACACTAAGTATTTAATTTTGTTTGACGTTTCAAGAGACAGAAGCATCATTGGTCAAATTTCCTAACAAATCAGTCTAGCAAAACCGATCTTCCTCTAAGAAGCATACAAAAAAGCATGTTGTGCACGAAAACATACCTACATTCTTATTGAATTGCATCTTCAGTGCCCAAGCCCCTTAATTTTAGTGCGTAATAGTGTAATTCCTTTGAATGGATATTTATTCGCAAATAGTGCTAAAAATGTCATTTAAGCAGAATACGCAGTGCAGATTTGACAATAATTACGAGTTTTTGTCACCCTTGACTTTGTTTAAAGCTAAAGCTTATAAACAATTATTTTAAACTGCAACAACAGAGCAATTGTATGCACTTGCAGAGATTGTGTTTAATTTAAATAAATTCTGTAAGCATCTATTAAGAGGGTATAAAAACCAAATAAAAGTATTGAGTTACAGTTTGAGTAGTAAGGACCCCATCACGCTTTGCAAATTGCTTATTAAATACCATAAAGTAATACAAAAGATACTAGCAACTGTATATTTTAAAATAAACAAGAGTGAAATTTGTCGTACTGCCTTGCTTTCTGAAGCAATTTTAAAAGATTACAATGAATAAATAGAATTTAAACTGATAAAATAATAATTGCAACTATAATGAAGGCAATTCAACCCAAGCTGTATGCTGAGCTAATGCATATACGCACAAAACAACAAGCAGCAAGGGTAGCTACTCAAACCCAGAGTATTACATCATATAAAAAAGACCATAACAAAACTATACATGACCAGAACCAAGAAAATGCAAACAACGCACGGACAAATGCAATTTACAATGCGTCTGAAGGAATAGAGAAACTAATCCAACTACCCAGGCAAGAGTAGATAGCATATAAAAACATTAACAAAAGCGTGAAATTCATGCTTATCAGAAGCACGCAGTATTTAAACGCAAGCGTATGACGTCACACAAAAATAAAAAAGCAGCTACAAAATGAACCCATATAAAGAGCAGCTATATGTGGACCTTTGTCAGTAGCTTATGCAATGTCACACTGGTCAATACACATAATTAAAATGTATAAAGCACGTGCTTTTGTTGTTATAATATGTGCTTGTATGGCACTTGGGAGATCGTGCAACACTGCATGCGCCTTGGACTCAGAAGTTAATCAATATTAAGCCCAGTTTGTTGAAAATACTTATACTGACAATAAAGTACATGCTGCTTCTAAAAGCTATGAAAAAAAAGACATTACACGAAATCAAAAAAAAGCTACAGAGCAGTAGCTCAGACCCTGCATTACCAATACAACAGCGCTACGAGTAGTACATACAATTTTGGTCCATAAAGTAATTCTTTTGGCTTTAAAGTACATGCTTTAGAATTTGAACACAGAATGGAATTATAATGGATGTGGTCGACAAGTATCAAAACAACGAAACAAAACCCATGCTTCACAACACATTTGACTATATAAGTAAGTTAATAATACATAATTGTTCACTTTAAGTAAGTTATTCATAGAAACATTCAGTACACATGATAGTATAGATACAAAAGAAAAGAACGCAATAATACTCAATATTTTGAATTTTGTATACATTTACAGCTATCTAAGTGTCATTTGTACTCGTTTTAACACTTATTGTATTTAAAAAGAGAAAACTGTACCACAAAAACAGACTAATTGCACCAAAACAAAAAGGTGGGCAAGATTCAAAAAGAAACTTCCTGATTATTTCACCCTCTGTATTAAATTTACCTTCAAACAAGAACAAGCATTCAATCGCTCTTATCATCAAGGACAACAACAGCCTGTACATCAACCTGCATTTTATTGTCTGCCAGCTTCCAACCTACGTTATTAAGTGTAGTGAATTTTGTACTTGAGCGGGGTATAAATAGTGTGTTATATATACCGTATAGGAGTGCAGGCACCATGAATTCTACATCATCTTCTGTTGCAGCTCCATACTCAAAGCGCTGTCGCACAGCTTTATCATACCTCGAACAGGCCAACTTTCCGTCAGCTACCACAAACGGTTAAAACGATTGTGTGCGTGTCGTTCCTAAACTGTGTTTTAAGAATTTAAATTATACTTATTTCTATTATTAGTAGTAGTAGTAGTAATGATTTATTGCGTTTTTGGTCAATTGCCCATACACAAATCGAAATTTACAAGATAATTCATATTATTATTAATTCTTTACGTTATGTCGAAGAAACTGGATCAGCCACCTTCCGAGCAGTATAATTCGTTTTCTTTCTTAACTCAACTTGACGAATTAACATCACTTAATTCATTAAATAACTATCATTTATCATTTATAGTAACAAAACACGTTGTTTTATAAACATCTATCATTAACATAAAATCAGCACAGAAATAGGTACTTAGACATATTTAATATAACCAAAATAAAACCTATGACTGACGTTGAAGAGTACACTCCACTAATGAGTACATACAGTTACAACATTTTAACAAACCTTGCACCGATATACACTGAAATAGATTAGTACAAATGTTTTCATAGAATATGTTTTAAGTTAATTCAGGCAGGATTATTTCCCCACACTTTTAGTTGACTTCCGTTGCTTCTGTACTGCTTCCCATCGACTTCAATACCAAATCTTCCGATGAACCGAACTACTGCCGTTGGTTGCCGATATTTGAACTGCCAGAACATTTCAGTGGTATGTCTGTACATTGCTTGCTCCGATTTAATAAGGTATGGGTAGATGCGAACACTCATCTAATTATTCTTTAACACTGATTTTTTCTTCATAATTTGCAAAACTTGACCGCTTTCTGACAACTTCACGAATATTAAGGGGGGTTTTCCTGGTGTAGACACGCTGGCTCTCCGGGCATCCACAATCTCATACTTAGAAATTTGGATTCCAAGATTATAGGACAGCAGGTCTAGGGTGTCTTCTCTAGCTGACTTGTTTACTTTCAGTCCCGAAATCACAAATTATTTATTTCTGTTTCCTTTTTTACTCCTGATAATCTACACTGCAGAGGTACTGCTTTAAATAACTGATCATACCAATAGCTGAACTAACTCTATTTTTGACATATACAAAATGATTCTTATAACTAAGGTTGGATTCTACAATGACACCAAGATACCGAAATGTCCAAACACGCTCCACATTATTACCATTGCACTCCAAAGTAATATCATCAGGTACTCTATAATCTCTGGATTTATGAATAACCATTAACTTTGTTTTAGATACATTGATTTTTAGACCTTGTGACATGAACCAATTACTTACATCATTCAGGCACCCCTGCATGTAATTAACTGACTCAGCAAATACAGGAGAATAGTAGTACAATACCAGATCATCTGCATAGAGTACATAATTTACACCAGCTGAAATTGCATCAGATACTTTATCTATGTAAATAATGAACAGAAGTGGACCCAAGACAGATCCTTGCGGCACTCCAATGCATAAATCAAAACTATTAGAAACTGTATCACCAATTTTTACTATAAATTTCCGATTACGCAAATAGTCAGTCAGGAGTTTTAGTATGTCAGGATCCAGCCCGTACACGTCTCTTAGCTTAACTAGTAACTCAAGGTGTGGAACTGAATCAAATGCCTTTTGAAGGTCAATAAAAACAGCAATTACTCGTCCACATTTCAAATCGATATAGCTGTATGTATCCTGAATTAATTTGAGCGTTGCACTCTGGCACGATCTCCCCTGCCTGAAACCATGCTGCTGATCATTCAACTTTATCTTACTCAGTATTCTACAGTACAACATTTTTTCCAATATTTTATCTAAAATTAAAAGAGTAGAAATAGGACGATAGGATAACGCATCAAGCCTAGAACCTTTACCCTTGTACAAAGGAGTCACTATTGCACATTTTAGTTTTGTAGGATACGAGGCTAGACAAAGAAATTGTGTAAACATCAACGCAAGTGGTAGAGCCTAAGTTTTAATACAATTGTTCAATACTAAGTATGACAGCTCATTAGGGTTACTTTCATTCTTGAACTTTAAACGTTTAAAACTATTCAAATCTTCTTCTGGTGTAAATGGCTCTACTATAGCAGTGGTTGGAATACTATTATAAAACGTATCCAATGCATCCGCACTATCACCAGGTGACTCGACAACAAAGGCAGATGCAAATGCTCTGGATAGTTCTCCAATCCCAGTAACAAGTTTTGAATTTACATTAAGTTCAGTTACAGTACAGGCACTATTACTTTTTCCAATGAGCTTATTATGCACTGCCCATACATTAGACGCAGATGGTGCTTCCTCAAATTGCGATCGATAATAGTTATACTTAGCTTTACATATATCTCTGTTAATTTTATTTCTTTCATCCTTATATCTTCTAAGCAAAATAGGATCACCTAATTCTAGACTCTTAGACTTTAGACTATCACGGTAATGCATTCTACGTTTCATTTCCACAGTTAGCCACGGAGATATTTTTCCTTTAACTCTCCTCTTCATTATTGGTGCGTGATTATTTAAAACATCCAATACAGAAAACTCAAAATAATTGAGTACGTCATCCACGTCCTCCAATATCTCCATGGTTGACCATGGAATTAGACTCATATCAATATTAACATTTTCCCAATTTACCTCACGATAATTCCTAGTAATAATAAGCTTAGCAGGATAGTGAACTTTAGGTGCCTTTCTCACTGCAAAAGTAGCACAATGATCAGAAATGCCTACACCTAATACCCCATTGATAGTGTACATTTCAGGATTACTGATATAAAAATGGTCTATAATACTACAAGTAGTTAAAGTACGACGCGTGGGACTCACAATTATCTGCTTCATAGCACTTTGACTAGTTATATTTATTAACATTTTAGAGTATTTATCTCTCACTGACAAGTTAATGTTATAGTCACCTGTAATTACAATTTCCATATTATACCGCCTTAACTCCATAATATACAGTGCAAAATAATCTAAAAATTCTGGCTTACAAACATCAGGCGACTTATATACTACAACTAGTAACCTAGGCTTACAGAATGGAACAAGCATTTTAATAGTTGTAATTTCTAGCTTTCTAGGCCGTGGCACAGTATCAAGAATATTTAAATTAACAAACGGAATTCCTTCTTCAACATAAATTACTATGCCACCACCCCGACCAGCACCATCCACTCTGTCAAATCTATTCATAACATAACCCTCAATAGCAACTATACCAGAATGCACAACGTCAATAAGCTTTGACTCCGTAACGCACAGGACGTCCAACTTATACCTACATACTACCATCTTCAGGCTCTCTACCTTTGCTACATTCAGCCCATTGACATTTAAATGCAAGATCTTAAAACCTTTTGAATTTAAAAAGAGCGTATTATCAGTACTACTATAATTACCATTATCTTGACCTACGTAATGCCCAACATCCCCATCTGGACAATCAGTAAATGGAAACAGGCAACCCAGGCAGAGGTTGTCATCACTATCTTCTGTTTCAACAATAGCAGCACCACACACAGCACATACACACGCAATACCACGAACATTACTACGACTACAATTGATACACACCCAATCTAGTATAATGTCATTATGTACGCAATCCAAATTCAAAGAAGTACATACTACATGATACGATTCGTCACAACCAGAGCACACAACCTTGGACTGATTTCGCCCCACCCTACGCTTACACTTTGAGCATCTCACAGCCATGACTTACTAAAACTTACTAGTGTCCAGGAAATAATATAAAATAAATAAATAAATAAATACTCTTACTTTGCAAGCAACAAACATACTCTATCAGCAACTAAACTACCATGCCAATAATTGATGTCTTGACGTCTTGATTCTTGAGGTAGTGAAAATAGGACACTAAAGGTGTGGGGGGACTTTGGACAGGACCTCGAACTCCAGAATTATGTAATCTCGGTCTCACGGCACACAATTTAGGATGTCACTGGGTCACAGCCTCCAACAATCCTCCAAATAGCGCCTAACAAGAACCAGGATCCAAAAACAGAGGAGATGATCATAACGGCAGCCGGAGGCACTCTCATGAATTTGCATAAGTACTCCCACAAAAATAATTTGACCAAAATGGGGTCGGTGGTGTGAGCCAACTTTTTGTCAAAAGTCAGTAAAAGGGAGAACGAAGAGAGAAGAACGAAGAATTGCAAGTTGGCTCACCCCATGCGCCTTAGCTGGAATCGAACCCACGACACCAGACTCTTCACCCTGGATCGCCGCCCCAACCCAAGGTGGCGAATCGAAAGACGTAGTTATCCAACAACAGATATACGATGGAATCCAACCAAAAGCAAGCAGAAGCAAATTTCGTATAACGTTGCTCCAGTAGTACAATGTAATTATGTTCTTACTATTACCATTGCACTAAACGTGATTTGCTTATCACTGGATTTGACTGATATGATCGCTGGCTCCTTATGCTCTGACGTCACAGCTCTTCTTCACTTCACTTGTCTTTTGTTTTCTGCTTATTCTTTTCCAATTTTGATTTTTTCCAACTTATTTTTCAAATTTAACCCAAATTTTGACAGTAAACAAAAATCAAAAACGCACACACAAAATGTAACACAGCTAGAGTCACTCTCTAAAAATCTGACTTCAAACCAAAAACTAGAACCCACTGAAAATTATAAAGTTTTGGGACCAAAGTTTGTACACGTCCGTCACCCTGAGCAGTTGAACAACAAAAAAATCTGCTTCGTTATTAGAATTGCTGTCTTGTTTTTTCCTTTCGACATCTTCAAAGCCTATCAAAATATATTTTTTGCTAGTATCTTACAACCTACCAGTAGGCAAAATATAAAAATAGTGCCTTTCGGCCTACGTAATAATTAGATGGAACTTAGTTCTTAGTATTTCAGTATAATCCGGAGAGAATTGAGTCCTGGAGATGAATTTCTTCGGTTTTGTCTCGGTCCTTTTTTCCTATTATGTGCACCGTGTAGAATGCGATAGCGTTCAGCGTGGTGGAAAACAAATACACTCAAAAAATAGTCTAGACTATTAAAATTGTAACATTTTTGATCTGTTTGTGCTGTAACCAGCTTAGAAAAACACAGTGTGATCGTTAAAATAACTAGAAAAATAATTTTATTTATGAAAATCGACAAGTTAAATAAAACAATTTCAAATTTTTCCTAGAAGGTCTAGGCCGATATGTTCCTCCGACGAGCGCTAGATAGCCTCAAATTATTTCTATTATTACTAACATTTATATGTATTTTAATTTTGCAGTATTATTAAACTATCTATTGTCGTACAGTTAATGTATGTATACGCAACAACGTCATTAAAATTAGGTCTAATTAATTTTTTAAAATTAATTTTACAGTCACTGTCCCGCTCCATTTCAGACTGCCGCTTTACTTGCCTAAGCCATGCCCCATACCAAGCTCACGTTGAGCACGTTCATCACTGTGGAGATTGCAATATATATTGTTCAAGCAAGGCTAATCACCAGTGCCTTCATCAAGAAGAAAGACTAGGCCATGTAGAAAACAGAAATCAAGATCTTGTTGGCAGGGGTACAAATCGATCTGGGACTACATAAGGTAATGCCAACAACGCTTTTGCACAGCCCTTTGCTTCTTTGAGTAAATCCTGCCGCTCTTATTTTATTGATTTGGATGTATTTCAAGAATCGTCACGTTCACATCTAGGAATAATAAAACTTACAGTCATCAGCCCACTGAGACATTTCAAGATACTGAATCTCTTTTGACACAACTATACGAACCATTTGTTAAGTTGTTGACACAAAACATAAATCTGCACAGTAGTATTAAAGCACAATTAATTATTGTAGTTACATAAGAATTAATTACAGAAGTGGACAATGAAAAAAATACAGTAGAATGTAATGTATAGTTTGTTTCAAAAAATTATGATATTTTAAGTAGCCAGGAAATTGCAAGTTTTATTTTTGACAGTGCCAGTGACACTATCAAAAAAATCATTGAGTTTAATAAGAACGGAACTAGGTAGACTCTTAGAGAAATTGAGTCAATTCAAGTTAAAGTAGGAGTGTTAAGTTTATTTGCAAATGCAAAAGCTAAAGGGTACATTAAATTTCCAGCTTTGAAACCTAGAAAAGTAGGATATCTTAATATTAAAATAATTTGAGGGTCGGTTTCAAGTTTTGTGTTACTGCTCACAAGTATAGGCACGAAATATTTAAAAAAAAAACAAACAAAAACTAAACAGAAAGACAAATCTCAGAGTCGCTTGTGGATAAATCGTAACCTACAAAACCTAGATAAATATATTTCCTATTTTTTTAAATTTGATTTCACTGATAATACCTGCCTCTTGCTGATCAACAAAGACTTGCCTAGTTTAAAAAAATTCGAAATTAAAAATAAATTAGGAATTAACATATGGAGTCACCACGGCGACAAAATAATCCCAAATCGTAGATGTCAGAATAGTGATATTGCTGACAAATGCAATTTATTTTTAATTTACAAAGACAGAGCTGATAGTATTAAAGATGACTTATCATTAAGTCCTAATTACAGACATAAATGTTTGTGTCTTGGTCGCGATAAAAAGGTTTACAACTGTCAGTCATGTTATCGAAATTTCAATTCAGCTGATAATTTAGCTAAACATAAACTGAGCTGCCAAACGATGCCAAAAAGGCAAATTGTATTCCCTGATATTTCAGAAAGAGTCAAGTTTTCCAAATTTTGGCAATCACTGCCCCACCTGTATATTATTGTATAAAACGTTTCTACATTTGTGAGTTTCTATAATAACACTAGATCTATAAGTAGCAATACAAGATTGCTTAGTAAATTTACACCTGCTACGTATTGCGTAATTATTATTAGACAAATGAAAGACAGGAGTAAAGTAGTACATGCAGAATTTTATGATGGCAAGGATATAATGAAACGTTTTTTTGACAATATATTTTATTGGGCTGAAGCATTATTATCTCACGTTCGAACTACTAATAATATGGCTGA
Source organism: Dicyrtomina minuta (assembly GCA_949802685.1). Lineage (NCBI taxonomy): Eukaryota > Metazoa > Arthropoda > Collembola > Symphypleona > Dicyrtomidae > Dicyrtomina > Dicyrtomina minuta. The sequence continues at coordinate 435,239 of CATKUY010000222.1, forward strand.
ACCAAGTGACCAAGTACGTGCACAGTTTTGAATTGCTACTCATTGCCACATGTGCCGACGTGAATTCGACGCTACAACGAACATCGTACGCACGTTTTATTATTATCATAACCATGGTCATTACAAGTTTGCTGCATTTAGCCGATGTAACTTAAACATTAATTACAAGCACAAAATACCAATAATATCAGTATACAGGGGTTGCTGTGATTATCACTTGCTAGTATGTGCCATAAATACAGGGCATTTTAAAGCTGAAGACATCCAAGTAGTAGCCAAGTCTGCCAAAGAATTTATTTCAATTTCAATTACAGCTAAAGACAAATGGCTACCAAATATAAATATTAAGTATCTACCAAAACATAAGATTTATTAAAACTACACTGGCAAAATGTTGCATTAGAAAGTAAAAGTTCGATTTATGGATGCAAATGTATTTTTTGATTCTAATTTATTTGATCTGAGTGACACGTTAAATTCAAAAGATGAATTTAATTTCACACTTGCGTCTCAATGTTTTTCAGATTTAATGGCGGTTACGAACCAAGTAAATTTAGGCTCCGAGTTAGAGCCTCTTACAGAATTACAACTAAAATTATTACAGAAGCCTGTTTACTTTTTATTTATGGCATTAATTAAATTAGATGATTTAAATAGCCCAATACCAAACCATAATCAATTCAGACGATCAGTTTTGAACGATGAGCTTATTCCAGATTACCAGTAGGATCGTGTCAAAAATGTTTGTAGTGAATTTTAACTAACTACATTACGTGACTACACACGATTTACATGTGTTTTAGATACGGTTTTACTTGCAGAAGTATGGCAAAATTTTTGCAAAGTTGGACTTGAAAAATACGAACTTGACCCTACATACTCACTTACATTAGCTAGTTACTCTTGAAAATGTTTTTTAATTACACAAAAACAGAGATTGATTATATAAGAGACCCAAAAATATTAGAAATTGCAAAACAAGGAATACGCGGTGGGCAGTGTATTTTTACAGCCAAACATGTAGTTGCAAACCATGAGGGGTGTCCAAGAGGATTAGATCCATCCAAACCCTGTAATCAATTACTTTTACTAGACATCAATAGTTTATATGCACAGAGTATGAAGCAGCTGATGCCAGTCTCAGACTACAGGTATATGGAAGCAAAAGTTTTGAAAGGTATTAATTGGACTGATTCAACGTTAGGTACAACAGAAGTTAGCTTTGGCTACGTTCTAGTTTGTGACTTGAAGTACCCTTCCGCTCTACGTACTAGAGACGCAAACTTGCCACTTGCTATGGAACAGCGTGCACTTATTAATTAATTAATTAATTAATTAATTAACTTAATATGCAAGATATAACACTACAGTATAATTCAAATAAACACGCAATGAACTCAATTCAACACTAAGTATCTTGCCCACGGCATATGTTAACACTGTATGATAAAACAAACTACAAAGTTCATTTTAAAGCATTAAAGTATTATTTATCCAAAGGTTAAGTTCTTTCGAAAATTCAGTAGAGTAGGCAACAAAGTTATTTTAAACCATACATTGAATCTAATTTAAAAAACAGAAAAAAATCTAAAACTTGAAACAAAAATCATCTACTTAAACAAAGTTCCAACGTTTTATATGGCAAAACATTAGCCCAAATACTCCAATTCGTCAATGCCCGATTATGCTCGAGTGCTGCCCAAGCTTAAAAATCACTTGCAAATGCTAACTGTAAAGATTTTAAAGGGGTTTTTGAAAATTTTAGCGTAATCATTTAATACCTTGAAAAGTATTGAATAACTAACCTTCCACTGACTGCTGTAGCAATTCTGGATTTTGCAAAAGTACTTTATTAAGAGGGATCTTTTGTTTAAGATATTTCATAAAAAAGCCCATCTGGATTATTCAGATACTGACAGTTTTAAGATGCACGCCTTTGACGCATTTAACACGTTTTGGGATGATACTGTCAGTGCAAGATTTGAATTTGATTTTATTAAAATTCCTTGAGCCCATGAAATTTTAAAAATTATGAAAATCAACACCCAAATTTGTATTTATTAACCCTCCCATAAGTAAGCAATTTTGAAACTTTTGGACCCCAAAACTTTTTGAATAGCTATTTTGGTAAAAATCCAATATAGCAGATTAGTGAGCTTTTGTACCACGCACAATTTGACGTTGGCGTTGTTGTCAATTTTGACTGAAATAGAAGAGCTTGCTGTCACGTGGTATCTAAAATTTGCGAAATTACCTTTTTTAAATTTTTTTCTGTAAACCTCTTGAAATGCCTAATCATGCTATTCTGCGCATTTTTTATTTCAACCGTGATTTTGTACAGGAAATTAGTTCCGATTTGCAAATCAACGTTGGTTTTGCACTTTATTAAATCATTTTTCTTCTTAACAAGGAACTCTAATGCTCATTGGCTCATTACGTAGGTACTATCAACAGCTACATTTTTTGTGTGCTTACCTTTTTTGTGTCTGTAATAGTTACAGCGCTACGGAACCGTAAATGACACCCAAAATTTCATTGTTGATTAAAACTTATTTTTAATGCTGCCGCCAAAGTTTTGAACGCATAACCACGTGCAATACCTCATTCATAAGCCCTTGAAAATCTGCACAAGCAAGTGCAATTGTAAAGTTTTGCATCTGCTATTTTAGCCAATTTTTAAAACACTTTACATTTTACTATTTATATTTAACGTTGCGGCGGCATTTTAAATTTAGGCGTACTATTTCTTTTTGACAATTCAAATAAACTAATCCTATTGCTTGGAGCGTACATAGTCCCATTTTTCGTAAAAATGCCGGCACATGAAATTTTCGCATGACAAGTCAAGCATTTATTTTTTAGAATTTCACACAAATCTCAGAGCTTATTAGGCTAAAAGTTACGCAAACCAGGAGTATTCAGCACCTTTACAGCCTTTATAATTGTGCATAAAAATAAATGATCTGAGTGCAGTTAAGCAAAAAATAAATGCACTGGTGAAAATTCACCAAGCTTGAACAAAGGAGGGTTAAAATATAAAACTATCTTTAAAAATTCACCTCGTCGTTCTCCGCTCGTTGTGTTTCTCATTCAACATTGGCAAAGTATTGATTCTCACCCGACGTTAATAACCTAGGAATATAAAAACAAAATTGAATTTAAATAAACATATTTCATGATCGGCATCTTTAGTCGTCGGGAAAAAGTTTTTTGAACTCCCCGTACGTAATATAGGAATCAAAACCCGTTTGAAAATTAAAGTTAAAAGCATTAAAAAATACTACAAATTGAGGGAAGGGCAGAGATACGAACCCGTGACCTGGATTGTCCCATCTGGTTCCTCTTCGCCTCTTGTGGCTTGACGGCGGATTGTCGTGTGTGGTGGATTCCTCCACCGACATCGACCATCTTCCTTCGAGCCACCTTCCTAACTTCTTTATTCAGTCAAACTATCCGCACCTTAACGTAAATAAATTAAAATAAAATTCAAATAAAAGTCGTTAACTGAAACTTACCGTACATTTAGATTCAAAATTCAAGACTGGCAGTGGCATTGGAGTGGGTGGTGTTGTGCAGTGTGTGCCCGTAATACTGAATGCTTGTGTCAGCGGGCACATCTTGGCACGGCGCCCCTCCCATCCAGTGTGAGCGGAGTCTGCGACGAAGTGCCACGTCCTCGACCACCGCACTGCCAGGTCTTACTGAAAATCTGAAACGAATAAAAGAAACTAAAACATAAACTTCTGAACCATTGGCATGAATATAAATAAACAAAAACTTGCGGTGGCTGACAGAATAGCCGTGGACCGGCGATGGAGCCATCGACTGTGAACTTGGTCCGTTCAGCTCATACAGTCGTTCAGCTCCATGCGTTCCTCCGCTATCCAGGAGCTCGTGGTAGCATAGTCACCGGGTATATCCTTGTTGCGGATCAAGGTTTCCAACTACCGAGCTGCTCAGCCACTATAAATTCAGCAACTTAAATAAAATCCCATATGTTAAGCATAGAAAATCATCAGCATGAAAATATATTATAAATTACCGTCTAGTAGTGTAGGGTAGGATTTGTCTTCATTCTTGAGCTAGACTTCTCCTCCCCTCCCCTCAGAATTCACTGGCCTTACCAGTGTGGTGGACACTCCCAAATTAACATCTAAACTACCATCTGACACCACCAGAATGTCATTTGGACATTCATAAATTAAGAAAATCACATCTAAATTTCACATAAATTCGAATTTACACGAGATGCAGGTAAGGTAGACTCACGTATGAATCCCCAATTGACTCATAAAATAGAGGGGATTTCCATACGCGTTTCAGTAGGTTTGTGTTGGAAGTGTGTGTAAGTTTTTTGGTCCTGGTCTTGGTTGGTGTGCTCCTTGGAATGAAATGAAATGCGGTGAGGCTGTTAGATGTAGTGTTTGAATGTAGATCTGCTTACTATACTGATCTCTTGATCTACATGAAGAAGTGGAATATCCAAAGTTGCGTTGCTTCGTTGGGCAAGGGCGGATCCAAGGGTGGGGGGGGGGCTAATAGTAAGGTGCTTTAGCCCCATCATTAATTTAATTCAGTGGCTTCTTTTCCTTTTCTTGAGATCGAAGTTGCCTAAAGCAAAACGACAATTTGCTGAGCCTAAGTATCGTGCTGTAAATTGTGTTGAGCGTCAGTTTGAGTAAACGCAAATTTTTAATCAGACGAGCTGCTCCGTCACCATGTACGTTTTCAATCGGGCGTTTACAACGCGTAGGCTCTCCTTAGGCATTAATTTTTTCATAATTTTGTCTTTCAAATTTTATTTCGATTTGGCTTCTGACCACATTTAATACTCAATTTGTAAGGAACAGATGAGGCTGAACTATTCAGTTCCTCGCAATCGTCTGAATCTAACACATTTACACCTTAATTAACCCTAAACTTTAAATGAAAATTTTACTAGTGCATGTAATGCGGGATAATGGGTAAACAACCAAAGTCTGTGCCCTGGATTAACGGCACCGTATATCGTCTGATAATGCGCGGGTTTGTAATGCTGCGCGGGACTGAGAGGTTCAAATTTATATAATAAAATGCTCAATTCTCTCAAAATTGGCAAAATTAGCTCTACAACAACATGAAGAGTTAGTTGGCAAACCGGGATAAGTCCATCAAGCAAATTTTACAGTAACAACTAATAATGAATAAAAGGCAACAGGATTCTTTTATGAACTCAATTTTTTTCTATAGGTACTTAAACTGACGAAGCGCTATTGCAAGAAGTTTCATTTATCCATGCAGACTCTGGAATTTGGTAGACAATTTTCAAAAATTTTAAATTGTGGACTTATCCCGTTTTGCCAAAAAATTAATAAATTAATATGGATTAAAAAGTCCTTAGGATGAAATTGAATTCGTTTAGAGTGAAATCAGGCGTTTTTAACATGTAAATTTTTCTTGCATTAAAATGTTTACGCCCGTGAATTGGCTTCTACAAACTACGAAAACAAAGTTAAATAAAGAATGCATGTGTTTGGCGGACTTATCTCATTTTACCAAAAATCTTTTAGTGGACTTATCCTTTTTTGCCAAAAAAAACAAATTTTGACTATTTTAAAAATAGCTTTGTTAGAACTTTGACGTTAACCATTCAATACAATAGCGTAACTAGCTAGATGTTACATGTAACGCGTATAATCTCATTTTTTTAAAAATGGACTTATATCCCGTTATGCCAAGAAACTCTTCAACTACTGATTGCAAGGAAATGTCGCGACATGTAAAATGTAACATCGAGCTTTCTTAAAGATTTATTTCAAAAAATCGGTCTACTTTTAAATAGTACAAATCCAATCTAACTCGAGTGAATTTTGTGTTGTTTGTTCGCAGTGGCTCGCCAAAGTTAATACTTTGCCGTATTTCTACAGTTCTTATCAGTTGGTATTTGTTTTTTTTCTGTTCGTTAGACAGAATTGAAATATTCAATTTAGGGATTTTCGTAATTGTTTTGAAAAACTTGGTACCTTCTACGCTCACACCCTTCACCTTCTTCACTGGTTGTGACCTTCGTAAAGGTGATCGCGCCTAAAAGGTGACAAGGTGATTCTGGTGATTAACCGCTACCGCTGGCGCTGAAAGGCGAACTGCGTCAGAAATCCTTGGCTAGTCGGTGTCGGTATTGAAGGGTTTTAGTCACAACACAACTAGAACTGCAAAATTTAGAGCACACAGCTAATTTTAGTCTCCGGCAGTGTAAAATCACTAATTAAAACTTACAATTTCAAAATCACTTGTTTTTAAATTCGATTTCTCAGTTTTCAAATTTCAAAATTTTAATAAATGGGTCAATAAAATAGGCTAGGATGTATGAAGGACGAAAATTTATAGCGATTATAGGAAGGAAAAATAGGAAGGCGAACAATATAGCTAGGAATTAAGGATAGGCAAAAATATTCTATTTTATAGAAAGGGTTGAATCGATGGGTCTCTCGATTTTGTCCAATAATCAGTGTAAATAAAAATTTTAAAGGGAATTTTATTGCTATTGCTAGATATACGAATTATATGTAATATGTATTAACATTCAATAAAAAGCGCCGGTATCGTCATCTCAAGATTAATTAAATAGATTTATTTAGTTTTTTGAAAAATAAGTATCTGATGAAAAATGTGTTAAAAAGACACAAAGAAAATAGAAACATGTTACAGGGCAAAAAATAATATAACGCAGTATGTTCGTTTACTAAGACCTTCAGGCGGTGGGCGGTGCAGCTGCACATCACTATGTGACTACAACTTAACTACAATGGACAAGACAGCTTTTTCATGAGTTGTTTCTTTTTTTAAGCAATTTAAAAGACAATGATGACAATTATGTTTTTAGTTGTTAAATTAAAAACTCATTACACGTTGATTTCACTAGAAAAGTTAACAATTGCTAGCTCTAAGGATCTCATTTTCAGATTTAACCATTATTGTTAAAGTTGAAACCGAGAACCTTTAGTCTAAAAATGGTTAACTTTTCTAGTGAAATCGCCGTCTTACCAGTTTTAACGATAAATAATAGTAGGTGTTGTATATGAAGGAACCGCTGTATTATTTTAGGAAAATAGGAAGAATTGTAGGCGGCTTACAGAAAATAGGCAAAATTGAGGAAGGCTGTTTTTTATCGTAAAAAATAGGTATGAAATAGGCAGCGCTGGAGCAATATCAACTATGGGAAGGAGTTACTTTACGTATAGGAAATAGGGACAGACTAGGTAGGCAAATCAAGGCTCACACATTCAGTCTGAATAACAAGTGCAACGTCTTCCCAACTTCGCTTCAGTAGGGCGCTTTAATTTAGAAATTCAAGAAAATCGTATGATACCGTGACTTGCCTCTAAAATAGCTTCCTTGTGGTTAGTTACTTATGATTCATAATTGATATCATTAGTAGGGTCAGCTGGTCTAGCCGAAAACTGATTACTCAGGTGACTGATGACATCCTGTGTTAAAATATTCGTTTACGCAATGTTAAAGTGATGAAATGGGGTGTGACATATAATAATGTAATAATTTAGTTGACGTCATTTACAGGTCATTACGGCATTTATTGTTTTATTTTGAATTTTATTGTTTTTAATTCTCACCAATTGCATTGAACACCATATTGCACCAACTTTAATTTCTTAGCTTATAGGTATAAAAGTTTTATTGAGATAAAGTTAGTGGCGGTGAAAAATGGCGGTTATAATACATTAAATATCTCAGGACTCCGTGCGAATTTTATAATTCTGATTGTAGATTCAGACTCACCAGAGTCACATCTCCCTAAAAGACGACGAGTTTAAAAAAAAGTCGCCATTTTGAAAAATGTCCGAAGTTTTAGGTCGACCTATTACATCAATTATCTCAAGGCTCCGTGCGAATTTTGAAATTCTGATTGCAGATTCAGACTCACCAGAGTCACATCTCCCTAAAAGACGACGAGTTTAAAAAAAAATCGCCATTTTGAAAAATGTCCAAAGTTTTGAGTCGACCTATTACATCAATTATCTCAGGACTCCGTTAGAATTTTAAAATTTGCGTTTTACAGTATCTGGCATTTATGTTTCTCTTTGAAAAAAACCTACTCTCAAAATAATCGACAGCTTAAACTCAAAGATTAACTCATTTTAGTGTCCAAGTTGGAACTTTTCAAAAATATTTCAAGTTTTTCAGAGCTACATATTTTTTAGAAAATTACGCTTTTTGGATTTACAGTATCTGGCATTTATGTTTCTCTTTAAAAAAACCTACTCTCAAAAAAATCGACAGCTTCAACTCAAAGGTTAACTCATTTTAGTGTCCAAGTTGGAACTTTTCAAAAATATTTTAAGTTTTTCGGACCTACTTTTTTTTTTTTAAATAACGCTTTTCGGATTCACAGTATCTGGAATTTATGTTTCTTTTGAAAAAAAATGTACTCTCAAAAAAATCGACAGCTTCAACTCAAAGATTAACTCATTTTAGTGTCCAAGTTGGAACTTTTCAAAAATATTTTAAGTTTTTCAGACCTACATATTTTTTGAAGAAATACGCTTTTCGGATTCACAGTATCTGGCATTTATGTTTCTTTTTAAAAAAACCTACTCTCAAAACAATCGACAGCTTAAACTCAAAGATTAACTCATTTTAGTGTACAAGTTGGAACTTTTCAAAAATATTTTAAGTTTTTCAGACCTACATATTTTTTTGAAAATTACGCTTTTCGGATTTACAGTATCTGGCATTTATGTTTCTCTTAAAAAAAAACATACTCTCAAAAAAATCGATAGCTTCAACTCAAAGATTAACTCATTTTAGTGTCCAAGTTGGAACTTTTCAAAAATATTTTAAGTTTTTCGGACCTACCTTTGTTTTTAAATTACGCTTTTCGGATTAACAGTATCTGGCATTTATGTTTCTCTTTGAAAAAAACCTACTCTCAAAAAAATCGACAGCTTAAACTCGAAGGTTAACTCATTTTAGTGTCTAAGTTGGAACTTTTCAAAAATATTTTAAGTTTTTCGGACCTACCTTTTTTTTAAAAATTACGCTTTTTGGGTTGACAGTATCTGGCATGTATCTTGTTTTTGAAAGGGTATATAGATTTGTACAATTTGAGGTTTAAATTCGTGTTTAGACTTGATATATGAATTAAAGTGAATAAATGGAGTGTTATGAACTTTGTAATAATGAGAAATACATATCTGAAGAATGGAGACTTGTCTTGGTGAGTGTAATTTACATTTATTTTATTTTCAAAGAAAACATACATATACTTATTTTGAGTTCAATTTATTTTGTAAGTATTTTTGCAAAGTTGATTTCATATTTGTATTTTTATTAGTATTATCAGTCTTTTTAGATTTGAGGTGTTTTTGTTCTTTTAGAAATATATAGGATTTTTTAAGATTTTTTTAAAATCCCTATTTGTGGCCATGCTTAAATTTCTGTATTTTAGTACAATTTATGCACCAATTATAGTAAAGGAGTTGTGGCCAGCAATTAAATATCTTATTGCCAAAATTAGGCTATTTATTTAAATTGGTTTAGTTAAATATTTTTACTTACTACTGATTACGTCTCAAGTTTTTTTGAATTTTCATAATACAATCAATCAATCTACAATGTACAAAGCTAGTAACACAAGTTCAACTTCGTCTAATTCACCAACTCAAGAACAACTTTTACAGAACCCCAATTACCTTTACCCAATAAATATAATTCTTACTCAACATCAAACACAGACAATCGATCTCCTTGAATCATTTTTCAGAAGATATGAAAATCAAATACTTACATCTGATCACAAGTCGTTGTTTATCTAAGATTTCTAGTCTTAACATACTCAAAATGTTGAAGAAATAACATCAATAGTTACAAATGTAGTAGGAACACGAGTAGAATCTAATATCCAAAATCATGTTAATACTGATAAAAGCTTTATTTTAACTAATAAACCTACTAATACTTTTGTAAATGAATTCGAAAGTTACATTTCATTAATGCTTGAATCATATATTGAATATACAGGTAAAAATAATATACCCTCAAATTCAAAAATCACAGTAATTTCTCTGAACAGAAGAAAGAACTATACGTTGAATCGCCTTTTACAAGTGATATAGTTAATCATAAAATCAGAGATTCAGTCGCTGAGTGTAATAATTTACCCTTAATCTTTGTAAATGACACACACAACTTGTACTATGAAGGTGATAAACGTACCTTAAAAGGAAAAACGATTTCTAAGACACAAAAAAAATATATAATTCTAAAAGAACAAAAACACATAAAATCTAAAAAGACTGATAATACTAATAAAAATACAAATGTTAAATCAACTTTGCAAAAATACTATAATAAATACTAATAATAAATTGAACTCAAAATAAGTATATGTATGTTTTCTTTAAAAATAAAATAAATGTAAATTACAGTAACCAGGACAAGTCTCCATTCTCCAGATATGTATTTTTCATTATTACAAAGTTCATAACACTCCATTTATTCACTTTAATTCATATATCAAGTCTAAACACGAATTTAAACCTCAAATTGTACAAATCTATATACCCTTTCAAAAACAAGATACATGCCAGATACTGTCAATCCAAAAAGCGTATTTCTTCAAAAAATATGTAGGTCTGAAAAACTTAAAATATTTTTGAAAAGTTCCAACTTGGACACTAAAATGAGTTAACCTTTGAGTTGAAGCTGTCGATTTTTTTGAGAGTAGGTTTTTTTAAAGAGAAACATAAATGCCAGATACTGTAAATCCAAAAAGCGTAATTTTCTAAAAAATATGTAGCTCTGAAAAACTTGAAATATTTTTGAAAAGTTCCAACTTGGACACTAAAATGAGTTAATCTTTGAGTTTAAGCTGTCGATTATTTTGAGAGTAGATTTTTTTCAAAGAGAAACATAAATGCCAGATACTGTAAAACGCAAATTTCAAAATTCTTACGGAGTCCTGAGATAATTGATGTAATAGGTCGACTCAAAACTTTGGACATTTTTCAAAATGGCGATTTTTTTTTAAACTCGTCGTCTTTTAGGGAGATGTGACTCTGGTGAGTCTGAATCTGCAATCAGAATTTCAAAATTCGCACGGAGCCTTGAGATAATTGATGTAATAGGTCGACCTAAAACTTCGGACATTTTTCAAAATGGCGACTTTTTTTTTAAACTCGTCGTCTCTCAGGGAGATGTGACTCTTTTGAGTCTGAATCTGCGATTATGATTTCAAAATTCGCACGGAGTTCTGAGATAATTCGTGTAATATAACCGCCATTACCGCCATTAGGGCGATTTACCGCCACTTACTTGAGGTCCATGAAAGTTTTCTGGAATGAACACATATAAGACACTAGCCCTCCTATAGATTTATAATAGTAATGGTTATGGCTTACTATCGGTCGAGTTTGGGTGAACTCGACTCGATATGTACCGGATGAAAATACTAAATTCGACTCGAAACCGATAACAAAATTACGCAACTCGAAACCGACTCGAACCGAATGCAATCGAGTCGGATGACGTAGAACTCGACTCGAAAATGGTTAACTATTTACATACAACTATTAACGAATTTTTAAAGTAATTAAATATTTTAAGGTAAACAAACTAACAGACCACGTTGATTTATACAATCAAATTTTTTTAATAAATTACACAAATTTTAAAAAACATCCCATTTTTTGCCTTGTTTTGAAGTTTTAAATTTTTTATGGGCGTTTGACTCGACTCGAAATTTTTGTCACCGACATCCGACTCGACTCGAAGTTTTTGTGGCTATAATCCGACTCGACTCGAAACCGATAAAATCCCTTCAAGTGGAGTTTACCATTGACTCGACCCGACTCGAACTCGACTCGACTCGATCTGTATCCGATTCAACTCGACCGATGATAAGCCATAGTAATGGTTATGATCACATTAAAGAACACACTGATCACATTTAAGATATTTTCGTAATTTTGGAAATTATTCAGTTTATGTCATACAGTTCATTGCAAGTCGTCTAATTTTCAGTCTACCGGTTCGATAATTTAAGAATAAACTGCATTACATAAATCTCATTACTACTTAAGAAGCGAAGTCGTTTGCACTTAACGTAACATGCTTTATTTCTTATTTTATTTTAAATTCAACTATGTACCTATATTATATAATTATGTTTGCATTTGTTTGTAAACTCTCTGAATGACAATGTCGGGAAAATATTTGCTGATATTGAAAAAACAATTATACGGGATTTAAGTTCAGCTTTGAATTTTAAAGTTCAGGCTGGAGCGTTAGCTGCAACTAAAGGTAGCCAAATGAGTACAGTAGTATTATTAAATAACTAAACATTTTGAAGTTTGGTTGAGGCATTGCGATGACGTGTTTACTAATAAAATTGGGATTCATTATTAATTGGAGCGAAGGTCCACCGGGTGGAGCAGCTTCAGTGAGTACATCCGTCTCTAATCAGAGCAATCAAATTTGGTCGAATCTTACTTCCGTGAGCAACAAAATTATTGGCAACTGCTCAAACGTATTAATATTATGGCTTTTAAATTCTTAAATGTATTGAAAATTTGTGTAGTAAACACAACCATTCTGTATATGCATGGCAGCATTTGGCATGTATTTATTTAAGTTTCTTGTCAATTTTCATTTCTTAATTTATATGACACATTAAAATTGTAATTTTCTAATTCTCTTTACAGATTAAACTGCTTTGGCTTGTACTTGAATCTCATCGTGATTGCGACTCCAATATTCTCTACACGATATATCCTAAACTTTTAAATTTTGTCAATTCTTTGAGTGAAGCTATAGAAGACAAAAGTCAGTCTAGTGAAATCACTCCCGCCTTGCTCCAGTTGGGGTAAAATATACGCAAACCACATATTATAATTACAATATCGCCTGTGAAGAACCAAAATGACCCATATCCAATTTAATCTAGAACCAAAATGAGCTATGTCATAAAAACAAGATGAGGAACATGCATAAAATGTTAATTAGGAGTTTTTGAAAAGTGCAAAATGTTCTACTTACATGTTTTTGAAAAGGTGCAAAATGTTCTAATTACATGTTTTTGAAAAGGTGCAAAATGTTCTAATTCCATGTGTTTTAAAAGTGCAAAATGTTCTATTTAAATGCTCTTGAAACATATTTGAGTATTTAAGTATTTTTGTAGATATTTGATATTGCTTTAGCTATAATATGGAAATAGATCATTTTGGTTCTTCACAGGCAGACGATATAATAAAGTCTCTACTAATAACACACCTTCTGTTAGCATGTAGATTCTCCGGCTTGATTAGTTATGTAAGTATATAAGTATCTCAATGATTTCATATTATTTATAGATTGGGACAGTCTCTCCGCTCATCCATTGCAACGTTTAAGAAAGCTTACTTATCAAAAACCATCTCCAATTTTGTTTGGTCACATGTACCAAATGTGGATGGCGCAGTTGCCCTGCTCAAGAATAATTTAACCGTCACAACGGATGAGCAGCTCAAGAAATTACTTTGGAGGAACATATCCAAAACAATCCATTTATTATGTGTTTGGTGTGAGGGTTTAACGATTGTTTATGGGGGTGCGACTCAAGTGATAGGACCATCAACACCGTCCCAACAGACGAATGCCAAAATAATAAATCTTCTGGACTATTTTAAATTCAAACTGAAGGGACTCACCTCAGCATCAGTAGTGCCGGTGGAAGACCTGGAGTCTATTTCCGTCTTGCACTGTAATATCATTTGAAATTTGGTAAATGGGATTTCAGATGCGATCGAAGCCATTGTGTTGACGATCCATCAGGAGCAGTGGGGGAGGACAAATCGGACAACAGAGTATTCTTTGTACATGGGGGAGCTCCATGCTTTCATAGCAAGGGCTGTGAAGGACTACTTAAGTGGAATACAGTCTTCAGAACTACTTTAGACATGGTAAGGGTCATAAGTTCTAAGGCCACACTTGAATTTCAATATTGAGATTCGTGTGACAAATTTTGTTTCATTAACTTATTAAACAAAGAACAATATTGTGTGTAGCTTGTTTGGATTATATTAACACATACAGGAATGATATCGTCTGTGAAGAACCAAAATGACCCATATCCATTTTTAGATAAAAACTATCAACTATCTACAAAAATATTCAAATATGTCTTGAGAGCATTTAAATAGAACATTTTTTACTCTTTTCAAACACATAGAATTAGAATATTTTGCACCTTTTAAAAATGCATGGAATTAGAAAATTTTGCACCTTTTCAAAAATATATAGGTAAATAGGACATTTTAAATTTAAAAAAATAACATGAAAATAGAACATTTTACGTTTTTTAAAAATTCATAATTAACATTTTACGCATGTTTCTCATTTTGTGTGTATTGCATAGCTCGTTTTGATAGTAGCTTAAATTGGATATGGGTAATTTTGGTTCTTCAACCTACGACCTTATTTTTTTAATACTTTTTCGCATTTACTACTACTTTCTAATAGTATTCTTTAATAATAATATAATTTGTATAATTTTTAGTACATCCCACTTATCAAGTCGAAAAATTGATCTACTAACACGCCACGTGTCCATCTCCATCCTACCGACCTTATAGGAAAAATCAAAGGACAAATTATTACTGATTTGACCCAATTAGAAATTGCGCTCACGACCTTCACCCCCGTTTTATCCGAATTGGGCAGGCTTCAGAAAGGTTTCAAAACTCTACGGAACATTGAGCCGAATGATATTGAAGAGTCAAATTTAATCCCAGCTGTCATACCTTCAAGCCTTGCCTTAAATTTTCTCTTAAATATCCTCATCCGATACATACTACATATCTCGATTCAAACAATACATACTAACAACAACAACACTGCTTGCTACTGGTACAAAGTTGTTATTAAAACTGCATTTAAAGATATTATTTTTTTATTTTTGTCGTACATATCTTTAAATGCAGTCTGTATTGTTTGAATAAAACATAGGCGACAGTAGAAGAGACCTTACGCCTTTGTACGCAGGTCACATTTTTGCTTCTGCTGTTGCTTATGTTTTGATGAGGGTGTGATGAGATGCGATGTAAGTGTGCATTCCTGATGCGGTTAGCTCACAACTTACTCTTCCTCCATGTATACATCAGTGAAATTGAGTCACTAAAGTCAAACCTGACTTACTTCGCTCTCGTAAATTTGGATTGGAATCCAATCGACCCCGAATTATATATATTGATCTAGTATTCCTATGCCATCTTCACGAATATTTCCTCGTTATGATTACTGCCTCACGACAGCTTCCATTTTCTCGTCATTTCCTTTCGCTAGTAGCCCAGAGAGTCTTGACCACATCACCAGAAATCGGCAATGAAATTAACAAGCGGCAGCAAAAGCAGGAAGAGTGCTACTTTACTTGTCTCTCCTTTCCTGGTTAAGCAGGGCACCTTACAACAATGACCAATTTTAGCCACACATTCACCAAGAGTTTCTGAATGATTTCCTGGATCTCCCTGGATCAAAATTGTAAACTATCACCAAAATTGAGGTTCTTGTCCAGTTAAGTGGCATCGCTTGTTTAACTATTGAAGATTATTATGGAAATACTGACATTTGTGATTCCTTGATTGAAGGGGGACGAATCAGAATCTCAAGGAAAATGGGAAAAAATTTGAGCTACATCGGTGACTATTCCTACCTAACTAACTTAATTATTAAGTAGAATATCATACCCTCCGAGCACAATTGCATCCAAGATTTTGGAAGTGGCAAATTTTTTTGAAAAATTTAAATCCAAAAGCCGCTGTGAAGACTGCGATTTCCGTTTCATGAAATTTGATTAATTTTGTGAGCTTCTTCGCTCAAAATCCAGTGAAAAATATCGTCACGTTTAGTCTTCATGGCATGACAAATTCCTTAGCTTTGAAGAAACATTTACAACGTCTGAAGGGTACATTGCTCCAAACGTGAGTTTTGACATTGGAATAAAGATGTTGAAAAAAATTTTGAAGATGACCCCAGAAAGTATCATTGATGAAGCCAAGATGATTGTACTGATTACTGATTTTAGCTTTCAACAAAAATCTCTACTGCGAATTTGAGCACGTCGTTGATTTGATTTTTAAGTCAAAGAGAGTCCATAATAAATTTTGTACTAATGAATTTAAAACCAGCGTAATGAACTGAATCTAAAACTGGCGGTAAAGAGATATTTTGACACGAATACTAATTCCTTGACACAGTCAGTAAGTATACTTTAAATTACTTTAATTTTTTCTTGTCCTTTCAAGTTTTTGGGTGTACCCCATTGAGAAAAACAGATTTATACATAATGTTTAGTAACTTAGTAAAGAATTATTATCTGATTAATAATTATCAATGTTGTTATTTACAGTTAATTCAGGAATGTCGCCGACTGACTTTCCAAAGCCTTGTAGTCGCACCTCAAAATATTCTGTCACGTTCTTTTGCAACCTCCAAATGCAAGTGGTGGGTCCCAAGTGCTGCAGTCACTCCGACAGTTTTGGGATCTAAATGTTCCAACAATAAATTGAATGGATCTTCGGCTGGAAATTCTGAGAATCGAAATTTGTTAGAGCACTGCCTTTCACAATTAGTTTTCACGGTCACAAATGAACTCACACGTAACGTTCATTCAAAATCCCAGCTAAAGAACTTTATCCCTATTTTTCTCAACGATAGCTTCATCACAGCCCTAAAATTCGAGGAGATTCTTTTCTCAATAGTATTAGATTTGATTGGGACGAAGTCCAATGATAATGTTGTGGCAGTATTGGACATTTATCAGGATTTAGTTAGCACTGTTCTGGATCAGCAGAGAAAAACACAAACATATAATGTAAATGACTTTCTCCAGCTCGTCTACTTACACATGGAAGGAATCCGTGAGGGCACATATTATGTCAGTACCTCAGTCTACTCCTAGAATTTAATGAAACGCTACTGTTGAGACCGATTAAAGCAACGCTTGAAAATTTTAGAGCCTTGGTAGACCTTCCATTGACATCATTATTTCTATTGTATTCTAGAATCCCAGCATTTTTCTTATGGTATTGGTTGAATTATTCCTGTAAATGACGTTTTGAGCAGATTTGAATATAATAAATAAAGCATTATTTGTTCCTTTATTGTAAAATAATACTTTCATTTATTTAATTTCATAATAGAATTTTACTAAAAGACCATTTTCTGAATCATAATATACTATAATATAATATTTTATTATGCATCCCAAGCGGAATCAGGTTTTTTTTAGCATCATTTAACTCACTTTACTGTACCGTGCACCGGAAAAAATTAAAAGACATAATATTAAATTAAAATGCATTCCTAATATGTACGTTGTTACGGATACTACAATATTTTGAGCTCAGATTTTTCGTTTTTTTTCTTTTTTTTTCACATGGGTTGATAAATTTCGATCGAAGTTTTTTTCGATTAAATTTCCTAATAATTATTATTATAAAATTAAAGTATTATTACTAAATTGAAAATAATAATGTAGGAAAATATCAAACTAATAGTAATACCCTATTAGTACTATGTAACATAGACATAGTAACACGCAAAAGCAATCATCTCGTAAGACATATGTACATGCTATATTATCTTATGCAAAAGTTACCAAAATACGAAATTGAGCTTTTAGACCTTTTATCCGCCCGGGGCTATGCAATTAGAGGTGCAAAACGCGCTCCCAAAAGTTTTAAAACTTTTTTTGTTGCCATTAGAAATTTATAGTTTTAACGCGATATTTAGACTCAACAAAATATGGGTTATTTTATGTGCAAAACGAATTCTTCATTTTCGCTCTAAAAAAAATCACTTTTTTGTCTGTAAAGCAAATTGAGATTTTTCAACGCCAATATTCTTCTCTTATTTTTGTAACCCTAAATATCAAAAAAAAATTTGAAAATACGCAATAACAAAGATTTTGGGTATACCCTATTGAGCCCTACTTTTAAAAACTGCTTGTTAAATCAATGTTGCTGAATGATCATTTTATATTGAACCCAATATTTAGACGTGAGCTAACATGGGTTATTTTATTGCATAGTCGTTTTTGTGATTTCCGCGCAAAAATATTAGGGTTATTTCAAGAGTAAATTATGGAGGATTTTGAATTTGTTTTTCAGACTGACTATTTTTTATCGATAGTTTAAGCTTGTATGCTTGCCATCTGCAAAAACAGAATTTAAAAATTCGAAAAAATAAAAACCGGATCGGACAGGCCAGACAAACCGATCCACACGATACAGACACTATTTAGCGTCAATCTGAATAGCTTGAGACCTAGTTGACGTATCGAAATGCGTTTTTTGCTATAGGTAGGCAATAACAATAGCTACGTGCCTGTTAAATACTGACACCGATCAAAATGTAATACCGAATTGAATTCGAATTTTTCAGTTTTGATGCCTGTTTTTAAAAAACTTGCATTATAAACTACTCTGCTTTAACTCATACCTTCCCATCATTCGTATCAAAATATTTCTAAATTTTACTGGTAGCTCCTGCTAGTTTTTTCGTTCAGTTGCAAAATGACTTATCTCAATTTTATTCGAATTTAATATTTTGAATTTTTTTATAGCTAAATGAGCAAAACTCTTGCACGTATCTGTAAAACGTAAATCTTATCAGATCAATTCGACCTTAAATACTAATGTGTCGTATAAAAATTTGAGATACATGAATATCTATCAAAGCAGTTCATTTTGTTCATCAGTTTTGATTTTTTCGTTGGATTTTTTCAGCGTTTATTCTTATAATATTTGTAATTAATGAAAAATATTTTACTTATCTAGCTCAGAACCAATCTGGACTCTGAAATTTTTAAAATTTTAAGTCTGAGGCTGTAATTTGTTTAAAAGCAAAGAAAAGTAAAACGTGAAAAATTTTAAAAAGTGCAAAAACATTACATTTTCCGAGACCAGTTTACAACAACTGCGTATCCGACACGCCAATAAGAAGTAAATTCGTAAAATCGTATAACAAGTTTACTGTATAAGTTTTAAATTTCATTATGGAACATAAAACTGGCTCTTATTTCTTCCCCAGCTACAAATAATTATAATAAGACTACTCTGTGACGCGACCCGATGAGTTGCTAGCGTGATGACATTATACATATACCTGTAGATGATAGGGCAATTCAATTGCAATATGCATGTTAATCGTGGACGTGCTCGTGCAAGTAAGAAAATGAGAGACGGGAGGCAATATATAACGTTTTGAATGCCGAAACCCATAGTTATCTCACCATTCTATCTGTTTTTATATTTTGTAATGTATAAAGAAAATTGACGACTGGAACTGGTCATACTAGCTGCAGTGTAACCATGGCTACATGACAACATAAAGCTAATTTAATAAAACTTCTCTTTGGCGACTCTTATTAATTTTGCAGCCGAATTATTTATTAAAATTACTATTTTTTTCTATTTTTTTTTCTTATATGATTAAATTTCAATTTTACATTTAAAATATTTTGAATTTCCAAGAATTAAATTAATAATCTAGCTGTTAGCTAATTGCAAAGACGGAAATTTAAAATTTTCAAATGTAATGACGTGATTGGCTAAAAGATAAGTGTTAAACGTAAAAAATGGTCAAACGACAGAGTGCTCTCCTATCCTTTAATAGTTACCACCGTTCTCACCAACAACTACCTCACGATATCCCATTGATGGGTCAATTAAAAAAACTGTAGGAGTACAACAAAAACTTTTTAAATTTCATAGTGTGGCTTTTAAGCTTTCCAATACTGCAAATTTTAAAATAATGATTTTACTAGTGATAATATGACTACAGATATGGTGTGTCTACAGATCCCTATATTAATAAAATCCAAAAGACGCTTTTTCGTCCACTTTCCGATCTCCGATTTCCGATTTCCGACTTTCCACTAAAATTTTAAACGCTTAACACAGAAGGTGAATGTAGTCGTAGAATATAACAGAATAGAGCTAACTATGGGCAATAATTAAGCTAACTGGGAGAAAAAAAAATCCGCAAAAAATTGATACAATTTAAAAGCCTTGCCACAGTTTCTTAGCTCCTGTTATGCCGATTAACGCCCAATACCGCCCATTGGTATATCAATCGATAGAAAATTAAATTGTCTACAGTTTGGCACCTTATTAATCATTTTAACGTAGCCCAGTGTTTGGGACCGTACTGTATACTGTCAGATATTGTTGAATTTGTATTAATTAATTTTTCCATTTTAGTTTAGTTACTCCAGTATAGTTAACTGCAAAACAAGCACGCATTCCTAACCCAGTACAAACATTGCAAAAATTTTGATACATAGAACATTTTGATTTTGATACATTTTTATTGCCGTGTTCATCTGATAAATCGACCCCGTATACCATATACCTCTAAAGATTCGATATTTACGATCTGCCTAAAACATAAAAACCAATTCTTCAATTAAATCTGAATAAGTGTCAATGTATCAATTCGTGCGTGGCAGGTATTGCTTTTGGCTACTACACCGACTTCTGACCCTTCAACAGGTGTATAACAACGTAAACTATCATAATTGTGATCAATACAGCGGCTAATGTAGTAATAATTCAAAACTATAAAAAAAAGTGTACTGTTAAAACTGAACAAAATTTATTATCAATACATCATTTTGAGATGTGCCATATTTGGATTGTAAAACAATTCACAAATTCAAAGAAAATTAAATACGCTTTTCATACTTGAAATTAAAAATCCCTAAGTAATAAAACCTACTATCTCATTACAAATCTGGAGCTAAGCCAAATAACACAACAAGAATCTTACCTCACATTTTACCTACTTCTGCTTTTATATAGTTGTTAGAATTCAAAACTGCATTGTTTAATAACTTTTGCTTTCAATTTAAAATATGTATTTAGTTTTTTTAATTGCTTCAACTTCCACATTAAGGTATATTTCAAATACGAGTCAAATTTGTTCAACTGCGTACAGTAATATCCACCATTATACGATCGAATCCTCATGAGATCATATTTGACGATGTTAGCAGTCGCTGTTTCTCAGACCAGGGTCTGCTGCCAGTAGCCGCGGAAGGTCAATTTTCCAGGGGGGACAAGCTTATGTTAAGCATAGAGACATAATAAAGTATGTGCCCATTTATTAACAATAGGAATTTAAAATTTCAAGTGAAGGGGGGGACAATGCGCCCGTGTCCCCCCCGGTTTCGCGGTCCCTGCTGCTGCCATAAAGCTAAATGTCCTAATAACCTCACTTAAGCCTTGCCGCACAGCAAACATACGTAAGGTTACCTTCGAACATATTCTAGCTAGGTGCTGCGTGGAGACCAAAGCACAAGTGGGCGTTGTTTTTTCTAACTTATTACCTTTAGTCAAATACGTTAGGCTAGAACTAAATGCCAAAGTACGTAGGCAAGGCGAGCTGCGCGGGCGATACCTCACTAAAGGTCCTGAACTTATTATTGACGCGAGACGTAGAGTACCCTGCGAGGGTTGGACATGCCGTTTGTTAACACATGCAAGAAGGGGCGGAGAGAGGACTCTAGGTCTCGCGTCAACAATACGACACTTCAGTTTTCCTTCCCGTAAACAAGGATGTCTTATAAGTTTCGTTAATTTTGTCTGAGGAGACATGAGCCAGACATGCGTGTGATTAAACAGATTAAGTTTGCTTCTTTTAATTTAGGTAAGGCTGTGAGGACTATCTCCCCTTTGAAGTTACCGTAAACGCTCTAATACAATGACCCGCGTTGTATTAAAACTTTGTCCTGTACCCCCCGCGTTCCATTAGAGACCTGCGTTGTAGTGAAACCTTTGCATTTGCGTAATGTTAAAGCATTGCAAACCCCCGCGTTATGTTAGAAACCCGCGTTGGATTAAAACTCCAAGGCTTACCCCCCGCGTTTTATTAGTGACCCGCGCTGTAATATAGACCCGCGTTATATTAAAGAATTTACGGGAGCTAAAATATATGATTATGCATCCTCCGTAATTTACTTAACTAAATCGTCGTGTAGCAAGATAATCTTTTACCTGCTTACTTTAAGTGCTAGCCTGTGTTACCTTAAAGGACGCAAAAGAGCTTGCAAACCCCCTAATAAAACTGAATTGAAAACTGTTCTCTGGATACAAAATCGAGATAGCTGAGTTGCTAGCTAATAATTGAGTCAATATTTGAATATAAACATTTCATATTAATGAAATTCAAACCACAATGGGAATCTCATTATTCATGAATTTGAAATCTAAATCAGAATTTAATTACTCATTGGTAATTAGAACTAAATTAGTATCTTAAAGTGGTTTTTTTTATAATGAATTTTTTCAAGCTAAATATAAATAGTTCCCAGTCCCAGTACTGAAATTCTATTTTCAGTATACGGTTTTCTTAATTATGAAATCAAAATATAAATCGAAATTGTATTATTGCTTAGTAATTAAATTCAAATAAGATCCTGAATGTGGCTCTTTTCTAAAAATGAAGTCCTTTAAATCTGAATATTTCTTAAGAATGAAATTGAAATTGTAATCAAATTATTTCTTAGTAATATTAAAATCCAATCAATTAATTATAAAAATCTGGCGTTTTTCTAATAATTAAGTCCTATTAATGCAATTCTATTTAGAATATAAATATTTTTAGCTAATTTAATCAAGATCAGATTTGGAATACAATTATTCCGTATAAATAAAACCTAAATCAGAATCTGAATTAGACCTTTTCCTGTCATTGAAAATAAAAATTTGAGTCTTCGTTTTTTAGTTTTGTTTAAGATGTCTGTATTTATTTCAGCAGGTATATGATAACCAGAGAGACAACATCGCCATCCAACTATCAGGGACAATTTTAAAACCTATGTGGGGCGTACTGTTAACGATTTTGCATGCCTAAACCCTTTTTTAAAATATTAACTTGGGTTTCAAATTGAACATGTAAGCGTGTAAACCAGTTCGAAATGACGTTCGAACCTATAATTGGTAAAATTTCATTAAAAAGTTGTAATTTTGGTATCTTAAAAAAATTTGCTAAAAATGCACCAAAATATGTTTGACTTTC
Organism: Dicyrtomina minuta; assembly: GCA_949802685.1. NCBI lineage: Eukaryota > Metazoa > Arthropoda > Collembola > Symphypleona > Dicyrtomidae > Dicyrtomina > Dicyrtomina minuta. Next base: position 458,291 of record CATKUY010000222.1, read on the forward strand.
AATAAGATGAATCATTTAACTTTGTACTGTGTAAGCATATTAAAGTGTCATAAATGCTGTTACATTCCGTCCGTAGGACGGGCCGGGTTACTTGTAGCATATAATATAATATCCCATTTCCATTTCCATTCCTGTGTTCTACACTTACATTGACTGTGTGCCTTACAATAAATACAAATACTTAGTACATCATCGCATCGTGGATCGTGAACTGCAGCTCTTACTCTAGATTGAAACGATTAGGCAGCATGTGCAATATACATATGTACTACAATTATTTTATTTTATAGGACTGAACTGTTGTACTTAAAGGGAGAGATGGCTTATTTTACAAAGGTACAGATTTTGAAAATTTGAAAAAAATTGACACGATCATTATTCTAGCAGGCCCTACTATAATACAGTTGTACTCCTTACATCTAGTAAAATAAATAAAATTCCTTGTAAGTGTAGGTTTAAGCAAGTGACCTTAAACATACGATTTGAAAGCTAAACGTTCTTCCTAAATGGTAACGTCACAAAAATATGCAATGCATTGAAAAAAAAACATATATTTAAATAAAAATTCAAATCAACAAGTTAGAAATGAAATCTAATAGCATGACATTTCTATTTTTAGAATTAATTGAAATTAACTGCGGCACAGTAAAAACATTTTACGAGAAAATCTATACCTTGAGTATTTAAAATAACTCAAGGTTTTAATACAGTACAAAAGTTGTGAGTACATCTTTGCGTAATGTGTAGTTTTTTTTCTTGTACATGAGTAGAAAAAGCTCTAGATTGGCTCTCGGTATGAAAAATTTAGGTTGGAAAAGTTCAGGTAGAAAACGTCAGGGTAGGACAAATCCTACAACCTTGTATAAATTGAAAATACGATATATTTTATTCTGACTTGTGTTTTTACTCTGTAAAAAACTTTTTGTTTGGATTTCTCAGAACAAATAAGCTTTTTTTTTAAGTAAATTAAAAAACCGTCGTTTTTTTGCTAGAATCAGATTCTAATAACCATTATTGTTCAAATGGTGTGTGACTTGGACTGGACATTTATTTAAAGTTTCTACAAATAAATTAATTTTGAATCTACAATTCAAAGTCTGTTTTACAAGTACATTATCAAAATGTATTACTCCAAATATTAAAAAAGCAACACAAATAATTAATATCAATCATATTTTGCTGTTGCATATTTTGTACTTGCCAAGTAACCACCACAAGTAAGCTAATCTCACCATTTGTGTGCAGAACTTGCTTACATCACAACACATGGTAGTAACTACAGTAGACGTTTGCAGTTTTCTATGGATTTTGTTTTTAGTTTTTTTGAATTTTCAATTATTGAAAAAATCAAAAGTTAAAGTGCCTTGAGTCTGATGTCAAATTAAATAAAATCTATCTTTTTCAATTTTTACACAACAAAATATTTTGCTTATGAAATTACTTGCCAGACAATATAGTCTACTAATGACAATAAACAAATTTTATCACGATTGTATTAGAACTTACTTAGAGCTACGTTGGATTGGTACTATTTAAATTGATTTTTTTGAGTAGATTATTTTGAAATCTGCGTTTGCCACTAGTCTAGTTTAAATTTTTCTTTGCCAATTATTACTTTCTGTTTTTTATTCTAATTACTGTGTGAGCTTCCATTATTAGTTTTTACACATTTGCAGACTAGAAATTGCTATATAAACAGTGTAACATATTCGGGTTGCTTTACAGTTACAAAATAAGAAAGAAATAGAAATGCCGAAAACTATTAAAGAAAATAGATTACAAATAAAGGCAGCAGTATAAAAGACATGTTTTTTACTCAGCGTTAGGTTACAAAAAAATGGATTATACTTGTGAAGCTTTTATCATTATTATTAGTCATATTTGATTAATATATTTTAGGAAAACATTCAACAGCTTTATTTGTAATTTCCTAAATCCTGCACTTTTTCTACTGCTGATGGTGGCACTACTCAGCGCTATTTGGCTGTACTAACACTAGCACTGCACAATTAATCGTAACCTGCACATTTGTATTTAGCTAATGTTACTAGGGCAGACAAGAATCAGCAAAATTTATACCTGCGCTATTTGGGACAGCGCTGTGTTAGTTAGGGAAAGCTATGTGAGATTCCCTTAAGTAACAAGGAACTGTTAAATGCGATTTAAATGTAGTAAAAATTCTATTATTTTAAAACTTTATTTAATCTGTCTGTTGACAAATACACAAAGCTCTTTTATGTTTTACATATTATAACTACAAAACTTAATTTAATAGTTATTATTAATTTTCTTGAGCGGCTGACACACAGGATAAAACAAAATATTAGCTGTAATTTCTAACCAAAATCTTGATAGTTTATTTTCGATATACTTGAATATTTTTGTTTTAAATAAATAATCTCAAAAAAAGGAATAAAAAATTCCTGAGAGATTATGCTAACCTAAACATGAATCTCAGTAACAACATAATAATTAATTACATAATCTAAGGCTACGTTTATTTATTAAATATTGAAGTTAGCTTTGCGTATTGAATAATAAATGTTTAAACTTTAATGTAATCTATAGTCGGTCTTGTTGTAAATACGTTTATTTCTGATAATACTATAAGTTTTAACATTTTAAATATCAGTAATAATATTTTAATATTATTTTTCAATCAAAGCAGTATAAACAATATAACTTTTATTTTAAAGCGTGTTCTTTCATAGTTCAATTCGCAGTTTTATTCACGTCTAGCTCAGTGGTAGTTGCAAACCTTTGTATCTATAGAAATGGCAGAAATTCGTTAATCAAACTTAAATTCGAGGCTGAAAGGCTCATTTTCTGCCCTAAGTGGATTTATAAAAAACAATAAGCATTTTCACGATAAGAAAATAGTCAATAAAGAATTAAGCCAACTGCATGCATTAAGTCTACACAGGCCTATTAGAAAATACTTTAAACGCAGAAGAACTGTTGTAAACACGGCAGGAGAAATATTCTGTGCGGACCTTAAAATTTTAGGTAAAGACCTAGCAAAAGCGAATTTCGGATTTGAAAACATTTTTTTTTGCATTGATGCTTTTTCTAGAAAGCTTTATTGTAGATTTATAAAGAACAAAAGACCAGAATCGGTTATAAAAGCAATGAAAAGTATTTTTTAAGAAGCTAAAATGATACCAATTTATTTATTTACAGATCAACGTTAGCTATATGAAGGTAATAAGGTAACATACAACCAACTTAAACGTTTAAAATAAATCCAGCTTAAACATATATAAGGCTAACTACGATATAAATATATCACTTTGTTACTTATAGGCACTGAGTTCCCCGCAGAATCGTTTCGCAAGTTTTTGAAAAGCAAGGGAATAAAGTACTATAATACTTATAGTGAGACCAAATCAAGTATAGTCGAGAGAGTCATAAGGTCAGCTGAAATACACATTGATCAACAATTTATTTTATAATACAAAATTCAATATAAGTGCATGCACATGCTTTAACACAGTATTTGTATGCTCATTTAGGACAATTTTTGAGAAGGTGGCCAGGTACATAACTAAAAAGCAAACAAGCCGCATCTTTGAAATGTTTTCTGCATTTGTAAAAACGTACAACAACACGTTCCATTCTGCAATTAAAATGTCACCGAATAGCGTGAACAGTTTGAATGAAAATGATGCATGGAGAACCATTTACTCAGATCATATTAACGACACACAGAAGCGTAAATCAGTGTTCAAACCTGGCGACCTCGTGCGGATTAGCCGTAATAAATTAACATTTGAGAAAGTTAAGTATATTAGAGCGTATCACGTGAGTTAGAATAACAGTTAATAAAACATGTATAAATAGGTGGACTTGTTAACAATCGAGTTAATGTATTTTTATCCTTTACCCAAACTACAACCAAACTTTTAGCGTTAAATTGTTCATTGTGAGGGCTGTCAACTTGGAAACCATACCAATAACATACTACTTGAAAGATTTAAATCACAACAGCATAACTGGATCGTTTTATAAAGAAGAGCTCAGTAGAGTTGAAAAATCAACATGAATTCTACACCGTTTATTCCATACTTTACCAATGCTATCAAACAGCAAATCAACAACATACGAAGAAGATTGGATAAACATTGCTGTTCCCCATTAGATCGAGACCCAATGAGTACAAAAAACATCTATATAACAATTACTAGTGACCAGCAAAATAAAATTTATACTGGAAACACCCCGTCTAACTTTGTTGCTGTTCTCCCTACACCTCTAAACCTTGAAAATTACGACGTTGGACTAGTGAGTTTAAGATACACAAGCAGTATACAACAATGCATCAAGACACTTTGCCCTTTGACGTTGCACAAAAAGCCTTGAGTTTGAATCCTGGCAATATACATATGCTCCTTCAGAACTTGTTTCCATCAAACAGTGTCATAATTAAAATCATAACATCACTTTCTTTGTTTTTTAAGCAAAAACGATCAAGGTTTATGACAGGAACCAATTATCTGTATGCCAATGTACTCGAAACCGATATGGATAGTATTCCAATGGGTGCAAACTTTAATTTCAGAGCTGAGAAAATTCAAAGTATGGAAAACGTCATACAGTTATATCAAGGCTTTGAATACGTTTTAATATTTAGAAGAGAAAATAACAACGGAGACTTTGATTTTCGCAAATTCTTTGAATGTTTTAATTCAGATATAAACGACCCAGAATTTTATAACATACATCTAATAATTGAGTTTCCTTTAGATAAAAGCACTACAAAGTGCAAACTGACATTTGAAGGCAGTGACAACGGGTATGTTGTGTTACCGGAACCAATAGCACTGTGCTTGGGCTTGCAGCAACACAATAAGTTCTACAATGGCGTTTACGAATCTGAATTTAATTTGAATGAAGAGTTGTACAATAACATTGTGGACTATGAGTACATGGACTTGCGTATTTTTAAAAAATATGCAAACTTTATGCCAATAAAGGAACCAAAGGAACTAGATTTGGATCACGTGGTGCACGAAATTAATCGTACTTTGTTAGAAAATTTGTGGGCTGATACGCAAGTGCAGTTTGAACATGCTGATGGGTATCTTAGTATACCAGACCTGCGAGACGATATTACAGTACAGCTTCCACTACTTGTTAACAGATTCTTTGGGTTTGATGACAATTTTGTATTTAAAGCTGGAGAATCTGCGCAAATGAAACAGGAATTGGTAAATAAAGAAAAAAAAAGGAAAAGGAAAGGAAGAATTTGAAGAAGATGTAGAGCCTGAGCATACTGAACCAGCTAAGCGAATGCTTATAACATGCAACTTGATTGAAAACCAGCTCTACGCTACCCATGCTCTACCACTACTGCGATCTGTGAACAATTTCAGCGAGTATGATAAAGAGACAGTGCACAACTTTTTGCCAATATTATATTTGCCTCTAAAACAGCAAGGACAGCAAGTAATACGAATAACACTTTTAAACGAATACAGAAGCCTTGCAGCACTGCCCGAGAACTCGCAAACAATTATTGAACTGCAGTTTAAGCCTTGGAAAGTATGAACTGAGAATTTAAAATAAAAAGACACAGTTTGTAATTTGCGAGTCATTCTTAATTCAACTTTCAAGCAACAACAACGTCAGCCCGGTAACTTGCAAAATGACTTCAAACAACAGTGCAGTGCTGCAATTTATTAACAACATTACTGAACATGTTGTAAAACATGCGTAAAATTGTATGTAAAAACTTTTACGAATCTGACGCCGGTGAAAACCTTCAAGTCGTTGACAAAGAGCTTTTAAAAGATAGTTTACTTGAGGAATACTGTACTTTTGAACCAATTACAAACATTACTACTAAAGCAGACAAACAAATGGGAGCTGGAGAAGATAGCGTAGGAGTTGGTCTTGAAAACATAGCAAACACCAGTGTTAACGGTGAAGCAGATCTGAAAAATACCCAAAATTTAGTTCCCCTTAAACTGCGACAGCCATCTAAACACCGGTCAAGTTCTCACAAGTGCCGCGTAACTCATTGCCGTGCAATTTGTCCTTAAAGAAATAAAACAGTTGTAAAACGCAATATGCCTAAAACTCAGACAGGTGGCTATTGTGTAGTTCGTAAAAAAGCACAGTCTGGAAGTTCAAGAAGACGCAACGTTCGCCGGCGCGTTCAGACTGGTGGCCGTCTTAGACGAAATCTAGTTAAGCATACTAAGCAACGTGGAGGAAGCAGACCATCTGCTCAGTCTGGAGCAGGAAGACAAAGAAAAGTATACAGACGCAAATAACTTATAAACTCATGTATGTTTGATTCTACTTCATTCTTTAGCTAGCCTACAACCAAGCAATATCTAAAAAGAATAAGCAGCTCTGTCTCATTATGGATTCCACACCAAGATTTTACGACAAATCGACAATTTACGAGGGTTCCCAGAAATCAATTCAAAACAACCTCATCTTAGACAAGTTGCCTCTAACCAACGTCAGCGTTGAAGATGCCCCCGAGTATTACCCATACTACCCTGTACTTAGCCCGCGTGATAACAAAAATCCCCTCATTTTTGATATACTAAAATCCCCGGGCAAGTATTACAACTTTAACAAATCCCATTTGGAACTAACATGCCGTGTAATGCTAGCAGATGGAAAGCCAATAGCTGCTACTGATATGGTGGCTCCGTGTTCAATGTTGTTTTACGGATTATTCAACAACATGGAGTTCTATTTAAATGGCCAGCTTGTTAGTGATAACTCAAATCATTACGCGATCAGTTCTTACTTGAAAAAAGAACTTTCATCAAATCTAAATGAAAAGAACAACGGCACGTTGGAGCAGTTGTACATACCTAATACTACCCCAGACACATTTGCTTAAACAGACGACGGATTTATAGCTCGATATAATATTTCCAGAGAATCAAAACCGTTTACAATGGTAGGAAGGCCAGAATCACCATTTTTCACACAGACTCGAATGTTACCAGGAGAAACTGATATCCGAATTATCATGAGAAGATCTCACCCTGCGTTTTGCATAGATGCTGAAACTGAAACTAGATCCAGATACGCTGGTTGCTCGTTTCGTGTGAACATCGTGAATGCTGTATTGTACTTGAAGAGACAGACAGTCTCTCCATTGGCCATTGAAAAGCATCGACTAAACCTAACTAATCGTACGCTCAAGTACCCTTGCCTTGAACCTGAAGTCAAGAACTTTGTAATACCATCTGGCGTGAGTTCACATACACTTGATAATTGCATCAACAGAAGTTATTGTGTTTGGTCTTGTGGATTCTGAAGCGTATCTGGAAAAGCTCACAAAATCCTTTTGCAACTTTCAACATTTCAATTTGAGTGAAATAACTGTCTTAATAAACCAAGAAGCAATTGAATACAAGACGTTGCCTTTAAGTTTCAAGAATGAAGATGGATCAGGAGAAGAAATCTTTTTTCTGGCTCTTAACACTCTCAAGAAAACAGCAGCAAATCCAAGCCTCGATAACAGGGTAAATAGTAACAATTATACAAAAGAAAGAGTCCTATTTGCATTTAAACTTGTACCTACACAAGCTAATGCGTTGAGCGTGAACAAAAGTGGTCAAGTTCAAATAAATTTGAAGTTTAGAACCGCATTAACCAAAACAGTGACAGCTATACTATATAGCCAATATCAAAACATAATAGAGATTGACCGCAACGAACAAGTTATCATCAACCGTTAAAATGTAAAGTACCAAACAAGTTTATGCAAAAACAAAAAACAATTTAGCTCTCAGTATAAATGTTAATGTATCTATGACAAATATGTTTGTTCCTTTACAGATGTTAAACCAACAACAACGTTCACATTATGAACACTGCAGAATTATAACAATGTCTTGAAATCTTACTTGGAGAACCTCAAGTAAAGTACTACGTAATTGCAGCAGATCAAATGCGGTCAACTTTGCTCAGTGCAGTAAAAAAAACAATGGAATTACTTACCCTATTGCAATTATTCATAATACAGACAAGCTGAAAAGCCCTGAGAAGCACTAGATATCGTACTGGGTAACTTCAAAGAACAGCTTTGAATATTTTGACTCGTATATAAATCCAATTCAACGGTATAGAAAAATGAAACGACCCGGAATACATATTTTGGCTGAAAACTGCACAGCGCTACAAAGCGGCAGATCTACAGTGTGTGGAATGTATTGTATATATTATCTCTACTCTAGAGCCATAGGTATTAGATATCAAGACTTTTTGAGTATATTAACAAGCTCTGTATCAGCTAATGATAGAAAAGTGAGAAAGTTTATAAAAATGATCCCTAGTGTAATACCAAATATGTATAAAGTACAGCCTAAAATACAGTCTAATACATTTAAAGTTTTGTGTCCAGAGTTTTGCCATAGTTTTATAATGTACTATTAATTATCATTGTAATATAGTGTAAGAAGTGTAGTCTTACTTTATAAAAATGTATAACAAATTTATTATAAATAGCAGTGAATCTAAAAACTTTTGTCAGTAGCAGTTTAGATTTTATGATGTCAACAGCATACACTGTCGACTTTAGACTAATTCATCCGTTTACGGCAATGATATGTGGCCCTTGTTCATCAGGAAAAAGTACTCTCTGTGTAGAAATTGTTAAGCACCGAAAACAAATTATCAGTGAAAAAATAAATAAAGTAGTATATGTTAGTGTACATACAAAACCAGAAGCGTTTTGAGGCATTGATTTTGCATCGGACAGTGTAATAACATTACTTTTAGATATAAATAACATTGGAACATTGCTTTAAGAAATAAAAAGCCCTTGTTAAGTAATATTGGATGACCACTTGAACTATATAGAATCAAATTTAAGAGCCAGATTGCTAGTTCAAAAGATATTTACAGAATTATCCCATCATATGGACTTTAGTGTTATACTTGTTCTTCAAAACCCGTTCTCTAAACAATTGCAAACCACGAGTCTGAATAAGAAATACATGACATTGTTTGACGTACCAAGAGATCGAAGCATTATAAGACAAATTTCAAGACAGGTAAACCCAAAGCGTCCTAAGTTTCTTCAAAAAGCATACAAAAAAGCATATAGCTCACGCCAGCACAATTACATAATGCTTGATTTACATCCAAAGTGTCCAAATCCAGCTCGTTATGTCCGAAATATTGTATTTCCCTGTAAAGGAACAGACATTTACGTACCAACTAAAGAATAAAAATGGCTCAAACAATCAATACAGGTTCTTGTTTTGAACACAACTACAAGTTTTTGTCAAATTTAACATTTTTTAAGTCTAAAGAGTATAAAAAACTTATAACTAGTGCAACATCTGAACAATTATACGCCCTGGCTGAAACTATATTTATTGTGCATAAGTTCTGCAAACATCCAGTGAGAGGATACAAAACTCAAATAAAAACACTTATCAAGCGCTTAGCTTGTGAGGATATATAACGCCTGCGCAAAGTGTTACTCAGACATCAAAAACTAGTGCAAGCAGTATTAGCAACAATGTTTTATAAGGTGTACAGAATTGAAATTGGCCGTACAACACTACTGTCAGACATAATTTGCGACGATAAATAAAATACTTCACACAAAACAACAAACATGGCCACTGTGTTAAAAGCAATTGAGCCAAAGCTGTATGCTGAACTTATGAAAATACGCGCAGAACAGAATATTAATAGAACTACTAACAAATTTAATGTTGCAACGGTTCCAAATATCAGTGACCAATAACCTATTAACAGTCAGCTGTTTGGGGGAATACAAATTGGCACGAAAGCAGAACCAGGTGACGCAAACCTTACAAACTCCAAGCTGTTTCAGAAAAAAGACTGGATTCAATACGAAGAAATAATTTTGAGGCCGTGTAAACCAAAACGACGAAACATACGTGCCTAATGTAATAATTGATAAAAGCAGTGGCATTAGGTTTATTATCATCAGTTGTAAATTTAAACCGGAGAGTTTAGTACTCAATTTCCATAACGGCCTATACACGTATTTCTTTTGTATTGCTGCTTGTGCTTCCTGCACTTGCATAAGCATGCAACTATGTAGCTGCATCAGATGCAGTTACAACGCCACCTATTGCCGAAAATGCAGAATACAACCACGACAACCAATCATCTGAAAGTATCAAATCCGACTTGGACGGTAATAGTAACGCGCCTGAAAAGCCTAGTACTACTCCACTTCCTGTCATTCAAACTACCGCATTCAATAAATTTATACTTCAGGCGTTAAAGTATATGCTTCAAAATTTGAATGCCCAGAATGTAATGATGATAGACGTGGTCCAGAAATTTCAAAAAATTGAAAAAAAAACCATTGGGACAGAATACATTTGATTACATACGTAAGTAAATAGAGTAATTTGTTCACTTATCAGTTAGTTCAATTTTATATTTAAAAAATGTAAAGTCTAGTTGTATAGCTTATGTTTGTATCATTTGGCAAATGTACATACTGATAGGTGATTATTTATTTGTTTTTGTTTTTGCGCACGTGCAGCAATTAACGTCTCCTTTATCCTAGTTTTGCTCCTGTTTGTATTCAAAATCATTAGGCTGATTCGTCGAAGGATGGACTGGGACCCGCCCACAACTGAAGGCTCTTAACCAATGGAAATGATAGAAACTCTTCAAAGTTCAGTTATAAATGCTGGTATTCAACTAAACAAGCCTCACACTGCTCGCAGCAGCAGTTCACGCAACTAACTCAAAACTCCAAGAGGTCTCGAGGCCAGACTTCTACAGCGTACACAGTTTTAAGCCAGACTCTTCTGCTGTACCAGAAACCCAACTGCTGCGTTTCACATTACTCTCCTGTATACTTAAAGCCAATACGTGTATCGCTTTACTAACATGGATCTTCAAGTTACCCCATCCTAAACTACACGAGTTGTCGGCGCACAACTGCATTACGAACAAAAAGATTACCCTTTACCTACTGTGCTCGGATCATCCCCCAACCACTGTAGGTGTTCTGTCCCTCACTGTCCTTTTAAGTGCGACTCACGTACCGTATAAGTCCCATGTGAAACACGTACATCAATGTGAAGACTGCAACCTGTTCTGTTTAAACAAACAGCACCACGAATGCTCTCATGATGGCGAAAGACTTGGGCATATTGAGAACCGCAGCCAAGATCTAGTAGAGGGCGGCACCAGTCGATCAGGGGCAACATATGAATCAAGCACTAGCTCTGCTAGCTAACCAGCAAGAAAAAACTACGCCGTTCACCTCAAATAGACTTGGACGTGTTCAAAGAATATGTGTACATCGTGGTATTGAAGCGCAGCTTATAATTGTCGCTACAATGGAACTGGAAGTTAATGTGGAAACTGAAAAAACTATAAAAATACGTAACCCTACTTTCACAGGTCAGAATTACGATATCTTTGATACAAGATAAATTGACCAGTTTGTGTTAAATAGCACAAATGAGTGCGTAGAACGATTACCTGATTTTAACAAGTACGGAACTGGATGGGTACTTCGAAAAATTAAATCAGTTCAGGTTAAAATTGGTGTACTAAACTTATTTGCAAATGCGGCAGCAGAAGGATACATTAGGTTTCCTAAAATGAAACCTAGAAAAGAAGGATATTTGAATATTAAAAAAAATGCGACGAGTGTTTTAAGTTCTGTGTTGCTGCTCATCGGTTTCGACAAGAAATTACAGACTCTAAAATGTACAAAATAAAATTACAAAACAAAGTGCAACAAGCAGACAATATAAAAAGAAGCTTGGAGTTCCCTGAGCAGTATCGACCATACTTTTTTAAATTTGATTTCACTGATGTTAAATGTCCTTTGCAAATAAACGACCTGGCTGGAATAAAAACATTTAAGATTATAAATCAACTTGGAATCAACATATAGAGTCACCGTGAGGATCAAATTATTCAAATAAGAAGATGCCAAAATAACGACATAAGTGAAAAGTGTAATTTATTTCTCATCCAAAACGACTCTGCAAATGAAGAAAACAAAGCTTATCATCTAGTTTTGATTACTGACATAAACAAGTTTCTGTGTAACGGCCATCCACATAAGCAATTTTATTGCCTGCTGTGTTCCAGATCGTTCAATTCAGAACAGAATTTGGATCAGCATCTAGAAAACTGCCAACACTTGTCTCAAAGCACATTGTGTTTCCAGAACTACACAAACGAATCAAGTTTTCTAAACTTTGGCAAACTTTTCCGTATCCGTACATTATTGTATATAAATTCGCAACATTCTTAAATCCCATTGAAGATGCAAGATCTGCAAAAAGCAACCTCCAGATTTCAAATGAGATTCTTCCAGCCGCATATTCGTTTGTTGTAATAATTCAAATAAAAGACTATGATAAAGTTATATCAGTGAAGTATTTTGATGGTCCCAATTTGATGATGAATTTCTTTAAACGAATATTTGCTTGGGCAAAGATATTATTGTCAAAAATAAGAAACACTAACAACTTTGTGCAGCCATCAGAGAAAGTAAAAAAGCAATTGAATGAAGCAACACATTGTCACATGAGCAAACGTGAATTTAACAACTTAAAGAATATATATAAGAATTTTCATCATAATCACCACCAGGGTAACTTTGAGTTTGCAGCATGCAGCCGATGTAATTAACAAATAAAATACAAGCATAATATTCCTATTATTTTACACTGTGGAGAAAGTTTTGACTACCACTTAATAATGAGTGCGATGAAAACAATTAACTTTAAAGCAAAGGATGTAAAAGTTATTGCAAAATCTGCCAGTGATATAAAATCTATAACAATAACTTCAAAACAAACTTGGCTACCAGATCTTCATCTCCAATACCCGTCAGACAAAAACACTGGAGAACAGTATACTGAGAACAAATTCAACTCAAAAGTAAAAGTTTGTTTTATCGATTCCAGTTTATTTATGGATTCAAGTTTAACAGATTTGGTCGAATCTTTAAAATTGCAAAACAAACAAGATTTTAAACTTGTTTTGCAGTGTGTACAGCATTTTGCTCCCTTATGTAAAATAAAATCAAGAAACCCAGAAGATAAGCAGCATACAGAAGAATGTATAAAATTGTTACAAACGCCCCTGTGTTTTCCGTTTAAAGCATTAAACAACCGTTCTGCATTGTTTAAGAAACTGCCTTCAAGAAAACAATTTCAGCAATCAATACTAAACAACGAGCCAATTTGTGATACTGACTGGAAACTTGCGCAAAACGTGTGTACTCAATTCAAACTTACAACATTACGCGATTATACTCGGGTTACGTGTCTCATTGAAACACTCTTACTTGCTGAAGTATGGCAAAACTTTAGAAGGCTTAGACTTCAAAACTACCAACAGGACCTAACCTACTCGATGACGCTGCCCAGCTTTTCTTGGGATTGCTTTTTAAAGTTTACGAATGCCGAAATTGATTACATAAGAGACCAAAGAATATTAGATATTGCGACAAATGGAATACGCGGCGGTCAATGCATGTTCACTCAAAAGCATGTAGTTGCTAACCACGAGCGGTGTCCAGTAGGATTTGACGAGTCAAAGCTTTGCAAGCAATTGCTGTCACTTGATATCAATAGTTTATATGCACATAGCATGAAACAGCGAATGCCGGTGTCAGATTATGAGTATATGGAAGCTGAAGACCTAGAACATATCAAGTGGGCTGATTCTAACTTTGGCAACAAAGAAAATAGTTATGGCTACATACAAGTAGTGGATTTAGAATACCCTGCACATTTACACAAGCGAGTTAAAAATTTACCTCTTGCAATGGAGAAAAAAACATTGAATCAGCAAGACGTTGCTAATATTATCAGTTAAAATAAAACTACAACTGCCCAAATGCAGCGGCAAGTCTCTCGTCCTCGACTAATGTTAACTCTTTAAACCAAGTACAAGTATACAGTGCATTTTAAGGCTCTGCAGTATTATTTGTCTAAAGGATTAGTTTTATTAAAAGTTCATTGTGGAGTGAGGTTTAAAGAACAACGCTGTTTTAAACCATACATTGATGTAATCTTGGCAAACCGCAAAGCAGCTAAAACAGAATTTGAGAACATAGCACTTAAAAAAAATAATTTAATTTACGGAAAACTAATTAAAAAATTTCTTGGAATTTGTGAATGCTCATATTTAAACAAGTGCAGCAGAAGCTGAAAAATCATTGGCGTCCCCTTGATGCAAAGACTTTGAAGGATTGTCTGAAGATCTCAGCATATTCACAGAAGAAATGAAAAAGTATCGCGGTACTAACTTGCTATTAACTGGAGTAACTATTTTAGACTTTGCAAAAGTGTTTTTTATAAAAACTGGGATCGTTTTTGTGAGATATTCCATGAAAAAGCACATCTAGATTACTCTGATACTGACAGATATGAAATGCATGCGATTGATGAGCTCAATACGTTCTGGGACGATATTTTCAAAGCAAAAATGGAGTTTGATTTTAGTAAAATTCCTTGCAACCACAAGTTCTTTAAGGTTTATGAAAACCAGTACCCAGATTTGCACAGTCTTAATAAAAATGAAAGCGGGAAATTGAGAATACAAAGCTTGGACTTAAAACAACTAATTATTTTAAAACCAAAAATGTAAAGTTCATTGTTCTTAAACGACAGTGAACAACAAAAGTGTTTAGGTGTTGCAGCAGTTGCAATAAGGCAGTTTAATACAACAAGTATAAGAAAATGTTAGAAACAAACAAACCTTGTAAAATATGTATAAATACAATAAGATCCGCTGACCATAACTTGCACACTGTCAACTATACTAGATTAGCATATAATTCTGTAGAATTGTCTCGTGTGTTTCCAGATTCAAATAATTGTAATTTTAGTTTACCTTTTGGTCATGCTGATTTACTTAAGACATAAATGGTTTTAAAACATCACATTCGTGAAAAAAAAACTTGTAAATATGTAAATATTGTAAATATAAAAGTTTGAAATAAATATTTAGGTTCAAGTAAACCTTATTTGGTTTGTTATCTAGGCATAAAAATTTTGTATATAAAAATGTAGTTGTTAGTTTAGTCATAAGAAGTAATAAGCACTCTTAGGTGAACTATTACACTGTAAATACAAAATAAATACAAAATTAAATATTGTTGTATTGTAAGATGTAAATATGTGTAAATAGTGTATTAAGAATGGTGCAAACGTGTAAAATAAACTACGTTTGTCTTATTTGAAACGCCAAATTGTATATATTGTGCATCAATGTAAATTGTATTGAGTAATAAACAAGAATTTAAACATAAAAATGTAAATATGTAAATATGTTAAAATTGCATCTAATGGACTTGCTTTAATTACGCATCTCTTGGTTCTGCTACTTACAATTCGATGCATAGGGCTCACATTCAAGTATTCTGTTTTATTTATTGAATTTGTCTCATATTATGTAGTTAGCCATAAATAACGTTGCAAATACATACATAAACGAACTGCGCACCTACCTGCCTACTGCCTTCACTATCAATATTTAATTCAATAATGTTTTTATTATATATATCTTTCCCTATTTTCCTCATTTCCTGTCCATTCTTTCTTCCCAGTACCATGATCAGCATACAACATAAGGGAAATCCGCATTGATAGGGAGCTACCTATGTACGTGCCTACCTACATGGATTCATTCAATAATAATATTTTATTGCATTATTGACATTATTATTATTACACATCTCATTATTTCTACCCTTTTCGTTCCCTTCATACCTGCCCATATTAATTCCTATATCTTCCCGGATACCTTCCCGAACTCTGCCTTTCTCATTTCCCATACCCACGGCCACCCCACCACCACCACCACCAAAACACCCCTATACCTACAACACACACAAAATGACGTACATCCTCAACTATCCCAGTAGTCACGTTTCCAAAAAAACAATACATATTTTGTTTCATCATTAAATAATATACGTACATTATATTATTATGATTTTGAAATTGTTTGGAACAATGATCATGAACGCGCCCTCCCAAAAGTTAGAAAGAATGAAAAGAAAAGTAAAAGAACAAATGAAAGTAACACGGTGGCGGTGGCTGATCTTATGCATTAGACTCCAAAATAATCGTGTAATAGGAATATATTTCGCGTGTTTAGCCAACTTTACTCTTGAAGAAATAAAAAATAATGTTGCAAAATTTGCAAAGCATAACCCAAGTCCATCCCAATCCCACTCACCCCTTCCCAATTTCTCCCTCTATTGAATTCCTAGCCCACCCTGAAAAATCAGATTGTCAGTCAAATCGAAATCGACAACTGTATCAAAAATAAAAGGAGGAGTACGTAGAAGAAAATGTACTACAGAAATTTGTGTTTTGTAACTTGCTGACTGTGCAAAGTGTTAGTCGATGTTATTCGATCATGTCTCATGATGATGAAGTAAATAATATAAAGGAATTTTTGAGTTCATATCGGAATTATAAATTGCGTAAATTACGCAATGACCAATTCAATGACCAATTCATCATAATGACCAATTCAATCCTTGAAGATAGATAGCTTACAAGCAGGCAGAAAAAAAAAATTGAAACTTACAAAGTTCCAACTTCTACACTTTAACTACATAACCTTACCTACACATGCGAATCTGTCTGAATCTAAGAACATGATCAATTGGATTCTTTTTATTTAATTAATATTAAACTGAATTATATTACAGAAATTATATATTTCATGATACATTACATACCTATTAATTATATTGTCTTATGGATTTTAGAGCCGGTTGAAGAAATTACTTGTACTGTTATTATTATTTGATTACTATATACATAATTATATGATATTCTATTATATGATAAGATTACTGATTACCTATAATTACATACTTTAAATGGAAGATCACTGTGAATGTATGATACTTATAGCTGAATATGAATGTTATTAGCAAGAATGAGTAATCTATAAAACACATGATTATTATTATTAAATTATTAATAATAATAATTAATAAACATAAAGATATTTGTTAAGTACGTGCATAGTAAAGTAATATAAAATAATAAATATGACCTCTTCTCTCCTCTTAAACTTAAACCAAAACAGCAACAACACAACAATGTTTTACACCGTTTGTAGTTCTATTTAAATTTTCTTGTGTCGCGTACGTTCTCTATTACAAATGGAAAAATATATACAGCAGTATAATCATTACTACTATAATGTGAACATAATAAAAAAACATTAGTATACTACTATAATGTGAACATAATAAAAAAAACATTAGTATAGGGTGAGAGTGCCTAATTGTGGCCGGGTTCATAAAAGTTAAACTTTCAAAAATCATAACTTCTGAACCAAAGTTTGCAAAGCAGAATATCATGAACAGAAATGTTGGCTGAATCTTGCTTAGTAAGGGTTAAAATAATCGTGAATGCAAATCATAGTGCTTTCAAGATACAATAAGATATGTTCAAAAAGTCATGACTTTTGAAAATTCTCTGAAGTGCCGTAATTGTGGCCGGGTAGGTCCTAATTGTGGCCATCCATAAATTTATGTATTTCAATGTAATTTGAACACCCAATATGTTGATGCAGTAGTAGCTGAACATTTTCAAAGAAAACTGCACAACTTGCACCCATGGGCAGCAACCAGCATAGCTGCTTTCCTCATGCTTAAGCTGTCGATCATATGGAGATTCTTGCAAATGTTTACACCCGTCTAATGTTTTTGCTAACACGCACACTATAAATTTGATTGTTTAATGCGTTAAAATTAACAGTTTCCTTCCTACACAATCCTAGAATCGGTAAACGTCATTATTTGCATTATGGGTGGGTCGTGGAATCTCTCCATTTGCTACAATGCTAAACAACTTAGGATTATTGCGCCCGTTGAAAATATCTCAAATCACCAGGAAACGCTCGGGAACGATGAGAATTTAACCGCAATCATTTTTTGTTTCTTTTTAATCCTAATCTTGATGTTCGATGGGAGAAACTGTGTAATTTATTAAGTTTAGACCCGGCCACATTTAGGCATCTGTAGTGGCCACAATTACAGCACTTCGATGAAAAATGGGGGATTTCAATTTTTCATATTTTTCTGCTATCTCTTAAAATGAAATTTCAATCTAATAGCGCAGATTACTAACTTATATTAGTTGATCATTACTCATGAAAAGTTGCAACTGAAACGCTACTGTCGTAGATTCGAACTGAATTTAAACTGGGCTACTTTAAATACGAAAAATCAGAAAGTCAGGGGGACCACTTTTGTCAATTTTGTTGAGCAACATCGATTTGATTTTGGCGCCTTAAATTTGTACGTAGCTAGTACACACCAGTATCTCTCTATTCCTTGAGATGAATTTTCTATGTTGTTACATGCGCGTCAAATATGTGGCCACAATTAGGGCATGGCCACCATTAGGCACTCTCACCCTATTTAAAATTCAAGGCATTATTTTGTATGTAATAAAATCTGAATTAATTCATTGTATACCGACATAGTGTTCATTATTTTTCATACTACCTCTTTTTTCTGATTGCACTCCTAAAATTACTTTTTTTAAACATTAATTTGCATTTTGAGACGTAGAAGTACGGTACAAATTATTGATAATAAAAAGTAGAAGATATGATACGACAGTTTCGAAAACCATGTCCTTATAGTAAGGAAGAAGGGCTGTGATGCATTATTGGAGTACAACGGATTTGAAATTGATATGACTTGAAATTAAATGTTAATTAAAAAATTTAATGCAAAATTAAATAGACAACTGCTTAAATGCATTTTGAGAATGAGTGATAGGGAAACAGAAAATTATTATTAACCTTGGTTGTGCGTTTCTTCAGCCATCCATCATCCATACTTTTGTATTGATTTCATTAGCCATTCTGCAGATATACTTAAGCATATTATACTTAATATAATAGTATTTAATAATTGTGCAGGTTGATCTTTAATATGGGATAGTCCATACATTATGTGGCATGTATATTGTCCTGGTGTCATGATATGGTACATAACAGATCATGAGTCTATGTGTAATATTAACATTAGTGATTGTTATGTAAACAAACAATACAACAAGGAGTTAGCTTCAGTGCGATCTACACACTGAGCTAACTAGTGCAGTAAAACTATCCAACGAACAACTACCTACTACTTGCCATAGCAAGCCACACAATAAAATACCTACCAACTACTTACTACTTACTACTACTGTCTACCTATACTACATACTGCACTCATTACATTACATTCATTCGTTCGTTCATTCACACAGTTACCCGCATTTTAGACTATGTACCATCACTAGCCAAGCCACCCATACTAACAACGATTAGGTTCCCTGTCAGGAGCTTAACACTGGTGGAGAGTGCGGGTTTTAGCTTTTAAGTTAAAATAACGAAACCCATAAAATTTAGACTAATTTAACGCTAATAGTTAAGAGCTTCAAAAAATTACCTAGGAAACTATAAGACATTAACACTTAAGTGACCCAGTGCGCCATTGTGACGAAACCCACTGATTAATATAAAATAAGTAAAAATACAGAAACACTAAAACTATATTTAAATGCATTCGAAGTTAAGTGCAAATGTTTACGGCTCGTAAAAGTTCACAGACAAAAAATTCAAAAACAGTTAAAAGTGAAGTATTAGCACCCAATAGTGCTCCACAACCGTCAACACAGGTGCTAGTGAATGCAATACAACCACACTGCTGCAGTCACCCAGATTATTTTCGACTTGTACATCTACATTTTGGTGAATTTGTGTGTGAAGAGACAATACTAAGATCTGAAAGCGTCGAACAATACCCGTTTCTACGGCTACCGTCACATCAACTGCCACTAACACCGAGACCACACAATCTTCCCACCCAACAGCTGTCAATTATTGACACCCCAGTTAATTCCGAGCGGAGTATACAAAGACGATTTGAGTGACAATTAGACGAAACAATACAAGCCTTAGACAACAACTTGCAAGACGGCTCAGACGATACATTTTCCTCCGGAGCCAACACAACCCTCACAACAGCTGAAGCCCTTTCACCGGAGCTCGTTGAGACTTCCATTAAAAAAGAGGATTTTAACCCTATCCAACCACCACCACAAGGTTTTCACTCAGAGGAGTCATCACCAGACCAGGGTTTGCTCTCAACAAATACGGTATGTACAAATTTTATTGCTAATCCCGAGAATCCTTTAGATGAAAAGATAGCAATCAAAACACACGAGCTAGAAAATTTAGTAGACTCTGACTCGGAAATTTCAAAAAAGAGAAAGCGAGCAGTTGCATTTCCTCAATTAGGTTTTCCCAGAACAAGCAAAGTCAAACTAGCCCTATCACCTGAATTAGAGAAGGCCAGAACCCGAGAAGCGCAACGAGACTTACTAGCACAATTATATCGTAATTTTCAAGAGGAAGAAGAGGGCCATTTTCGACTATTTGAAGACAAATTTTTGATAGAAACAAGAAGGATTTTTCCTAAAAGAGTCAGGAAAATGGCATTCAAAAAACCAACCCTACCAATGCCCACGTATAATAAACCCGTATTGTACACCCGGGAATTCACCAAGTTTAAGAGCGAATATACAAGCTACGTAGCCGCCACAGAGATGACACTAACTCCCAGTAAGCAATATTTAGGAACAGTAATTGGCCTAGCATGAATAAAGCAATTATCAACAACGATGAGACAACTTTGGCAAATATATTTATAGCTTTGCTAGCTGTCTGTCTCACCGTCAGGGACCCAGCTGTGTCATTCATCGAGCTATTTAATTAGAAGCAGCAGTGCACAGAAACATCAAATGCATTCTTATTACGACTTGAAAATGCCTTTGGTGAAAATTGGGCTGCCGTACCTGTACCACAATTATTGCAGGTGATCATAACAAACCTGCGTGAAAAAGTTAGGAAATTCATACGAGTGCAAGTTTAACCTACTACAATTGCGGAATTAAGAGCATTACTCATACGCTATGACGCAACAGATCAGTATGAACCAGGCAGGGCAAGCATAAAACAGGAAGTTGCAACAGTAACGTCAGATCCCAACATTGAAGAACTTAAACAAACCATTGCCACACTGACAGCCAAAGTAAACGAGTTGACAACACATCAGCCATCGCGTCAACCCAACCCCATCCAGTCAAATCAACGAGGGGCCTCCAACTCATCAAGAGCCCCACGTCAACCTATTGATTGGAGCAACATTAATTGCTACATATGTCATCAACAAGGACATGGACCAAGACGATGCCCACAAAATCAACAACAAAACCATTTGGCAAGAGAAAACCGCAACCAAAACAGTTCCCAAGGAACTCAACATCAAAACCAACAATTTCAGCAAGGGAATTCAAACTATAATCAAAACCGCAACCAGAACAATTCCCAAGGAACACAACATCAACACCAACAATTTCAGCAAGGGAATTCAAACTATAATCAAAACCGAAGCCAGAGCGGAAACAACAACCAAAACAATTCCAACTATAGAGAACGAAATTTTATTCCTAACTTTGTCCATCCCAATGCTATTGCAAATCAAAATACCAACGGGAATCAGTCATCTGCCCTACCACGCAATAACTCAAACCAAGGAAATCAACATTTAAACCACTGACGCGGACGACTGGGTCGAATCGTTCGACGTTCAATATAAGGCCGCCGGAAACAAACAACAATGATTCAAGAAATTCAATAGCAACAGTAGTCCAACAACAGGAAATAAATAGTCAACGCAAGTATTTTTTGCGTGAACCTGACATGCCTGAGACAACAACTATTCACACAATTGCAACATTGGATAAGAATGAATTTTTCCCTCTTATTTTATTTCTTGATACAGGAGCGGATTTTTCAATAATTAGAGAAGATGTAGCGAGGAAATTGGGAGCAACAATTCGAATGACAAATGACATCAGCATCTGCGACTACGGCCAACACCCAATTCGTATTATAGGGAAAGCAGTAGTCACAATACAAATAAATGGGCATCTACTTACACATGAATACATAGTAGTCCAAGAATCAAAGCATCATATACTAATAGGTGAAGATTGGTTTGCTAAGTTTGGAGTAACGTTGAATTATAGGGATTTCACTATGTCATCTGAATATTTTGGCATAGCACCCATGACTAATGCAAGAAAGCCGGCCACTCAGAACTTGAAGCAGTTCGAAATGCAACAGGTTCAGAATACGCGACCGACTAACTTACATACACAGAGTCAAAAAACTTCAAGGAGTCAAAAGCGGACTAACTCCGAGGAGCACCGAAATACGGAAAATTTGGAAAGAAGGTAAAGCGCTGGTGACGATAACGCTAATTATACGCAACAACAAACTTAACCACAGCAGACAGCTCAACCCAAATTTCATAAGAAAACAATTACTCTGCAACAACACAAACCAACCCAGGCCAGACCCCTCAAAACTAGAAAAAAGAAACGCACACAAGTTGTGCGACTACATGCCTCCGAGAGATCAACAGTGGAACCAAATTCAATGGCAGATATTTACATCTATAATATGTATGGGTTGCGAGAATTACGACAGGTTCCTTTTACTGCTATTTCTATAGGCAACAAAGACTTCAAGGGACTGGTCATACCAGATTATTTGGTCTCTAACAACACAGAATTTCTACAGCTAAAATCACGGACTATAAGATGCTGGAATTTCACCAAATAAATTCTATCAACACAATTACAGATGCAAATTCCAGCAATCATACACAGCCTGAGACAAAACCTATTTATACTGGGGAAGAATTGGAAAAAGAAGTAGACAAAGTTGCTTTTGCCCCAACGTTAACCCCGGAGGACTTAGAAAAATACCGAAATTTAGTAAAAACTCATCAAAAGGCATTTATTTTTAGCCGTACACCGATGGGCGCCCACCCACATGCAAAATATAAGATTGAGTTAAAAGACCCCACACCATTTCAGATAAGAGGATTCCCACAATCAGAAGCCCAACACATTGAGATCGAACGGCAGATACAGGAACAACTAAGAGACGGCACCATTCGAGAACCAACATCAGTATTTTCCAGTCCTTCATTTTTAGTAAAGGAAAAATCCTCTGACCCTACAAAACCACAGTTTCGTGTCGTAAATGATTATCGGAAATTGAATTCTCAAACTAGATCCCAAATTTTCCCTTTGCCTTTAATTAACGACATCATTCACCGTTTCAAAGGGAAAAAAATATTCTCAGCACTGGATTTACAGAGTGGTTACAACCAAGTGATGCTGGACGAGGAATCTATACCACTCTCAGCGTTCAGCACACGCCACGGACACTACGAATGTTTAAAGCTCTCATTTGGTATGTCCAATGCACCCGGATTTTTCAGCCGAATGATGATCCAGCTACTGGGAAACCTACAATACCAGGAAGTGCACCATTATCTTGACAACATTATTGCGCCTAGTGAGGACGTAGACTCCAACATAAGTACATTAGGCAAAGTCTTCCAACGACCGACTCACAACAACCTACCCCTAAAACAGTCTAAGTGTAAACTAGGATTTAAGGAGATAGAAATACTAGGATTTTTTATTGACAAAACAGCAGAAGACCAATACCCGAATATGTGGACTCTATTAGGAAAATAAAACCACCTAAGTCTATTAAATTACTGCAGTCGTTTCTTGGAAGCACTAACTTCTATACAACATTTGTCCCAAACTTAGCTAGCATTGCAAGACCACTCCACGCTTCACTAGTCAAAAACACACCGTACATATGGAGAATGTCAGGAAGCATTTAAAAACCTAAAAGTAGCACTTACTTTAGCACCTATCCAAGCTCATTTTGATCCAGCCCTACCTACTACCCTGAGGACGGATGCCTCCACCGGAGGATTTGGAGCGTGTCTTTTCCAAACCCATGTACTACCTAATGGACAACAGATGGAAAAAATTGTAGCATGTATTTCAAAAGCCCTGACTAAAGAGATGAAGAACTATCAGGTTCCCATTTTAGAAATATAGGCAATTTTATGGGCTCTCAAAACATTCTCCCATTTTCTAAAAGAAATCCCCTTCTCAATACAGACAGACAACAGCACACTTCTATCGTTACTCACATCAACAAGGAAACCTATGACTCCTAAGCTGTTCCGCCAGGCAATGGTCCTTGCCGAATTCAATATAATAAATTTAAGCCATCTAGCAGGGAAGCTTAATTTTCTCCCAGACCTACTATCTAGAGCAGCTGTAGCTAACATGTATCTTTCGATATAGAACCTCACAACTAACCCGATGTCTGAGGAAGATAAAAATTTTATGCAAAAACGACGAGAAGACCCCGAGCTAGCAACTATCATTCATAGACTAGAAAATGGCCTAACAAATTTTAATAATTACATTTTGAATAATGGAATTTTAAATTTTAAGTGTTCGGATCCACAAGGACCTCATTCTGTTGCTGTCATGCCGAAATCTTGTCGGGCACAGGCTCTGCACTATCTTCATACAATTAAGCTTGGAGGCCACCTTGGAATTAAAAAGACTATGCACAGAGTACACTAGCGAATATTTTGGCCAAAGATGAAAGATAACATCACAGAGTACGTCAGGACCTGCCATCAATGTCAATTCAACAAGACACCTCGAATCAAACCTGCAGGGCTTTTCCAGTTTATTCAAATTCCTACCCAGCCGTTTGAACGAGTACAAATTGACTTTGCGGGCCCAATTTCTACCTCAACGTCCCAGAACCGATACATACTAACAGCCGTGGACTACCTGACAAAATTTCTAATTTGCAAAACAGTACCCAACTGCACGGCCAAAACCACCGCTAGATTCATCACGGATGAGATAGTCGCAAAATTTGGAACACCGAAATACCTCCAGTCAGACAACGGAAAATCATTTTTAAACGAGACTATCCTGGAGCTCAACCAAATTCTGGGCATCACACACAGAACTTCAAGCTCCTACATGGCTCGGACTAACGGAGCAGTGGAATCCACACATGACGTTTTGATGGAAATTATTCGCTCGTATGCTATGATAAATAAGCGGAAATGGGACCAGGCAGTACCATCCTTGACATTTGCCTTAAACTTATCTATCCACTCTACTACAGGCCAGACACCATTCTTTTCCCTATTTGGTTGGGAGCCAAGACTGCCCATTGACTCCCAACTTCCGTCTCTGAGGAAGGAACAGACCATCGACTTTCATCAGCATAGCCGTGATGCGAGGAAAATGGCTAAGTAAGCAATTAAGCACGAACGATCTAAGTGGGCTACGAGGTTTAATACGAGTAGACGAGAGAAAAAGTTTAAAGTCTGAGACCTGGTCCTGCTACGTAAT
Source organism: Dicyrtomina minuta (assembly GCA_949802685.1). Lineage (NCBI taxonomy): Eukaryota > Metazoa > Arthropoda > Collembola > Symphypleona > Dicyrtomidae > Dicyrtomina > Dicyrtomina minuta. Next base: position 483,598 of record CATKUY010000222.1, read on the forward strand.
AAGAAACGTGAAAAAGGCACATCTAAAAAATTACTTTCTATATTTGTAGGTCCTTACATAATTATTGAGGATGCTGGACTAAATAACTATAAACTGAAAGGACGCCATAAGTCTAAGCTGGTTCATTTCAATGTAAATGTGAAGAGACTGAGACCTTACTACATCAGGAGAGGAGAGCTAATACCACCCAGAAGGAACATAAGGCCACTTGAGGCACACGGTGATTCTGAGGACAGACCAACCACTACCACGGAGGAGTCTACTCTTAAAAAGCCAACCCACACAGCGGCAGCGGAGGGCCTGTCCTCATCCCAGGACTTCAGACCCCCTGCCTTATTTCCTCCAACACCGTTAACTTCACTACCTCTATACTATCAAGCCCAACGACCGACCCTACACCCTGAACCTGCAACAACGATGACAAGCCACTAATTCGCTGCTCAACCAACCTCAGCTCAAAATCAACCTAAACGTAAACCAGGAAGGCCAAAGGGCTCTAGGAATTTTAATTTGTTAGATACTATTAATGATAAGTATGTAATAACTAAAGACAATATCCGTTAACTAAGAAATAATAATAGTGGCTAAGCCATAAATACCAATTTGATTTTTGAAGTTTAAAGAAAAAAATAATCAAATTTTATATATTTAAAACCAAACTATCAAGGTGGATACTGATGTCCGAACAGTGTTTCGCTACTATTCGAGCTTTCTATCCGACACAATCACCCACCCACACCAGCAAGTACCAAATGGTTTGCTGGGTCTCGATGACTAGTCACTGCAGGGCCGAACCTCACCAGCAAAATGGCAAATTTCGTGACAAATAAAAATTTGGCCCCATTAACAGAGGACAGACTAGTCGAGCTAGGCTCGGGTGTGAACGAAACGTCAGTCCTATTTTTGCATATACTGTGTTGTAATACTGATCGCTCTGAAGGGTTTTGATTACTAGATATTTTTGTTTGAATTGAAACAAAATCTACTTAATTGTCTTTATTTTTAATATGCTTGAAAAAATCAATTAGGTTTAATTAGGGTTTTATTTATTTTAATTTTTATTTACTAATTTGAGAATTTTAATCCACGTTTTGCTAAATAGTCTAAGAGGTAGTACCTGGAACAAGTATACTACCTACCTACCTATAGTTGTGCTAGGCCCTTTAGAATAAATCGCGTAAACTTTACAATTTTTGATTATGGCCCGGTAAAGCTCGGCCTCCGCGGGGTTGGTTAGACCCAGCAGAGAATGAACCGACCCTTCTGAGGGACCGGGCACCATAATCGGCTAGAGAGATAGATACAATTGGCAAAAAAGAAAAAAATCCAGATAAGAAGGAAAAAACAATACACATTCATTGTAAATAAAATATATAGTTCATAATAATAATATATAGTTCGTAAAATTTAATTACCGCCGCTACTGAGGTTTTGAGCTGAAAAGAGGCAAACAAAAAATCTTCTTTCGGAAGAAGCATAGAATTAGTAAAAATATTTAAAATGATACTTAAGGAAGTCATATTGTATTTAATTATGTAAATATTGTATACATTTAAGGAAACAATAACTTAATAATGTTTAGTAATTTAAAGCTCTATTTATTTACCTGTTAAATTGGTGGAATTAGGCAAATTCCCCACCTGCAATAGGGGGCGGGTACGTAGTCTGGCCAGATACGCAGTCGACCTCTCAGTTCAGGTGATCCATTTAAAACCAAAACAAAACTCCATAGGGAGGCCCAAAAATATTAGTTTTATGTATTATAATTTAGTTAAGCAATTACACACATTTTTATTTTTATTGTAATTAGATTTAATTGTAATTAGCCTTATCACAATTAATTATAGACACAATAATTTTAATTTACCATTGCTTTATTTTTAGTCATGATGTATGTATGTAATTTTGATATTTTTTAAATTATATTATGCTTACCGTAGTTTTTGCGGAAAATCCTGTTTTGACCTCGTGTGACCCCAGATTGCCCGGGTCACCGATGACACCATCGACACCACCATTTTTGGAATCCCCGTGGTCTATAACCCCAACTAAAACCAACACAAACAACAATCACGGCAGAATTACAGAATTCACTATTGGCCACTTTTGTTGGTTTAAAAATCTTAGTTTTAACTATTTATAACGATCGTAAAAAATTGTTGTTGAAATATTTTTAAAAAATTTTAATTATATTATACGACGCGGAAAATTTTTGTGAGTTTTTTAAGCCTACACTTACCTTTGTACTTCTCCAAATGCCCAAAATATCGAGGGAGGGGGGACGGTCTTGACTCCGGCTCCGCAGTCTAAGAGAATAATTGTAGAATAAATTTAATGTATGTAGAATGCTATATGAGTTTTGTAGGCGTGAAATGTCAATGCAATATAATACAGCTAGAAAATGGCTTCGATTTTATTGCATAATTTTAACAGTAGTTATTAGTCTAGGCATAAGTATTGTATGATTAAACATTAGTATTTAAGTACTAGTTGACAGTAGGAATGTCATAGCGTTGCATTTTTATGAGGCGGGAGTGTCATGATATGGTACATACCAGATCATGAGTCTATGTGTAATATTAACATTAGTGATTGTTATGTAAACAAACAATACAACAAGGAGTTAGCTTCAGTGCGATCTACACACTGAGCTAACTAGTGCAGTAAAACTATCCAACGAACAACTACCTACTACTTGCCATAGCAAGCCACACAATAAAATACCTACCAACTACTTACTACTTACTACTACTGTCTACCTATACTACATACTGCACTCATTACATTACATTCATTCGTTCGTTCATTCACACAGTTACCCGCATTTTAGACTATGTACCATCACTAGCCAAGCCACCCATACTAACAACGATTAGGTTCCCTGTCAGGAGCTTAACACTGGGATGTCACCATTATTCAAAGTGACTCACCCCACGTTAGATATGACATCATTCAAGGAAGCTCCGTATAGTAACATTCGGCATTCACAATATATTTTTGTCTCGTCTGTTTCTCTCTGTGTACAATCGGCAACACTGTACGTTTCTGTGCTTACATATGACTCTCAGAATCACAATGAAAAAGAATAGTAAAATTTCAAAGTAAGTGATCAACTAGCCTCCCTTTAATGGTTACAGTTTCCGATGACTGTAGCTGCTATTGATGGATGCCACTTTCCCGTCAGCCCTTCACAGGAAAATGCAACTGACTACTACAACTTTAAAAGTGTTTATTTAATTTTGTATTAATTGTGTGCTACTATAAAATTAATTTTTAACGTTGGCTAAATTAAGCGCATAAACATCAGTAGCCGTAAATTAACCATTTTACAATTTTTTCCATTCCAGAAAACATATATTGTCCATTCCACACACAACCATTCCACAGAAATATATCTTTTCTTACAGTGTTCAATTTTCAATGTTCAGTCTTTTTATTGCTCTTAATCGAAAGAGCATACTTAGATCTAGCGGCATAAATTACCAAAAGCGCGGATTTAAAAAAAAAGTTGGTCGTAAGAACTTGGAATTATTTTGGTCCAAGTCCAAATCCGATACCTTCGCCTGTCCGTAAAATCTGTTTGAAGCGGTCGATTTTCAAAGTTGATGTCTTAATCGAAAGAGCATACTTAGATCTAGCGGCATAAATTACCAAAAGCGCGGATTTCAAAAAAAGTTGGTCGTAAGAACTTCGAATTATTTTGGTCTAAGTCCAAATCCGATACCTTCGCCTGTCCGTAAAATCTGTTTGGAGCAGTCGATTTTTGAAGTTGATGTCTTAATCGAAAGAGCATACTTAGATCTAGCGGCATAAATTACCAAAAGCGCGGATTTCAAAAAAAGTTGGTCGTAAGAACTTGGAATTTTTTTGGTTTAGGTTAGGTTAGAGTGTACTTGAAATTATTGCATGTTTCATTTTATTCAAATGAGTTGTGTTTCCGTTGGTCCTACTTATTACGTTTCGGCTCCTCACGCCACATCATGAACTACATCATACTATAATGAAAAAAAAACAAATCATGGACTTTCTGTTCATATAACTATCACTTCTTACTTTGTAATTACCGTTTTCTAATTTATTATTCCTTGGCGCTTACTTAGTTTTTCAGCCACCAATACTGATTTTTATCATATAAATAATAATATATAAATAATAGTATATTAGTGCAACTTAAAACTACAGTAAGACATTACTAAAACCAAAAACATTTTTAAGGATGCATTTGTTTTAAGTTGCACTAATATACTATTATTTATATATTATTAATATTATGATAAATATCAGTATTGGTGGCTGAAAAACTAAGTAAGCGCCAAGGAATAATAAATTAGAAAACGGTAATTACAAAGTAAGAAGTGATAGTTATATGAACAAAAAGTCCATGATTTGTTTTTTTTTCATTAAAGTATGATGTAGTTCATGATGTGGCGTGAGGAGCCGAAACGTAATAAGCAGGACCAACGGAAATACAACTCATTCGAATAAAATGAAACATGCAATAATTTAAAGTACACTCTAACCTAACCTAAACCAAAAAAATTCCAAGTTCTTACGACCAACTGTTTTTTAAATCCGCGCTTTTGGTAATTTATGCCGCTAGATCTAAGTATGCTTTTTCGATTAAGACATCAACTTCAAAAATCGACTGCTTCAAACAGATTTTACGGACAGGCGAAGGTATCGGATTTGGACTTGGACCAAAATAATTCCAAGTTCTTACGACCAACTTTTTTTTAAATCCGCGCTTTTGGTAATTTATGCCGCTAGATCTAAGTATGCTCTTTCGATTAACTGCAACAATCCTAATTTTAAAAAAATAACAATCACAACAGTTTGAGTTTTTGACAAATAGGTCATACGACTTCTCATGTCACTCAAAATATGATTTGGATTTTCCCGGTTTTTTTTTGTTTCAGACGACTCTATGTATTACTAAAGAGCAATGCATGACCTTTTCCATAGAGTACATACTGAGTAAGTACCCGTAGGGTGCGGACACAAATTACGCTACTCACGTTGGGGGCACGTACAGTACGAGTACCTTGACATTGCATGCCGCAAATAGGTTGGTGGGTGCAATAATTAGGTAAATTGGAGTTGCTTTATTAGTGCAAGGTGTTGTCGCGAATATGTGTAATTCTATAACTTCCTTTCCCATTTAGTTAAAATTTCAGTATGTTATAGAGGGAAAAATTCTGTACAAGATACAGGCTTTACTTTTGCGAAGAAATATTGAAATTTACCTTACAGTTTACTTTTATTAATAATGAATTCAAAAAGTCCTATTTCTAAAGTTAATAAATATTATAAGTTTTTGAAATTTGCACATTTTAAGACCCGTTCAGTCTTTTACATTGTGCGCACTTACCAGACGCATTGTGGTAAATGATCAAAAATTCGTAAAAACACATGCCATAATGACAATTTTTTGTCACTTTGTACGATCTATGTGAACAGGGCTTAATGCCACATTTGTGGCATGCTTGGTTCTATTTGTTAGTTTAATGTCGGCTGTACGAAGGTTAAATGTAAAATGATAATGTACCATTGCCAACGCTATTCCTAGTATCTGTCCTTTTTCAACATCGCCATGCATGAAACTTCCCATATAATAAACTAAATACAATTATACTTTATTCCTTAGAAGCATAAAAGTTTTACATTTGAGCGGCTACGAATCAACTTTTTAGCTCCCACTAGACACAGAAAAAAAATTACACACCTAGTGACACCTCTGGGTAAAAGTTTAAACTCCTTAATTCAAATCCTCACCCGCTCTTTTCTCCAAAAAGGATTTTGGATGGTGTAAGTTAGGTGGGAACCCAATAGCGGAGATCATTCACATCGTGTGTCACAGCCCCATCCCTTACCATGGTTTCATTAATAAGATTGTGATTGTACTCAAATTCACATTTTAAAGGGTTGCTTTTATTGCTTTTGCGCTATTACTTTACGCTATCATATTATAAACTGTATACAAAACTCCATATCATCTCCAGGGCTTGTTGATGTTATGGATGAATTAGTTTTAACATCTGTATGGGAAGGAGGTGAAGGTTCTGGATATGGACATAAGGAAGACGTTAGCAAAAAGAAAAGGAGAAATTCACCTTTCAACTTACAATTATCTACATATTATCATATAATAAACTAAATACAAAACGCTATATTATCTCTAGGGTTTGGTAATGTTATGGATGAATTAGTTTTGACATCTGTATGGAAGGGAGGTGGAGGTTCAGGACATGGACATAAGGTAGACGTTAGCAAAAGGATTTTGGATGGTGTGAGTTGGGTGGGAACCCAATAGCGGAGATCATTCACATCGTGTGTCACAGCCCCAGCCTTTACCATTGTTTCAATTATAAGATTGTAATTGTACTCAAATTCACATTTTAAAGGGTGGCTATTATTGTTTTTGCGCTCTTTACGCTATCATATAATAAACTAAATACAAAACTCTATATCATCTCCAGGGCTTGTTGATGTTATGGATGAATTAGTTTTGACATCTGTATGGGAAGGAGGTAAAGGTTCTGGATATGGACGTAAGAAAGACGTTAGCAAAAAGAAAAGAAGGAATTCTCCTTTAACTTACAGTTAATTACATATTATCATAAAATAAACTAAATACAAAACGCTATATCATCTCTAGGGTTTTTTGATGTTATGGATGCATTAGTTTTGACATCTGTATAGAAAGGAGGTGGTGATGGTGGACATGGACATAAGAAAGACGTTAGCAAAATGAAAAGAAGGAATTCACCCCTTATCTTACAATTAATTACATCATATTATCATATAATAAACTAAATACAACCACAATCTACCAAAATAGAAGGTAATTACTACAAAATTGTAATATAATAAACTAAATACAGCATAAACTAAAGTAATAATAATTTTTGTTCAAGGTAAAATTGAAACATATGATAAATAATGCAATGACAACCACAACCTGAAAGAACAAAAATACAACAATAGCAATCAAATAAAAATTTAAAAATTCCTGTCTAACAAATTATTTTTAATTTATAAAAGATAAAATTACAATAAAGTAAATACAACGTACAATACAGTATACTAGCAGGTTAGCAACCCGATGGGTTGCAATTAACAAAAATTAATATATTATGTTTTTCAAGTTTAGCTGTTACATTAAATAAAATGTTGCATTGATTGTGGTCAAATAGACTTCGTGGTAAGTTTTGACCAGATAACTGCTCAGATTAAGGGATTAGTTTTTTCCATAGGCGTGCAAGTTGTAACTTTTGACCAGAGCCTTGCCCGGGTTACACTATAGAATCTGAATTTCTCGTAATTCTAGTATGTAATCCTCACTTTTAGTTGTTACACTAAACAAAATATTGCATTGATTGTGAGCTTATCAACTTGAGCTTTGCCGAAATGCTTGCCTGGGTTAAATTTTGACAACAGACTTGCCCGTGTCAAGATTTCACTATAGTATTAGCTGGGTTAAAATTTTACCAGTATTAGCTGAGTTAAAATTTTACCACCGTATTATCTGGATTAAAATTTTACCACAGTATTCCCTGGGTTAAACTTTTACTACAGTATTGTCTGAATTAAAATTTTACCACAGTATTGTTTAGGTTAAAATTTTACGACAGTATTCCCTGGGTTAAACATTTACGACAGTATTGTCTGGGTCAAACTTTTACCACTTTATTGGCTGGGTTGAAATTTTACCACAGTATTGTGTGGGTTTAACTTTTACTACAGTATTGGGTGTGTTAAAATTTTACTACAGTATTGGGTGGGTTAAAATTTTACGACAGTATTAGCTGGGTTAAAATTTTACTACAGATTTGGCTGGGTTAAAATGCTACTACAGCATTAGTTGGGTTAAAATTTTACCACAGATCTTGGCTGGGGTAAGGTTTTCTCACATGATTTTCCGTGATTATGCTTGCTGTGATTATTGCTCTCTATTTCCGTAAACACCTGCTTCCCATAAAAGGTTAGTTTTAGCGTAACCAGTTACAAGATGGATCTACTGCTGAATACCATTACCGTCGACTTAAAAATCCCTTACTGTTATATTTGGTTTAAGCTTTGGACACAGGTTTGCGCGGATTACATTATAGCCACAGCCATTACCAAGTTTCCGTTTTTGTTAAATGAATACTTGGGTTAAATTTTGATAGAAGACTTGCCTGGGTTTAGTTTTGATCACAGGCTTGCCTAGGTCAACATTTTATTAGTGGTAAAGCTTTATCTTATTCTCGGCTGGGTTAACTTTTTCTTACATACTTGAACGGGACTATGCTTGTAATGTACATCTAATCCAAATCACAGCTGATATTACTATACCCTTTTTATATGCGAAATATATACAGTGATTGGTAGTGGGAATAAAGTGACGCCTATTCCTTCACATAGTGTAGTTTTTAATTAGTAGATTAGTAGAAGTCCTCATAGTTACTATTTAGATTCTTTAAAATTTATTCAAACTTGTAGTAAGATTTAGAAAGAATAATCTTTTGGCTGAGCTGAACTTTTTTTTCTTTCGTAACTTTTTGAATCAGTTTTTAATATTTTTCATATTCAAACGAATTTGAAAATAGAAATAAATATTTTTTCTCGTGCTCTGTGCCAATCAAGATCACTTAATTTTTGAAATTTTGAAATCCAGTGCTGTGATTGGCGCAGATATAAAAAGTGTAAATCAGCTATAAAAAGTGCAAAACGCTACATTTTTCAAAATATTGTCAAAAGAATGACGACAAAACGTCAAGGCGCGTCGAATGGTACCATAAAAAGTGTAAATAGTTGAAAACTGAAGAAGGAGTTTAGGTTACAAGGTCCCCGGTTAACTTTCCACTATCCTATGCAACACTGTACTGCACGTCTGAATTAAGAGATACAGTGCAGCTTAATTTCTTATGAAATGTTGTCAGCTTACCTCAAACTTAATTCATTTAGCAATTACTTACTGCTGTCAGACAAAGCTAATGGTTCATCTAAATTGCTCCAAGGTAAGACTTGTTATGTTATTATTGCATAAACGTAGTACTTCATAAATTAAGATAATATATTATAAAATAAGGTTTAATCAGTGCTTGGGTCTCAATTATTATTACACTTTAATACAAAGCTAAGCAAACAATCTATCAGTAAAATTCCAACAGGTAACTTGACCTACAGAGGTCATCAAACTTTCAGGTCAAATTTTTACTTTTCACCGAGGCCAACCCTACTTATATGGCAAGTAGCCCACCACATACTGAAACTTAGATCAGACAATGACAACAAGATATTACAATACCTTGACCTACAGAGGTCATCCAATTTTCAGGTATAATTTTCAGTTTTTACCTAGGCCAACCAAACTGATATAGCAGGTAGCCCACAACATACTGATACTTAGATACTACGATGACAGCAAGATATTACAATAACTTGACCTACAGAGGTCATCAAACTTTCAGGTCAAATTTTTACTTTTCACCAAGGCCAACCCTACTTTTATGGCAGGTAGCCCACCACATACTGATACTTAGATCAGACAATGACAACTAGATATTACAATACCTTGACCTACGGAGGTCATCAATTTTTCAGGTCAAATTTTAATTTTTTACCTAGGTCACCCATACTATTACGGCAGGTAGCCCACAACATACTGATACTTAGAACAGACATTGACATCAAGATATTCAAACAACTTGACCTACAGAGGTCATCAAGCTTTCAGGTCAAATTTTAATTTTTTACCTACGCCAACCATACTTATATGGCAGGTAGTCCACAACATACTAATACTTAGATCAGACGATGACCGCAAGATATTACAATACCTTGACCTACAGAGGTCATCAAACTTTCAGGTCAAATTTTAATTTTTTACCTAGGTCAACTAAACTAATACGGCAGGTGGCGCACAACATACTGATACTTAGATCAGACATTGACATCAAGATTTTCAAACACCTTGACCTACAGAGGTCATCAAACTTTCAGGTCAAATTTTTATTTTTTACCTACGCCAATCATACTTATATGGCAGGTAGCCCACAACATACTGAAACTTAGATCAGACATTGACATCAAGATATTTAAACACCTTGACCTAAAGAGGTCATCAAACTTTCAGGTTAAATTTTTATTTTGTACCTACGCCAACCATACTTATATGGCAGGTAGCCCACAACATACTGATACTTAGATCAGACAATAACATCAAGATAATAAAATACCTTGACCTACAGAGGTCATCAAACTTTTAGGTCAAATTTTTATTTTTTACCTAGGCCAACTAAACTGATATGGCAGGTAGCCCACAACATACTGATACTTAGATACTACAATAAGAGCGGGATATTACAATACCTTGACCTACAGAGGTCATCAAACTTTGAGGTCAAATTTTTACTTTTTACCGAGGCCAACCCTACTTATATGGCAGGTAGCCCACCACGTACTGATACTTAGATTAGACAATGACAACTAGATATTACAATACCTTGACCTACAGAGGTCATCAAACTTTTAGGTCAAATTTTAATTTTTTACCTACGCCAACCATACTTAATTTGCAGGTAGCTCTTAACATACTGATAGTTACATCGAACAATGACATCAAGATATTACAATACCTTGATCCACAGATGTCATCAAGCTTTCAGGTCGAATCTAAATTTTTGACGCAGGCTAACCAAACTAATATGGCAGGGAGCCCACAAAATACTGATACTTAGATAATTCAATGACAGCAAGATATAACAATACTATGATTTACAGAGGTTAGCAAACTTTCAGGTCAAATTTTTATTTTTTACCTAGGCCAACCATACTGATATGACAGGTAGCCCACAACATGCTTATACTCAGATGTTACAATGACAACTAGTTATTACAATACCTTGACCCACAGAAGTCATCAAATTCTCAGGTCAAATTTTTATTTATTACCTAGGCCAACCATGCTTTCATGGCATGTAGCCCACAACATACTGATACTTTGATCAGACAATGATAACAAGATATTACAATACCTTGACCTACAGAGGTCATCAAACTTTCAGGTCAGATTTTTATTTTTCACCTAGGCCAACCATACTTATATGGCAGGTAGCCCACAGCATACTGATACTTAGATCTTACAATGACAACAAGATATTACAATACCTTGACCTTCAGAGGTCATCAAACTTTAAGGTCAAGCATTTATATTTAACCTTGGCCAACCATACTTATATGGCAGGTATTCTACAACATACTGATACTAAGATTATTTAATGACAACAAGATATAACAATATCCTCACCTACTTAGGTCATAAAACGTTTTTGTCAAATCTAAATGTTTTGCCTATGATGAATGTACTTATAGCACAGGTAGTTCAAATTTTCATTTTTTGGCTACGATAACCGTTCTTATGAGGCAGGATGTCCACAACATAGGAATAACATAACTAAACATTGGCTGCAAGATGTAACTTTACCTTGATCTAGAGTGGTTATCAAACGTTTAGGTCAAATTTTTATTTTTTACTTATGCTAACTATACCTCAATGGTAGGTAGCTCACAGCAAACCCATACTATAACAAAACAATAACAGCAAGATAATACAACTTCTTGACTTGCAGAGGTTATTAAACTTCTAACTTAAATTTCTATGTTTAACTAGGCAAACAAGATTTTAACATGTAGCTCATAACTAAAAAGAGACATCAATATTACTTTTAAATATTTTAAAACCTTGACCTACGGAGGTCACCAAACGTTCACGCCAAATGTTTATTTTTAGCTTAGTTAAACATGATAACATCAGACGTAGATTTAACGCAATCAATAGGTTTAATACTGGACGTGGTAAAAAGTATAACCCACACTAAATCAATCACCAGTTCTAACTTCAAAGTATATTATTAAACAGTGGGTAGATAAAATGATTGAGACTCAAAGCATAATTTGTATTTGTAAACTAAAATAAACAAGCTAATTTTAAAAATCTTTAAATGTCAAAACTAGGGTTGTGTCAAATCATTGTCAATTATTATGGAAGCTGACTACTCTCTGGCAAGCTGTAGTGTAGATGTTACTAAAACTAGTGAAATCTTGTCAAAAAAACGTAAAACAACTCAACGAAATGAATATGACCTTAGCTGTCCAGTAACAACAGTATACATAGACGAAGTTTTTAGTAACCTAAAACATTATTGCAATTCGTTAGTTAACAAAACTAGTGAAGATTATGAAACAAATGAGTTTCATGACATGATTAGGACTGTAAGCGAAGCAGCCAGTTTAGAAGATTTAATAAATGCTTGCAAAGAACTTTAACTTGTTTTTGCTGATGACGAAACTTTGAAAGGGGTGAAATGCAAGACGTGCTTTACTGGGTATGACAACGCAGGAATGTTTACATTTTCTAGCCCACATGATGTCTACGTCTTAGGAAAATTCAACAAACCAATACTATCAGCTAAATTTCGAGGCTTACGCAGCATAATACGACATCATTTGTTGAGCGCAAATCATGGCAAGAATACTAGCTGGCGATTTCCTACTAGTGAGGCGTCTGTTGCAACAATGTAGTACTTAGAGCAACAGCCGGAAGACATCAAAGTTTTCTTAAAGAGTTTGTTAACTTCTCCTTCACATGATGTTAACACTGCAAAACAAAAGCTGCAGTCAGCGGTTTCAAAATCGACGTCGATTTCAGAAATACTAGATTCTTGTCCCGATTTGTCTTTACTGTTAGGACCAGTAGCTACTGATGATCTAAACCATTTTACTGCTATTGCTTGCTTGCCTTGCCGAAGTGCCACTTTTAGAAAACATCCGGAATCTAAAAGCAAGGTGGGTTTTTTTCAATATGATCGTGCTTTTGGAGTCAGTTTTGGAGGTCATAAGAAAAATGAGCAACTACAACCATTAGTATTTCGTCAACTAAAAGACAAGCTTTCGAATCACTTAAGTACAAAATTTCATTGCGCTACAGTCGGAGAACCTTAAATTCTAACACCAAAAGAAATAGAATTTAATTCAAAAAACGAAAATACAGGCATGATTCTGGGAAAACTTGCCTACAAGGCAATTGTAAAGTATCAAAGTAAACGGAGTTTTGAAGATGAAGTTACCTTTTTATCTGACATTGGGGTTGACGTTGGCGAAATTAATCATAGCGTGGATTATGTTAATAAATTGTTTCCGCATCTTTATTCTGTACTTCATGAACGAACAATGACTGTGTTACATGAACCTGTCTCTATGTATCTGCAGGCTTCACCGTTTGTTGTGTTTGCTGATAAGATAACACCTTATGGTACCACCTTGCAAATTATTGCGGTTATTGTTTTTAAAGATGGCAAGAACACACCTATCACTCTTGACGTATTGCCAGTCAAACACAGCATCCAGAACGGAGCTGCACTGGCAACAGATATCGTCAATACTCTATTAAAGTTCTACACCCCAGATTCTGCCAAGGCTTTGTATGTAGGTTCCTCTTTCGATGGACAATACGTTGCGTTGAAAGTTCCGCAAGAAATAGTGCGTTTGCTTGGATTTAATATCAACATCAACACTCCTCTAGAAGAACTAAGTCAACAGCTGTTTCATACATATTCGTGGGACCCTGCTCATTTACTAGAGCTAGCATGTGGTGATGTTAAAAAGACAAGATTGCACGAATGGGTAGAAAAAACTGAAACCACAATTGTAACAATTAACAGAGGAAACACGTATGGAAAACCATATCTGAGGTTGCTTGAAGAAGCCTGCCAAATGGATTTAGTGCTAATGCGTCCCGGCTCGTTTTCTGAAACTAGGTTTAGTACGTATAAACATTGCGTTCTAACTCGGTTTCTAAACAATTATCCTGTATTCTACCGTACGCATTCCCAAGATCAAGATAGTGATCTTAATCTTTTCAATAACTGTGAGTTTTGTATTCGCTTAGCTGGACTAGCAGAAATCTTCAAAGTAATCGGGGAAACGTCTGTGCAAATACAGTCATCAGAGTTGCTCCCATGGAAGTTCGATGATATTATTGAAAAATGCATCAAAACACTTTACGAAATGTCCTGTCATTTAAGTCCGACTGTGTCCAGTTCTCACTGGAAGACGTTAAGCGGTGCAGTTAAGGAAATTGTTGATCACGGAACGTTCAAAGAAAAGCCTATTCTTATTCAGAAGTCATCGTTTTACGTGACCCGAAGCAACTCAATTATATTTACGCGAGATACATCTTATGCTGTTGTAATTCAAAGAGTGCTAACAGAATTAAAATGCTATGTAAGTGCACTAGGAGAGGCCATGAAAAAGCGGTACTCAAAACATCATACACAAAAAGCTTTTGTCGTAGCGCGAGATTCGTTTTCGCGAAATATAATATTAAAACGAAGCTCAGATGATGTTCCGCAATCCTTTTTGGAGTACTGCGGCCTTGCAAAACAATGGGGGTTCCTGGATACTTGTTTCTCAATCTGATCTTAACCATCAGTACACTTTGTTTTGCTCTAAAGTTAAAGTGGGCTACAACGATCGTCTTAACAAGTTTGGATTGCATGTTCCAGAAAGTTTGCAGTATTGGGAAATCATGAATTTGGACAGCGAAAAAGAAAGCTTTGCACATGTTTTAAATCTGCTGTTAACTTCGATGGTGCGGAATAAATCTGAATGTATAGCGGAATCAGTGGGCAGTATGATAAAGTGTCATCTCGAAAAGCGATGCAATTTGTCCGATAAAAACCTTGGCATAGGAATATTCCTACATTTTAACGGTCCTCCACCAAATCGTGAATGCAACGGTTTAGTTAGAAAAGCTAATGTTAAACTTTTTGGAACAGATAAGATGCATTTTCACAGGACATCCCATCCATCTGATTTAAAGTATTGGCAAGACGGTTCCAAAGTGATAGCTAAAGTTCATTTAAATCACGGAAGAATTGACGTACCGGATGATGACGCAAGAATGTAGTTATCTGACGCTGTTTAAGCAAATACCGATAATTAACGTTTAATTATTAAATATATTTTAGATTGCAACTATCTAGTTAGATAAGAAAATTACGAGTAAATATTGTATGTATTGTAATAACTAACAAACAAATATGTTAAAACTATAGCTGAATAAGATTAAGTATAAGCCTAAATATATAATATTTAATAGTTGCAAATAAGTTAACATTTTGAAAGTGTAGCATTTGCTCTTATAAAGGACTGTTATAGATTGAAATAAATATAAATAATATTTGTTAGGTTTTGTTTTGTTTTTTTATTTTAACGTTTGCTTGTAATCTAATATTTAATATTACCTACAAAATGGTAGCAGAGCCCATATTACGTTGTTTAGCTACACCGTGGTTGTTGTGATGTTTCCTGTAAATACTAATGTTGAAGTATACAGATGTTAGCGTTTATGTCCATGCATACAATGCAAAATGACCTTAGAGTAGTTTAAATAATATTTACGTTTCACTCGTACGTAATTACAATCTAGTAAAATCAAAATGTTGTCTAAGCTGTCCACTGCTGTTTTAAACGGTATTTTCATCATGACGCCGGCAAAGAGGATCATATTTTCTACAAAATTTTCCAAATATGGGTTTGTGTGTTTTAGTTTATATATTCTAGTTAGGTTTAAAATTATCAATTGACATACACGTGAAAGTTTACTTAGCCATTTACCAGATAAAACTTTAATTATTCATGCCTAAAATAATGCCTGATTCTTTAAAATTACTCCAAGCAAATTAGAATACTTATTTAAACCAACTAATGAAACCACTAGTTACGGAGACCGGGGTTTTGATTTGTTTGGTGTGCGTTAAGAGAGCTACAGATATTTGTAGATCAAGGCAGCACCATGTTAAGCATACATACGTGAATATTCAGTTTTTCCTCCTTTTGCCATTTAAGCGTTGTATGTGAAAGACTGCTACAAAAAGCTTCAAGTTAGCCGCCCGCTGACAATTGTCGCTACAAAAAAGTTACCTACCAGTTAGCTCCCCGTCGACAATTTATTTTATAAATTACGATAGGGATCCTTTTTATAAATGATGTCATCGGTCGGGTGTGTGGGTCTTAGTGGGTATTGATGGGTATTTATGAAGATTAATGAATGTGATCTTGAAGTTGCGCCGAGAGTAACTGACGATTAATAATCATCGGTTTCAGACTATGTACATTGAGTTTGTAATGCTTGAACACAAAACATACTTTAAAATTGTATATGAATTCGTTTTAAATATGTTTAATTAACAAAACTTGCGGCTGATGTTCATTACAACCTACATAGTTTTATAATTTATCACCCTTTTAAAATACTTGGCAAATTTTAACGATTGCTATACTATTCCAACGACATTGATAAAAATCCAATTAACATAATGCTATATTGTAAAAGTAAGGTGCGTGAGGTGAGGTAAACATATAATGGTATGAATAGGGATAACAGGACTCACCAGTGATTTGAAGATGATGAAGTAGTTGAAAACTGAATATTTATTTATAGAACTTTAATTATTGTCGCAACGCGTTTCGGATTTTGATCTTTTTTCAAGCGAAATAAGTTTGGAATGAACACTTTCTTAGTACGATTGTTGTTTACACTTTTTGAAGTTGGTGGGATAGTAGTGGAACGGATAGGTGAGAGGAAAAGGAACTATAGGCTGTTTCGCTCACTCGCGAAACAGCTACCCAATCCTTTTCCTCTCACCTATCCGTTCCACTACTATCCCACCAACTTCAAAAAGTGTAAACAACAATCGTTCCATGAAAGTGTTCATTCCAAACTTATTTCGCTTGAAAAAGGATCAAAATCTGAAACGCGTCGCGACAATAATTAAAGTTCTATAAATAAATATTCAGTTTTCAACTACTTCATCATTTTCAAATCACTGGTGAGTCCTGTTATCCCTATTCATACCATTATAACATAATGCTATAGCTGCGATTGAAATAACTGTTTGATTTCTCATTAGAGACCTGTTTTTTAAGTCCCCATAAAAACTTGTATACGCTCAAATTTAAAATATTAATTAATACCTCATTTTTAAGAGCTTTTAAATGATATTTTACTTATTACAATTAAGTAACTTAAAATAAATTTTGTTAGATTTAAAAGCAAAATCCAAAAACATAATAGGATTCACCTAATAATTACTGTCAAACGTCCAGATGGTAAACATGTTTTGAGTATTGGGTCCAAATACTGATTTTGAGTTTTTGCAGAAAATTCACACTGGTATGTTTTGTTTCTTATTAACCACAATCAATTTATGAAATTCCCGTAGTTAATTTGATGAAATGCAGTTAGGGAGTGCACGTATTTACCTAACATCATTTATTGAGTGCTAAAGTAATGGCATAGGGATGGCGCAGTAGAAAACATGTGAACATGACGGGAACGACGAATCTTTGAAATGGCGTTTCATTAATACCTACCTAGACCAACACACCCAACCGTTGACATCATTTTTAAAAAACGATCCCTAGCGTCATTTATAAAATAAAGTTTGTCGACTGTCAGCTAACTTGTAGGTAATTTTTGGCGGCCAACTTGATGATTTGTCCGACAATATTGGGCTCACTTGTAGCAACAATTGTTGGCTGTCGGCTAAGTTAAAGTTTCCTGTAGCAGTCTTTCACATACAACGCTTAAATAGCAAGAGGAGGAAACACTGAAAATTCGCCTACGTATGCTTAACATAGGGCTGCCCTGCTCTTCAATTATCTCTAGGTCTTTATAAGGTTTAGATGCAGATACAAGTGTATTCATTTAATGATTACATTGGTACTATTCTTAGTGTTCGTAGGCAAATATTTTTTGAATATATTTGTTTCATTTAAAATATAAAAAAAATTAGATAAGGCTGATTTTAATAGAAAGCGGCAAGTACATTACTTAGATTTGCGCCAATTCGTAGTAATTTATAACCCAAAGTTGCTTGCAAAGCTAATAGCAAAGTAAAAAATATTTAAAAAAAATACCAAAGGTAACTTATGTTAAATTCAAAAGCAGTCTTTAAATATTTGAAAGCTCCTTAGCTGAAATCTCACTTTATTGCACAGTTTTTCTGCTATCAAATTGTTATTGCTTGCGTTAAATATTAAACTCAGCTTGATGTCACCAACAGCGTCAAATATTGCACTAGTGTCAAAAAATCAAACTTGAGGCTTTCCATAAATAACAGAAACTGACAACATCTTTTTAAAATACTGCTAACGCTAGCAATTTTTGACGTTGACGATTTTTATTGTAATCAGCCTGTAATCTTTCTATTAATTTAATACTGAAAAAATCATTAAGAATGTACCTAGGTAGTCATTGCAGCCTGTGAGGGAGTGGTAGTCTTCCCGGTCTCCTACAGGTTACCATTCTTTCACAACAACCTTATGCGTGAGGTTGGGGCATTTTGTTTTTTGTTTCAGGGTTGCAGCTTTTTTCTTCAATCGTTCTTCACATTGGGATCTTAAAATTATGCAGTAACAAAATTTATCTAACAACATATGAAAAACAAGTATCTAAGTAATCAATCAAAGAAAATAAGTACAAACGGTTGGCGTCGTTGAACTAACATTCAAAACATTGCATCTGCAAGGTGCAGTAACGTCTATGGTGAATAATATTGAATATTCTAACACATATTGGCGACAAATTCATGCAGATAAATATTAACAAGAAAAAACTACTACCAGTAAGTTTACAATTGAATTGAATTAGAGATAACTCTAGCTGATAAAAGGTTTTTTAACTACTAGGTTGTTAGGGATTTAGTTTACACATAATAATGGCTCACTTTAGCAGGTGTTTCAATGGGTAGCAATTTAGTTTTTTCAATTGCAGCAACTCTGATTAGAACAATGCAAGTTTCAAATTGTTGTTTATATTTTAAAAACATTTGGGGCATCATCATAAGGTTGAAACGCGGCATAACAAACTTGTATAAAAATGTGTTTAGCTCTACATAGAATTATAGCTATATTTGTTTAAATTTAGCTCTGTAAAATCTTCCTACTGTTTAGTTTGGATTGGAAAGTTACATTATTTATTTTCTAAAATGGTGTGATGTAGACAGTGTATTGTTTAAGTGAACTGCAAATTGCGTCTCATATTTCATCTACGTAGAGTAGAAACAGGATGTGTCCTAGTACAGCACCTTGTGGAACTCCACTGATGGCTTTCATCTTGTTTGAAACTTTGCCATTTACCACGACTTGGTATGATCTGTCTATTATAAAACAACTCAACTATTCTAATAAGTATGATTCAAGATGATGACGTTGGTTTAACTTGTAAAGCAGCTGCTTGTGAGGGTTCAGTTTTATTCAATTCCTTTTTGTTTTGCTACAACATCTTCTAAATTCAAAATTAAAAAATTCCAGGGCCTAAATTGAAACAGAACTAGATCACTGAATCATCAATGACTATAATTTTGAACATAAATTGACTAAAAATTAGAGAAAAAAATTAAGAGCAATAAAAAGACTGAACATTGAAAATTGAACACTGTAAGAAAAGATATATTTCTGTGGAATGGTTGTGTGTGGAATGGACAATATATGTTTTCTGGAATGGGAAAAATTGTGGAATGGTTAATTTACGGCTACTAAACATCAGAGTTTCAAGTCATGCATGTTTCCCCATTCCATAAGTCTTTATTGGTCACTGATTTGTGCTATATGCGTTATTGTTTTGCAGGCTGGTACAGCTGCATCAGTTTTGCGGCTTCGGATGCGGATGGAAGAGTGTTATACGTCAAGTCAGGAATTCCAGTTAGATCTAATAATTGCAGTATTTGTCGTAACTCAAATCTGTACTCGTCTATTCAACAAAACGGTTTATCGGAAAGTAACCGAGTGATTCAAGGAGTGCAAGTTCCCTGTAACGTTTTAGGTGACAGTGCGTTTAAACTAGAGACTTGGTGCTTAAAACCATATGTTTATAGATCCGTTCTTTCTCCTGATCAAACTCGCTTTAATAGCAGATTGAGTCGAGCCCAAAGAATCGTAGAAAATTTATTTGGTAGAGTGAAGGGACAGTGGAGACGAGTGCTAAAAAGACAAGAAGTTAACGTTGATAAGGTCTGTGGAATTGTCAACGCAGCCTTTGCTCTTCACAATTTTTGTGAAGACTTCAAAGGTTTTTACGACCCAGCGTGGGAATCTGAAGTGGAAGAAATGGAATCTTTATTACCACAGCCTAACGAGATATTTTGCGACAATAACGACCCAAGTCTAGAACAAATTCGAAGTGCTTGTGCACAGAATTTTCTTTAAACAGATTAGGATTCAATGAAATGCAATTTTGAACGTTTTAGTTTTTGCATATAATAATCTCAACAACATTACATGTAGCAGTGCCTAATAACTTATATATATTTAAAGGGGTCGTTTAAAAATTTTTGATTACAATTTATGCGCATAATTAGTGTTCACTGCTATGAAATCCTTATTTGTAATTTTATCCATCGTTACCAGAGTGTCAATTAACTTCACTTGTTCTTACTATTTACATTTGGAGCCGCCTGGCCAAGTAAAAATAGTTTTAAAAGTGGTCATTACATGTGCAAGAATTGTGAGCAATGTGCACGCTTAAAAAAATAGTGGCGATTTAATAAACACGCTATTAAATTCTAATAGATTCTTCAATACAGCGGCACCTATAGACTCACTGCTGACTTTCGGTAACCGAAAAATCGGCTACGAGTTAACAGAGTGAAACTGCTGAGTTAACTGAGCTGCTGCTGCCATATGCTAACCGATACACTGCTGAGTTAATCGAACTGCTGCTGCCATGCTACGATACACTGCTGGATTAATATTTACAATAAAATTGCATTCTAATAGAACTACTGCATGCAACCAATCAGGTGGTGCATGCTAGCTGAAGTACTTCAGCATGCTAAATATTACTGCGCACTGCACTGCGCATACGTCAACAAAAATGAAGACTTATTTCAATAGATCCCTAGACTTGCAAACGGCCTCGCAACCTTATCCAATTTGGTAGGGCAAGTGTATAGACCACGGTCATGACCATGACCTTTTGTCTAAATTCGGTTTAAAATGTGATTTCAATCACGTAACTAAAAATGTCATAGGATGTATGTGTTAATTTAAATTGAATAACGTAAATTGTTATACTATTTCATTGCACTTATAATGTTGTATTATTATGGTAGCTATAACCGATTATCTATTAAGGATCATTTGCCAGCAGCAGCTCGGTTAAAATTTGTTAACCGATTTTCCCTCACTCCAAAATTTTAAAGTTAACCGATTAATCTACTAAAGTTAATAGATTCTCGAATATTATTTCTTAACCGATTTTATATCAAGCTCTTTTTTTGCCGTGTGCAAAATGGTGAGCGTGAAGGGTCGTCACATAACAATATAATGTCTGTTAGTTCTACTTCAAACTTACTAACAAGTACAAGTTCCTCTATTTCATCCCTGGCCTCCGCAACAACCACTTTGACAAGTTTAAATATAAATGTAAGTGGTGGGATATCGCAACTTCAGGCATTAAATCATTCCTCTTCAGATGGTTCAGTGCTTAACATGACTACCTCTACGACCGCTTCCACATGTTTTAGTCAAGCCGCCGTAACTTCTATCTCTCTGACTGTAGCCTGTTAAAATGTTGTCACGGCTTTGAAAAAGGAAAAAGATTGGAAAATCTTAGAATTAATTCTTCAACAAATCCCACATGTTCTCGAGAATAAAGCATTGATTCTGTCAAAGCTCAAAGCATGGAAATGATATTGACTACCTCGCCACTGCACTCTGTGCCGTGGTTACAGAAAAATCCTCGACGTACCATTTTTTCCTACGGAATTGTCCCGTGAAATTTAATCGAAGTGAATTTCAAGGTTAAATATTTCCCATTCTGACTTCACTTGTTTCCTACCATTCACATTTGGAACCATCCGTCCAAGTAAAAATTGTAATGTGTCTTGAACTTGGCTTGGTCACGAAATGTTCAAGAATCTGCATCCTCTCCCTGTCAATTTCTACTCTGGAAATGAAGGAAACCATGCATAAACTTCTGCCTGAGGTTCTCTTAGGATTATCTAAAATAACGGCGAAGACAAATATTGCAATTCCTGTGTTGGAATTTTTATCAACTTTAATTCATCTCCCAAGGATTTTTGCATCTTTCGTTCAAGATCAGTACATGTCTATTTTTGCGATTGCTCTACCTTTGACAAATCCATTTAAATTTAATCAGTATACGGTTTCCTTAGCTCATCATGTGATTGCTATGTGGTTCCTCAAATGCCGCCTCTCGTTCCGCCGAGGATTTGTGAGCTACATTATCAAAGGACTTAAGGAAAATGTCTGGGCTCGTTTTGAGGAAGAAACAAGGCGGAGTGATAGGGAATTGCAGAATGAAGATTCTTCAAATAGGAAGCGAAGCTCCAGTCTCACCGATCAAACTTTTAAGAGGAAGAAAAGATCTATTTCTGGGCATGCTTGGGTTCCTGTGCCCGGTGTTGGTGCTGGGCTTAGACCCGGTCCACATCATTTACAACACAGAGGTTCAAGACTACCTGGACTTGAGAGTATACATAAATATGTAATGGATAAAAATCTCATCACCTTCCATCATGAATTGACTGAAACGTGTATTGATCTTATGGCAAGATATGCCTTTGCAGATTGTTCTGCTTTACCCACGCGTTTCCAGTCTACTGACTTCCTTCTCACTGGTGGACATTCGCAGACTTGGCTTGTGGAAAACAAAATAATTACGATAACTACATGTGGATGCACTCTGAAGGAATTGAGAGATGGGCTTTGTGACAAATGTTGGCCTTTTTGCAGGAAATCCATGAATTTCAGAACGGAGACTGACGAACACGAGAATTTTTTGCCTAGTATGAGATCCACCTCCAAAGATTATAATTCTGGAAACTCGGAGAATAATACAAATATCAGTATTGATATTAATACTAGAAATGTTCTTGAGAGGTATCCCCCATTAGTCAAGAAAAGTTCGACTATGACAGAGAATTCCAATTCGACTGCATCTGCTTTACAACGTCGTCGACATCGCTCTGCGTTTGCTGGATCTTCACCAGGAAAATTATCCAGACCCGACAGTTTAGATGATCACCTAGCAATGAATTTTGGGATTGATGGCAGTAATAAAACTAAAGATGATTTGCATTTTCTAGACAATAAATTGCCGGACTTGGATGTTGGGAACTCAGGGGATCGAGTTCGGCATAATACATTTTCGTCTACGTTTAATCCACACAACCATGAGTTAATTAAGCCAAAATCTGAACATTAATCCTGCTTCTGCTGGTGTCAAGGTTGGGCTGAAGTACACATTCGAAGACGGTTGTAGGACAAAGTCTCCCTGGACAAAGTCTCCCCGGACATTTTCTCCCCGGACATTTTCCCCCCGGTCATTTTCCCCCCGGACTTTTTCCCCCTATAAGTAACAGCGGGCATTTTCCCCCCAAACTCGTAATTATGTTATGTGTCGTAAGATTAAGTGATGATTTATGAAATGTTGGGTTATAAGAATATGTTGTAATTTTATTCTCGCTGAATGTATATAATCTCACAAATTCTATGCAAAATATACTTTATTAAACCGCAAGCTTTGAATTGAATGGAATGCATGGAATGCAAACTCTGAATTGTTAACTTACAAAGTTTAGGAAATAAAGGTAAGTAGTTTAAACCATGATAAAATTGTAAACATTGCAGTTAGTAGTAAAATTACAACCTCAGGAAATATATCGTCGACGAAGAGGCAAATATGATCATCTCCTTCTCGGACTAAAAGCAATTATGATCATCTCCCTTTTTCAAAAAATACAACTAATGTGATATGTTATTGATTAGTTAAGGGTTTAGTAATTCGAAGCTAGGTACATTAGGGGTCACCCATAAATGACGTCATGGGTATGACTAAGCAACCTTCTTGAATATTGATGGTGTTGCATGCTAAATATAACCATTTACGTAACGGGTAATCTGATGACAGGGGGGTCATAAGGACGTAAAACGGCGATTTTTTGATGACGTCATTTATGGGTGACCCCTAATGTACCTAGCTTCGAATTACTAAACCCTTAACTAATCAATAACATATCACATAAGTTGTATTTTTTGACAAAGGGAGATGATCATAATTGCTTTTAGTCCAAGATGGAGATGATCATATTTGCCTCTTCATCGACGATATGTCCTATACTATTTCTCAATATGGCTAAAACTTCCTTACACGATTATATCCTGAAATCGTATAAAAATGTTTAGTTACAAGGTTAAAAAACTTTAAAAAAGCTCCTAGTCCTATAGCTTACAACATTGAGCTATCTTCTCAAAGTATGCACGTTTACACGATACTGAACTACCACATACCAGTTGTTGCATTTTAGTACTGGGGGGAAAATGCCCGCTATTACTTATAGGGGGAAAAAGTCCGGGGGAAAAATGACCGGGGGGAAAATGTCCGGGGAGAAAATGTCCGGGGAGACTTTGTCCAGGGAGACTTTGTCCGATTACCTCGAAGACCAACTGGAAATACTTCATGGATGATGCGGGTACAGAATCAACTTGGAAATCATTCTGCATTTGAATGTCCTATCAAAGAACTCTCCACTATGTACATGAATACCAGGTATGCTGTGGACAGTCACAATTGTGCTCGACTGAATATGAGACCTAGGTCACAAAGCAGTGATAATGCTGATAATGCTAATATTGGAAATTCAGCTCTAACTTCAGTGATCCCTTCCACCGCTTGTGCTCCAAATGCAAATTCAGAGGCACAACAAACAGTAACTGCCGCTTCGACTTCGTCACCCTCACAGCAGCCAGAGAATGCAGAACAAAAAATAAATTTAGCAGAGCAGCAAAATAACAGCACTGGTCCAAATCAAAATCTGCTCCGAAATTCCGAGACAATGCTGAAGAAAGCGTTAGACGATAATCCCAATTCGAGTAATATGGCTAGTAATAATAGCAAACAAAATTCGAATTCCACGGCGTCACCCCTGACACCCAAATCCCCGGGTTCTTCTAGTGAAGAATACGGCTCCGATATTCCAGGTTCCCGAAAGAATCCGGTAAGAAGATCGAATTCTTCACCAGAAATGTGCTCTTCGTGGAAAACTCCATGAATCAACAAAGGGAAATCCAGGAACAGGATGAGGACGAGACGATTGTTATCAGCATGAATCCTGACCCGTCTGCGAATTCCTGTGGTTTGCGAGAATGCGAATATGAGTGACTTATTAAATTCGAAAGTTCAATCTCAGCTGAGCTGTCAGAGTACCGGAGCTAATTCAGTCACTCCTTTAGCTTCAGTTGCTTCTTCAGCGTCGCTAACAATACCACAACCACTAGCAGCCTCAACAGGTATTGTCTCAGTAGGCCCTAGTGATGGGTCGTCGTCCACGCCATCTTTCCAGTGTTAGGATATTCCTGAAGAAATACCACAAGTCCATCACCTTACCCATAGTCATGCCACCGTGGCTACTTTTGAAAACTATTCTAGTAAGGTGGACGCTGGACCACCTTCTGAAGACTTGGCGCCGATGAGAAGAGATAGAATGTCCACAATTTCCGTCATGACCCCAGCTAGAAGAAATCACAATCAAGGATTGAGACGAATGCTTTCTGTTGAGTCAACAATAAGCAAAGGGGAAATCTGAAATTCTGGGGGTGAGACCGGTATTCGTTTAAGTCTAGGTTTTATTTTCCTTCAACTTTGTTCCCAAGGATCTTTTGGAAATACCCCACGACCCATCTCCCTCCCAAATAATGACCAAATAACAAAAACTCTCAAAGTTCTCGACTATATCCCGCCCTATGAAACTCATAAAATTGGTGTAGTCTATGTTGGTCCTAATCAAGCCAATAATGAAACCCAGATTCTTCAAAATCAATATGGGTCAAGTCGCTATCGGAAATTTTTGAATGGTCTTGGAAAATTGATAAAATTGAGTGAAGTAAATCCTCAGAAGACGTTCTTAGGAGGGCTGAGTCGAGATGGTCTGGATGGGGAATTGGCTACAATTTGGCAAGACGACGTCATGCAAGTTATTTTCCATGTGGCAACCCTCATGCCTAATAGAAAAACTGATCCTTCTGGGAATTGGAAAAAATGCCACATTGGCAATGATGTCGTGGCTGTTGTCTATAATAATAGTGAGGAAGAGTATGACATTTCTACAATAAAGGGACAATTCCTCTACGCATGTATTGGCATTGAACCTTTGGAACACAAAACAAACCGGTTGATTGTGAAAGCTAAACCGATTCAGCTTCTGGTATTTTCTCAGGAAAACTACGAAATAATAATTCTCATGGAAATAAACAAGAAGACCACAAAAAGCCCAGGAAATACCTGGAACAACTCAATGACCCTGCCAATGCGAACACGATGAAAGATTGCAGGCTAAAATCGCGATGTCGCTGGAGCTTACCTAATACCGAAAATGTCACACTAGCAAGTAATATGGGTGCTACCGAATTAACCGGAAACCAGGATACGGGCGCTATCAATTACCATTCTGGTTTATAGGAGGAGGTTGTGATCTACCAAATGAAATAGGTTTGATGACCCATAAAAATCATTCGTCTCCACACTATCATCTCCGACTCAGTCCCAGCTTGTTCCGTCAAAGTCCATCAAAGCAGGAGAAATTTCTGCAGGAATCCAGGATCTTCCCCTATGTTCCACTTGCACAATTCGAGAAAAAAACGTCGAAAGTTTTGCTAGTCGAAGCCTCCATGACTCCGTCTCCGTCCTCATCGCCGTCCTCCCCACATTAAGTGACATCAAAAATGGGAATAGAAAGGGAGATTCCGTTTCAGAATTAAAGGTCCTCTGTGTCCCGATAGATACTACAACTCCAAATCACTTTCAAAATAGTACACATTTAAATTCAAATTCAAAAAATTGTAACGAAACATGCTCTTCTAGATGGAAGATAGTGCTTGGGAATTTGATGGGCTTGCAATTATCACCAAATTTAAGTTCATCTATGGCTGCTGGTAGGGGGAAACGGAAAATAATTATAGCGTGGATGAAAAATTGGCTATTAATCTAGGCATCGTTTTTTATATTCCAAGAGTTTCGAAATGACACATTTCCGATTCCCCCCAAACCCATATCGTTTAATCCTGATACGTAACAATAAGGTTTAAAGTTAAAATTTTGAATTTTTGGATACCCGTTTCAAAGAAAACCCGGATTTTAGTATTATAGAAAAGAATTTTTTAAAAAGAGTCTATGCATTATAACACAAATCGTCTTAAGCCAAAAATAAAGTTTGGCTATAAGAACCATGGAGGAATTTTTTCGAAGTCAAAATTCGGGTTTTTTTGAATTTCACAATACAAAAATTGCATTTTTCAATTGCATTTTTGAAAATGAGGCCGTCAAAACGGCTCAGTGGGACTAGTTGTAATTGATTCAGAATGATTTAATGATCAATTTGTGCTAAGTTGCATTTAGCCGTTTTGACGGCCTCAATCATAATAACGGTTTGACCGAGCCGGGTATTACCGCCTAAATAGTATATATTTACATATAGCCGCACTGCACAACGCACGTGTGTACGTCCGCATCAAAAACTAGTCCCTACTCAAAATTACTTTTCTCCCTTCATATTTGCTCGAATTTCCCACTCTAAAAAATGAACATACTACTATCAATGGTACTCAACGCTCTATGAGGTTTATATAATAAGATTCTGCAAAACACCGTCAGTATGTAGACTCAGCAAATATAAAGAACAATGCCTCTACCCAGCCATTAAGGGGTGACTACTAGTAAAATATTCAAAGATTCAAATCAGAACTATCCACCTACCCACCTACCCACTTCTGCGCATGCTATTTAGGATGTTTACATTCTGCGGGATTCATTTTAAATGATTTCCGTCATCAATATTATTCATCCCCAAATCTCATCCATCACATATTTATTACTTCACAATTCACAACACATCTTTATTTATCTGATCTCATTTTAATTAATCAAAAGTGCCTAAAAGAATAAAGACAAGATCACCGAGACATAAAAAATTCAGTACTCCAAACCGCTAATGTAACATTGCTAATGTGAGTTTTACGGACATAATTAGATTTTGAATATGACAGTATTTAACGATTGGCTACAGTGACTTAACTGTTTATTCACATCTTCATTCATCTGATGATGATGATCTTATTTTAAGTTTCACATACAAATGATGAATAATACATTAAAGTATTACTAACTAGTTACTTGTGGGACTATATGATTTTTCAGGTGTATATCTGCTGCCCAGTGCATTTTTATATATTAAATTACTCAACAATATGTTAATTACTCAAAAGTGCTTAAGCAAATAAAGACAAGGCTACCGAAACATAAACAATTCAGTACTTCAAAATGCTGTTTAATTTTGATTTTTTAACTAATACTAATGTGGGGTTTAATGACATAGTTAGATATATAAACACCGAAGAAAAGGCAATAGAACTGTTTAAAAAGTTTAAAGTTATAAACTATAATCGTTGTGTTACATGCGATTGTGGAAATAAATTTTTAATAAAGCATCGCAGCTTAACATTCAAAGCTAAATTTCAGTGTACATGCACATCGTTTTGTCACCCGCTAACTAAGTAAATTAATCCTTTGCGGGGATCATGGTTTGAACTCCGCAGTTAAAGTTTTTTAAAGGTAATCACTTCAATAAAATACTAAGTAGTTAACATATTGTTGTAAATAAATGAATAATACAAGTATCAGCTAGGATTTATGTAAATTGTGTGTAAAAACTTATTGTCAGTATTAATGACGGAAATAATTTAATTTCAGCACCTAGAACTACTCTTGCATTGAATATTTAAGCTGAAGGTAGATTTTACGATGTTAAACGCTCGAGTAGCCTCTCAAACTTTGACAAAATGGAATGAACGCTTAAATAAAGTAAGAATTTGCTAATGACAAAGTAATTAAGTAACAGAAAACATGCAGAATTAAAATATAAGAAGATAATTAGTTGTTGGTTTTTGCAGGTTTGTCAGAAAAGTTTGAACAAGGTAGAGAAAATAGAAGGAAAGAGGGTCTGTGTAAAAGTGGATGAAACATTTATGTTTCATAGAAAATATAATGTTGGTTGCCAACCGAAAAATGTGTGACTGTTTGGAGGAGAGGAAAGAACCGATGATAGGAAGTGTTTCATCATGCAGGTTAAAAACAGGAAAAGAAGCACCTTGTTTAAAATTAAAAAAAACACGTAAAAAAGGAACAATATTATACACTGACGATTTTAAATCATACTATGGTGTAGTTGAAAAATTAGGATTTGCTGCTCATTAAATCGTAGTTCACAAGGAAAATTTTGTAATCCCCGATTTTTCAGATGTTCATACTAACGGTATTGAATCAAAATGGAACAAAATTAAAAAATTCTGTATAAGATCAGGTGACAAAAGTAGGTTTTTAGTTAAATTTATTCTTTAGCTAATATGTCATTAAGCCTTGTTTACATTTTTTATTTGAAATCTGAATTTGTTTTATTTGCCTTTTAGAAGCGGTGGATTTGTACATTTCACGATTTTTGTACAGACAGAAACTGTTGAGACTGTATGGAGAACGAGGTTTTGGAATGATACTTCTTCATGTTCTAAAGGACATCGAAAAAGCTTATCGTACTTACTAAGTTGTGTGACATTACAAAAGTAGTAGAGTAGTTATGTAGTAGTAGTATTAGTTATCGTTTTTTAATCATAGTATTTAAAAAAAAAAAATTAGGTATTTCAATCAATACACTATTGAGATTACGGCCAAAGGTCATTTAAATATTTTAATTTTACAATAATCCACAATAGACGACGACCAAAAATAAATATAGCTTTTATAAGTTAATAAGTGAATTTGACTCACAGTGCAATCTCAAAGAACCACCAAAAAAAGTTGATCTGTATGAAGCTTGGATTTTTACAGTTGTTCTTAATTCATGTATGGTGATTGTGACAGACGGTCAAAATAGAAAAGTTGTGACTACAATTAATTCTATAATTTTAAGCTACAGGAGCGTGTATAATGGAGGCTCAATGTTCAAGCTTAAAAGGACCAATGACATTCTTGTGACCACACAACAAATGGACAAAAAACGAATGCAAAGGTATTACGTTATTCTACACCTTAACTTATTGAGATATATTCTAAAAAATACGAAATACATTTATTAATTAAAGCAATTATTTAATGAGGAAGTCAATTTAAAATTCTGAATCGAAATTCCCTAGTTTTTGTTTTTAGTTTTACAGAACCTACTTAGTTCTTGATTATGTATTTCTAATTTACATTTTTTGTTAAATTTCAACAGTCTCTGTGAAAATATTGACTACGTGGAACAAAAGTGTGAAGAGATGACCGGGACGTTGAAGACGAACCGGAAGGGGCGGAGAAGCCATGAAAATGGGAATGGAATGGACAAAGGAGCTTAAAACGCTCACTCAGATTCCTCTCAATTTACTTTGGTGAGCATTGATTATGTACACCAGATTATACTGTAGTAGGTGGATGAATATTTTACCCGGTTCGGTTGGAGTTGGATTGGACTCAAAAGCCCGTTATTAGTTAGGTCGTCAGTCACTCACGTTTGTCGTTGTTGGTTGGCAATTGGTAGGGAATTGGATTATAGGAATGCCATGTATGTTGTACGTACCTATATTTTTGTGATGGTGGCTTGGCTTAAATGATGTATGGATGAATAAATTGACATGAATTTTTCTATATGCTTTAGAAATTGGAAAGAGCTCGACTTGTGTTGAGTCGTTTAACGGGAAATGTTTCTGAGCGAGAGGCCCATGATATCCTTACGTCAGCGTCTTGCCGGGACCAAAAAACCCATGATGACATCTGCCTTGGACTCCTGGCCACAATCCTGACGGACCAGCCATTGGCTGTTAAAGTAATGAACGAATAATTCAACTACTACCCCCACCATCTACAAAATTACATACATCACATACTTTATACAGCCAATCTGAAATAGATACAAGAAATTCAATGTTGTTGTCAGAATTTTGTAAGAGGATGACATGAGATTAATGAGATATGTTTCTTGTTCTTATTCCAGTGCTTTCGGGACCTTAACTTTTTGAGTCGGGATAGTTTAGGCATAGTAATCGACCAATTGGTTTTGTTAGAATAGCACAGTACATACGTACTGCACTCTTCTAATGACAAGCACACACACACTGTCTATATAGTTAGTTGTACTAACGATAAGACAGGCAGTTGGTACGAGACGAGCGAGAGGAGAAGTATCTCTCACAGACCAAGCGATATACAATAAATATATACCTATACTACAGTACACCCATCTACGCGTGCATACTCTCTGTACAACTCATTACCATATTACCATACAATCACAGTCGCTCGGTATGCACCGTAACAGTGGTGCAGGTGCGTGCGTGTTACCGATTTCCAACATAGTTCATTATATAGAATATTAAAATAAGTAAAGTAACGATAAGTGAAAAATAATATTAAGTGAAAATTACAGTTAAGTGAAATCAAGTGGAAATAGATAAAGCACATAAACAAAAGGTGGAACAGTATCTAGTTGATAAGTACTAATAAACAGAATAGTTAAAGTTTACGAGGAGTATGAAAAGATTTTTTAACGCTTTTTCATCCACCGGAGGGTCCCCAAGATTCGTAGAGTTACGTGCAGACAGAGACGGTGAACTAGTAACAGTAGATTATTTTGATAAGAACGAGAAAAGTCTGTCTACTCACAAAATCAAAAGAGATAAGTGGGCAAAAGAATTTCCAGGTATACCAATTCGTTCACACCAGTACGGAAAACAGCAGCTTGAAGTAGCGGAAGAGAACGAGTGGATTGGCATTAAAGCATATCCAGGCGTCGACAGTAACCATATTCGAGTTGAGTTTTTCAATCAAAATCAGGAATACTGCTCGACCGAAATATACGAACGATCAAAATTTGAGCAAGAGTTTCCAGACTGCCAACTACCACTACGCACTAATAAACCGACAGCAGGAGCAGAACGACCCGGTAGCAGTAAAAAGCCAAATTTCTCGACGCCAGTTAACAGTGACAAGCGGAGAATTTTTCTGGAAAAGAAGGAATCCGAGCAACGCGGGACAGTAACAGCGGCAATACTAGAAGTTACAGACAATACTTCCGGTGCACCAACAACACCATCCGGGTTCAACGACACACAATCAACTGGAGGAAGTACAGCGTCAGCCGGGTCATACGCAATCGACAAACCATCAATCCTACAAGCGGATCATCGGCAGGTAGCCACACCGTACACGTTCTACTCAGCGGACTCATCCCCAACTGACAACCATACTGCGGGTTCTGTAAACGGTCAAGACAATAGTTCAGAAGAGGAGAAAAACAGCTTCGTAGCCGCCGTAGGAGCTGCAGACACAGACCAGGCAGAACTAATACTACAAGGGGCGCGTGAACGTAGGAATTCGGTGGTAAATACAACAGAACCGGTACGTAAAACTTTTAATATTGGGTACTTGTCGTTTCTAAACCCTGAACGAACTGAGTTGGAGGAAAGAACCCTTCAAGGCAAGCTAGCTGAGATACAAAATCATTTAGATACAGCAGCAGGCATTGTAAAAGTACGTTTGCAGATAAAAATAGAAGCTGAGCCAGAAATAGATTATTACGGCATTGGACAGTTATTTCCAGTAAAAATGGCAACTTTTAAACCGATTGAGTTGAAACGACCATCGTATTCAAAACCTGACATCTACACCAACGCATTTAACGAGTTCCGAACTCAGTTCACAAGGTATGTAGCGTTAACAGAAGTAGATCTGAATACAAGTAAACAGCTGTTAACGGAGGCATTAACTACACCCATCGCTCGGAGTTATTTTAAGATTAACAAGGGATTACTAACAGATGCTACAACATTAGACGCGCTGTTTACTGCGTTGTTAGTGAGTTGCCCGCCATCACCAGACCCGCAGGTATCTTTAGTAGAACTTTTTCAACAAAAGCAGCAATGTGATGAACGAGCAAATGCATTTTTAATGCGAATACAAAGCGCATTTGGCGATACCTGGGCAACATTTCCAGCTACTCAGATGATAGCTACGATCATACCAAACTTGCGGGAGAACGTTCGACATTTTTTGAGAATGCAGGCACGTCCAACTACAATAGCGGCCTTGCAGGCATTATTAATTCAGTTTGATGCATCTGATAAATACGAAGCAAAATTGCCGGAGATCAAACAGGAGGTAGCCTTAGTACAGCAGGTAGATATGGTATCGGCATTAGAAAAAACGGTGGCGTCATTGACTCAGCGATTGAACGAAATACAGAAACAGCCACGTGCTAATGCCACATCACCACCTACATCTCAGCAGCATCCACGTCAACCACAAGCACGATTTAATAATGCACTTGGAGCTTCCCAACAAACCAATTAGAGAAAATGTCATGGGTGTGGACGAGCAGGTCATTTCATTGCACAATGCACAGAAGTAGGACAATCTACGTGGCCCAGAACGAGTCAACAAAATTCAAGCCGTGGATATTATATTCCACGTCAACAGCATAATTATCGAGGGAATAATGTCGTTCGCAATTATCGACCACAGCAGTATTCAACGGGATATGAGTCATATAAAGGGAGCAATTATCAGAATCCAAATTTTATTCGTCCATTCATCCCACGTTTCCAGCAAAATAATCAGAATTTTAATGCACCCTCCCCCAACTTAGCAATTATGCCACCACCAAATTATACCACTCAGCAACAAAATCAGCATTTAAACGGTTAAGTGGAGCGAGTGGGCCGACTCGAGCCATTGCAAATATTAGGCAACCAGAAATTAATATAGTTAGTACCTACAATAGATTTAGTGCATTAGAATTAGTTGAGAATGAAGAGGAAATGACGGTGCAATCAAACAACACTAATGTGAATAATGTGAGTGAAGTAACGGAAGTCATAAATCTTAACAGCATCAACATCCAAGGCAGTACCAAGACCTGCCTTGTAAACGTTTTATTGATAGTGGTGCTATGTGTTCTATTATAAATAGTGACGTGGCTCGACAATTAGGTGTAATAATACAGCCGTCTACATTAAATTTAAGAAACTATGGAGGTGGGTTAATTGAGCATATTGGACAAGCTATAGTAACAATAAACTTCAATGGATTTAATGTGACTCATACTTACATTTTAGTGAACAATGCACAGCATGAGTTGTTAGTCGGCAAAGATTTCTTGAGAAAATTTAAAGTAGTTTTAGATGTTGGGAATGAAGTTATTTGTTCACCTGAGTTTGGACACGTACGAATGACACCAAGCCAGCCACCCGCTGCAGACAGGCGACAGTTGCAAATGTCATCAGTCTATATGCAGCGAGAGACCGACTCAATTCAAGTACATGACGACACACAGAGGCAAGCGAAGGCCAACGCCCCTCTCCAAAATCAGCAAACCAACAAAACACGGGACATTGATCAAGTCGCCGTCGGTAAGAATGTGAAAAGAGAATTCTATGAGAAAATACAAGCCGCTAGCAAACATGTAAATAAAATCAAAACAGAGGCAAGTCCTAGAGCTTCGTGCATCCTAAGTACTAAAAAGAAAGAGCGCAATGAGAATATTTTGAGAATTCATAGTTCCAGTAGACAGGTATTACAGCCCTACTCGATGATAGACATTCCTATATATGTATTGAATAAAAAGGGGCAACAAATAAATGGAACTCGGTTTGAGGCTTTGTCATTGGGACAAAGGAAGCTAAAACAGATGGTGATTCCAGACTTTATTATTAGTGAAAAAACTCAGTTTCTCCGTGTCATAAATCCATCGGAGGAGGAAATCATAATACAAAGTAAGGCTGTCATTGCTACTGCTCAGATTACAGATTGGAATGAACTAGAAGTGCGCGTGATAAATAATATTAGTAAAGTTGAGCCGAATTTCGAGCAGGAGGGAATTAGATCAAATGTACCTATTTATGAAGGAGATGAACTGGAACAGGAAATCAATAAAGTAGCATATGATCCAAAGTTAAGTAGTGCAGATTTAATGAAATATAAAAATTTAGTAGCTGAATGTCAACAAGCTTTTAAATTTGCCCGTACACCAAATGGAGTTTATCCTCATGCGAAATACAAGATCGAGCTACTTGATCCAACACCAGTACAGCTGCAGGCTCACCCACAAAGCGAAGCCCAACACGAGGAGATAGCACGCCAAGTGAAACAACAATTAGCAGACGGAACAATTCGGGAAAGTAACAGTGACTGGAGCAGCCCATCGTTTTTAGTCAGCAAAAAATCACCTGATCCAAACAAGAAACAGTTCAGACTCGTAAATGACTACAGATTACTGAATTTCCAAACACGTAAACAACTGTTTCCTTTGCCTTTAATCCATGAGATCCTCCACCGGTTCAGGGGAAAGAACATTTTTTCAGCTTTGGACTTGGAAGCCGGGTATAATCAAATTTTACTCGATGATGAATCCATTCCACTTTCAGCCTTCAAGACTCGACACGGGCATTACGAGTGTTTGAAGCTCGGATTTGGCATGGAAGGGGCTCCGAGCTTCTTCTCTAAAATGATGATAAATATGCTTGGAGATTTACAGTATACCGAAGTTCTACATTATTTGGACGACATTATAGTACCATCCGAAGACATCGATCGAAACATTAGTTCACTACGTAAAGTGTTCCATAAATTAATTGAAAATAACTTGAGGCTGAAACCATCGAAGTGTAGATTAGGTTTCAAGAAATTAGAAATTTTGGGGTTCTTAGTAAGCAAAGACGGACGTGAACCAACAACTGAATTAGTTGATCCCATTCGTAAAATTAAGCCGCCAACCAATATCAAATCACTTCAATCATTCATGGGCTCAGTAAATTTTTATTCTGAATTCATCCCAAATTTAGCTACAATAGCACGGCCCCTCAATAATTTATTGAAGAAGGACGTTGCGTACATTTGGACACCAGAGTGTCAAGAAGCTTTCGCAAAATTAAAATTGGCTTTAACAACTGCTCCCATCCAGGCTCATTTTGATCCTAAATTACCAACTACATTGAGAACGGATGCATCTTTAACTGGATTAGGATGTACATTATTTCAGACTCATATAGTTAACGAAAAACCTGTTGAAAAAATTGTTGCATCTATAAGCAAATCATTAACTTCGGCTATGAAAAATTATCAGGTTCCAGTGTTGGAGATGGAAGCAATAGTTTTTGGATTGAAGCGGCTATCTCACTTCTTGAAGGGCATTCCATTTAAAATTGAAACTGATAATTCTACCTTACCTAGCTTAATCAACTCTAAGAAAACGCCCATGTCACCTAAGTTATTCAGACAAGCCATGATTTTCAATTCATACAACATTACAAACATTAGTCATCTAGCAGGCAAAATCAACTTTCTACCAAACTTGTTGTCAAGGACTCATAATACAGATATGGATCTGTCCATATTGACGTTAACACCAGTACCACGAGATGAAAATTACAGAATGGAACAATTAGCTGATCCAGCTTTAGCCAAAATTATGATGACAATTGAGAGAAGCTCAGTAGAAACTTTATCAAATTATCAATTACTCAACGGCATACTATACTTCAGGCAATCCGAATACAAGAAGCATAAGTTATTATTAGTGATTCCGTGCCATCGACGTCAAAACATTTTACAAAATTTGCACGATTCCAAAATTGCAGGACATTTGGGTAGAAAAAAGACATTGGATAAAATTCGACAAACTTTATTTTGGCCTACTATGAGTAAGGATGTATTTGACTATGTGCGGACATGTTCCAGCTGCCAGCGTAACAAAGTGCCTCGCATCAAGCCAGCTGGCTTATTCAAATTCATTGACATTCCATGTGGACCATTCGAACGAATTCAAATTGATTATGCGGGGCCGATAAATACATCTGTAAATCGTAATAAGTATTTACTAACTGCTGTTTGTTATTTGACTAAATTTTTAGTAGCCAAAGCTGTTCCAAATTGTGAAGCCGCGACGACTGCTAAATTTCTAATGGAGGAGATTGTTACTAAATATGGAGCTCCTCGAATAATTCAGTCAGATAATGGGACCTCGTTCCTAAATACCACTGTGAAGGAGCTCAATAAGTTACTGGGAACTAATCATATCACCAGCAGCCCGTACACACCAAGGAGTAATGGATGTGTGGAGGCCAGCCACGATGTGCTAATGGAGGCGATTCGGTCCTATCGGAGTAAATCAAGGCGCAACTGGGACGAGGCACTACCACAAATCACCTTTGCGTTAAATACAAGTACCCACTCAACGACTGGGATGACTCCATTTTTCTGTCTATATGGAAGGGAGGCTACACAGCCACTGGATTTGTCCTTACCATTATTCAGGGAGACACCGACAATCGGGTATCATGAGCAAGGTCGTGAGGCACGAGAGCATGCCCGACTTGCTATAGAAAATAGTCGTGTCCAGTGGGCACAACGTTTTAATCTTAATAGACGAGAATTCGAATTTAATGTAGGGGATTTAGTATTATTACGTTTTTCTAAAAAATTAATGTCTATATTTTCCAGACCCTACAAAATTGTGGAGTCTGTTGGAAACAATGTATATACTATCGAGGGGAGAAAGCGAGGAGGTGGATTAATTCGGTTTAATGTCAATATGGAGAAGCTAAGGAAATACTATGTACGGCCTGGGGAGATAATTCCACCCATACGGAGACCAACGGTTCACGTGGATGGATCCCAGGGAAATTCCGAGTTAAGTACTACCAACTCAGCTAATCCGAGCCCTCCAGGCCTTCCGTTTCAACATACTAACACAAAGCAGTATGATGAAGACTTTCCTCGGTTAGTTCATTACAAAACCATACAAATGGAGGTCAGCACTGAAGGCCCACCAACATTAATCCCCGAAACTGCACAGACTATAATTAAGAGAGGTCGAGGTCGACCACCAGGTTCTAGGAATAAGGATAGTTTAGCTACCGTGAATAATAAGTATATAACAAATAAGGATAATTATAGATATAATTTAAGAAATTATAATAATAATTAGAATAGGTTAAGTATATTTTTAGGTATATAATACATAGGGACAACGTCCAAAATTTACGCGTCCGAAGTAGAGGCTGATGGCCATGTTTGTATAGTAATAACGTTTAGTTTAAGGTAAGTAGGAAATTTCATTTTTGTATCATAGTACATCCATTTTCAACCGACATATCAAATTATTGACAGAACGTACGGCTACACCTGTAAGGCTGGTTCTTTAGACAGACAGGGACCTCCCGGGGTACCGCCTGGACGGGCCCTAAACCATAGAAGCACCATTGAGGCACATGTTTAGGACACCTTGGGATCGAACCCTAGTCCAATAGCGGGGACAATGACCCCAGGAGTAAAGCCTAGTGTGTCGCTTATTTGGAAGGTTTAGAACAGAGTTCCTATTTTTACTCAAAGTCAAAATCTCTTTGAAATAGTACTGACTACTATAGACGCGGTCTATAGTAATTATTAATTTAGTTTTTAATTTATATTTTTTTGCGATATTAAGTTGAATTTTAGTAATTAAAAAGTAAAAAAAAAGACGGAAGCGCAGAGTTTGTAACGTTGTCATTATAAGTATATAAAATAGTTAAATTTGTTGTAACAAGAATTGAGGATAAATTGTGTCGATCGAATATGCGATAGTGGTCATGAACACGAGCCGTATAATTGAGAAACATAATTATGAATTAATTGTTGTAATACTAGCATAGATTATATATATAATGGTAGTAATTTTTCTTGTTATTTAGGCTAGTCTAATTTAAGTAGTTTGTAATTTGTAGAATATACGCAGGGTTAGAAATTAAAAATCCATGAAAAACTAGTATATATACATAGTAGTAGTTATGAAGTTCGAAGCATGTAGAAAATATATATGTTACATACTATGTAAGTAGTTAACGTAAAGTTCGTGAACTTGAACTTGTAGACAATGTCATTACTACCTATCTATGGGCTAGGCCCTTTTTGCATAGCTAGTGTAGTTGTTTAAGTTTTTGACTATGGCCAGGTATAACTCGGCCTCCGCGGGGTTGGTCAGACCCAGCAGAGAATGAACCGACCCTTCTGAGGGACCGGGCACCACAGTCACACGCCGAGAGATAGATACAATCGAAGTTGACATGGATACATACAACACGTTTATTTATAATAATAATAGATAGTATATAATAGTAATATATAGTTCATAAAATCTGTTTACCGGTGCTACTGATGTTTTGAGCTAAAAAACCAGAAACAAAATCTTCCAAGGAAAGTACATAGATTAGTAAATGTAATAATAAACAGAAACATAAGTATAGGTATATGAAAATTAATATATGTAGTATAAGAAGTAGGTAGACATAAACGTAATAATAATGTTAATTTAGTTATAATGTAAAATACGTACCATGTAAATAGATCGAATGTTGAAATTTCCAAATTGATATGTATAGCACCTAGTATCCCTCCAAATTGTTAATCTGGCCGTGGAACTGTAAACAAAAAGCCAAACTCCACATGGAAGCGCAACCATTAATTATTTGTACGATAACCTATGTGAATATTACATTAATATCAAAATTGTATTTGACGTGTTTGACACCACTGGAATATGTTATTTTTTGTATTTCGGGCAGTTAATTGGAATAATTTTATGAAATATGTAAAGTATGATAGTTACCTGTAGTTTTTGTTTAATATGAACACTGGAATCCGTAAAGATAGCGTAGTCACTGAAGTCACCCGGTCCGAGGGGGTCATCCTCCGAAGACACTGGTCCAGACTGAGGATAGATTTAACAGTCCATCTGAAATTAAAAATGAGTAATTTTAGTAGTCAAATGTAAAAATTGGAAAAATTCGGTCCAAAACCCGCGTGTTTCACTAATTCGGCGGTTTTCCGAAATTATTTTTTCAAATTTTAAGTATGTATATTGTAGTTCTAAATTTTATGAATTTTTTAAGATATTACACAAAATTGTACTCACCGAATTGTTGAAATGATGAATATTTTTGTAATCTTGGTATGTAATTTGGAAAAGATTGGGATTCGTCCTCCACGGCTACTGAATGTATTGTGTGTATGTTTTATAATAGTTAATACATAGTGTGTATGAATAAGATAGGCTGGGCATTGACAGTGTAAGATGTCTGTCCTTTGATTTTTATTGATGAATTGCTATTATTGTGAACAGCATGGTTTTAATTGCCTATAGGTTACGGTTAAATTGTATAGTTTCACTATAGCGTGGAAGGCGGGTGTGTTAGAATAGCACAGTACATACGTACTGCACTCTTCTAATGACAAGCACACACACACTGTCTATATAGTTAGTTGTACTAACGATAAGACAGGCAGTTGGTACGAGACGAGCGAGAGGAGAAGTATCTCTCACAGACCAAGCGATATACAATAAATATATACCTATACTACAGTACACCCATCTACGCGTGCATACTCTCTGTACAACTCATTACCATATTACCATACAGTCACAGTCGCTCGGTATGCACCGTAACAGTTTTCATAGCCATTGATAAATACCAAAAACTAACGGATACTTTCAGGAATCAACTATTATGGATTGTTAGGTATGATGTCGAATGCCGTGGAAAGTTTTTTCCACTTATCTTTATAACAATTTCAAATGAGTGAAAAGAGAGAGAGATAATTTTTGTAATATTAACTATGTGTCAACCCTATGTTTGAATTGTCGGCAATTGTTTTTGCAGTGAATTAGTTCGAGCGGGAGTAAATAATGTGGATCTCATTTGCTGGAACCTTATGAGACAAATTACGGGGGGTGATATTTCAAATCGTGATTTATGGTTAGCTGAAAGAATGGTTGATATCTACTCAGAAAACCGAAGTTGGCTAGAAAAGTATCCTATATGAATTGCTACTGTTATTTATACATATCTTCGAATCTTAGAAGACCATACTGCAACACATTTGGCTAGCTTATAGCAGAAGGTGGTATTATTACTCACTGTTTTTTATAATTATTTCACGCATGCATACTTTATACAAGAGGTTACGAACGACGCTCAAAACGGATTAAAATTTTATCATTATCATTTACTAATTAGAAAATTGTTGCTTCCCCTCTTGTTCCAGGTTAATTTTTGGATATCTTGGAAATGGGTAATTTTGGTTCTTCACAGACGATATTAAACAAATAATAGATACATGATTGCATACCACCCCGTAAATGTAGCCACTATATGTACAATTTATTTTAAAATGTCTTAAAATTTGGATTAATAATTTTTAAAACAGAGACTTCTCCTAGCCGGGATCCATCTCCACACGGACAAGGCTTTAATAGGGATGGTCTAGTTCTGGAGGGTGGTCTTGAGGAGGGTCACACTCCGGGTCAGATTGCACACTCAGGTCTGGACTCGACTCAGTCTTCCAAGAATAGTCCAGACTTGAAGACTTCTGAGTCTGAGTTCATGGAGCGTCTCGAGTACAGAATCGAGCAAATTCTCCGGACCTTTCCGGTCTTTTCTCAAAAACGGACGCATCAGCAACAGCAACAACAACAACCTCAAGGTCAAGATAGTGTGGTCCAAGTGGAAATGGGGAGTTGTCCAAGTGGGGATAGTGACTTGAGTAGCAACTGAGACTGCGGGTGCATCATGGTGTATCATGGTAATCAGGACATGAAATGAAATTGAGAGAAAAACTGGAGGATGGAACTGGAGTTTTCGTCGTCCAAGCCTTCTCGACTATTTCCTCTTTGGGCCACAGGCCACAGCAGCAGAACGGAGAGTCTCCTCAATGGAAGTGAAACGAAAGATATTCGTGAATGTCGTGAAGGACAACTGCAACTAAGGATGCCTCTGAGCTAGGCTAGATTAAAGAATCTTCAGAGAAACAATATGTTCCCGATTTGTTCTACGAAGCAAGATTTTTTTCAAGATTTTAATATTCGTTGTTGTCAGTTAATTTTGAAAAAAAATTTCTACTATGTATATTTATCTTGATTGAAGACGAGTACGGAAATGAAGTGGCGCAAATGCCCCGCCCCCCTCAGTAAAGTACCTAGTACCTCCTTGTGAATGTGCGCGTGTCGACGCCGATAGAGCCTCAATTCAGTTTCAGCATCCTCCCCACGAGGAAATATCTCTTCCCCGTCGAGAATCGGTTGTTGGAAGGTCAAATCCAGGATTTTAATGCTCTCGTCACTTATTTGAATCAATTCCCAATTGGCACCCCTTTCCTCACAATCGAATACCTCCCCCCTCTCATTGACGCTATTAAGCAAGGGAACCGAGAGGCTGCTGATGATTTGGCTGCGTCTGAGCATTCGCTACGGTATGTTATTTTATTTTTGTAAAAGTTCGATTATTTTTTCTAATAATGAATTATAATTTATATATCGTCTCTCAGGAACCAAAATGACCTATATCCATTTTTAGCTAAAAACAATATTAACTTTTTTACTTAACTTAAATTTGCTTTGCACTAATTTCATTATGCTTAGATTCCACTCTGGAAGCCATCACACCGATGTTTTTGAAGAAGAACTCCCCTGGCATCTGCTTTCATCCAGTGCAGATTACATCTCAGCTTTGTTTGCTGCAATTCCCTTCAGCGAGCTGGAAAATGATATCACTGTTTCGTTTGATGTTATTGGTTGTTGACAATATTGTAAATAAAAACGGGGACCAAGCTACTCTCCGCGTTTATTTGTCCGATACAGCTGGAAAGGAACAGTTAGATGAGATTAAAGAAGTTGCTGGGTCTCTAAATGTAAAAGATTTTGAGTAAGTAGACTAAACTGTTTGACGTGTTTTAATAATCTTGTTCCATATAACCGTTCAAATTATTTTCTGTTAGTTAGTCGCCTTGAATTTCAAATATTAATTATTTTAGGCATCCGACTACAGCCATACCGGCAGTAGATAGAAGTAGTAGGTTTTACTCATCTGGGGAGGGTCAGGGAGGTAGGGGTGAGGGGAAGTACCCGGTGGGGACACGGAAGATGTGGGGAAGAATGTGGGCTAAAGTATGGGAAGAGATGGGAGCGTATAATGCTGATGAGGCTGTGAGTATGATGGGAAGCGATGGTAAACTTTTCGAGAGTTTTATATCGCTTCCTATGCCGTGTGAAAACTTTAGCTATGCTAAAGCTTTGCATTCGATGATGTCCTAAAATATCGTACTAGCTCCTTGCATGCGTTTGTAATGGTGGGAAGCTGGATTGATGGCGCAGGTTTTATATAATGGAAGGTGGTTATGTACGATAACATATAATAAGGCATTCTTCTCAGTTGTTTTGCTAGAACGCTTCGTCACCGCTATAGTAAAGGCTAGGTCTCCGCCGTTTGCACTGTGTATGCTATTTAGCTGCAGGCTAGAGCCAGAAGCTTCAATAAAGTTGCCATTGTTGGTGATACATATTTTTATTTACACGATTTTATTATATTTTCCGAATTTTTGTGAATAAAATTACAATTTTACAATGTTAATACATTATAGTATTTACACACATTTACAACTTATAAGTTAAACCAAAATATTACAAGTAACTAGTTTTTTGCGTGTGTACTATAATACTCACTTTAATTAAACTGCTTAGTGATACAAACACTAAATATTAAGAGTAAAGCTAACACTTCTTTAAACTTCAATTAATATTATTTAATGCGAGATATAATGTACAATCTTACAATCAATTAGTTTTGCTAATTCTATCTAATAAAACAAATTAGGTACTATACTGACATATACATAACTATTACTTTTAAATGTTAAATTAATTTACAAGTCTACATTTCTAAACAAA
Source organism: Dicyrtomina minuta (assembly GCA_949802685.1). NCBI lineage: Eukaryota > Metazoa > Arthropoda > Collembola > Symphypleona > Dicyrtomidae > Dicyrtomina > Dicyrtomina minuta. The sequence goes on from CATKUY010000222.1 coordinate 527,439, forward strand.
ATTAACTTGTCATCTAAATCTTTATGACCTAATGGTAAACTATAATTACAATTGTTTGGGTCTGAAAATATACGAGACAAGTCCAAAGCATTAAATGCTAATCTGCTATAATTTATTGTGTACAGCTTATGGTCTCTAGATCTAATTGAATTTACATCTATTTTAATAGGTTTGTTAGTTTCTAACATATGTCTGTATTTGTTGTGTTTACACTGACGCATAGCAACTGCAGGGATACCTTAACACTTTTGCTGTTCACTGTCGTTCAGAAACAATGTGCTGTACATTTTTGGTTTCAAAATAATGATTTCTTTTAAATCTAAACTCTGAATTCTTATTTTTCCACTTTTATCTTTATTCAAGGATTGCAGATTTGGGTACTGTTTTTCATATGCTTTAAAAAACTTGTGGTCACGAGGGATTTTGCTAAAATCAAAATGTTCTTTTGCATTAAAGATGTCGTCCCAAAACGTATTGAATTCGTCAATGGTATGCATTCCGTTTCCGTCAGTATCAGAGTAATCCAGGTAAGCTTTGTTGTGGAACGTCTCACACAAGCGGTCTCATTGTTCATAGAAAAACACTTTTGCAAACTCTAAAATTCCAACTCCAGTTAAAGGTAAATTAGTCACACGGTATGTTTTAAGTTTTTGAATGAACACACTAAGATTTTCAGACAACCCATCAAAGTCTTTACATCTGGGATTCGCGAGAGATTTTTCTGCTTCGGCTGCACTTGTGCACAAATGAGCTTCTACAAATTCAAGAATTTGCGTCAATGTTTTTCTATAAATTACATTAGAGTTTTTCTTTAGTGATTTGTTTTCAAAAAGAGTTTTAGCAATCTTGCGTTTTTCAAACTTTGCTTCAATATATTTTTTGAAATAACTTTGTTGTTTAAACCGTACCCCACAATGTACTTTTGACAATATTAATCCTTTTGACAAGTAGTACCGCAAAGCTTTAAAATGAGTTGTATAATTGTATTTATTGTGCAGTGTCAACATCAGTCGTGAGCGTGATATATATTGGTCAATGCAAGCCATTGCATGCTTGTCTAAATTTGTTTGGGCCTTGACATCTTAGAGATTTATTTTTTGGCTGTTCCATTGCAAGAGGCAGGTTTGCATCTCGGTCATGCAAGTGTTTTGGATATTCCAAATCCACAACTAAAAGGTACTTTCTTCTTTGTTTCCAAGATAAGGATCAGCCCAGTTTATTTGTTCTAAGTCTTTAGCTTCCATATGTTCGTAGTCTGATACTATCATAAGATTCTTCATGCTGTGTGCATATAAACTGTTGATGTCAAGTGAGAGTAATTGCTTGCGAGGTTTAGTTGGATAAAACCCTTCTGGACATTGTTCGTTATTTGCAACCACATGTTTCTGTGTAAAAATGCATTGACCGCCACGAATTCCATTAGTCGCAATGTTCAATATTCGTTTATCTCTAATGTAATCAATTTTTGCATCAGTGAATTTCAGGAAACTGTCTCATATGAAACTTGGCAAAGTCATTAAGTAAGTTTGGTCCAATTCATAATTCTTAAGTCCAAGTTTTTGATAGTTTTGCCATACTTTAGCAAGTAGAATTGTATCCATACGTAAATCAAGTATACTTGCGTAACGTTGTAATAATAAATTGAGTACACGTATTTTGTACAAGCTTCCAGTCATCATTCGTAATTGTCTTATCGTCATTATACGATTTTTGAAACTTTTCTCTTGCAGGCAGGGGATGTGACCATGCAGAAGCATTATTAAGTGATGTAAAGGGGAAGTGTAGTAATTTTTTCAAGTACTGTAAAGCTTTATTAGTTTGCTTAATTGGGTTCTGTACCTTCATATTTTGATATTGCGTTGGTACAACGTATTTTGTACTTTGTGAAACCAGTTTTAACTCTTCTGTGTTGTTGGCATTGAGGGACTCAACAAGTTCAAATAAATTAGTGTCAAAGAACACACCTGTGTCCATGAATCGTATTTTAACTTTTAAGTGTAGGGCTTTTCCATTTTATTCATCTTGACTGCTTTCAGTTGAAGGGTATTAAAGATGTAAATTTAAGAGCCAAGTATCCTTTGCTGTGATTGTTATAGATATAAATTCAGTAGATGATTTTGCAATAACTTGAATATCTTTAGCTTTAAAGTAATTAGTTCCCAATGCACTGACTAATAGGTGGTAGTCAAAGAAGCCTCCGCATTGTGAGATGATTGGGATCTCATGTTTGTATTTAATTTTCAAATTACAACTGCTGCATGCTGCAAACTCAAAGTGTTCATGGTGGTGGTTGTGATGAAACGTCATAGTAGGGTTCTTCGTATTGTGAAATACACGTTTACATATATGGCAATGTGTGGCTTCTTCAATTGTTTTCTTTACTTCTTTAGATGGTTGAACAAAGTTGTTTGTATTCCTTGTATGGGACAGTAACACTTTAGCCCAGAAGAATATAAGTTCAAAGAAACTTTACATGATGTCTGGTCCGTCGTAATATTCAAAAGAAACAATTTCATCCCGGTCTTGCATTTAACTTATAATCACCAAGGAATAGGCTGCTGGCAAAATCTCATTTGCAAATTATGTATTGCTGTTTGTAGACTTTGAATCATTTATAGGATTTACAAATGTTGCAAACTTGTAAACAATTATAAATGGGTAAGGTAATGTTTGCCATAATTCTGAAAACTTGACTGTTTTGTTTATTCCCGGAAATACAATGTTTTTCGAAACAAGAGTTTGACAAATGTCACTGTGTTTAGCCAGATTTGATTCAGTATTAAAGCTTTGGAAACACGATTGGCAATAAAATGTTTTGTGGCTACGTCCGTTACACATAAATTTATCTAGATCTGTAATCAGGACCAAGTGAACCAAGTGGGAACCAAGTATTTCTTTGTTTTTTGTTTCCTTGTAAATCAAGTATAAATAACACTTTTTAGTAATTTTCTGGTTATTGCATCTTCGTACTGGGATGATTTGATCGCCGCGATGACTCCAGATATTAATTCCAAGATTATTTTTTGTTTCAAACTTGTCCAAATCTTCATCAATTCGCAGTGGGCAATGTATATCGGAGAAATCAAAGTGTAAAAAATATTGTCTGTATCGTTCAGGGAACTGCAAACTTCTTTTTTCGTTATCTGCTCGTTGGATTATGTTTTGTTTTTTTAGTAGGTATCTGTTAGACAATTTTATGTCTGAAATGATGTGCAGCTACACAGAATTTAAAACAGTCATTGCATTTGTTTTTAATGTTCAAGTATCCTGATTTTCTTGGCTTGAGTGATGGAAATTTGATGTACCCTCTTGCTTCAGCATTTGCAAATAAATTCAGCACGTCAACTTTAACTTGAACAGATTCAATTTGACGTAAAGTCCATCCGCTTCCATGCTTGTTGAATTCATTGAGTCTCTTGATGATTTGACTTGCACTTTCAAATATATAGTTTTAAATTTCTTCCGGTGTAAGGATATCGCGACTATAAGCATTGAATACATAATCACGTTCTTTAAAGGTGTTTTCAGTTTCTACAAGAGTTTCTAGTTTGAACGTAGCCACAAGTATAAGCTAAGCTTTAATACTACCATGCACACATAGTTTCTGAGTAAGCAGTTTAACAAGTGAGTGGTATAGTTTAGTTATAGGTGATTCTATACTTTGAAAAGACTCGGTTGGCCTGTGTATGTAAGTCACAATCATTCCCTTATGTGACTGCGTTGATTCTTGAAATACATCAAGATCAATTAGTAGAGAGCGACGTAGTCTTTTATTTGCAGGTTGGGTATCTGCGCTAGTACTAGGCCCGTATGATGCTCCAGACTGGCTTGTACCGCGTCCTACAAGGTCTTGATTCAGGTTGTCAACATGCCCAAGTCTTTCTCCACTATAAGAACACTGGTGATACTGCTTGTTTGAGCAAAATGTATTGCAGTCTTCGCATTGATGAGCATTTTAAACGTTGGACTTGTACGCAACATGGTAACGGGATTCAAACAGACAGTTTGGCATTGAGCACAAGAGTTTCTGAAAACAGCAACAAGAAAGTCATACATTAGTTCAACTGAATTGAATATTTGCAAAAAAGAATTTAGCAACTATAAATTAGCAACAAAATATAAATAAAATATTAAAATAGTGTGCAACAAAAAAAAATTACGTACATAGTCAGTTGCACCTTGCCTTTTCGGTGCAGGGTAATTTAGTTGTTTGTGGTACTGCTGTGCGTTGACGAACAGCGAGGAATATCCTGGGGTAATGTTACGATCCATGATGGTAATGCTTGACAAAGTTTTAACTTCAAGTACAGATGTGGGTATTTTGAAACTTTGAGTTTGGGTGATGTGAGATGTTCAGTGTGTGATGCCCAACGTCTAGTGTGGGCAATTTGAAACTTTTAAGTGTGGGTAATGTGAAACAACGTGATTCGATACCGCTAAGTCAGTAGGGCTGTATCTTACGTAAACGCTGTTGGATGTTAAAACAACTTGTAAGATTTGTAGGAATTGTAGCAACGTTATATTCAAATGGTGAAACAGGATGTTCCAGAATGAAATTAGCTTCGTCGTAGAAGGCTGTGTGTACTGCTGCAGTGCTTGGTTTGTTCAGGTCCTGATGTTACTTGTCCTGGCTGCTGCTTTTGATTGTATGACGCCGAATTTAGTCAGGACGAGTATTTATATCTGAATCATGAATTGAATCAAACTACTGCTTTGGTTGGTCCCTGACGTCTTTTGAATGGTGAAACATTGTAGCTCCCCAAATCAGCTTGATAAGTTTGAATACAAACAGGAGCAGAACCAGTATAAAAGATACGTAAATGGCTACGCATGCGCACATACAAACAAACAAACAAAATTCATGAATATGTGTTACAAATATATTGTCGTGTAACTACATCTTGCAACCACAAGTGTAATAAATATTGAATACATATAAACGGTGTAATACTTTAAAATATACTGTACATGTTTTAAAGCATACTTACGTACAAGTGAACACTGTATTATTCACTAACTTATATAGTCAAATGTGTTGTGAACGAGTGGTGTAGCTTTGCTGTGATTAACTTTCTTTACGACATCAATTATTATTCCGTTCTAGGCATTTAAGTTTTCAAGCATGTATTTCATTGCTTGAAGTATAAATTTATGAAAAGTGGCTGTAGATGAAGAAGGCAGTTGTGTTACATTCAACAGCGGTGCCATTTTGCTAGTGGTTTCCATGTTGCTTTTAGTGTTTTCGGGAGAGTTCTCTTGGTGTTTGTATCTTTCGTTATATTCTTGGTTCCAAGTTTATGATACGTCAGCTGCTGCCACAATGTTGCATGTAAATGTGAGTGCTAGTAGGTCAAGCAGCAGTCCAATAAAAATTCGTGTATATGCCATTGTAATTTGTAAGTTTGTAAGTTGTAATAATGTAAGTTTTTCCCTCATTGACTTGTAAATGTCAACTGATTAGTAGAAACTAATTACAACAGTTTATATATTTTGTGTAAGCGTTTTGCACAACTTGTTACTTAGATACACGATTTTGCTTCTGACGTTTATTGTTCATTCGTTTACGTCGAATAGGCATTGAAACCATCTCTTAGTATTGTATGCAGTCTTGTTTTGGCAGTTGTTTCAATCTTTCCATGCCAGAAGTATATATCTCTGGTGATTGCGCCTTTATTTGGTCATTAGATCCTCTATTTTGTCTGAAATATAATAACGTATGATGGCTACTGGGTGCAGATATGTGGTTTTCTGATTCACTTGCTGCTTTATTTAAAAGCAATTCCGCACGCAGTTTCATTAGTTTAGCATATAGCTTAGGGTCAATTGCTTTCATTATGGTCGCCATCTTTAGTTTCATGAACAAGTACAGCGTTATTATAAAAAAAAAATAAATCTAAATATAAAGTAGTACGACAGATTTCACTTCTGTATACTTTGTAAAACACTGTTGCTAATACTTTTTGCACAATTATACGGTATTTTATTAACACTTTCCTCAGGCGCTCTAAACTAATACCACTAAGTCTTTTAATTAGTGTTTTAATTTGTGTTTTGTAACCCCTTACTGGATGCTTGCAGAATGTATTCAATTCAAATACAGTTTTAGCTAATGCATACAATTGTTCTGATGTAGCACTTCTTATGAGAGTTTTGTATTCTTTTGCTTTAAAAAAGGTTAGATTTGACAAAAATTTGTAGTTTTGTTCAAATCGCCAGGGTGGAGCATTAATAACTTCCATTATCAACGTTATTTCTGAATGTAAATGTCAGTTCCATTACATGGAAATATGTTATTTCGCACATACATGGTTGGATAAGGACACTTGGGATGAAGGTCTAGCATAAGATAATTATGTTGGCATAAACTGCAGGCTTTTTTGTATGCTTCTAGAAGATATTTTGGCTTTCCAGGGCAAACCTGTTTAGATATTTGTCCAATATTACTTCTATCCCTTGGCACGTCAAATAGTATCAAGTACTTTGTATTTAAGCTTGTGGTTTTTAGTTCCTTAGAAAAGCCGTTTTGTAGAACAAATATAACACTAAAGTCTAAAAGGTGTGTCAATTCCGTAAATATTTTTTAAACTTGTAGTCTTGCTTTACGATTTGATTCTATAAAGTTTAAATGATCTTCCAAAATCACTAGGCAGGGGCTGTTATCTTCTTCCAATAACTGTTTAATATTATTTAAATCTGAAGTTAATGTTATATCTGTGTCCGATGCAAATTCAATGCCAGAGAGTTCTTCTTGCATTCTATGTACACTAACATATATACCTTTATTTATTTTTCACTGATTATCTGCTTACGATGTTTAACAATTTCGTAACAGAGAGTACTTTTTCCCGATAAACTTTGGCCACATACCATAGCCGTAAAAGAATGAATAAGCCTAAAATTGACAGTGTCTGATGTTGACATTGTCACATTTAAAACGGTACTGAAATATATTCTAACTTACAACACTTCTTATACTATCTATTTCTAGTATTTACATTTTTGTTAACACTACATATTGCAACACTTTGCCATTATACATTTATAACTAATAGTACACTAATAAACTACGATAGAATTCTGGACAAGAGATTTTAAATGTATTAGATTGCAACCTATTATTTACACAATTACAACCTTGTTGAACTGAAGGTATCATATCCATGAACTTTCTAACTTTCCTATCATTAACTAATACAGAACTAGTGAATATGTTCAAGAAACTTTTATAACTAATGCCTAAAGACCTAGAATACAAATAGTATATACAATACATTCCACAAACTGTAGACCTTCCGCTTTGTAACGCAGTACAGTTTTCTGCTGTTATTTGTGTGCGAGGCCATTGCAGATTACTATATCGTTGAATTGGATTCCCATACGAGTCAAAATATTCAAAGCTGCTTTTTGAAGTCACCCAGTAAGCTATCCATCTAGATATGGGCCATTTTAGATCTTCACATACGATATTACGAATAAAACAAAATTCTTTTCCGGATTTTGTTGTTAATATTTTTCTTTTTTTTTGCGATATTTATTTTCAGGTGAAATCCATCGTAGTAGCGTCCTCAGTGGCGGGCGGAAGTGGACTGCATAAGATGCACAATGTCGGGGGAAAAAGCGGAGGAGCCTCAGGGACGGATGTGGCTAGGTCAATGAATGCCCCTATGTCCACGTGGACTTGTAATCAGGAGTTCATCGAGTGGTGGTGGATCTTTCAAGAAGTCGGTTGTCAAAGTGAAAGTGATTGAGGACGAAGTGGATCAAAGACTGTCAGGTCAAGATGGACTCATTTACCGTCCGCGTGACCCCAAGATGTGCCGGCATAGTCAAATTGGTCGCTGTCTTTTGCTTAAGTTCAAGCAGCTAAAATATCGTGGACATCGGATTCCGTTTTTATGCTCTCTTATTTCCCTTGTCGTATTTTATTATTATTTTCCGTCCATTGAGTATATAGTAAATACCACGTGCAAATATGAAATATTATTAATGTAGGCTTTTATACCTGTCAGAAATAAATAATTGTTCCAGTTTACGTTAAATTGTACTGTAGAAATATTCAATGTCATATTTTTGGCGACAGGGGCATGTTGAAATTAAATATGAAATGGATTTATAATTTGCAAAATCTTAGAATAATGCCGCCCGCCTGCGTGACAATAACCAGACGCCTCAAAAATTACCCGTTAAATATTGATGTAGGGGTTTCTCATTGTACCAACATTGCGCTTCTGCTACTGTGAATTCTCATTTCATAATATTTTAATTATTATTATCTAATTGCTTGGTCGGTCTTGCCTTTGAAAAGCAACTATAGCCTTTGAACCTTTTGATCTCTACGAATTTTTTTAAATCAAAGCAGATGCTTCGGTAAAAAAAATTAAAGTAGCTAGAAATAATATTTTAAAATGCAATAAAAGGGTTTCGCAACTTGACGAATGGGAAAACATTCGGCGTGAAGACATTGTAAGTACATTAATTTTACGTTTCAAATGTTAAATGAATCTGTCAAACTCATTGCTTTATCAATCAAATCAGTCTGCAATTAATTACAAACTACAAAAACCCGCTAAAAAAGAATTTTTACTTTTTGAAAATGTGCAAATTGAATATTCTCTACTTTTGGAAAAAATGTAAATGGAGCATTTTTGAATTTTCAAAAGCGTGTAATTAGCGTATTTTCGAACTTTCAAAAGCGTGTAAATTAGAGCATTTTCGAATTTTTGAAAGCGTGCAAATAGAGCATTTTCGAATAGCTGCTCTTCCACTCGGTCTGCTATGTACTTACGTAACTTAATTCAAATCATCTACTTAACTGTTTATATCAGCTAAACTATCTAAATAGCATATTATTATTATATTCTAAATCAGTCCTGCTAATCATTTTTTAAGTAACGCTGCGTCTGCTACTATCCCACAGAGGCCACAGATAGGCAACTGGTGGGAACTGGGAATATTTATTTTGACCCAAATACTCAAAATTAACTGTAGTAAATAGGTATATAGCATTAGAATGAATATAGAAATTTGAGTTCCAAAAAAAATTAAAATTCCCATTAATTTGCTGACACATCCTATATTGTCAAAATAATATTGCCAATAATAATATCAATTGTGACAATGACGATGACGACCGAGGGAAAGAAATAAAATACAGCGGAATAAAAGTGATAAAATATCAAAATGATTACGAACAGACAAAAGTTAAATAGGTACCTATTTTAAACTACGCTGTATGTTATGATCTCCCTGTTTTAAGCATTGTGTTTTGCCCTAGGACGCATTTAATAAATTGTATTTAGTATTTTATCACTTACATTTGCAGTTTGCAGGTTACTCCGGGGCCGAGCTCTAACAAAACATTGAATGAAAACATAGTATATAGCTATATGGTATTTTAGACGTGTTAACGACTATAAATTATTTTTGTCGTCACTGAAGTAGTTTTCGGTTAAAATAAATATTACACCTTCGTAATATTTAAATAAAAATATAAACTTTGTTTATTCAATAATTTTTACTTTTCATCAATTTTTCACAATATCTGGAGAATCTCAGGTCGGAGGAAAATCAATGACGTCAGTCACTTCCCAAGTATCAATGAGATCTAATTATTTTTCTGTCGTTCAGTCTATCGTTCAGTGATATTTCCTCCTTCCCTATGCTTTATCATTACATTTCATCAGATTATAAGTAAATTTCACTATTAATCATAAATTTAGTTAATAAGTTGTTGATTTTTAATTATTCCAATTAATCAATAAATGTTGAATAACTCCACACTGGTTTCTCTTCGTAACAACTGTATTCAATTCGTAACATTCTACCCCCGATAACGACAGCTTGGCTCTTTCTTATTTATTGTGGTTACAAAATTGAACCACTCATGTCATTTTCAGTAAGTTTAGTTTCTGGGTTGTGACGATGAAGAAGCGTATGATGATTAGACTTCAAACAATCATCAACTTCACATACACTATCGGAACGACATTCGGACGCACGATGACCCGAACTTAAACATTGAAAGCATAACCCTTCATCCATCGCTAACTTCCACCGAGCTGCATTATCCAAGTCCAGAAATTCAGAGCATCTGTAAATTTCATGGTCATTGTCACCACATATAATACACGGGTTTTTCGTATCTTTAATTCTTAGGTGTTTCTCCCCACCGTGAAAAACCACCGTGCGATGACTTCTTTTGTCATTTTTATGAGGATCACCTCGGTCGCGGTCATCAGTCGTTGCAGGCAAAAGTAAGGAATGCAAACTGGCGATTTTGGACTTTTCGGACAACCAGATTGAAAATTGCGACAGATCAGCATTTCCTGCATACGGCGCAGAGGGTTTGCACCATTGTACTTGCAGGTCAGAGGGCAATTTCATTGGTAACTCGCGAAGAAGTTGAGGATTTTCCAAATTATTGTAGCAATGAAGAGACTGCATCGTCATGACCATGTTTTTTACAACGTTTGAAACACTAACAATAGTTTCAGGACCTCCGCGGCGTGGCGCTGCTACATTCTTGGCCTTGTTAATAAGATGTAGAACAATGTGTTGCGGCTGCCCAAAATTTTCTTTAAGAGATTTAATAACTTCGGGAACATTAGATGCCAAGTTTAAAATAGGCTGGACAGTCTCCCGCGCTCGGCCTTTTAAACACTTCTGAAGGCGGCACAAATTTTCAAAATCTTATCGAAGATTATCCAGTTAGAATAAAATTCGGGCTAATTTTGCCGCTTCTGAAAACATTATTAGCCCATGTCTTACGCCGTCTATATTTTGAACAGTAAAACTACTTTTCAAGCCCTACAATTTTACCAATAGGTCAAGCTTGCTACATGAAAAAGCTACACTTAAACAAGTATTCCCAATTACAAGGTTTCCCATAAGATTACCATTACAAGATTATTGGAACTGATTTATTAGTTTGACGCCATGCATGAAATGTAAAAAACTGTTTTGCATATTGTTCCTCAGGCTTTTTTACGCAGTATCTTTTAAGAACCGTACATGCTACATTATATTTGTTCACACGTGTATGTCTTACAAAGTCATTCCGACACTACTAGCAAATCTAAAATTAAAAAATGTTAATCGAAATAAGAAACCCGGAAAATCATATGGGAAATTCAATAGGAATTCAAAAAAATCCAATGGTCCCCCCTTTTCACTTTTCTGATTTTTTTTCGTAAACCATAAAACTAGTGTTATTTGAATATTAACAAGCCTCAAATTAGCAAGGGATCGTCCACAAATGATGTCATCCAAATATTTTTAGTTTTGGGGCCGTATGACGTCGTCATCAGCTTAAATGCGATAATGATAATGGCTGTACTTAACATGGGATGCCATGCAGACCAATGGACTGTACCCTTAAAGTCATTTATGGACGATCCGTCATTTATTTAATTTCAAAAGTAAAAAAATAAAGAAATATTTTTTTCTGCTGGGTACGCAGTTGTTCATATCGTCTGTGAAGAACCAAAATGACCCGTATCCATTTTTTTGCTAAAGACCTATATCTACACAAATATTCAAATATATCTTGAAAGCATTTAAATACAACATTTTACACTTTTCAAAAATATGTAAATACAACATTTTGCACCTTTTGAAATAATGGAATTAGAACATTTTGCACCTTTTCAAAAACATGGAATTAGAACATTTTGAACCTTTTTGAAAACTCTTAATTAACATTTTACGCATGTTTCGATTTTTGTTTTTAAGGCATAGCTCATTTTGACTGTAGCTTACTTTGGATATGGGTCATTTTGGTTCTTCATAGACGATATATATTAAAGACCCACTGAGTAGCCCTTCATCAGCCCCTCCAGCCGAGCCCATCCTAAAATTATGAAGCTGATTTTCGCTCAGGGAGAATTTCATGCCGGTGCCGGTGTTCATTGGGACTGTTTGCTTTTGCTGTGTAGGAACCCTAATTGAAGCTCGTCACTTTTTCGGATTATCGCATCCGCAGACACAACAGATTCCGTGGAGCTGGTCTTGACATGAGTGAACTGGGCAAGAGCCTGGATGGAAGCTGAAGGCTCAGATTTGTTCCGGGAAGCAGTCACCAAGTCAATCACCCATCGAGAACTCTTCCAAGCTGCATCAGTCTTGGACTGTAAATCCTGTAATTGACTTAGCCGCTCTTTTGCTGTTGCTATCTCGGAAGTAGAAAATGCCTGAAATCCAAATAAATTAAGTAATGCACTTGAAAAAGGCTCTGCTAATTACTTAAGTGTAAAAAATGCGTTGGTTATTAAACTTTGGTGGTTACCGTTCGTTGATCAATCCACGCAGCTTAAATAGAAAGGTATGAAAACTTATATGCTATTGCTACTGAATACTTGTATTATTTCTCACTAAATAGGTAATTCAGTAGACAAGCAGCTTACCTCTCGTTGATTATGCTGCGCCAGAGTTAAGTCCACCTCCGAAATTGCAGAGAGTCTTGCATAACGTGTTTTAAAGTCTTTTTGATATGTACTAAAATGAATCATTTCAAATACCTGCAACAACAGAAGCAACACAATACTCAATTCATATACAACATACTACAATTTTGATTTAGCACTTCACTCCATACAACGGTACAACACATTGACAAATCGTCTGTAAAGAACCAAGTCAACAGTCAAGATTCTTGACTGTTCATTTGTATAGCAGAGGTGACGTCACTCTTCTTCCTCACATAGAGCCTCCCCCCCTTCCACGGACTCTGGAGGAGGAGGGGCTTGAAGTCATTTCGCAAACAGCGCTCACGCGCCCCAATCACAGATACTAGACAGAAATCTTGTGTTCGCTCATACAGGGGATGCTTCAGTCCTTTCCCCTTCACTTCCGCATTCAACTGCTTCACTAACAAATCCACGACTTGCCTCGCCGTCGTTTGATTCGTGATCTGGAGTCTCACACTTGTCCCCTCACTCAGTCCACACTCATACGCAGCAAACACTTGGATGACCACCACTGATGCTGGGGATGCTGAAGAAGAAGACGTGAAGGATGACGGCCCAGGGACTTCAGTCAAGCTGCTCCCACCGCTGGAGGTACTGGATATTGAGGTAGAATCAAAGAGATTAGTAGAAGCTGAAGGAATGTTGTTGTTGTTGTAGTTTGAAAGATTATGTGGCGGCGGTGGGAAGAAAGTTAGATTTCCTGGAGGATCCAAAGCGGGGAAAACTCGGACGTCCAAGTTTGAACTTGACGGAGACTCTGAGGATGAGGGACGAAGTGGAGATTGCCTGGAGGGCCACTGGAGTTTCTCCACTTGGAGTGCACTGTTGTGGTGATGAAGTGGCGGCGGAACATTCACTTTACGATGAAATACTTGAGGAGATGTGTTTGCATAGAGAAAATAATTTCCAATCGCATTTCCCATGCCTCCGGAGGACGGGTGGGAGAAATGACGTTGGGTGGTGTCTCTTCGCACCTTTTCAAAAGCGTGGAATTAGAACATTTTGCATCTTTTTAAAAACACGGAATTAGAACATTATGCATCTTTTCGAAAACATGGAAATAGATGATTTTGAAATTTTCAGAAACTCCTGATTAACATTTTACGCATGTTACCTTTTTAAGATATAGCTAATTTTGATTGTAGGCTAAATTGGATTTGGATCATTTTGGTTCTTCACGGACGATATACCGTTTATATTATACATTTTGCCGGATTATTTTTTATTTATTCTGCTTGACACGATAATTAAGTAAGAAAAGTAAAGCCTTAAAGCCTTACCCAACATTCAGAGCAAACTTTTACAGATTTTTTATATTCAATAATAAAAATTATAATATTATAAAAATAAAACAACAAATCAATATTAATTGCAATTTTGCAATTTGATTTTCTTCAACTATATATTTGTGACTATTGAATTTTGTAGTTCATTTTCATGTTCGATACATTTTAGTGTTTTTAGTGCTCGCCAAATTACCCAGTAAAGTCCACACTTATAGACCAACTGGATTTACTGGATTGAACCACAAATTGAAGCCCACAGCTAAAGACAAGTCTTAATAGGGAATTATTATTATTATTTTGTTAAATAAGTAGTAAGTTGGCTTGTGCCTTTAAACCCAAGACCACAAATAAGACAAATTGTCCTCCACTACAGTTCGAATCCTTCACCTAAAGACGCAAACCGGCTCCCGTAACGTAATCGTCATCGCCATAATATGGAATTATTTTGTTAAATACGTAGTAGGTATGTGCCTTTATAAGTTATGATTTTGAATTTCTGCTGATTTTCACATATTACGAATTTCGAAACATGTGAAAATCAGGAGTAATTAGTTTAAGAAACTTTATAAAGGCACATATCTGGGACCTGCTTTTCCCACCACCAGCAAAAACTCTAGAATTCAATCACTGCCACCACCACGACCACCACCACCACCGCCAACAAAAACTATAGAATTCAATCTCCTCCACCACCACCACCACTATCGAATCCCCACAAGCACCCTTTTGTAGGTATTTAAAGATAATTATTTGATAGTGGTGGTAGTTGGTAGTGGTGGAGATTGAATTCAATAGTTTTTGTTGGCGGTGGTGATGGTGGTGGAAGTGATTGAATTCTAGAGTTTTTGGTGGCCGTGATGGTGGGAAAAGCAGGTCCCACTTATCTGCTAACATATTATTATTATGAGCATCCATTCTTTCATTATTATTTTATTTTTTTTGTTGTGTAGGGCTGCCTATCATATATCTCTACCCACGCTAACAATCAGCTCTTTTTAGAGCTACTCTTTTCTATCTCTACTCTATCATCTATATAAATTGTTCATCGTGAACTTTCGGTCTTTTTGCTTTTTGCCGTATTGCACAGCAAAGCCCACAGAAGAACTGGATCTCACTACAAACTGAAGCCGACGCCGACAACGTCCTAATTGGCAATAATTATTTTGGTAAATAAGTAGTAGGTATGTGCCATTAATCTCAGGCTACAATAAAGAAAAATTCGACTACACACTAAAGCCTACAGCTAAAGACACACTCTTCAGAGTGAATTATTATTTTGTGAAATACGTAGTACTATGTACTACTAATTTTCAAGTTCTGCATAATTCAGTACATGTGAAAATCAGTAATTATGCAATTAGTTTAAGATCAAAATTTATAGAGGAACATGTGTGCCTAATTACTGTTGATTTTCACATTTTCTGAACGGTGTTAAACTTAACCATTAGTAGTACACTGTTTCAACTCAGAATGTATAAAGAAACAAACAAATATCCCAGCAAACCACATTAAGCAAATAAAAGTCGGATAATGGTTGGTTCTCTGGTCCCGATTTGAGGTGGCACAAAGTTATAAATGTCGCCGCGAACACTGGTGGCCGGACTATCATACAATCCCAGCGGCCCAACGGTGGACCGACTGAATAACGCCAATCGGCCGCTAGTTAACCGACACCACTGGATTACCTGTGCCAAAAATTATCTGCTATATATCCGACTGCTGCCCATACAATACCCACCCTGTATCCAGGGCTGGCTACTAGATCGCACTTTTTACTACGATTAGGTCTCTCGTAAAGAATGGTCCGCCCTAAAAGCCAGTCGTCATTTAAAGTAATTGTCATTGGTTCATAATTAATTATGAAAGTTTTAATTAATTATGAAAGAAAATTTTCACCAAACCGAATGCGGTTTTTTTCACAAATTATTTTCAAAAATTAGGCTAATTATAAGCTGACACTAATTTTTCTGCAATGGACAGAAGTGGACGAAACAGGGGTCAGACCATGTCATTCATAAAATGACGTCATTTAAAGTCCTTGTGATTGGTTCAGAATTAACTATGAACTGAAATTATGAATATGAATGAAATTAATTCTGAACCGATCACAAGGACTTTAAATGACGTCATTTCATGAATGACATGGTCTGACCTCTGTTTCGTTTACTTCTGTCCATTGCAGAAAAATTAGTGTGAGCTTATAATTAGCCTAATTTTTGAATATAATTTGTAAAAAAAACCGCATTCGGTTTGGTGAAAATTTTCTTTCATAATTAATTATGAAGCAATGACAATTACGTTAAATGACGACTGGCTTTTAGGGCGGACCATTCTTTACAAGAGACCTAATCGTAGTAAAAAGTGCCGTTATAGCGACAAAACTACTGTCGGTCCACCCGCGAACAGCCAACTAAAATCCACCCGTTATTCCCAACGAAAAAACACTAGTGGTTAATTGGCAGATTTACAGTGGAAAATGTTGCCTTTTTACAGACATATTCTGGACAGTGGGCCAACATAGGATGCCTTCTCAGGGCCAACTGACGTTTTTTAATGTCGGGCCACTAGTTTTCGGACTTTGAAATCAGACTTTTATCCATGGCCAACCGTTTTCCAACCAGCCACTTATAATCTGACCCAACACGTATTTTTATTTGCCTTTTGTGGTTTGCTGGAAATGTAAAAATCAAGAGTAATTAGGCACACATGTTCCTTTATAAACTTTGATCTTTAACTAATTGCACAGTTACTGACCATGCACGCAGCTAAAATCCTGTCCACAACTACCTATTGAAGCCTATTGCTGATGATCTTCAAACTTCAAGCATTTTAAAAATTATCTCCGTGAGATCAACAACAAAGTTGAGCCATGCAACACACAGTCGCACACGCCACTATGAAAATCACTCATAGTTGAGTCATTATTGAGACTCAACTCCGTTGCCTGTTTCATTAGTCAGCAGTAGCCGCAGCCAAGTAATTAGCTACTTGGTACTACTGTTGTTGTTACCTTTTTCGTATTCACATTGACACCTTCAAAGTGAATGCTTTCTATCATTCATGCCAACAATTACAGTTAAAAATATTTAGCCATTGCTGCATCTTCATTCCATGCAATATTCACAGCTCGACATCATATATAAATTATAAATACATTTTGAGCATTAGCTTTTGAAATAAAAATAAAACTTGAATTAGGCTACTAATAATAAAACAGAAGCCTACAACAAATTCAATCTATTCTATCCAATGGAATTCTGATATTCTAACTAATCGTAAAGCGTGATCGTTGTTTATTTTGAAACAAGCATTAAGCCTGGCGACTTTAGCAAAATTGCGCCTCACCATTTCGATCACTAATTACACGCGCGTCTGATTTAGGAAAACTAACCGTCGTTTGCACCTAGATGATAGACCAGTAAATTCTGGGCATAGGTTGGCATACCTCACAAATAATAAGTACTCTCATTGTCGTAATTACGAGTGATAACCGCGAGTATAGTTATTAATTGTGTGCAGCTTAAAGAGAAGTCTGCTACAATCTGGTAATCTACTTACACGAGTGAGGTGTACGTACTTTTGCACCTTTGAACTTTAACTTGTTTAACTGGTTTTTCTAGTTGTCCTCATCCAACCAAACAGATAAGGCCAAGATGCCTACGAACACGATTAAATGCGCCAATTGTGCAAAACGATTAGATAGAGCTGACCAGCGTCGTTACGTTCGAGAAAACCTAGTTTGGAAAAAATATAGCTGAATTCGAAAGAATCACAAAAAAAAGTTCAGCTTTGATGATGTAATATGCAGACGCTGTTACACCAAAGCAACAATAACAGTATCACGAAACCTGAAACGTCAACAACCCGCTGCGTCTGGCAGTGCAGTAGTTCAACCAGCTTCATTTGCTTCAAATAGTCCAGCTGATGCAGTCACGGCAGGCTGTAGCCATGAGCCTGATGTTCCAGAAGTTGTAATAGCTGTCGAAAGTAGCAATTCATCTCAGAGCAGTTTAGATTCCGAAAACTACTCTGCTCAACACAACACTGATGCTTCTTGGGACAATGCACCAAATGAAGAAAGAAATAACAGTGAGCTACAAAATCTTGAATCAACTACTAATCCACGTCAACAAGAAATTGACAATTCCAGGATAGCTACAACTCCTGAAGGAAGGCGTTTTGGCTCTTCGGACAGTGACTCAGATTCAAGTAGCGAAGCAGACGATCAAAGTCAGAATAATTTCTTTAGTAAAGTAATCAGTCAAAGGAGCGGTGAAAACGTTTCCCAAGGCAGATTAGAACTCGTCAATAATTCTGTAACGGCAGGTAGCAGCCAGGTACTGCATAGTGATGCCCATTCCAGCAACAATTCAAGCACTAATGAGATTGATGATAATGCTCGGGAATCAGCAATAACAGCAAACAGTAGTAGCTCGTCCCAAAGCAGTTCGGACTTTGATAAAAACTTGGCTCAACATGATGTTAATGATTCTTGGGGCAATGTAACCACTGAGGAGAGTGAAAGCGGGGAATTCCAAAATCTTGAATCAACTACTAATCCACGTCAACAAGAAATTGACAATTCCAGGATAGCTACAACTCCTGAAGGAAGGCGTTTTGGCTCTTCGGACAGTGACTCAGATTCAAGTAGCGAAGCAGACGATCAAAGTCAAAATAATTTCTTTAGTGAAGTAATCAGTCAAAGGAGCGGTGAAAACGTTTCCCAAGGCAGATTAGAACTCGTCAATAATTCTGTAACGGCAGGTAGCAGCCAGGTATTGCATAGTGGTGCCCATTCCAGCAACAATTCAAGCACCAATGAGATTGATGATAATACTTGAGAATCAGCAATAGCACCAGACAGTAGTAGCTTGTCCCAAAGCAGTTCGGACTTTGATGAAAACTTGGCTCAACATGATGTTAATGATTCTTGAAACAATGTAACCACTGAGGAGAGTGAAAGCGGGGAATTCCAAAGTCTGGAATTAAATACTTATCCACGTCAACAAGAAATTGACAACTCCAGAATAGCTACAACTCCTGAAGAAAGGCGGTTTTGCTTTTCTGACAGTGACTCAGATTTAAGTAGCGAAGCAGACGACCAAAGTCAAAATAATTTCTTTAGTGAAGTAATCAGTCAAAGGAGCGGTGAAAACGTTTCCCAAGGCAGATTAGAACTCGTCAATAATTCTGTAACGGCAGGTAGCAGCCAGGTATTGCATAGTGGTGCCTATTCCAGCAACAATTTAAGCACCAATGAGATTGATGATAATACTCGAGAATCAGCAATAGCAGCAGACAGTAGTAGCTCGTCCCAAAGCAGTTCGGACTTTGATAAAAACGTGGCTCAACATGATGTTAATGATTCTTGGGGCAATGTAACCACTGAGGAGAGTGAAAGCGGGGAATTCCAATATCTGGAATTAAATACTTATCCACGTCAACAAGAAATTGACAATTCCAGAATAGCTACAACTCCTGAAGGAAGGCGGTTTTGCTCTTCGGACAGTGACTCAGATTTAAGTAGCGAAGCAGACGACTAAAAGTCAGAATAATTTCTTTGGTGAAGTAATCAGTCAAAGGAGCGGTGAAAACGTTTCCCAAGGCAGATTAGAACTCGTCAATAATTCTGTAACGGCCGGTAGCAGCCAGGTATTGCATAAAGGGGCCCATTCTAGCAACAATTCAAGCACCAATGAGATTGATGATAATACTCGAGAATCAGCAATAGCAGCAGACAGTAGTAGCTCGTCCCAAAGCAGTTCGGACTTTGATGAAAACTTGGCTCAACATGATATTAATGATTCTTGGGGCAATGTAACTACTGAGGAGAGTGAAAGCGGGGAATTCCAAAATCTGGAATTAAATACTAATCCACGTCAACAAGAAATTGGCAATTCCAGGATAGCTACAACTCCTGAACGAAGGCGTTTCGGCTCTTCGGACAGTGACTCAGATTCAAGTAGCGAAGCAGACGACCAAAGTCAGAATAATTTCTTTGGTGAAGTATTTAGTGAAACAAGAGGTGGACACCATTCCCAACGCAGTTCACAAGCTAATATGTGTATCGCTGCTACAATACCTGAAGGAAGACGTTTAGTTTCTTACGATAGTGACTCCGATGCAAGTAGCGATGTAGACGATCAAAGTCAAAACAGCTTCCATAGCCATGTGATTAGCCAAAGTAGCAATCAAAACGTTTCTCAGCGCAGTGCAGGACACGCTAGTCACCTAACAGTTACACCAAGCTGTAGCCAATCAGCCCAGCGTGAGTCATTATTTAGAAACAACTCCAGAAATAATGATATTGAAGCAGATGTGAGTGCGGCAACAGTTGCAGAAAGTTGCAATTCATCCCAAAGTAGTAGTGATGCCCATACTAACTTAGCTCAAGATTATTCTGATGATTCATAGGACGATGAAATAACACAAGAACGTTACTTTGAAATGTTGCAAAATCAGAGGCAATTTAATAACAACCCATTAGAACAACAGTCGGACGCTTCCATAGGAGCTGCATTGCCTGCAGAAAGATATCATTCGTCTCAAAGGAGTGCAATTTCTAATAACGACCTAACAGATCAAAGACAGAACAATTTGAATCATGAAGTTGTCGGCCAGAGAAATAATATTAGCCCTTTCTAAAGTAATTCAGAGCCATCTAATAATTCGGTTGATGCCAATCCCGCTCAAGTTCAAATCGCAAGACCAGGGAATTGCAGAGATTCATCACAAACTTCTGCAACTTCTACCAGTCAAAGCTCCTCAGCTAGCACAATATCTACCTTGCGTCATAAACACCAAATCCCGCAAAAAACATACCTTCCGGTCGACACTGCAACAACCACACAAAGCCAATGTTTTGTTTGCAAAAGTGCAGCCAATCGCAAGCGAGTGTCTAAACGTGTGATATAAGAAGTCTGGACAAGAAAAAAAAATTTTGTTTTGCCTGGAAGCCGGTATTGTGAAATATTAACAACATTTTTTGGTTTGACCCCACAATGCATTTTATTTATAATTTTAAAAATGTTTATTCAAATCTTAGTTTACTTTTAGGCTCTGTGGAATGCATCTTAAAGATGGAATGATAACAGAAAGGGCTCTGAGTATGGTAGAACCATCGAAGGAAAGAGTATTTGTTAGTTTGCCACAAGTTATACAGTTTTTACATAGATTAGGTGACCTAGCAAATCACGCTTTAAACTGTAGAGTCGATTTTTCTGAAAATTCAAGGATGACGAACGATGACTATGTTATGCTATTGGGACTAACCAAAGAAAACTTTAAATTTCTTGTTTGTATCTGTGAAAAAGATGGCTATATGCGAAACAGCAAAAACAGAACCGTCAGAAACGCTGTTGCAATATGGTTTATAAAACTGAGGTTAAATTCATCCCAACAAGTTATAGGGTGGCTATTTGGATTGCGGCATCCTCAAACATCAGTATCCAAAATTATAGACCACGTCGCAGAGGCGTTATACGCTCACTTTGTGCCTTTGTACCTCGGATTTAATCACAAACCTCGAGCTTACTATCAAGCCAACCACACCACGGAGTACTCAAGAAAACTGTGTAATTTAGAGCCGAAAGAAATTATTGCCATTGCCGACGCAACCTATTTGTTTGTGCAAACACCATCGGATTTCGAAATGCAACAGAAAACTTGGTGCGTCCATAAATTGGCCAATTTTGTAAAAATTATGATAGTAGCAGCACCAACTGGCTATGTTTACGCAGCGACCGGCCCGTGGTATTCTGATTATGTGAATAATGATGCAAACATACTTAAAGCAATGTTTGAAGCCCCACCACCTAACTCGTTCAATTCTTTATTTCGGCCAAATGATTGCGCGTTTGTGGATCGTGGCTTTCGAGATGCGGTGCCGGACCTCGAGGACTTAGGTTTAATAGTATACATGCCATCATTGCTGGATAGGAAAGAGAAACAACTGTCAGTAGATGCAGCAAACAAATCAAGACTAGTAGCTATGCTGCGGTGGGTGGTTGAAGCCGTAAATGGGAGAATGAAGAATATGTACAAATTCTTAGACCAACGCAAAATCCCAGTACCATACATCAAGAACTTGGGAAGATACAGCGAGATAATTTTAGCCACTATCAATGCTTTCCAACCACCACTGTTTTCAGATACGGAAGAAAATCTCATACTTGTAGAAAAAGCTACTTTACGGTTGGATCAATGTAATTTGTTAATGGAGCGTGTTAAGAATGAATTTCTTCATACAAACTACAACATTGTGTGGCAAAAAGCAAACGAGACGTCAGTAACTGATTTTCCTGTACTAACATATGATGACCTGAAGGACATCACGTTAGGGATCTATCAGCTTCGACTGGCTGAGCGCTACACAACTCTGCACTTACAAAATGGAGAATACATTGTTTATATTCACACAGAAGGAGAAAGGATGTTACGAGTTAAATTAGAATCTCGATTTCGCAAAAAGAAAACACATTTGCTGTGGATCCAGTATTTACCAAATGGAGTTGGATCAAATGCAATAACAGGCTGGTATTGTCGGTGCCAGGTTGGGGCCCGGCGACTGGGGTGTTGTGCCCATTGTGCCTCAGTAGTGTCGTTTTTTGGAGTAACAGCTCGAAATCCTGAGGTTGCGAACCGTCATTGCGATATGTCTGTTAATGTACTGAATGCTGCTGCTGCGTTTGCTGATGAAGCTAATTTAAATGGTATTGAAAGCGAAGAAGACTCAGATTCTGATTAAAGGTCTAAGTTTAATACTTATTATTCATCAGTTAAAATATTTCTTTCTTAAAACGTATTGTTTTTAACCTAATTTTTTTGATTGCTTATATGTTTTGTGACACTATAGGTTGTAAGAAATTTATGGAGTCATAGAAAGAAAGCAGTTGGTATTTCAATGTTTGTACGTACCCAAAAATTTAAACTACATTTGACAAAAAACGAAACAACATAATATGCAAAAACCATTTAGTCGATTTAGATGCTGGTGCAAATGGAAGACGTCCACATCAGTTTAATCGATGTCAGTATGGACCACAGCAGGGGACCACTGACGTCTTTCTGCACCAGCTAAGCAATTGGTCTTGTTCTATGCTCTGCTGTGGCCTATGCTGTGTCAATACGTATCAATAATAGTGCTAATGTATTTGGTTTAATTTTTCAGATCGGTGTCGTTTAAGATGTAAGGGTTTTTTTGGAAGTTTTGTTTCCCTTTCAAAAAACAAATGGGGTGCGAATGAGGGACCAGTTCACGTCTGGCAGCCCCGTTTTAAACCGGGATCCCTCAGACCAATACAATAAAAGTAAACTGCAGTAAACTCTGAACTAAATTGGTTAGCACCAGTAGTTTCGCAGTTTGCCGGTACCAGATGTTTGGTACAAGAAGTGCCGGTACCAGATGCTACGTACGAGTGCCAGTACAAGTGGTGTGGATACGAATGGTACGGGTACGATAAGTACTAGTGGTTCAGAAACAAGCAGTATCACTATGATTTGTACTGGCAATGGATTCATATAAAAATTTAATAATTACGAGTTCAACAGCATACATAGTACACAAACGTAAATTTAAGGTACAAGTAGCCCAGCAACGAAATTTCCAGTGCGCTTGACCTTGGTAAGATCAAGCTGGAGGACGTCCTAGTACGGGTATTACCTTCAACAGACTCGGTAATAAGGGTTGTGAGGTTGTGTTAGTATTTGTCCCTGCGCACTCGGGTTTTAGGGGTAATGAGGAGGCGGATAGGTTGGCAAAGGCTTCGTATGATGGGAGTTGCAATAGGCAGTTTGGTCCAAGACCAATTGTTTCAGTCCCACTCTCCGCTGTCCACTGCGCAATGAGCTAGACGTGAGCATGAAAGACAATGGACTGTAGGCAGGCCAAGCTCTGAAAATCGGCACCACTTTACGGCAATGCGTCGTTGGTGCGTGATCCCAGAGATCAATTAAGATGGTTCATTGGGCTAGTGACGGGGCATGAAGCTTGTGGAGCTCACAGTTGGAGGATTGGGGTGGTGGACTCCCATACGTGCGTTTACTGTGTCGAGGAGGATCATACACTAATTCAATATTTGACTATGTGCCCTGCCTTTGCACTTGTGTGCCTTTATCAAGAAGGTGTCTTATATCATTGGATATGTTTGGTCAGGCGTCGGTGGCTCAGTTAGTGGCGTTTTCGCGCTCTACTGGCAGGCTTGCGGTTGGATCTGGGTTCTTCTGCTATTTTTGAGGGGGAGTCTGCAATAGGCATTAATTATGAAGGCCTCGGCAGCGTTGGTCTCTTGGGGACCAAACCCCTGTCACATAATAATAATAGTACGGGTATTGTGGGTACGAGTAGTGCAAGCAAGAGTAGGTTCGGTTCAAGTGGGCACCTTATAAACTTCAAAACTCTCCCTTTTGAAGTGAGTTGACCTCGGGTGGCCGCTGTCCCCTACTGGTATCTTAAGGGTTAAGGGTAGCTTTATTTGCAAGGGTCAGATGTTTCAATCAATTAAGACTGTTCTTTCAACATGGACCCTCGTGTGACCAGCTTACCCCGTACTAACACAGAGCCAAGTAAGCCTTAATGATATAGATCGCCACACATGTGGAGAGCCCGGCATTTAAGATCATATTTCTTACGAAAGAGATCCGAGGCAAGTGGAAATCGAACCCATGTCAACAGTAATGGAGAGCCTCAGACGCTATGTCTCGCCCGGCACCATTGGACCACCACGGCTCTCTTGTGCTTTGTATCCGAGCTAAATGATTATTTGGGGTCTGAGCTCCTGGTGACTTCGTAGTTAGTATACCTTGCACGTCCATTTATAATATGTTTTTGCTTCCGTCGAGAGACTTCCGTTTCATGGTAACTTTTATTAGGACGTTGTCCTATTATTCTCATGAATCGGAGTCTCAATTTTAGATTTGGAAATCTCATTAATGCAGCCAAGACGCCATATAGGTAGATAGTAGTAAGTAGGTAACTACAATGCACATTACTACAAACAGTACCATCCTCCCCCCCCCCCTCATAGTTGATTCGTCAATATCTACATTTCGTAAAGCTCGTGCAGAAACGGGACGGGGAAATGGAAAAAAAACCCTCGAGTTCAATTAAATAAGTTCTTCTTGTCTCCACGTGAGGCTGGAGTTGGAACTATTGATTAATAAATAAATTACGTATTCTTTCAGCATTAAATACCTTGCGTCGTTCGGCTACCAGGGATTCTAATTAAAAACTCCCAGTATTAAAATCACATCTTTAAAATAAACGAGCTTCCCTTTTCAGAAAATGTATGCATTCGTATACATTCTTAAAAATATCCACAATTCATAAACTGAAGTTACTGAAGTATGACATCAGTTTATTCCAAATAATTTTGTTAATTTATTAATATTTATTATTATTATAAACACAAACATTTGTGGAAAAAAATATTAGCTTATTTTAGTGGTGT
The DNA here is from genome assembly GCA_949802685.1 of Dicyrtomina minuta. Taxonomy (NCBI): domain Eukaryota; kingdom Metazoa; phylum Arthropoda; class Collembola; order Symphypleona; family Dicyrtomidae; genus Dicyrtomina; species Dicyrtomina minuta. The sequence continues at coordinate 552,636 of CATKUY010000222.1, forward strand.
GATTTTGATACTGGGAAGAAAATGTTTTCGGTTCGAAGATGGGAGGAAAATTTCCTGGACGAAATTAATTGTCCAGGAGGAAAATGTCCACAAGGAAAGTGTCCACAAGGAAAATGTCCTACAACAGCATAGACTAGCAGTCAAAATGGTCTAGTCTGGCCCGAGGCTTCGGACCATACCATACAAGACCAGACAATATTGTAATGGTCCGGACCAGACCATTGCGACCCTAGGCTGCCCCTGGCAAAAGTAAAAAAATTACTAGTTAAGCGTTGTTCTTTTGTTATGGCTGCAGAACTGCAGACACAAGCATTTATAACAAATACAATATTTAAAAAGGGGAAAGTCTGCTAAATGTGAATTTGAATAATACTATAACAAAGTAGATACAATAAATAATAAAAAATGTTGAAAACAAAATACAGTAAATAAAAATTAGAAGCCAGAACCAGACCATGTTCAACCCAAGAAGGCAAGGGTAGGAACGTTTTGCTTTTATATCTTCCCTCCCGGGGCATGCTACAATTTCGAACAATAGCGATAGCGATGATGATTGCGGCCACGCAGCATGAGACCGCAGTACCGCAGCATAACCAGAAAAACAAATAATGTGTGAATTTACTTTTCATAGCCCATCATTAGTCAGAACACCTGTATTAATGCATAGCAAAATTGCCATGTACTTAAGTGAGTACCTATTTGCTTCAATTAAATTTCAATAGTGAACTACAGCAGCGTGGTTTGCTTTTTAGGCACATGGGTAAATTATTCGATTTTTAGTGAATGATGAACAGGTTTACGTGGGACGTGGGGAAAGACACAAACATTTATTACGATCACTTTTTAATAACACTCGGCTTGCTAACTTCTCTGCTATCCAACATCCAACTATCCACCTCCATTCTCCAGTGCTCCCCGTGTAAGTACAACAAGAGATGAAATTCCAGACTTCAGAATGTCGTTTTCTCGTTTAAATAATGTGTACACAATGCCCATTTTGTGTGACAACACAATTCTAAAAACAGCAAAAATCCATTAGGATTCATAAAGTTAGGAGGTAGACTAACTTTAGTTTCATCTCACGGACTTTTACTTCATGTCAAGTTACTGATTTTTAGCAAAACGGGATAAGCCTACCCTACAAATTAATTTTTTTGATTTTCGAAAACATTCCAGAGCCAGTCTAGATTTATGAAACTATTTGTAATAACGCTTCGTCAGTTATAGTTAGTATCTGTACACAAAAACTGAGATAGATAATAAAAATATTGTTGTCACTTTTAAATCAATATTTGCTGTTCATGTAAAATATGCTATGATAGACTTGTCCCGTTTTGCCAAAAAACTCTTCATAGATACTTTTTTGCTCTTGGACATCAATTTTACGAGAAAATCCAACCATCACTACCATGTGCCTTAGCTAAAATGCCGGGAAAAAAATGTTAAAATAGTCCCAGGTGGAGTTATAACGGGAAGCCTAGCATGGTAACTACTTGCAAACTCATTTTGAATGATTTTTTCGAGAACGAAGTTTTTTCCATTCCAATTACTTATAAATTTACTCTAAAAGCATACCGTTGCAAAAAGTATTACGCTGCAGCCCAGCCGAATTGGATAATGGTCACAAATTTCTCACTAGTCAGTTGAGATACTTATTCATTCCCACCCCGGTTCATATATTCAAAAATACTACTTCCATTCCGTACGCTTGGTCCCAATCCCAACCCTATATTTTTAAAACAACTAAATTAGAGGTAGGGTGAGGGCGCCTAATTGTGGCCGGTGTCCTAATTGTGGATGGCGGATTAAATTCGTATTAGGTGAAAACTTGAAACTCAAAGTGGCAGAACCAGTAGATGGGAAGTCGAACTCTACAAACAAAAATTAAATCTTGCCACCCATCGATTCGTATCAGTTATACAGCCAGTTGCCACAATTAGGATACCGGCCACAATTAGGCACCCTCACCCTACGCATGTTAATTAATAATGCAGCTAGTAGAATAGAGACACACGATTTTACATCAGACATTATATTTTTTATATATACTACTACTACTATTAAATGCACATGTAAATTACACCAATAATTATATGTGATTCCTACCGAGTATACGGATCTCTTCTTTTAGGAATATTTATTCATATTAAGTAAATTTCTTCTTCACATCACATCGTCTTCTACAGTCCTCCACCGTCCACCATCAACACCAACAATCGCATTGTAACCTAGAACAACAATATGCATTTTTATGGACAGATTTTAGACAATTATTTAGTCAACTCTCCTGAATTCTTGAAATCTCAATGATTATAAGGTCGCCTGTGTCTGTGATATGTCATTGTGTGTAGTAAAGGGCGGCTATCAGAATTTAACTGCAAATTCTAACAATTACTACCACCATCAAACACTATTGAAATCGATTGTTGAGAGTTAAATTTTTCAGTTTTTATTGGGGGTGGTACTGGTGGTAATCGACTTTAACAGTGATTGTTGGTGGTGGTAATTCTGAGTATTGTTAAGAATAGATTTCTACAGTTTTTATTGGGGATGGTACTGGTGGTAATCGATTCTAACAGCGATTGTTGGTGGTGGTAGTTCTGAGTATTGTTTCGAGTGGAATTCTACAGTTTTTATAGGCGGTGGTAGTCGCGGTGGTAAAGGTGGTAATGGTGGTACTAAAAGCAATACCCCGAATTGGCGATACCGCTGGATTAATATTTTCGACTTTTTGTACCGCAATAAAAAATCAAAAGTTGCAGCATTAGCCTCGGCCTCGTACATTGTTCACTCATACAGTAAATAGTATAGAAGAGAGTCATAAAGAAATATAATCTGAATCATACTGAAATGATACATAAATTGAATAAATTCGAACTAAAACAATTAAAAAAATACTAATAATGTACCATAAATTAAAACGCCGCCAGTTTTTCAGTTTCTTACCCGAATCCTCTCCAGTCTATAGAATTTAGTCTACATCCAACTGGTAAGAATAACTGCAGAGGATGAATCATGTAGGTGGACCAAATTCAGTTTGATACCAATTATAGTTCACCCGATAGTCACATACAGTTAACATAACGATCGACCAAATGTCTAGAGAGCTCAAGCTTCGATTTCCAATTATAAATAGAATTATCCACCTCCATTTTCCACTGCTCCCCGTGAAAATTGAATTCAATTCCATACAACTAGAGCTATTTAGAAGTTGGACTTAAGTATGTTGGCTAGCTTGACTTTAAAATCGTGTTTTTTAAATATTAGACCTGTCCGAACTAGCACAATGAAAGAAATACTCGAAATTATGTAAATGTGTATTTAGTTTTTTTAGTTTTTTGTTTCACAAAGCCTAGAAAATGAAATGGAAAATTGTTGCACACTCCATTCCACACTTTCTTGCTTCCTTCTGTCCTTCTCCAACTGAATTTTACATATGAGAGCGAGTGAAAATTTTCCACTCAAAAAAGTAGCGTGACTACAAGGAGAGTAGCGGGAATGGGTACTTTTTGTGTGTGTTGTAGGTATAGGGGAGATTTGGTGGTGGTGGTGGTTGTGTGTGGGGATATGGGAAATGAGAAAGACCGAGTTGGTTGGATGGGAAAGATATCCGGGAAGGTATGGGGAAGATATGGAAGTAATGAAAATGGGAAGATATGAAGGGAACGAATGATGTGATGGGATGTATTGGGAGACAGGCAGATTTAGATTACTTTGTATTGTGTTACGTGGCCATGGTATATAATAACAATAATAATATTATTACATGTATCCCTGTACGTAGGTGGGCACGTACATAGGTAGTAGGTAGCTCCCTATGACTGGGGATTTCCCTTGTGTTGTATGCTGAGCATGGTAGTGGGAAGAAAGAACGGACAGGAAATGAGGAAACTGAGGGCAGGTGGCCGCGGTCCGGGATTGGGAAAGAGTGCAGTATGGAGCTTGGACATAGAGATTATGTACGGCGGATGGCTTGGGAATTTGGACAACGTACGGCGGTGGTAGCTGGCGGGTAGTATGACGTAGATATTAAGGGAGGGAAAGAGAGAGGAGACATGCATATATGATAGGATGGCATGGGATGGGAGAGTATACAGGGACAAACAATGATATATACAGTCATCTGTTTAATATTATAATAATAATATTACTTGTGTCTGTGTACGTAGGTAGGTACTTTATATGGCAATTTGCCTTGCGTTGTGTGCTGCGCTTGGAACAGTGAGGGAGGAATGGACAGAAAATAAAGGAAGTAAATTGAATAAAAAAATAATGGAATTAAATACGGACACTATAGGTAGTAGGTACATAGTAGGTATACCTTATATAGGTAATGGGTAGGTACTGGAAAATGCTGAGTGCAGTAATGTGGGGAAAATTTGGGCTTGATGTAGAAAAGACCAATGTATGTAGTTAGGTAGGTATATAGGTACTGATATAGGGACTTGAGCTCAAAGTTTGTAATAGTGAGAGGGGCTGTCCTTACTATTGAAGTAACCGTAGTGAGTGGTGAACTGAAGGCAAGGGGGAAAACGGACCCGGGCAGTAGGAACAGTACAGTAGAGGGGCAGCATGGTTAAGCATATAGTGTACTGTAGCCATTTAAAACCCTCCCGTCACCCTCCCGACTGTTTCAAATGACAGAAATTGTATAAAGCAAATGTGAAACTTAAAAACTGTGTTCATTCTTGAACCACCTTGGCTTCGACTACTTCGCTCCGACTACAACTTCGACTTCGACTAAAGCAATCGTACATACGAATTGCATCGGTATCGGCTTACACGTCGACTTCCGACTTCGCTTCCGGCTTCGCTTCCGGCTTCGGCTTTGACTTCGACTTCGACTTCCGCTCTACTACAAACTACGAATAGTACAATATTTTGTACTTTACTACTTCTCGAATAATAACATCTACTTGATATTATAAAACTCTTCGCTACGAATAACTCGATGTACAATATTTTGTACTTTACAACTTCTCAAATAATAATATCTACTTGACATTATTAAATCCTTCGCTACGAATAACTCGACGTACAATATTTTGTACTTTAACACTTCGGACTTCGGTAATATCTATTTGATATTATAAAACTCTTCGCTACGACTACTCGAATTTTAATTTCAACAACCAAAACTCTAAAATAGAGAATTGGAGTTGTTATTTTATGCATCTTGTCATGTAACAAATGCAAACATCTACACGTCGCTACGCGCTACTCGATGCACAACATATTGTGCTTTACTACACTACGCACATACTAAATACACGTATACAAATGTACGTTGTACTACGACTAATAAAATTCTACTTAATGCTTTGTGCATCTTGTTATGTTACAAATGCAACAATTACACGTTTATTACTACGTTTTGCTGCCACGGCAGACTACGCTTGCATACTTTGGCATATTAATTCAATTTATAAATGCAACACTACAAATACTTGACAATGGTAGTTGGAATTTTGTGTACTCAGCATAGGCAAGCATGTAAACTACACTAAACCAAAATATATATGTATATGCCATGTATTCTTATGCAAAATTTACCAAAATAAGAAATTGAGCTTCTTGACATGTGACCTACCAGGGGCTATGTAATTAGACGTGCAGAGCGTGCTCCCAAATGTTTCAAAACTTTTTGTGTTGCCATTAGAAATTTTTAGTTTCAACGCGATATTTAGACTTAACAAAATATGGATTATTTTATGCGCAAAAAGAATTTATAATTTTCGCTCTAGAAAAAAATTACTTTTTTATTTATGGAACAAATTAAAATTTTTCAACGCTAATATTATTCTCTGATTTTTTTAACCCTAAATATGAAAAAACATTTTGAAAATATGAAATAATAAAGATTTTGGGTATACCCTATTGAGCCCTACTTTTTAAAAATTGCTTGTTAAATCAATGTTGCTGAACGAACTTTTTATATTAAACACGATATTTAGACGTTATCGAATATGGGCTATTTTATTGCAAAGTCGGTTTTGTGATTTTCGCGCGAAAATTTTAGGGTTTTTTTAAAAGTAAATTTTAAAGTAATTTGAGATGTTTTCATGACAAACTATTTTTTTATAATTGGCGACACTTACTCTACGGCCACCTGTGAAGAAAAAACTCAAAAATTCGAAAAAATAAAAACCGGATCAGGTCGGTCGGACAAACCAATCCGCCCAGTGCATACTATATATTGCCTAAATTTAAATAGAATGAGAACCAGTAGACGTAGAAAGATGCGGTTAGCGCCATCTGATAGATCTTACTTGTAGCTACATGCATGTCTAACAACAACACCGTGCAAAGTATACTACCCGGGTAATACCGGTTTTTCGGTTTTTATGCATAATTTTTGAACCAAGTGCAATATTTTAATTCTGTTTAGAGATTTGTATGTTTCTAGGCTATGCAAAATTACTGACTTGAAACAATCATGTGTACCTGTCATAAATTTATGGTTTTTAAGTAAAACTGTATGAAACCTGCTGATTCTTTTATCATATTGTGTAAATTTTGTTATTATACATACTTCTAGTTTTCTAGTTTCTAATATAATATGGAGTTTTGTCTATGCATTGGCTGTTTTTAAGTGCAGTGACTGCTGTGTGTGGCGTTGTTAGTTGATAATAACTTTAAATCTTATTTGCAAAACTACATGGCAATCTTTTTGATTCAACAGCTCACTTTTACAATTTACATATTTACAAGTTTATTTTTTCATTTTTTCTTGTACTAATACAGTTTTTTATACAAAGTTTGCAAATATTACATAGTTTTATGAATCTCAAGTTATTATAAGAATACGTTACAGTCAAAATACTATTGCGCATTTCTGTTACAATCATTGAAAACCATATTTACATTTTTCTGTTCTATTGCTATAGTCATACAGTTGAAATAATTTTTACAACTCATAATATTGAATCAAATAAAATTAAATAATAATATATTTACAAACCAGATATATTTTTGAAGAATGATTTTTAGAATTAAAAATGTATAACTCGGTAATTTCAGAAGTACTTAAGACAATAATAAATTAATAATTCTAAAACAAATTCGTAAAATTGGTTTTAGACACAAAACATCATTACACTAAGAAATATTGTTTTAGTTCTTTTGTTTTCTTGAAACACAGTTTAGGTAAAAGATATTTACACATAAAATATTTGCACTTGTTCTTGAGAATCTGGTTGATAATCTGGTTCGTTGTCTGCGTCACAGTCATAACTAGAGTCTTGGTCAGATTCCGCAGATGTTGCAATGTCTGAGTCGTCTGTCTGACAGTGTGGCAATCCAGAGACAATGTCGGAGATGGGGAAAATCCAGAAAAGATTTCTTGCCAGAAACTGGGATCAATAGTCACAGCAGCAGAACTTCCTTCAGGTTGTTCTTGTTTGTCTTCATTGCAGCATAACTTTTTGTTGTCTTGCTGAATAGCTTTGCAATTTTCAGAAGCGTCTTCTGCTTGGTTTTGCATTTCGTATGGCAACGACGCATCAGTAGTTGCTTTTCGTTTCTTGGGTTGCTCAACTAGAGTATGAGGGTCCAACACTGTAAGCTGGTTAGCGCCATCCAGAGCTGCGTTATGTTGTGTTAAATATTGAGCAAGTTCGTTCATTTCCAAAAGTGTAAAGGCCAAAGCAGAACCACCGTAATTTGGAAATGTGCTTGAGTAATAGCGAGAGACGTTGTCATTTATCAGCATCTTGTACTCGCCGGTTAACCAACTGAAACTGAATCGTACGCGAACCGAACTCAATGCAAAATGAGGAGTTTTCCAGAAATTGAACTTTTTGAGTCGATCCCTGGGCTCGTCGGCCATAAAGCTGTCACTTTTTCCTTCAAAGTATGGCAAAAGTTGCGTGATTTTTCGTCCAGGCAAGGGATGTTGTTTGTGTTCTTGTAATAAATTAGTCGCCCAGTCCAAGATACTGCGACTTTCAAACACGGAAAATGCAACTTTTAAATGCTTTGCAATTCCAGGGTTCCTGCGTCAAAAATGGTAAAAGTAAATTTTTTGAGTTGGGTCAAACACAAGTCTTGCTCGAATATCTTTTCCAATTTGCTTGCAATCTGGCTCAGTAAAGAATTCCTAATTTTGGGAGTTTAAAAGTGGGCCTGTATACTTGGACAAGAACAAACTGCTTGAATTGTAGCTCGATGGTCCTGCCATGGTTGTAGAGTCAAAATTAGTTATTTGGCTTGAAAAAAAACTTTAGCTTGCGGTCAACAAAGGGTACTAGTTGCACTTGAGTATCAGTAGTAAACTTGGCAGACAATTAATGAGATGTTTTGACGTTGAGACTTTTTATTAAAGTGAACTGAAAATATTAGCCAACGTCTTTTATACTTATTTGATTCTCGTGGAACTGGACGGTTCCAGGATCACTTCACAGTTAAAGCTTGTCAACTGCAGTAATGCTAAAACACAAAGAGGTTTGTGCCATGATTTCATTGGTCCAAAATAGGTTAACCCTGCCTCCAGCAGGTCAACCTCGACAAAATAAAGGGACGACGTTGTATAAGCTGCAACGCAATTTAGAGCTGTAAAATGTGTAGTGACTGCCACACTGTACCCCAACGATTTTTCTCCTCACCCTACTGTCTCTCAAACATTGTTAGAAATGTATAAAGGAAAACTCCACATTCAAAAACTTTGTCACTTGTTGGCCACCTTCGCTTCGAATACTTTGCTACTACTTCTGCTTCGCCTCGCTCCGACTACAACTACGACTTCGACTAAAGCAATCGTACATACGAATTGCATCGGTATCGGCTTACACGTCGACTTCCGACTTCGCTTCCGGCTTCGATAATGTTTTGAATTATAAATTCATAAACATAAATCCAGTATACACGAATATAAAAGTATTCTTTACGAATACAACTTCGATTTCGACAAAATCAAACGTTAATTCGTATTGCTCAACTACGCATCGCTTCGATAATGTTTTGAATTATAAATTCATAAACATAAATCCAGTATACACGATTATTAAAGTATTCTTTACGAATACAACTTCGACTTCGATAAAAGCAAACGTTAATTCGTATTGCTGAACTACGCGTCGCTTCGATAATGTTTTGAATTATAAATTCATAAACATAAATCCAGTATACACGAATATAAAAGTATTCTTTACGAATACAACTTCTACTTTGACAAAAGCAAACGTTAATTCGTATTGCTGAACTACGCATCGCTTCGATAATGTTTTGAATTATAAATTCATAAACATAAATTCAGTATACACGAATATAAAAGTATTCTTTACGAATACAACTTCGACTACGACAAAAGCAAACGGTAATTCGTATTGCTCAATTACGCATCGCTTCGATAATGTTTTGAATTATAAATTCATAAACATAAATCCAGTATACACGAATATAAAAGTATTCTTTACGAATACAACTTCGATTTTGACAAAAGCAAACGTTAATTCGTATTGCTCAACTACGCATCGCTTCGATAATGTTTTGAATTATAAATTCATAAACATAAATCCAGTATACACGAATATAAAAGTATTCTTTACGAATACAACTTTGACTTCAACAAAAGCTTACTTGCATGCTTTAATTAGTTTTTGATGGAACTTGAAGGAGTAAAAATAATGTTTATGTAGCTATATCCACTGTATTAATATGATTGCAGTCGTAAATTGTGAATACTGCGGCGCAACTTTTTTAATAAAAAAAAGCATTTGGTCTAGACCTAATGAAAGCAAATATTTCAATAGACACGTAAATGCACGTTTGAGTACAAATACGTATAGCCAAGTACAACTTAGAACTTCATGCAGAGCATGTCATGGTAATATAGTTTATCTTTCAACGCAAATCCAGCGATTATTTTGTAACAATACCAGGGATAAAGCTACATGGCTTACTGCATCAGATCGAGTGTTAAAGCAAAATAAATCTAGCGAAAGAGAACCTTTAGAGCCAATTAAAAGACTTTGCTGTAGGCACGTAAAGTGCTGCGCATGTAAAAAAACTCCAGACCAATTTGCAAAAGACGGAGAAAAAATACTTGCATTATTTCGTCAAGCAAATCAGCCTGGGACTGAACGCTACAATTCGTCAATTCCATTTGTACCACTTGTTCCAAAATCTTATTTTTATGCATTTAACTTAAATCATTGTTTGTGTTCAGTCTGTTTTTGTAAAAAACGTCTTTCATCGAAAGACAATTTTGACTGCGATTGCGCATGTGATTTAAACACAGCGATATCAGACAAAACCAACTTGTCTGAACCTCTTTCAGTTAACGACAACACACAGTTTAATATTATCACACAAAACACTATAATGCAGTATTATGCTTCTCCTGAAGTTCCATATACCTTTTTGTCTTCTAAACAAAAACGTATTGTCGACTTAGTCAGGACTCAAATTGAATTAAGTAATAAACAATTTTACCAGACTCCTTTACGCCTCATTGTCTGTGGAATCCCTGGCAGCGGCAAGTCGCAGGTGTTAAAAACAATTCGTCATATACTATTGCAGAAACAAATTCAAGACCCAACGTTTGCATTCAAAACTTGTTGTTTTCTTGGGAGTTGTGCGTCTAACTTAAAGGGAACTACGCTGCACTCATGCTTTAGGATTAGACCGTATAATAACGGAGCTTTAATAGATCAGTTGGTCAATGGAATTTCAGTTGCAGATAAGATTGCATTTCGTAAAGTCAAAGTTTTGCTGTTGGACGAAATATCCACAATAGGCTTGCGTTTTTTTCATTATGTAGATAGATATTTAAGATTAGTTGATTCTTCTCGAGCTAATTCACCTTTTGGGGGAAGAACAGTGGTAGCCTTCGGAGATTACCTGCAGTGTTCATGTAAAGGGGACAATCCGTTGTAAACAAAATTTGTATTGAAGCCGTCAGATGATTTACAACAAGCAGTAGATGTTTATAAATCTTTTGATACCGCGTTTGTACTAGATGAGCCATTTCGTCAAAGCTGTACTAATCCTGATTAAGAAGAGTACTACCAGTTTTTATGGGATTACGTTATTGGAAGTGTACACCAGAAGATCTGTTTAAACTTCAACAGAGGCAGCATCACATTCTGGACCGAGTTCTTACCGCAGAGGAGATGGACGAGTTTGAACATTCAATACATCTGTACGAGCTTAACAGGGACGTTGCTAACCATAATAAGTACGTTGTTTTTACAATTTATAGTATATTATACATTATTTCTTATAATTCAGTTTGTAAGTGTATATATTTTAATATTTATATTAAATGAGCATCTCCCAAAATAACAGCAATCATAAGGTTATATTAACTTCAAAAGTGGGAGGCAAAATGTTGGCCCCTTAGTTTAGATTGTCGTGTCGGCGCCCTCAGATTATCATGTTATCCGTAACCTTTTTGATAAATTTCTCACAGTCAAAATGAAGCAGCCATCAAAGGACCACTGGGCAATTAGCTGTAAAGGCTCTGTGTTGTCTCCGTGTAGGGAACACGTATCTTATTGCCTTTCGTGCAACCCTCTTATAGTTATTGTATCTGATATAGACTCTACATTCCATTGTAGCTCTTGCAATCTAGCGGCATGGAACAAAAATAGAAGCAAATATTTAGTAGACCCAGTTTTTCGTTCATATAACTGTCCCGTGCTTAAAAAACGACCAACAAAAGAATACAACTGTGCAAGTTGCAGCATACAATTAATTGGAGTTCCTGTTTCTTACTTTATCCGTTCAGTTAAAGGGCGCTTCCGTTGTTACAACTGTTAAAATATTAGTCAACATCCTTTAAAGTTTTTAAAAAAGCATTCAGCTATACATATTGATCCGCAGCAAATATGTGTACACAACTCAGCTAGTTTACAAAAAATTAACAAGTCTGGATGAGAATTACATACGTTTTCTAAGCGCCACTACATTCATCAGCGTATTAAGCTTGCCAATCTAAATTATAAAAAACCAATGCACTTGCTAGCTTTAGACAGCGACGAATTTGATTCCGACAGTGACGAGGACGAAAATGTAATTATTAACGCCTAGTGCGTAATTTATATCACACCAGTGTTACTGATACTTACCTATGTGTTGCTGTGTATTGTTGATTGCTCATCGTTGCATTTGCATGAAAAAATACTTATATAATCTTTATTTTGTTGTTTGTTTCATAGAGAAATGATCCGAAAATATAATCCAAATTATATTGAAGTTCCATCTGTTGTAGCAATCAATAGCTCGTTCTCTCAAGACCCATTAGAACTGGATTACGGAGTTCCTGTTTTGTTGACGCGCAATATTGATGTGGCCACAAATTTAGTGAACAGAAGCCGCAGGACCGTAGTAGACATTGTCTTTTACCAATCAAAAAACCGGATCGTTTGGAGCAACCTTGTTGAGTCGATTATTGTGCACTTTCCAGAATATAGAGGAAATCAACTTTTTGTGACATCCCGAGGCCAAGGTGTAAAAATAACTCGTATTGATTACAACGAATTAGATTTAGAAACAAAACAATACATTAAAGTGCAGTCTTTTCCCCTTGTATTAAATTGGGGTATGACTATACATAAATCTCAAGGAAGTACATTTGAAAAAGGATGTGTTTATCTTGATACTCGTGAAACTATTGCATGCACAACCTATGTAGCACTTTCTCGATTTAGATCTTTTAAAAATATAATGATTGTCGATAAAGATATAATTCAGCCCTTACGTATTCTTCGAATTCAGCACCAACATGAAATGCAATTGCGATGGAACGAAGAAAAGCGTCTAAAAAAATTAGAAGTTAGTAGCAGAAAATCTAGCAAAGCTAATGTCAAATTGCAAGTTGATAGGTTTATGTGAAAAGCTCTGTCTAAAGTAGGAATGTAATTGTAACAAGTATGTACTTTTGAAAATAACAATAGTGACATGTATATGCTAAAATAGAATAGAGCAGCCTTTAATAGCTAGTTAATGTAATATAATAATATTATTGAAGTAAATAGTAAATAAAAATCTGTATATATGTAAATTGTAAAATACTTAAAACGTCTAGTTTCACTAAATACCGCGCAGTTTTATTTACAACTAACTCAGTGACAGTCGCAAACATTTGTATCTCTACGATGGCAGAAATTCGTAAATCATACTTAAATTCGAGGCTAGAAGGCTCATTCTCTGCCCTTAGTGGGTTTATAAAAAACAATAAACATTTTCACGACAAGAAAAAAGTTGATACAGAATTAAGCCAACTGCATTCATTTAGTCTACACAGGCCTATTAGGAAGACATTTAAACGCCGAAGAACTATTGTTAATATGGCAGGAGAAATATTCTGTGCAGATTTAAAAATTCTAGGTTCAGTCTTATCGAAAGCGAATTCCGGATTTGAAAACATACTCTTTTGCATTGATGCTTTTAGCAAGAAGCTTTATTGTAGATTCATAAAGAACAAACGACCAGAAACAGTGATCAAAGCAATGAAAAATATATTTCAGGAAGCAAAAATAACACCAATTTATTTATTTACAGATCAAGGTTAGCTAAATAAAGCTAATAAGGTACCACACATCAATTTTCTATAAACTTCAAGGTTTTTATTAAATACAGTTCAAACGTATAAAGGGCTAACTACGATATAAATATAATAATGTGTTTCTTATAGGCACGGAATTTTGAGCAGAGTCGTTTCGCAAGTTTTCAAAGAGCAAAGGAATAAAATACTATAATACCTATAGTGAGACCAAATCAAGTATAGTAGAAAGAGTCATAAGGTCAGCTGAAATACATATTAAACAACAATTTTACAATACAATACTCAATAATAGTTAGATGCGCATGCTTTAACACAGTATATATTTGCTCATTTAGGACAACTTTTGAGAAAGTGGCCAGATACATAACTGAGAAGCAAACGAACTGCATCCTTGAAATATTTCCTGCATTTGTTAAGACGTTCAACAACACTTTTCATTCTACAATCCAAAGGTCGCCCAATAGCGTGAACAGTTTGAATGAAAATGATGTATGGAGAACCATGTACTCAGATCTAATTACCGACAATACGAAGCGTAGACCTGTGTTCAAGCCTGGCGACCGTGTGCGGATTAGTCGTACTAAATTAACATTTGAGAAAGTTAAGTATATTAGAGCGAATCACGTGAGCTACAATTACAGATATTAAAACATGTATAAATAGAGCGACTTGCAAACAATCGAGTTAATGTGTTTCCATCCTTTACCCAGGCAACAACCAGAATTTCAGTGCTGAGTGGTTCATTGTCAAGGCTGTCAACTTGGAAACCATACCAATAACCTACTACTTGGAAGATTTAAATCACAACAGCATTACTGGATCGTTTTATAAAGAAGAGCTCAGTAGAGTGGAAGAATCAACATGAATTCTACGCCGTTTATTCCATATTTTACTAATGCTATCAAACAGCATATCAACAACAAACGCAGGAGATTAGACTAACACTGTTGTTCCTTATTAGATCGAGACCCAGGAGGTACCGAAAACATCTACATAACAATAACAAGTGACCAGCAAAACAATATTTATACTCGAAACACTCCGTCCAACTTTGTTGCTGTCCTTCCTACACCTTTAAACCTTGAAAATTACGACGTTGGACTAGTGAGTTTGAGATACACAAGCAGCATACAGCCATCTATAGCTCAGCATGTACCAGCCACCCCAATACGTAGCGTTCGTAGCGCTGAAGTTTCTGACCCAGAGCCTATTAAAAAACTGTTTCCCAACTACAAACCAACGATCAAGACATTTCTTAGTATCCAGAAACAAGAGACAACTGTACACGAATTTATGACCAAACTTAACGAGAAGTTAAAGCTGAATCAAGACAAAATTCCGCTCAAAATTGAACAAAAAGCCATTAGCCTAAATCCTGAGCAAATACATATGATCCTTTTAAACTTGTCATAATTAAATAGTGTAATTGTGGAAATTCCCAAAGTTCTCTCATTGTTTTTTAAGCAAGGCAGATCACGGTTTATGTCAGGAAACCATTTACCGTATGACTTTGCACGCCAAGCAGACTTTGATATTATTCCAATGGGCGCAAACTTTAACTTTGGGGCTGAAAAAACACAAAGTATGGAGAACGTTATACAGTTATACCAAGGCTTTGAGAATTTTATAATTTTTAGAAAGCAAATAAATACAGGAGATTCTGACTATCGTAAATGTTTTGAACGTTTTAATTCTGAGATGAGCGATCCAGCCAATAATGATACAAAATTGAAGATTGAGTTTCCAGCTGATACCAGCAATACCAAATGCAAATTAACGTTTGAAGGAAAAGAAGGCGATTATTTAGTGTTACCGGAACCAATAACACTATGCTTAGGCTTGCAGCAACACGACAAGTTCTATGATGGCGTCTACGAATCAGAATTTGACTTTGACGAAGGGAAATATAACGAAATTGTAGACTATGAGTACATGAACATACGGTACAGTGCAGTGCTCCAATTTATTTACAACACTAGCTAACATGTTGTAAAACATGCGCAAAATTGTATGTTAAAACGTTTACGAAACTGACGCCGGTGAAAACCTTCAAGTCGTTGACGAAGAACTTTTAAAAGACAGTTTACTTAAGGAATACTGTACACTTGAACCAATTAAAAACATTACTACTAAAGACGACGAACGAATGGGAGCTGGAGAGGATACTGTAGGAGTTGGTCTTGAAAACATAGCAAACAGCAGTGACAACAGTAAATTAGGCCTGAAAAAACCCAAAAATTAGTTCCCCTTGAATCACGTCAGCCATCTAAACGCCGTCCAAGTTCTCACAAGTGCCGCGTAACTCATTGCCGTGCAATTTGTCCTAAAAGAAATAAAACAGTAGCGAAACGCAATATGCCTAAGACTCAGACAGGTGGTCGTTGTGTAGTTCAAAGAACAGCACAGTCTGGAGGTTCCAGAAAACGCATTTTTCGCCAGCGCGTTCAGACTGGTGGCCGTCTTAGACGAAATTCAATTAAGCCTACTAAGCAACGTGGAGGAGGCAGACCATCTGCTCAGTCTGGAGCAGGAAGACGAAGGAAAGCATACAGACGCAAATAACTTATAAACTCGTGTATGTTGGATTCTACTTCATTCATCATTTAGCCTACAACCAAGCAATATCTACAAAGAATTATCAGCTCTGTCTCATCATGGATTCCACACCAGGATTTTACGATAAATCCACAATTTACGAGGGTTTCCAGAAATCCATTCAAAACAACCTCATCTTAGACAAGTTGCCCCCGACCAACGTCAGCGTTGAAGATGCCCCCGAGTATTACCCATACTACCCTGTACTTAGCCCGCGTGATAACGAAAATCCCCTTATTTTTGATATACTAAAATCTCCGGGCAAGTATTACAACTTCAACGAATCCCATTTGTAACTAACATGACGTGTAATGCTAGCAGATGGAAAGCCAATAGCTGCTACTGATATGGTGGCTCCGTGTTCAATGTTGTTTTACGGGTTATTCAACAACATGGAGTTCTATTTAAACGGCCAGCTTGTTAGTGACAACTCCAATCATTACGCCATCAGTTCTTACTTGAAGAACGAACTCTCATCAAATCCAATTGAAAAGAAAAACGGAATGCTGGACCAGTTGTACATACCTACACCACCCTAGACACATTTGCGAAAACAGACGACGGATTTATGGCTCGATATAATATTTCCAGAGAATCAAAGCCGTTTACAATGGTGGGAAGACCAGAATCACCATTTTTTACACAGACGCGAATGTTACCAGGAGAAACTGATATCCGAATTATCATGCGAAGATCCCACCCTGCCTTTTGCATAGATGCTGAAACCGAAACCAGAACCGGATTTTCTTGCTGTCCGTTTCGTGTGGACATTATAAATGCTGTACTGTACTTGAAAGGACAGACAGTATCTCCATTGGCAATAGAAAAGCATCGACTTAACCTAACTAATAGTACCCTCAAGTACCCTTGCCTTGAACCTGAAGTGAAGAACTTTGTAATACCATCTGGCGTGAGTTCGCACTCAATGGATAATTGCATCAACGGAAGATTACCACAAGTTATTGTGTTTGGACTTGTTGATTCTGAAGCGTATCTGGGAAAGCTTACAAAATCCTTTTGCAACTTTCAACATTTCAGTTTAAGTGAAATTACTGTCTCAATGAACCAAGAATAAATTGAATACAAGACGTTGCCATTACAATTCAAAAATGAAGATGGATTAGGAGAAGAAAATTTTTTGCTGGCTCTAAATACCCTCAAGAAAACAGCAGCAAATCCAAGCCTCGGTAACGGGGTAAATAGAAACAATTATACAAAGGTAAGAGTCCTATTTGCATTTGAGCTCGTACCTACACAAGCTAATGCTTTAAGCGTGAACAAAATTAGACAAGTCCAAATAAGTTTGAAGTTTAGAACCGCACTGACTAAATCAGTGACAGCTATACTATATAGCCAATATCAAATCATTATAGAGATTGACCGCATCAAACAAGTTATATGTGCCCTTCTTTATGCACGAAGCGAGAACTATTCTAATTTATAAAGGCGGGGATGAAACAGCGTCTAAAAATTGGCGTCCAATAACTGTCAGCTCCGTTATTCGTCGAATTGTTGAGAAGATATTGGACAAAGAATTACGAAATTTCATTATTTTGAACGATAACCAACGAGGGTTTACTAATCAAGCTGGTACCCTTATTAATACGTCCCTTGTTGATGAATGTTTACAGAAGGCTAAGAAAGATAAAGGAAGCTGTACAATTGTTTTTTGTGATATTTCCCAAGCATTTGATAACGTTGGTCACGCTCATCTTTTTCGTCAAATGCATTCAAAACCTGCCCCTACCCTTCTGAAGAAATTAGCATGTAGCTTAGCTTCTGAAAATTATACACGAATAAATACAACAGATGGAAAAACCGGGATTATTAAATTTGAGAGAGGTGTGATGCAGGGAAGTCCTCTTCGCTATTTTTATTTAATATGTCTATTGATCCTATGGTGCAGGAATTAAGTGAAAGAGAAGTAACAGACAAGTTTGGCTTCAGATTGCATGCTTTACATCCAAGCGTATCCAATGCCGAGTTCGCCGACGATACTACACTTATTGGGAATTCGCGTAATTCAGCAATCGAACTGTATCAGCAAAGTTCCGAAGCCCTTATTCAAATAGGACTCCAAATGAGCCCCCAGAAGACTTTTGCTATTAGCATTGTTGATGGAAAATTATGTAAGGATCCCCTAAAAGTTGATGGCAATACTTTTATTAGGTGCATTGGATCTCAAGAAACCATCAAATATCTTGGGGTCACATTTAATGACTGCATTGTTTTTGACGAAGGCAAATGTGCAAAAAAGTTTTATGACCAGATTGAAAAACTTGTATCAACGCCAATGCTAAGGCCGGATCAAAAACTGAAAGTCTTGAAGAATTACATCTGGCCTACATTAATTTATTCTTTTCAGAATGCTCCATTAACAAAACTTTCAACTAAGTTCCTTGATTCTATTGACCAAATCATCCGGACCTCAGCAAAGGAAATTCTGAATCTTCCAACAAGCACTCCCACTAACATGTTATATTCCAGCTCGAAGGTTAAAGGATTGGGCTCAATAAGAGCTAAATGGGAAGCAGAAATTTAAAGCTTTAATGCAACTGAAATTTTAATTCAGTCACAACATGCACTTTTGTTTGAAATTAAAGATTTTGAATTCGATCAATCTAAGTCTTCGGATTTCCTTGCTATTCCACCTGATGTTCGTGAAACCGTTTTTGCAGTGCGTGGTAAAAAAAGCAAACCTATTCGCGATTACTTAAAAAATTTGAGATGAAAAAAAAAGAGTATGAAAGTTGGTGTAAGTTTCCTCAGAAAGGACAAGGAGTAATACAATTTGCTGAATGTCCGCAAGCCAACAATTGGATTATTTCCAAAAATAGTCTGTCATCATCCGAATGGACCAACGCATTAAAAATGATTGGCAATGTTATGCCCATTAACGCAATCCCGAGACCTGACCAAGGATTATTCCGCTGCCGCCATGGCTGTAGCGAGACTGAAACATTAGGACATATCCTTGGAAAGTGCCCAAGGGGAGAATTAATTCGTAATAACAGACATCATGCTGTGCGGCGTTTGATTGCTGATGCAATGAAATTGTCTGGATGGAAAGTTCTGCAAGAGGTGGAGTGTACTGGCGATGGCTCGCGAAGAGTTGATATTATTGCATACAATCAAAGTTCTAAAAAAGGTTTCATTCTGGACCCTACGGTGAGAATGGAACAGAATGACACTCAACAAGCTGAGGCAGTGAACAAGGAGAAAAAATTAATTTATGATCCTTGCATTCCGTACTTTCAACAAAAGTTTGGGTTAGAGGAAATTGAGGTGATAGGACTTTACGTTGGAGCTCGCGGGACAATTACAAAGTTTTTTCTGGATTTTATAAAATCCCAAGCATTAACATCATTCCTTATTGAAGATATTGTAACAACAGTTCTGAAGAAATCTGTGCAGATTTGCCAACACCATTTATATTTGACTGTTCCGAATACCTAATTCGTTAAACTATCTATTTTATGTTGTATTTACAAAATTAATTTTACTAGTTAACCTATTTCTGTATCGTATACTGAGTCTTTTAGGCTACCCTCAATGGAGGTCAGTGTTAAGTTTGTTCTTTTAAATAAAGTTATCGATATATACAACCGTTAAAATGTAAAGTACCAAACAAGTTTGTGCAAAAACAAAAAAAAACATTTAGCTCCTACTATATATGTCAATGTATCTATAACAAATCTGTTTGTTTCTTTACAGATGTTGAACAAACAACAACGTTTACATCATGAACACTAGAGAATTACAGCAATGTCTCGAAATCCTACTTATAGAAACTCAAGTAAAGTACTACGTAATTGCAGCAGATCAAATGCGGTCAACTTTGCTCAGTGCAGAAAAAAGAAACAATGGAATTACTTACCCTATTGCGATTATTCAAAATACAGACAAGTTGGAAAGCCCTGGCAAGCACTGGATATCTTACTGGGTGACTTCAAAGGACAACTTCGAATATTTTGACTCGTATGGAAATCCAATTCAACGGTATAAAAATTTGCAATGGCCTGGAAACCATTTTATAGCTGAAAACTGCACAGCGCTACAAAGCGGCAGATCTACAGTGTGTGGAATGTATTGTATATATTATCTCTACTCTAGAGCCTTAGGAATTAGTTATAAAGATTTTTTAAGTATATTTACAAGCTCTGTCTTGGTTAATGATAGAAAAGTGAGAAAATTTATAGAAATGATACCTAGTGTAATACCAAATAATAATAGCGTACCGCCTAAGTTACAGTCTAATACATTCAAAGTTTCGTGTCCAGAGTTTTGCCATAGTTTAATAATGTACTATTAATTAATATTGTAATATTGTAATATAGTGTAAAAAGTGTAGCCTTACTTTATAAAAAATGTATAAGAAATTATACATTTATAAATAGCAGTGTATGTTAAAACTTTTGTCAGTAGCAGTTTAGATTTTATGATGTCAACAGCAAACACTGTCGACTTTAGACTAATTCACCCGTTTACGGCCATGATATGTGGTCCTAGTTGATCAGGAAAAAGTACTCTCTGTCTAGAAATTGTTAAGCACCGAAAACAAATTATTAGTGAAAAAATAAATAAAGTAGTATATGTTAGTGTACACACAAAACCAGAAACGTTTGCTGGCATGGATTTTGCATCGGACAGTAAAATAACATTAGTTTCAGATATAAATAACATTGAAGCATTGTTAGAAGATATTAACAGCCCGTGCCTTTTAATATTAGACGACCACTTAAACTTTATAGAATCAAACCCAAAGGCAAGATTGTTAGTGCAGAAAATATTTACTGAGTTGTCCCATCATATGGACTTTAGTGTTATACTTGTTCTACAAAACCCGTTTACAAAAGAGTTGAGAACCACAAGCTTGAATACTAAATATATGGTATTGTTTGACGTGCCAAGAGGCAGAAGTATTATTGGACAAATTTCAAGACAAGTCAGCCCTGGGCGCCTAAAATTTCTACAAGAAGCATACGAAAAAGCATGCAGTTTACGCCAACACAATTACATAATGCTAGACTTGCATCCAAAGTGTCCTAATCCTACAACATATGTGCGAAATAACGTATTTCCATGTAATGGAACTGACATTTACATACCAACTAAGGAATAAAAATGGCTCAAACAAATAATGCTGGCTGTCGTTTTGAAAAACATTACAACTTTTTGTCAAAATTAACATTTTTCAAGTCTAAAGAGTACAAAACACTTATTACGAGTGCAACATCTGAACAATTTAATGCCTTGGCTGAAACTATATACAACGTAAATAAATTTTGCAAACACCCAGTGAAACGATACAACACTCAAATAAAGACGCTTATCAAGCGATTAACTTGTGACGATATACAACGCCTGCGCAAAAATTTACTCAAGTATCATAAACTTGTTCAAGCAATCTTAGCTACAGTGTTTTATAAGGTGTACAAAAGTGAAATTTGTCGTACTACTTTATTCTCTGAAATAATTTGTGACTAGTTTCCTACGTTCCAACAAATAAACAAAAATGGCAACAGTTATGAAAGCAATTGAGCCCAAGCTGTATGCTGAGCTTATGAAAATATGTGCAGAACAAAATACAAATGAACTAGCCTATAAAACTAATGCTGCATCTGCTCCTCCCCCTTCTGGCCAATTAGACATTACAGAACTACAAGGAACAAAAATTGGCAATAAAAAAGAAAATCATACAGAAAGCCTTAAACAAAAGGATTGGATTCAGTACGAAGAAATGATTTCAAGACCCTTTAAACGACAACGGCGTAATATAAGTGCGTAAATATATGCATCAAATTATATAAACAGTCGCAAAGTTTTAATTCCCACCAGTTGCATATAACAACTCACAACGTCCAATACTCAAGATCAACAATGCCTTCAATACGCATTTGCTTTACAGTGCTGTTTGTGCATGCTGCACTTGCACTTGCATTCGTCCATGTAGCTGCAGCTGATGTGTTAGCTGCGCCACCTATGACTGAAGATACACAAAATAAACACGCCACTAAATCCCCTGAAAGCAGTGAACGGCACATTGACGGCAATAAATCAGCTCTGCAGTTTATTACAACGCAACTTTCTCTAATTTAAACCAACTCATTCCATAAATTTATGCTGCAGGCATTAAAGTATATGCTTGAAAGTTTAAATGCCCAGAATGGAATTATAATGGACGTAGTCGAGAAGTTTCAACACAGTGAAGCTAAGCCATTGGTACACAACACATTTGATTACATATGTACGTGAATAAATAAATTTGTTCACTCACTTGTAAGTTTTACCTTTATATCTTATATATTAAAGTCTTGTGTATAATTATTATGGGTATAACTAGAACTATATATATATATATACAGATACTAATATATAACATTTGTTTTCTTGTTTCTGCGCATGTGCAGCCATCTACGTGTCATTCATCCTGGTCCTGCTCTTGTTTGTATTTAAAATCATCAAGCTGTTCAGAAAAGGGAAAACTGGGTTCCCTAGTAAATGGGCGGGGATCAACAAATGGAGGCCGTGATACAGCGGCTCGAAGATTCAGTTATAAATACTGGTATCCAACTGACTCAGCCTCACACCACTCGCAGCAGCAGTTCACGCACCTAACTCAAAACTCCAAGACGTCTCAAAGCCAGACTGCTACAGCGTACACAGTTTTAAGCAGGACTCTACTGCTGTATCAGAAAGCCAACCGTGGCGTTTCACATTGCCCTCCTGTATATTTAATTCCAATACGTGTATCGCTTTACTAACATGGATTCTCAAGTTACCCCATCCTACACCACACGAGTTGTCGGCGCACAGTTGCATTACGAACAAGAAGATTACCCTTTACCTACTGTGCTCGGATCATCCACTAACCACTTCAAGTGTTCTTTCTCTTACTGTGTATTTAAGTGCTACTATCACGTACCGTATAAGTCCCATGTGGAACACGTTCACCATTGTGATGACTGCAACCTGTTTTGTTTTAACAAACACCACTACCAATGCTCTAATGTTGGTGAGAGACTTGGGCACATCGAAAACCGCAGCCAAAAACTTGTAGGGGGTGGCACCAGTCGATCAGGGGCAACATATGGTCCAAGTTCAAGTGCTGCCAGCCAACTAGCAAAAACAGACTACGCCGTTCACCTCAAATTGACTTCGACGTGTTTCGAGAATACTCAAGATATCATAAGGGAATGATTGTTACCTACATTCACAAGCCAATTAAAAGATTTGCGAGCATTGAAACAATTATGACAGAAGTGCAAGACCCCTTTGTAAAATTATTAACCCAAAACCTAAGTGTACATAGTGGTATTAAAGCTCAGCTTATAATTGTTGCTACAATGGAAATAGAAGTTGAAGTGGAAACTGAAAAAACTATAAAAGTGCGTAACCCAACCTTTTCAGGTAAAAATTACGATTTCTTTAATACAAGTGAAATTGACAAGTTTGTATTAAATAGCACAAATGAGTGTGTGGAAAGACTTACTGATTTTAACAAGTACGGAACTGGATGGGTACTTCGAGAAATTGAATTAGTTCAAGTTAAGATTGGTGTACTGAACCTATTTGCAAATGCAGCAGCGGAAGGATACATCAAGTTTCCTAAAATGAAGCCCAATAAAAAAGGATATTTGAACATTAAAAATAAATGCAACGAGTGTTTCAAGTTCTGTGTTGCTGCTTATCGGTTTCGACAAGAAATCATAGACACTAAAATGTACAAACTAAAGTTACAAAACAAAGTGCAAAATGTAAGAGAATTGAAGAAAGGTTTGGAATTCCCAAAGCAGTACCGACCATACTTTTCCCTATTCGACTTTACTGACGTTAAATGTCCTTTGCAAATGGACAATTTGGCTGGACTACAAAAATTTGAAATAAAAAATCAACTTAGAATTAACGTTTGGAGCCACCGCGAGGATCAAATTATTCAAATAAGAAGATGCCAGAATAACGAAATTAGTGAAAAGTGTAATCTATTTCTCATCCAAGACAACTCTGCAAATGAAGGAAACAAAGCTTATCATCTGGTGTTGATTACTGATTTGGCTAAGTTTCTTTGTGACGGCCGCTCTCATAAGCAATTTTATTGCCAGCTTTGTTTCAGATCGTTCAATTCAGAACAGAATTTGGATCAGCATCTAGAAAACTGCCAAACACTTGTCTCAAAGCACATTGTGTTTCCAGAATTACACGAACGAATCAAGTTTTCTAAACTGTAGCAAACTCTTCCCTATCCGTATATAATTGTTTACAAGTTCTCAACATTCATAAATCCTATTGAAGATTCAAGATCTGCAAAAAGCAACATCCAGATTTCAAATGAGATTCTTTCAGCCGCATATTTCTTTGTCGTTATCAGTCAAATGAAAGACTACGATAAGGTTGTAGCAGTGGAGTATTTTGATGGTCTGAATTTAATGAATCATTTCTTTAAACGAATATTTGCTTGGGCAAAAAAGTTATTGTCCAAAATAAGAAACACCAACAACTTTGTGCAGCCATCAGAAGAAGTAAAAAAAAAATTTAATAAAGCAACACATTGTCACATGTGCAAACGTGAATTCGACAACAACAAGAAAATTTTCAAGAATTTTCACCATAACCACCACCAGGGTAACTTTGAGTTTGCAGCATGCAGCCGATGTAATCTACAAATAAAATACAAACATGAAATTCCTATCATTTCACACTGCGGAGGAAGTTTTGACTACCACTTACTAATTAGTGCAATGAAAACAAATAACTTCAAAGCTAAGGATGTCAAAGTTATTGCAAAATCCGCAATTGACATAAAATCCATCACAATAACTTCAAAGGATACTTGGCTACCAAGTCTTCATCTCCAATATTCGTCAGAAGCAAACACTAGAAAACAGTATACTGGAAGAAAATTTAACTCAAAAGTAAAAGTTTGTTTCATCGATTCCAGTTCATTTATAGATTCAAATTTAATAAATTTGGTTAAATCTTTAAAATCGCAAAACAAACAAGATATAAAACTTGTGTCGCAGTGTGTACAGCATTTTGCTCCCTTATGTAAAATAAAATCAAGAAACCCAGAAGCTAAGAAGTATGCAGAAGAATGTATTAAACTGTTACAGACGCCCCTGTGCTTTCCGTTTAAGGCATTAAACAACCGTTCTGCATTTGTAAAGCAACTGCCTTCAAGAGAACAATTTCAGCAATCGATACTAGACGACAAACCAATTTCTGATACGGATTGGGAACTTGTGCAAAATGTGTGTACTCAATTCAAACTTACAACATTACGCAATTATACTCGGGTTTCGTGTATGATAGAAACACTTTTGCTTGCTGAAGTATGGCAAAACTTTAGAAAGCTTGGACTTCAAAACTACGAACTGGACCCAACCTACTCAATGACGCTGCCCAGCTTCTCTTGGGAGTGTTTTTTGAAGTTTACGGATGCCGAAATTGATTACATAAGAGATCAAAGAATATTAGACATTGCGACAAACGGTATACGCGGTGGTCAGTGTATTTTCACTCAGAAGCATGTAGTTGCCAACCATGAGCGATGTCCAGGAGGATTCGACGAGTTAAAGCCTCGCAAGCAATTGCTGTCACTTGATATTAATAGTTTATATGCACATAGCATGAAACAGCTAATGCCAGTGTCAGATTATAAGTACATGGAAGCCAAAGACCAAGAACATATCAACTGGGCTGATTCTAACTTTGGCAACAAAGAAAATAGTTATGGCTACATACTCGTAGTGGATTTGGAATACCCTGCACATTTACACAAGCGAGATGAAAACCTGCCTCTTGCAATGGAAAAGCGAACATTAAATCTGCAAGACGTTGCCACCATCATTTCCCCGAACAAATCTACAGCTGCTCGGTTGCAGCGACAAGTCTCCCGACCCCGATTAATGTTAACTCTTCATAACAAGTACAAGTATACAGTGCATTTCAAGGCTCTGCAGTATTATTTGTCTAAGGGATTAGTTTTATTAAAAGTGTATTGTGGGGTAAGGTTTAAACAACAACGTTGTTTTAAACCATACATTGAAGTTAACTTAAAAAAACGCAAAGAAGCCAAAACAAAATTTGAGAACAAAGCACTTAAAAAAATAACAATGTTATTTACGGAAAAACAATTACAAATATCTTGTAATTTGTAAATGCTCATATTTGTACAAGTGCAGCAGAAGCTGCAAAATCATTAGCTTCACCTCGATGCAAAGACTTTGAAGGATTGTCTGAAGATCTCAGCATATTTACAGAAGAATTGAAAAAGTATCGCGTTACTAACTTGCCTTTAACTGGAGTCGCTATTTTAGACTTTGCAAAAATGTTTTTTTATGAAAAATGGGATCGTCTTTGTGAGATATTCCATGACAAAGCACATCTGGATTACTCTGATACCGATGGATATGAAATGCACACAATTGACGAGCTAAACACGTTTTGGGACGATATTTTCAAAGCAAAGATGGAGTTTGATTTCAGCAAAATTCCTCGCGACCACAAGTTTTTTAAGATTTATCAAAACCAGTACCTAGGCTTGCACAGTCTTAATAAAGAAAAAAGCGGGAAATTAAGAATAAAAAGCTTGGACTTGAAAAAACTAATAATTTTAAAACCGAAAATGTATAGTTCATTGTTTCTAAACGACACTGAACAACAAAAGTGTACAGGAATTCCAGCAATTGCAATGAGGCAGTGTAAACTTTACAAGTATAAAAAAATGTTAGAAACAAACAAACCTTGTAAAATAAGTATAAATACAATAAGAGCAAGAGATCACGACTTGCACACTGTAAACTATACTAGATTAGCATATAATTCTATAGAATTATCCCGTGTGTTTCCGGATCCAACTAATTATAATTATAGTTTACCCTTTGGTCATGTTGATTTAATTAAGTCATAACTTGTTTTACAACATCACATACGTGAAAAAAAACTTGTAAATATGTAAATATTGTAAAAACAATTTTTTTAAGCAACAGGTTTAGTTAAGAAACAGAATTAAAGTATGTGTAAGCTTGTGTAAATATTGAATTTGTAAATAATTATTTAAGTTAAACTAAACTTACTTTAGTTTGTAAATCTAGGCATAAAAATTTTGTATATAAAAATGTAGTTGTTAGTTTAGTTATAAGTAGCCCTATGTATTTAATGTTAGCCTAATAATATACTGTAAATACAAATTTAAAAAATTATAAATTAATTGTAGAACGTCTGTATCGTAAGATGTACATATGTGTAAATATTGTATTTGCGTTGTGTAAATATTTAACTTAAGTTTAATTCATAGTACTGAAAACCATTATGTAAATATCAATGTATATTGTGTCGGTTTAGCAAGAAAATTTCAAAAAAAAATAAAGTGTAAATATGTAAATACTTTAATTAAATCACTTTATTTGCATTTCTGCTGGGTCATTTTACTTATATTTCTACAATAAGCATACAACACACGGCAAATCACAGGACCTACCTACTACCTATATATAAGTACCTGCATACGTACACAGACACAAGTAATATTATTATTATAATATTAAACAGATGACTGTATATATCATTGTTTGTCCCTGTATACTCTCCCATCCCATGCCATCCTATCATATATGCATGTCTCTTCTCTCTTTCCCTTCCTTAATATCTACGTCATACTACCCGCCAGCTACCACCGCCGTACGTTGTCCAAATTCCCAAGCCATCCGCCGTACATAATCTCTATGTCCAAGCTCCATACTGCACTCTTTCCCAATCCCGGACCGCGGCCACCTGCCCTCAGTTTCCTCATTTCCTGTCCGTTCTTTCTTCTTACTACCATGCTCAGCATACAACACAAGGGAAATCCCCAGTCATAGGGAGCTACCTACTACCTATGTACGTGCCCACCTACGTACAGGGATACATGTAATAATATTATTATTGTTATTATATACCATGGCCACGTAACACAATACAAAGTAATCTAAATCTGCCTGTCTCCCAATACATCCCATCACATCATTCGTTCCCTTCATATCTTCCCATTTTCATTACTTCCATATCTTCCCCATACCTTCCCGGATATCTTTCCCATCCAACCAACTCGGTCTTTCTCATTTCCCATATCCCCACACGCAACCACCACCACCACCAAATCCCCCTATACCTACAACACACACAAAAAGTACCCATTCCCGCTACTATCCTTGTAGTAGCGTGGCATGGACAGAAACTGGATATAGGTACCTACATGGAAGTTGAGGGTATGCGTTCGTGTTTCTGAAAAGCCGACTTCGGCTTCTGTCCACAAACAAATCTCAGCCTGCCTCTACAACTATCCAATCAGAATGCGCGTTCGTGTTTCGGATTGGAATTGTTGTTTTAAGGGGCTTGAATTTTGTATGATTTAGTTTCTATGGTACTTATTTAATATATAATAATATCGTGTTGGCTGTGTCTTGTGTGTCGTACGTGTCGCTGTCGGGGGCTGCTGGTCTGTGCTATCTGACCTCAGGAGGAGCGTGCATAAATTACAAAAGGCCGATCCTGTGTTAAATGGGCGTACATACCAAAAAAGTGTTAAATTATGAAGTTTTTAAATTACATTTTTGAATTTGGAATTAAGATTTTATTAGACACGAGTTTACTGGTTACAAAATACATACTGCGTTTAGAAAAACAGTGGGCAGAAATGCAGAAAGGTAAAGGTTAAAATATTTTTTCTTTCCATTTGTCGTGTACATAGTAGATACATAGAATATTGCCGGGAATGTTTCCGGAAAGAATAAATTCCTGCCTTGATCGAGAAAGGGGGCCATGGGCATGGTTTCACTTCCAGTAGTTGGTATCTATGCCGAAAAGGTTTTGCATATAACTTAAATGGGTGGGTCCCAAAACTTGATGATGATGAGTGGCGCCATTTGTGTCTGGTCCCTCAATGAGTTTACATGTTATGTACATATTATAGGGAGACAGGGGAAACTGTTGCTCCTACTCTACATTTCTTATTATTTCTTATTTCTGCTAGATAGACGCTGGCCAAAGGTGTCGATTCCGATGTCGCACCTTCAAGGGTTGCCTCCCTATAAAAATTTAATTTCGCACCCTTTTCATCACCCTACCCTATTTTTTGCTAGAATACCCTTCCTACTTTTCCCTACTTTTTCAAAGCGAGCCCTACAACTACCCTACTTTTTCTACAGTTACCCTTTAATCACCCTTATTTATGTTTTTATAAAAATTGTGAGAGGCTATTTCAAAAATTTAAGTATCTTATTATTGAGCAGTATAATATATGCATTTTGACAACGTAATGTACTTAAATCACTTTTAAATGGGCTTAAATGAATAGGTGTTTATTACTCACCCACCTAGTGGGTTACATAATTTACGGAATCTGCTGTACACGCTCCATAACAGGTAGAAGTTCCCGGTCCAGTCAATACAGTATCAATGTAGTATCAATACAGTATCATTTAAAAATCATTTTGTCCTAAGTGCAGTGGAATTGCGTTGGACTTATAACAAAATAATTCTGCGCTGACGCATCGTTGGTTGTGTGGAGCATGAAAATCCGCCGTTTTAGCTAACTCTAGTTACACCATTTACAGTAAAGTAAATTAATAACCATGGAAATCATAGCAAATCGATTTATATTTATTGAAATTTTTACCCTTCGAGGGTCCGTATTTTTTGTTTTCTGCACCCTACACCCTACCCATTTTTTCTTCTAAAAAATTGTTCCACCCTACACCCTACCCTTTTTTCTTTCCAAAAAAATGTTCCACCCTACACCCTACCCTTTTTTCTTTCCAAAAAAATGTTCCACCCTACACCCTACCCTATTTTTCTTCAAAAAAATTGTTCCACCCTACTTTTTACCCTATTTCCTATCCTACAATATATGTAGGGTGACACGTTTGAGCTGGCTGTATGGCTTCTGATTACTTAACTACGGTTCTCGTTCTCACACACAGTTAAGATCCCGTACCAGTCTACAACGTATTTTATAGGGTACGGGTATTAATCGTCCCCGCTCCTTCTTGGCCCCACGATCTGGGCCCTAAAGTGGTTGGCCCCGACGTACTCGGCCCCGAGTTTTATTCGGCCCCTCCACACTTGGCCCTCAAAAAAATAAATCATTTATTTTATTGCACTCACAAATGATGCTACTGTCCAGTACTTTCTACTAACTGTAAGTGTAGGAAGTCTGGAGTTAGAGCTGACGTAGGTAGATGTATACGTGGAAGTTTTAGATGGAAATGTAGAGGTGAGACGTGTCCTTCTGTTACTTCCCCAGTCTTGATTTATCTGCTCATTCGAGTACTTTTAATTTATTCCACACAACGTAAGTAAGTTCACGCCAAGTGGAAATGAAATTTTGAATTGGTTCTTGATAATGACGAGGTCGAAGTTGAAGTTTCGTCCGCAGACGCACCAAGGCGTAGGCCAGGAAGGCCACGGCGATTAGTACAAACGACACTTAATTATAATTTGCCTGTTATCCCAGTTACCGATAACCAACATTCAACTAACAATAAACGACGAAAAGTTCACGAGTTATTAACTCAGGAATACTAGAATCACTTTTTTCCCTACCTATCTACATAATTTACCGGAATTTTTTAACTGTATATTTTGCTGTGACACGCTGGCATTGCTTTTAATTCCATTTTCTTTTTTTAATTTTTTAATAAACTGACGACGGTTAACCGGATTAAACATGAGCATAACCAAAATTGACATTATTCATGGCATACATATACTTAATATGATGCTTATAAAATATTATTAAAGTTTAGGGCCGAATACGTCGGGGCCGAATAAATCCAGGGGCCTAGAATTCAAGGGCCAAATACATCGGGGCCGAACGTGTCGGGGCCGAACGTGTCGGGGCTGAAAGGAGCGGGGCCTACTAATAACCGAACCTTTTATAGTGAGATCGTTTAAAAGGTACTTACACGTAACGAACATCTGCGAAGAAAATTTAAGAAATGCCTACTTAAATATTACATAATTAATACTAACAGAAAATATATGAATTCTTTTATAAACTGAGTATTAATTACTATACATCAACTTTATTTACTGGATGTTGTAAAAACCTAATGTGTAATAACCAATATATATGAGTTTCATAATTAAATAGCATTGATAATAATATAATATAATATTATAGTAAGGATTATAATGATATTATTACAGATTTTATAATAATTACATGTTATACTGTAGAGGCAACCGAAAGAGAAGGCTGGCAATGATAGCTGCCATTTGTTTGTTTGCAAAATTTATTCTTGCTAGCTGTCTTTTTCGG
This sequence comes from Dicyrtomina minuta, assembly GCA_949802685.1. NCBI lineage: Eukaryota > Metazoa > Arthropoda > Collembola > Symphypleona > Dicyrtomidae > Dicyrtomina > Dicyrtomina minuta. Next base: position 584,036 of record CATKUY010000222.1, read on the forward strand.
TTACCTCTACTATACTTCATTTTTAATGCCAATTTTTTTTCATCCAGTAGATTATTTTTGAATAACTTCCCAGCCGGCTTCGGGCGGGCAGACACAAGCATTGATAACAAATACAATATTTAAAAAGGGGAAAGTCTGCTAAATGTGAATTTAAATAATGCTATAACAAAGTAGATACAATAAATAATAAAAAAAATGTTGAAAACAAAATACAGTAAATAAAAATTAGAAGCCAGAACCAGAACATGTTCAACCCAAGAAGGCAAGGGTAGGAACGTTTTGCTTTTATATCTTCCCTCCCGGGGCATGCTACAATTTCGAACAATAGCGATAGCGATGATGATTGCGGCCACGCAGCATGAGACCGCAGTACCGCAGCATAACCAGAAAAACAAATAATGTGTGAGGGGGAGTTGTCTGTTGGAATGAGTTGGAGACTGGGACGTCGTGGAGAAAGCATTACTGTAAAATATAATTCAATAGAAGACATAAAAACCATACATGCATATTGTATAAGTAAATAGTAATTTTAAGTTTTCATCGTGCGCGACAGGTTAGCACTAATTCATTATCGATTATTCCTGTCAAGACAACGGACATATCACACACTGAGTTCTGTACTCTATATATTATTACGGCATTCAGTTAATACCGCATTTCCTGTAATAGTGAAAATCTGGGAGGTCAGAGCTTGAGGTTGGTTGGATCTATTCACTATTTAACACCACTTTATTATAAGGCAGTAGACGGGCTTGCAATTGCAGGCAGGTCTGGGAGGTCGGAATTTTAATAGTATACACTATACAGGGTCCAATATTACAAATTACGCTCTCAAACAACTGTTTGGAAATGTAGTAAATTGAACTTGAATAAAAGAAAAGCAGAATGAATCACTCAGACGGTATCCGTATCAAAATTATATGTGAGCTGAATTATCTATTCCATAAAGATGAAGAGATCAAACGCGTAAAATTGAAACATTACATTTTATTAATATCGGGAAAAAATTCTTGATCAAGTCCGGGCCGGACTTGAACTTGACTGCCTTGAAGTCCCTGCAATTTCACATTTAACGATTCAACTTTAACATTTTTGCAACATTTGTGTATGGTGTTAAATCATCTAGGCATCATGTTTCGCACTATTCTGAAATGGCCCCTGAATTTAATATAATACTACAATAACATCACATCCCAGTACAACCTTCCATTCTAATCTAACTATAGAATCCTTTTCAAATCAAAAGTAAAAGCCTTTAGGCATTAGACAACACATTTTTATTACATACATAATTGCCACGTACCTACTTGAAAAATGCATTCGGGGTTTGGTTTCACAACTGCTGCCTGCTGCTGGTCATTTTATTGATTTTGGTGGATGGATTAAGGTTTTTTGGACTGGCTTCTATTTAAATTCAGGCAATTCAGAGTTTAGCTAGTCTATGTATAAGCCGGCTTTGCTAACTAACTAGTAGTTGGTAGCTCCCCGTGCACAATAAAAGATACGCTTTCGAAAACTTCAAATACAGATCAAAACTTTTCTTGCCCTTGACTTGTCCGTACAATACTAAATGCGAGCTCGTATTCCCTAATAATAAGCAAACAAATAATGGCCATTCATTTTCTTTAAAACAATCGCAATAAAAATAATAAAATTTTTCAATAAAGTAAGCACTGTATATTATAACGAATGACTTGGCCAAATGAAAACCGACTTACAATTTAGCCAAATGAAAGTATAGTTTTACTGAAAGTATCCAGAATCCAGAGCGAGAGTTCCTTCAGGTAGTCCATTTATGATTAACCGATTTAATTAAATCCCACTGGATTTTCCTTTTCTTTGATTTTAATTTCCATATGATTTTTCTAACAACAAAGCCTTTACAAAATTAATGAAAGTTCGAAGTTGGAAAATTGTTCCCCACTTCATTCCACTTCCACATTCCACACTTCCTTTTCCGGTTGTAGTAAATTTGCTACCCGGACATTTACTCCCCAAACAGTTGCTACCTGGAAATTTGCTACCCGGACTTTCGCTACCCGGACTACCCGTGTACAAAAAAACTATAGTCACAGCGCTAGCAAAGGATACCAAAAAATATTATTGCTATAAAGAGGATAGTAAAATTCATTTAGGTATCCTTATTTACGAGCGATGCGAATAGTTAGTTTTTTTGTGCACGGGTAGCTAATAATGATCTCGGTTTACGGGTAGCAATTGTCCGGATCCTTCAGGTAGCAAAATTAAGTATACTTCTCAATTCAACTGAATTTTACATGTGAGAACGAGGTAAAATTTTCCACTTACTTCCAAAAATGCATCACAGACAACAATCACAGTGACAGTTCATGATAAAATACCGGTTAGTACAGTGGCTAATGGTGGCCGGTTTCTGCAACTTTAACTTATCTTTTCGCTAATCAGCCTTTTTGTTTGGTTCTTCCACCTCCACCTTTCATCTTTGATATTGAAACTTGAAACTCTAAACGCCTAAACAATTCTTTAATTATTATTGAAATAGTATTACTTGTGTCACGTAAGAATCAGAATCAGAACATTGATAAAACTAAAAGATGACCAGAAGGGTGAATATAAATTATGGTGTTTTGATAATTTGAGGTTTTGAGCAATGCAATGTGAGCTGAAGAGGACATGCACATTATTTATAACCTTCAATATTATGATTATTAAGGTTTAAATTTAAAATCATTAAAAATTACCCAAATTTAAGTACTATTTTTTTTCTACATTCTAATGATCAAAAAATGCAGTTGACAAAAAACAATTGAATTCGAGCTGCAGTTTTGGCGCAGAGAATTTTTTGAATTTACAAATTTAACATGGGGTAAACGGAGAAACACACCTACTTCAACGTACCAGCCGGATGTCAGTTTTTATTCAAATTTCAAAAAGTAGTACTTGTTGGGTAGAGAAAAAAGCACTCTTTCTGGAACTGTTCCGGAAATTTTTTTAAAACAAGAATTACGGTTGTGACAGATTTCTAAAATTTGAGATATTATTCGTTTCCAGGCAGCACTGGAGCCACGAAAGTATGTGGCCGGAAGTTTATCCTTAACCAGACCTGTTCCACTGTTAACTGCATGCTTACTGTTATTCAGCTTTCCGTTTTCTTTGCTGGCGCACCATCATAAAGTGATACTGTCTTCGTTTTCTTCTATTTTCCTCAAAATATACATGAACTATTGTAGTTTTTTTCCGCAACTGCGTGATCTAGTGTAGTGAAAGTTGGTAAATATAGTTTTATGAGGTGAGGATAGATGGTTTATTGTTCATGTACACACATATGCGTTCTCTGTATCTCATCACAATTCACAATTCACATCGCTCACTTCATCCCAACTTCTAACGTCCTTCTGCGCATCTTCACTTCGACGTTCTGCTCGTCTTCAAATTCGAAATATCCAGAGTCGACAACAGTTGAAGTGGGAAAACGAACTAACGATAATTAAGTAGGTAGGTAGGTTAGGTAGGTACCTACCTAAGTAATTACTAGTTAGGTGTTTGGAAAATTGGAAAACGAAATGAAATTTTATTTAACGTTCAGGGCTATGTAGTAGTAACTATAAAAACAAAGTGCATTGAAAATTGTACACCAGTCAGTGCACATCTCCCAAAGTTAAAAGTCCTGCCCAGTGCCCAGTGCCCGTTGTCATCTATGGATTTGTCTGTTATAATTACTAAGTAATTTAAAAAGTAGAAATTGTAGAAATTATTAATGGCTTAATCTAATTAAACTTAGCGCGTCAACTTAAACTCAGTTTAATATAATTTTCAAGTAAAATAAAATGTGAGTCTCCTCTCCTCTACACCCTACTCATCATTTCCAGTTTTATTCAGTTTAAGTTTTAGAAGTTAATTAACTGACATGTGTGCAGGTGACATGAGGTTAGCAAGCCTACTGGTTCGAAATAATCGTCATCTCTGGATTGCTGTCCACTTAATTAACTACATTTTGGGTCACAAGAAGAATTGAGAATCAGAGGATTGCCCAAGCCTTTTTTGAGATTAATTGGAGTCTTATTGAGGAGAATATTGCTGTTTTGGGGGACAGTGCCAAATTAGAAGATGATCAAGGGACCAAATCTTACCAAAAATTGTCTGAATCTCAATTTCAAAAATGTAGTGCTCTGGACGGACGTAATGTCAAGGAATGCTGGTGGAATTAAAACTTGTAAAAGTATGACTCTAATTTTTAAATCATTTAATATCTGTACCCTTTAATGTTTTTTTGCCGCAGGTTTGTAATTATTATGACTTATGTAGGTGCATATTGTCTTTGAAGAACCAAAATGATATTTCTAATGTAATGTACAATCAAATTGAGCTGTCATAAAAACATAATGAGACATGCGTAAAATTTTAATTAGGAGTTTTTGAAAAACGTAATATGTTCTGTTTTCATGTTTTTCAGAAATGTAAAATGTCCCATTTACATGTTCTTGAAGAGATGCAAAATGTTCTAATTCCATGTTTTTGAAAGGTGTAAAGTGCTGTAAAGTGTTTTATTTACATATTCTTGAAAAGTGCACAATACTCGATTTAAATGCTCTCAAGACATGTTTGAATATTTTTGTGGATAGTTAATATTGTTTTTAGCTACAAATGGATATGGGTCATTTTGGTTCTTCACAGATGATATACGAATTTATTGCTGCGTATTACATGATTTTTAATATCGTCGTGTACTATGTTTTAAATACAGAGACAAGATCTTGTGTCAATCAAGTCAAACATTTTCCGGCTACAAAGAGATTTAGTTCGTCTTCAGGTTAAGATGGGGACTGAGGATTTAGATTCGAATGTCTGGGCAGTTGCAAATAAAAAAGTGGCGAGCAAAATCTCTAAAAAGCACAATGACTTAATCAACTACTGCCCGAACAAGAGACCCAGGGAGAAGTACGGCCTAAGTAATCAGTTAATGGTCATGTCTGAGCTGGGTGAGGCTGCCGTGAGGAGCCAAGTACTGACTCTACTGCCGGTGGAGTATAATTTTGACGACAATTTATCATGCTATCGTAAGATTTACTTTATTGGTGTTAGTAGTCATTGGAAATATTATTATTTTCCCTTGCTTGTACCCAGCTATGCTGGACTTGGGGGTTTATATTTTGTAGTATTAGTATTCTGTAATTTGTGAATTCTTCAGATAACTTGTGATGGACTGACAACGGCGGGACCTGCTGCTTTGGGCTACACCATTGCCGATTTGAAGGGGATGAGATTGCAAGAACTTTATGACTGTATTGAACCCATGGGTTTGCTCGACTGGGATGAGGACACTAAAGTTTAATTCTATACTTCAAGAAGAAGTTCCGTCTAAAAAGTCAACAGTTAAACATTCTCACTCTCATCGAGTTTGGAAATCTGGTGTCTGCCATTCCAACTTCGGATCTGGTTGGAATCCCCCTCTTCGTTCCGGGCTCTTTGGATAGCTTAGCCATTCTGGGAGACCGGATTGCGGAATTTGACACTGTAAGTCTGTGGCTCACTTCCAGCGCTTTTTTTATATTTTTGATCAAATTAGAGGATTTATTTTTAAACGAAATATAGCATGTATTTCTTTATCTTCATTTTGTTTTTGTAATTTAGCTAGCGAACAATACCCATAATTAGTGTTACACTTATGCATTAGTATTATGTAGCTAAACGAGTTAATTCTGAATTCTTTTTTTGTTTCAATTTAAGCTCAAAACTCTGGCTTCCAAGTTTATGACGGATAATCACCTCGTTGCCTCCAGTTTCTCACAGCGAACTCCGCGTTCTACAAATATGAGAGTGACAGTTCGGTCCATGGAAAATATTCTCTGCGGCTTCCCACACAATATTCTTAGCAGTTTGCTCGAGTTAGATTCCGGTCTTTTTCTGGAGACGAGTCCAGATGTTGGGAGAATTCAAGGATGTACTCATGACAGTCTCGCTCTTTTGGCATCCCATGCTGTACGGCCGTCCAACTATGGACCACCAGAGACTTGGTCAGTTGTGGATGTCAAAGTTATCGGCATGGTAAGTTGAGAATTCTGGCAGTTTTACTCTATTTTTATTTGAAATTATAAATTTGTCATTATCTTTGCGAAAGGCTTTCCCTGTTCTCCGAAACTCGGGGCGGGGATTAAAATTCCTTGAACCGAACGGTACATATGTAACTATGTATAATTCTATTTGACAGGTTTAGCTACAGACTGTCTCTCGTTTCTTCCTTCGGACTGCATAGAAGGTTTGTCGGCTCTCGCAATTAAATCCTTCCCTAATAAATCTCTGCGGGCATTTAACTTGGACCAGATCTCCCCCATACCACTCGGCACTGCCCTCGCCATGGACTTTTCTCAAGCAATTAGTCAAGTAAAAATGGAGTTATACCAAAAAACATAATATATACGTTATTGCTTTTGTTATTATACAAGGATATGTTTCGACGTATGTATCCACGCAGTAACCGTATACATGCCCCACCGTATCCATGCATTTGGCATGAATACGGTTTGCGAACTCCTAGGTTCAATTTTCCCACCTAAGTGAAACAGCCAATTGTTGCTGTTTTGAATTTTCGAACTTCGGTCTACGGCTTCGCCATTTTTAAGAATCTGCAGCAGATAGCCCGGCATGGTCCTAATAGTAATACCATTGTATTAGGTACTTAGTATCTACTTAGCAGGCAAACTCGAAGGGCCGTCTCCAGTCCCTAGCTCCCACTTGTATTTTTTTCAAATTTCGATTAAAATTGTATGTTTAAAAAGGAGAACAGGTTATTCACCGTAATTTCGCGCATTGTATTCCCCTTAACTCTATTTAATATTTACAAGGTTGCTTCACTAACATTTTTGAAGGTCTAAATATTTTTTAAAAGGTGCAATTTTAAACCGTATTGATGGAAGCTAGTCTTTTAATTTACTAATTATTTTGTTCGTATAATGTGAATAATAAATTAACGATTAGAATCTATAACACAATATACGTAGTATTATTTTATTGGTGCATATGTCAACTTTGTGCTACATGTAACTTTGTTTCTTTTTGTTTTCAGAACCATGAATTCAGATTGAGTTACAGAGGCATTAAGAATTATGACTTCCGTCCTCCAAGGGATGCAGGACTCCGCAAGCACAAGCCCAGCAGTCGTCACCAAAAATCCACCTGCTCGCTTAGTCTCTGTGGAAGCGGAGCAAAGTCGGTTGTTTGCGCCTTATGGACAGCCATCCAGTACTTCCAATTCAGAATTTCAAGCATTTCAAACTTCCAATCTATTCAGTCCTACTTCTCAGCTCGCAACTATTCGGGCAAGTGTTCCCGTAGTTCGAGGAAGGTCGAGCATTGGAGGTACAAGACCTCGTCGAAGCATCGATGTAGGAGGAATCTGGAGACGGAAAGTCGTTTTCTTAGGGGACCCTAGTGAAAATGTTCGACCTAGTACTACAAGAAAAGCTCTACTTTACGATTTTTGCCTGGGGCGATCCGTTCTTGTTACTAGTAAGTCAAAAAGCTTTTTATCATAATAGGATGTTAATGATAAAACTACATACATATAAGTATGACATAAACGAGATCGCTTTTAATTTTTCAGATTCAAGAGCCACGGCAACGGAAATGGTAGCTGCGATTGCGTCTTTAGCTGCCGAAAATGAAGCCAGTCGGCCAGTAAAACTCTTCAATAATATAAATTGGCACATTCTCCGTGTGGATGGATCCGGTTCTGGACAGCGTCTGGTAGAATTCAGAAGACTTCCTAGTGCTCCAGACATAACCGCGTTGCGCTTGCAGACTATTTATGCCCGACCTGACCAGGTACTTGTACCTCTCGTAAGTAAACCTAAGTTTATCTGCTAATAACGAGAATCCAAATTATATTTAATTCAAAAATATTATTACATTGATACAAACTACCGTGTGTGTAATTCATCGTTTAATGTGTAACTGCCATAAGTACATTGTGATACTTTTAATTTACAGGAGGATGACAGGGATGAAATGGATTGTGAAGTTGGCATCTGTGAGTTCCAACCAGCACCAGTTCCAGCCCAACCGGCCCCTGCCCCAGTCCAGCCAGAAGCTGCTCCTGTTCAACCAGACCCTTTACCAGTACAACCAGGCCCTTCACCAGCTCAACCCGCCCCTGCCCCAGTCCAGCCAGAAGCTGCTCCTGTTCAACCAGGCCCTTCACAAGTTCAACCAGGTCCTGCACCAGTTCAACCAGGTCCTGCACCAGTTCAACCAGGTCCTGCACCAGTTCAACCAGGTCGTGGAGCAGCTCAACCAGGCCCTTCTCGAGTTCAACTAGGCCTTGCTTCAGTTCAGCAAGGAGGCGGATTTCAGTTCAATCCATCCCCGGTCTTGGCGGCATCCATCTACGACGGTAAGACTATTTCTTGTATATAATGATTTAAATGCATGCACGTCCTAAAATATATACTGTGCTTTTGGTTAAAAATCTAATGTTTGTGTCTTATTTATTGTAGAAGTTTTCACTATAGAAGATTTTCGACGGCAGTCACACGGATTAAGTCACGAGCGGTTGGGAATTATTGTTGACCGGACCGATTCCTTCCCATTGACGAAGGTACTCGATGATTACAATGCCGGTCGCTACTTGTACTCAAAAGTACAAGTCACATTTGTTTCTGAAGGAGGTACAATATTAAAGTCGGCAAAGTTTTTATTAAATTGTATTACGTTGTAAAAATATTTTGAGACTAATATTCATTTATTACTTTGTAGCGATCGACGCGGGAGGCCCCACTAGGGAATATTTTTATCAAACTTCCGTAGCAATGCTAAATCAACTATACAACGGGTATCCACTTTTCGAAGGCGAAGAAGGTCATTATATACCCAGTTCAACTGCTGACTCTCTGCTGGACGACGGGGTAGCAAAGGCAGCTTACTTCATGGTTCATTGCTGTGTCAACGTGGGATTCTTTGGCATCGGGTTAAGCAAGGTCATCGGACAGTTTATTTACATGGAGAAGTTAAGCGATATATTTGATGGCATTCAAATCAGAGATCTTGATCTTCCCTGCATGGAATCAAGGGAGCTACTCAATGAGGTACAAACTCCTATATATTTTATGTTTTGTATACTTTATTTATTTTCTTGGAGACAGACACAACGTAGGACCAGAAAGATAGTAATTAGATTAGCCTAGACTTATAACTAACAATAGCCTATTATTTTGTTGGCAGTATACTTATAATCATTAATTCATTCACATTAATACATATTTCTTTTTTAACTTATGTTCATACAGTGAAACCTATATATTTTTACTTCTGAATTACTTGTGGTTTTATTAACACCTATGATCGAATTCATTTGTTTCAGTTGCGCAGTTTCAAAAAGTATTCTCTTCTATTCGCGTTCAGCATCTACAGAATGGTATGAACAAGTGGAATATCAACCGGAACGTTGAACTTACTTCGCTGGCAGCCTTGGAAAAACTTTTGAAGTTTGCAGTTGTCATTCAGCCGCGGTTTCAGCATCTTGTTATAATTCGTGAGATAATTCGTTCATCCAAGATGTTTCCATTTCTCAAGCACCGACAGATTTATTGTGACCGCACCTTTGTTGGTGTAAACGAAATACCTTTATCTATGGAGGACGTTATGGGTTCCTTTCGAACCCGAAGCCCGAATACAGAGTTCGCCAGAGATCTTCTTTCCAATTATTTAATGGATGTTGTGGCTCGTAAGTGACGTTATTGTTTTACCTATGTAATGTGATTGTGAGGATTTTGTATATTTATATTCTTGACATTCATATTACTTTAAGTGTAATTGCTTGATTGAACTTGTTGATGTTGATTTTTACAGGTGGAGACAACCTTCAAACCTTCGTTATTTGGATGCATAACATGCCTCTTTTAACCTACGATTTTAAGCTAGCAGTTGTACGAGCCGACAGGTAGGTTTCTGTTCAGACGTGCTCCAAAACACTAAGCGTCCCTGCAGGAATTTCTCAGATTCAATTTAACTCTCAGTTGGATGTGGCTGTGTACAGTACAGCTCTCAATTTTAGTGACTCCCAAAGTCATGTTTTTGTGTCTACTGACCACTACATACACTTTACGGTGTTTAACTGTTATTGAATTTATACGATACTATTTTTACATACTTTTTACTTGTTCTTATAATACAAATAATACTACCAAGAATATAGATATTGTCTGTTAATAACCAAAATGGCCCATATTAAATTTAAGATACAATCAAAACGAGCTACGTTATGAAAACTAAATGATAAAAATGGAAAAAAAGGTAAATTAGGAGTTTACAATGTTCTATTTTTCATGTTTTTTGAGAATGTGCCAAAATTGCTAATTCCATGTTTTTGAAAAGGTCAAAATCTTGTATTCACATATTTTTAGGAGGTGTGATGTTCTATTTAAATGCTAGTACTACCTGTTTCAATATTCTTGTAGATACGTAGTTGATATTTTTCGTAGCTAAAAATTGATATGGCTCATTTTGGCTCCTCACAGATGATATGCTGTATTTACTTAATGCCTCTTAGATGTAATTCATTATTGTTGTAAAAACAATTAGGGATCTCTTTGTATGTTGTTTTATATTGTTGATTTATAGAATTTATAAATGTGCTAATTCTATGTTTTCGAAAAGATGCTAAATTTTCGAATTCTGTGTTTTCGAAAAGGTGCACAAATTTCTAATTCTATGTTTTTGAAAAAGTGAATGTTCTGTATTCACATATTTTTGAAAAGTACAAAATGGTCTAGTTTTTTGCTTTCAAAACGTGTTTCAATATTTTTTTAGATACGTAGTTGATATTCTACATTGTTTACGAATTTAGTAGTAACAATATTACATAAATTTTGTAACAGTTACAATAATATATAGTATAGGTAGGTACATTAATATTTTTGAAAAGTGTGGACTTTTTTATTTGAATGCTCTCAAGACATGCTTCAGCATTTGTGTTAATCGTTGATATTGTTTTTTGCTACAAATAGATAAGGTAATTTTGAATGTTGCGTTGGTTCACCAATGTATTTGGAGCTCTTATTATTATTATGCTTTTTTTGTGGAAAAATAAATAATGTTTACATGTGTGAAAAGGAAGTTTGTTTTTGAAATTGTGAAGATGTTCAAATTACACGTTTTTGATAGGTGTGGCATGAAGTAAAGTATATTTTTAACATCCAGAATCCAAATCTATAGTGACACAGTTTCATATCCAGCTAATAAAATAAAGTTATTAATCAAGAGGTAGGCGGGCATTTTATATAACTAATTTGCTATATGGAAGTATGAAAAAAAGACCATTTATTAATTAATTAGCAAAAGGAATTATTAAATATCCGACGTCGGACACGATTGTAATCCTCCAGTCTCTCTTGTAATGACTTTCCACGAGATTTTCACATGGCATTTGCTTGGGATTGATTTTCATGCGACTGGTAATTTAAATATTGAATGGATATATTAAATAATAACTTGCATCAAAAATATACTAGTCTTAAGTGGATCATTACCTAATCTTTTGCACTTCTGTTTAGAGTATCTATGATGAATTATAGTAATTCATTATTTTCATTCCCTACCAGCTTTTCCCCTCCAACGTTGTTATTTGCACATAAAAAGGCATTCACCATTAATTACCTGCCTAAAAATTGTGAAATAATAATAATAATTGTTTCTCACTAGCTGTAGCACTCCCATTTACAGACTTCCTCTGGCTCATGAGGGGCAGGCAATTTATCCCTTGATGGTTTCACTCCCCAAACTTTTCGAGCATACTGTACAATAATACGATCACTTTAGCATTTCCCAGATGAGGCAATATTTTGAATGGCCATTTTAGTCCACAGATCATCAATTCATTGGGACGACTGGGATTGGAAAAACCACTTTGAATTTGATCAATACAAAGCTTCAGTTCTGGACCATGCTCAGCAGCATTTCCAGGCAAGCTACCTGAACCGGTCTTGGTCCCGGAACCGGAATTTCGGATCCCAACTTCTGCTGTTGTTGCTGTTGTGGCAGTAAGCTCCGCTGATAATGTTTTCTGGCTATCATTCCCTTTCCATTTTTTACCTGAAGACGTGAACTAGGTGCAACTATCAGAAAATGCGGATGTAGATCTTGAGCGGAGAGGATGATGGGGATCACAATAGGAGTCGTAATCATTGGAGGCTGTGACCGTATACATAAGCTGCCCTCATCCACATGGTCATAAGCATAATAGAGGCTGTGATCTTCTAAGTCAGGGGACTCGTTTCGGAGCGCGTAGGCGATGGACAGGACCCTTTTTTCAGGATCTTCCCTACCACTCGATGCCTAATGACACAACCCCTGGAGTGATGAAACAGTGACGACATTTTAGTAGTAGAAGATGATGAAAGAAGGATTAGTTGAGTAAATAAAAATGCCCTCTTCGTAGTTAGAACAAAAATTGATATTGTGGATAATTTCTTTATGTAGCTAGGACACCTGGGTTACGTGAAAGTGAAGCTGATTCGGATTTCCCTGGAGTTTCATCTTCTTCCACAATTTTATTTCATACCACATGAAACTTAGATTTAGTTTTCATTCAACTTTTTCATGAATTAAAAATAATGAATAAGTTTAGGGTATTATTTTGCATTATTTTTTGAAAAACATATTACGAGTAACGTTGAGCATAACTGCTATGAGAGGTAGCCCAATATTTGAACAAAATTTAAAAAAAAAAATTTTCCAATTTTTCATTTTTTGTATACAAACTAAACCAACGCCGACGAGTTCAAATCCGTCGTCAGAATTCAGATCTGATAAATATTGACCGAAATATTAGTTAATTCGGATATTCGTACGCGTCACTAATAAGATGACAAGGCATTTGTCTTCCCTAAGAGAGTGGTGATTGCTCGCGTGCTCGTGCTCGTTTTTTTATTTACACTTTTACGTTTCAGCGTATCGCGAAGTATAGCGGCGGGAGCAATCACCACTCTCTTGAGGACGACAAATGCCTCGTAATGTAATTACTGACGCTTACAAATAAGCATGTTAACTAATATTTCGGTCAATTTTAATCGAATCTGAATTCTGACGACGGATTTGAACTCGTCGGCGTTAGTTTAGTTTGTATACAAAACATGAAAAATTGAAAAAAATTTTTTTTTTAAATTTTGTTCAAATATTGAGCTATCACCCATAGCAGTAATGCTCAACGTAACCCATAATATCTTTTTTTTAAATTGTATCCATGAGTACAAGCGTTAGCTTCTCAATGCCCTCATAATATGATTACGGCCTGCGATCGAATCAAGAAGAATCCAAAGAGAGCGTTTGTTTAATAGTATGTTTAATTTCTTACGATATATTTTATGATTTTATTTTTGTACAGCTATTTCAATGCGGAGGAGGGTCGCTACGTCGTCAAGAAATTTAGTGGAGCTGAAAAAGTGTACGAGGACAGCGTGAAATATCTATTATCTGGCACAATAATACTTGTACCTTACGAACTTAGGGTTAAACTACGTACTACACACTACTAAATTTAATTTAATAACTAGTTCTTTAGTAAAGCGATAATTAAAGTTAATTGTAACATTGTGCGTTGATATTTATGTTTTTTACAGTCGTGGAGTTTTCATTCATTGTAAAACGCCCATGGAAAAATGTCACATCTTAGTCAGTGCTTTGCAAAAATTGTACAGTGGGGTTGAAGGTCATTGTTTCCCTGAAAATCCGGATCATGTCATGCTTCAAGAAGTTCTATTAGGTAGTAATTTGTATCTCATTCTTCTTACAGAAAAACTGCTCAATTGGCTTCAGACGGTTCAGTATGCTGCCCTTAAGAAGGCTAAGAAATTCTACATTTCGGAACGCAAATAAGAATATAAATATATCCTGTTGTGTATATCTGACATGTCCCAAGTGGTGAGCAGTACGTTTCAAGTGGATGGGAATTCCTATCATTTCCTTGCAATTTTTTAACTAAGATGGTCTTTGCCGGTTTAAAGAAGACCCAAGAGCGAGCTGATCTCATTGCATACTTAAATTAATTCTTGTTTTCATAGGAAGTATCAATTTTCAATGTAATATTAACCGAGGCAAGTTGTTCCGTCAAGAATTTGAAAACATACGGCAGAGCCATTCTCTCGACATCATCCCCACTCCCACAAATACTACACTTGGGTAGGGGATGCTCCAATAAATATTGCCCAGGTTTTAAATTAAGGATTTTGTGGACAGGTGATAGTATTGAGCCACATGCAGTACAAATATCAGTATAATATGACCCTTGACCGGCTGCCGTTTGACAGACTCTGTCCCCAGCGGCTCTCACTTGCCATTTCTCAGAGCCATGTATCGAAGATGCTGGTAGTAAATGACGCCGAAAGACATATCTGCCGTGAGCTCACGCCCATCCTCCCCACTGTACGTCCTCGCAGTCCCGTAGTAGTTGTAGCCACCTTTCGCTAGTAGTTGACCAAAATATGAGGCAGCCGTGTCATCTTCCAAAAATTTTAAAGGGGATGCATTGTGGATGAGGCCATGAAGGGCGACCGTTTTACCAGCAATGCATTCGACCATCATAGCTGAGATTAATTGGTAGAAAATATTGAAAATACATTATTATATTTTTTTTAACAAATTTCTAATAATTTTGAATCCATGATTGTCATCGTACCGATCCCCTGTCCCACTATCATTCCCTTTTAATTTGACACCGTCCATAAATCGTAAGAAATTAAACATGAAATTCTTCTTGATTCGATCGCAGGCCGTAATCATATTATGACGTCATTGAGAAGCTAATGCTTGTACTCATGGATTTAATTTTGTAAAAAGATATTATGAGTTACGTTGAGCATAACTGCTATGGGAGGTAGCCCAATATTCGAACAAAACTTTAAAAAAATTTTTTTGTTCAATTTTTCATTTTGTGTATACAAACTAAAGCAATGCCGGCGAGATCAAATCCGTCGTCAGAATTCAGATTCGATAAAAATTGACCGAAATATTAATTAATCTGCATATTTGTAAGCGTCACTACTTGCATTACGAGGCATTTGTTGTCCTTAAGAGAGTGGTGATTGCTCCCGTTTTGCTATACTTCGAGCTACTCTGAAACGTAAAAGTGTAAACAAAAATACGCGCACGAGCACGCGAGCAATCACGACTCTCTTAGGGAAGACAAATGCCTCGTCATGTAATTAGTGACGCGTACGAATATGCAGATTAACTAATATCTCGGTCAATTTTTATCGGTTCAAAATTCTGACGACGGATTTGATCTCGCCGGCATTGCTTTAGTTTGTATACAAAAAATGAAAAAATGAACAAAAAAAAGTTTTTAAATTTTGTTTAAATATTGGGCTACCTCCCATAGCAGTTATGCTCAACGTAACTCGTAATATCTTTTTTAAAAAATAATACAAAATAATAATATAAATTTATTCCTATACATTTTACAATGGCTTACAACAGTCTCAAGATAGTTTGACTATCTCTTGAGTATTTCCGAAGTTATGTGGTCACCAAGGTCACCATTTGGCACTCTCAAGAATATCCTCCAACGTTTACGCTGCTGCGATCAGTGACCTCGGATGACTACGTATGTAAATTTTACATGAATCGGTAGAGAATGATTTAGAGTATATGTATCACGTCATTTTTTCAAAATCCATCATGATTTGTGCATTCACGCGTCAATTTAGTGCCACGAGTCGTGATTTTCAATGTAATTTTTACCTTTATTTCATAGCCTGCCACTTTTACGATTAGCTCTTGAGATAAACATGGATTGAGTTCACTTCAAATATTGTCAATGCCATATGCATACGAAAGCAATTTGAATTTCGATCGGGATTCTGCTAAACTACATTTTGTATGCTCTACAGGACCCCACCGTCACTGTCATTTTCACTGTACTTCCTAGCAGCCGGATCCTTGCCTAATATCTAATGATGAACGGGGGGTGACGACTCTGTTCTGACGGGAGCCTTCAACCTTCATCTATGAAGAACCAAAATGACCCGTATCCATTTTCAACTAAACACAATATCCACTACCTACAACAATATTGTAAGCATTTAAATTAAACATTTTTTACTTTCAAAACATTTCTATGTGGTTCCTCATCGGAGAATGCATTGGAAAACGCAGTTTGGTCGGCTACCAAGTCTAAAGATATATATGATTTATTTCGAGTTAGCGTCAGCAGTCATATTCAGCAAAACCATGAAAAAAGAGTAGAACCATTCTCTGTATGATATAAAGCATAAAATAAAATACATGTAGTTAAAAACAATTAAAAAGCGACGTTCAATAGGCCAGTTGTTAAATTCCTTTGTTTCATCAAAGCTGCTAAAATCTTGGTGTCTACAACAGCGTTGTAAGTCCGTTACTAAAAAAATAGAAAAATATGTCCAAGGTATAATGGCAAAAAATGCCAAGCCGAAGCCGATGTAGAAAATGGATTCTTTCTGATGGATCGATGGATGGTAGTCAAGCGGCTGCTGACCAGTTCTCCTTCACGGTTAATATTCATCCGGAACACTCAAAAGTATTACATATTTTTATAAAAATGCATTTTTTATGAGTAGCATTATTTGTCATTAAGTTAACAACAGGTCAAAGAAGGAAGAATTTCGTCAATAATTACTACTAATTTAAATATATTTTTGATTCTGTTTTTTTTTATTACAGACGCCCAGTTTAGAATGGCACCAACAAATATACTTGCTCTCTTCAGGCTTGAATTTGATGGATAATAATAGGACTCTGGACGAAACCAGTTTTGCTGACAGTTAAAATCAACAAAATCAAATCAAAATCAAAATCCCGACGATGCTCATAGAGCAAATTGGAAAAGTAAAACAGACAGGAACTGGCTGTAGTGCTACTCTTAATTGGAAAATTAAATTCGTATTTACGAAACTGAAAACACAGCAGAGTTCTGGATGTTCCGTGGATCATTTAACAGCAGCAGGCCTCACTAAAAATCCAAAGCTGAGTAAGCATAATAAAAAAATAACAACGACTACAACCACGGAAATAGAGACTCTTCCAAATCAAATGTCACGTTCACGAAGATTATTTCGGAGTAATCCCGACCATCAGGGTCATCAGGACGGTAACAATAATATGAATCTTTCGGGGTCAATGGACCAAGGTCAGCAGCGTCATGGACCGGGACACAACACGCAAACTCCGCAGAATCATAGTCACAATAATTATTTCAGTGGAACTTCTTCCACCTTCTTTGTGGCTTGCTTATAATTATGCGGAGATTTTAGATTTTCATAGATATGTAGTGCAATTACTTTACATATAACTAATGTATGATGAGTTATGTAACGATTGTAAATTACCTAAATAGTACTGAACATTCAAATTACAGTGGTAAATGGCTATGATAAATAAAACTGACTCCGTAAATGCAAATGCCAAGCACTTGGCACTACTTATTGGCAGCTGTATTTAAATCACGAGTTTTGATACAATGCAACATGCATTCATTCAGTGAAATCATCACTAAGGTCGTGTATTTATTAACTTTGGCGCTATAAAATATTTCACATTTTGTTCACAGCATCTTTATAAGACATTTACACGTTTAGCCAAAAATGTATCCAAAGAATGAAACTAATTACATAACATGACTATACACTAATATCAATACTAACTTCATAATCTCTACACATCCGAAGTATGTGATTCTAACATATGGCAATCAATGTCAAGCCGAGGCCGATGTAGAAAATAAAAATAATAATTACTACAAAACATTTTACAATACCATGATTAAACCAATTGTAATTTTAGCTCACTTCCAAGTCAAAATTCAGAGACCTAAAAACTTGTTAAGTTACTTACTTATACAAATGTCAAATATTAGATTATTTTTCAAAAAATCCTAAGTTAATATAGGAAGGCATAACGAGGTCAGTGGGACAGACAGAAGACAAGTAGTTAAAAAATGACATAAATTGTGTAAAATACACAAAATTAATATACAAGGACAAAAGGATCAATTGTCGCCAGACACGCAAGACTACTGCCCTTTTAAAATCCTCTGCTTAGGATTTCATACTTTGATTTAGTCGTCAGTCACTACGACAAGACCATGACCATTGACTAACTACGAAATCCCCATTACTACACTACCCATGACTGACTAAACGAAGGATATCCTTACAATGAATACTAGTGATTGTTTTCACATTATCATACTAATGGCTGTCCATTGGGCATTGTAGGGAAAACGGGGGTTTGTAAGCCAATCTTTTCTTTTATTTTCACTTGGACTTCTGCTGCTTTTTTCAGGGAGGAGAGCATCAGCATTTCTTGGAAGGATTTTGCATATTCTAAAGCTTTCCCTATGGCTTCCACTGCTTTGTCTAAGTTTCCGCTGTAAATACAAAATATACATGGAAGATAAAATAGCTACCATTAGTAAGATGTATAATACACATGCATCTATAAGATATGAATAATAATATACATATCGTCTGTGAAGAACCAAAATGACCCATATCCAATTTAAGCTACAATCAAAATGAGCTATTTCATAAAAACAAAATGAGAAAAATACTTAAAATGTTAATACAGAGTTTCTGAAAAGTGTAAAATGCTCTATTTACGTGTTTTGGAAAAGTGTAAAATGTTTTATTTTCCTGTTTTTGAAAAGTCTAAAATATTGGATTTAAATGCTTTCAAGACATGTTTCAATATTTTTGTACTTAGATAGTGGATACTGTTTTTAGCTACAAATGGATATGGGTCATTTTGGTTCTTCACAGACGATATATGAATTATTGGGAATCATCATTTATTATTTATATAATTTCGTGAGTGGCAATGTTTTAAAGTAATTACGATTGAAGTTCCAGTGTGCCCAAAGTTTCATACACGAACTCATTTCTGTCATCAATTTTCAAGCTATTACGTAACATCTCTATCATTTTATCTGCATCACGATTGATTTGGAAATGAGCCATGGCTGTAATAAAATGCAATCATTTAATAATAATTTCTAAAGACATATAGAATCTTGCGAATAGTAAAAATTGCGTTCGCAGAATATCACAAGGAATGATTCTCAATTTTAAAAGTAGATAACGTAAGTTTTCTTATTGTTTACCTTTGTGCACATAAACAGATGCGTTGGTGGCATCCAATTCCAAAACTTTATCGAATTGTTGATCAGAGCACAACACACTTACAATCTGAGCAGACTCTTTCATTACATCACCCAGTTGCCCCGTTAGTTCTAAACTGCCATCCTCCTTCGCAGGGTCAACTATCCTTGGCCGTCCAAGACTTGGTTCAATAAATAAAGTTGATCCACTCATAGATGTCCACACCAAGCCAAACACAACCCCTGGTGGGGTCACGTCATAAAGTTTATCCTGAGTGAAAATACGCTTCCCAACGAGTGTCTCTATATTTTCTGCAGAAACGTCAACTTTGGTAGTTCCTTGTTCTGGCCCTAGGTCTGCTTCAACTATTTTGAAGGCAGCTTTTCTAAAAACCTTTTTCAAACAAATCATATTTAATTAATTAATTTTGTATTACTTACGATTATAACTGGCAATTAAAAGATTTTTTCTGTTTTACAAACATAAAACGAGTTCAGCTCAACTCATTATTTTTTAACTCAGTTAAATAAATATTTCTTATTCGAATTAATTTTTTAGTTGATGCTTTGCTTACTTTGTAAATGTGCTTTTGAAAATTACGAACACCTGACTCCCGGCAGTATGAATAAATAAGAAATACCAAGGCAGACTTTTGGATAACAACTTTCAAACCAGAACTTTTCATCAGTTGTGGAATTAAATATTTTTGGGCAATAGCTAGTTTTTCTTCAAGTACATAACCAGACACGTCGATCATCTCCATCCGATATTTAAGTGGCTCTGGAATTGTATGTGTGACGTTTGCTGGACAAATAAAGAGCACTTTGGATATGTCTACCGAAATGTCCAAATAGTGATCCAGGAAATTAGCATTTTGTTCAGAATCCAAAAGTTCCAGTAGAGCTGACGTAGGGTCTCTTAAGTAACTGTGCCTATAATTTCAATTACAATAAGGTACTTAATTACTGAGTTATATAGGACATGGTGAAAATTGCAATTAAAATTGCAACATTTCATACATTTAATAAGTAGGTATGTTCAAACCGCATAATTCACTTACCGTCCCATTTTATCCACTTCATCGATTAGCACAAGAGGATTTTCGTTTTTAACTTTCTTTAGACACTGAATTATATTCCTAGGCATAGCGATAATGTAAGTCCTTCTATGCCCTTTGATCTCTGCGACATCCGTCATTCCACCCACACTAAATCTGAAATACTAATTATAAAACGAAAAAATTTAGTTTATTATTACGTAAAACATACAGAATATAATTCACTAAGCTATTTACTAACAATTCCCTATTCCACAGATCCTATAATATGACCATTTGCTTATTAATACATTCAATTTATTGATCCCTATCTGTTTTTATCTGCCACAACTTCCATAGCATGAAGTGCAATAAGAATAAATAGGAAAATTACGTACCTGTCATAATACGGGTCCAACCAAAAGCAAGCAAAATTGAAAAATATCCACTCCATTATTATTAGAGGCTTGCATCACATCCACATTTTCCAAAATTTGCATCTGCAATGGGCTTAAAGTAGGATGAATATTTGATGGGTAACGGGTTTGGTCGTGTTGATCCGTGAAAAAGTCTAAGTCATGATACGTTTGGCATCGCTGGTAGGTTTCGTGAATCGATTGCTACAAATAAATATATTGAATGTATTCACACAATTAAACTAATTTTAGTGTTCTAGGTTTATTTAAGTTTTATGCCAATCTTACTTCTGAAATAACCAGTTCGTTCTCTGAGGGAGCTCCGTTTAGA
Source organism: Dicyrtomina minuta (assembly GCA_949802685.1). Classification (NCBI taxonomy): domain Eukaryota; kingdom Metazoa; phylum Arthropoda; class Collembola; order Symphypleona; family Dicyrtomidae; genus Dicyrtomina; species Dicyrtomina minuta. The sequence goes on from CATKUY010000222.1 coordinate 604,919, forward strand.
GCAAACAACTGAGCAGGTGTAAAATTTCTTTCAGATGATAATGGATGGTGATTCCAAGCTTGGCGAAAGTTGTCAAGAGCCCTTTGAATTCGTGGAATATATATTTTGTGCAAAATATACAAATGATTGTGGTCATCGACGTTCAAAATTCCTTCCTGTTGCATCGATACAAAAGTTTCATAAAAATAACCAGTTGTTCTGTACACGTCATTCCAGTATCTTTCGATCCTGTAAATACAATATTAAAAAAGTATATCAAAAATTTATTAAAATTTTAGAGATAGCTGAAAAATCAAATTTCTAGCAAGTACATAACTAATAACAACGACTTCAATTGACCTTTGATTGTGCACAGAGCGACCCGTTATATGACTTCCCCTACCCAGGCCGCGAGTTTGCAGCATAAACCTTGCGATAAGTACATTCTCCCCACCCTTATCAGTCCGCACACGAGATGGAATTCCATAAGTTGTGACAGCAGTCATAAAGGATTGCAAACTTGATGTAGCGCGATTATCGCCCCCAATATCTAGATATAATCCTAGTCTAGATTTTCCATCAATACATCCCCTGATGATCATTCTGTAACTGTTAATTAGTACTTTTGTAATTCACAGACAACAATAAATATTTATGCCTTTTAGCCATGCTTACCCACTTTTAAAATACTTAAACCAATGCTATATTATTACCTTGTTAACTTCATGTTTGTATCGATATGCCACAATTCGTTAGAGTATGAGACGAAATACACTCTTCTAACTATAGCTCTATTTTGCACATAACGCTGATGTACTCCAATAGGATCAAGACGTTTCACAGTTTCCCTTAATCTTGCTTCCGTTACTCGAATTTGTCCATATTGCCACAAAAATCCTCTCATCATTTTGTACCCAGTGTTTGGGTGCAACACAAAAATAGATAATATAGCCTGATCTAATTCTTCCTGCGAAATAGTAGTGTAGGTCATCGAAACCTGAAAACAAAGATATTAGTAAACAAAAGATAAGTAAACATTTCAAACACATATCCAATAAGGTGACACAAGCTCAGCTAAAACTTGGAGAAAATAACAGTATCTGTACATTTGCTACAGTGGCATTTACTACCCGGACATTTTCTACCGTGATATTTACTACTCGGGCATTTGCTACCCAGCTGCAAACCTAGGACATTTTCTACCCAAACACCAACTAGTAATTTACCAAATGTCGGCACAAAGTATAATCTCATAAGCTCACATGCAAGTATTTAATTACTCAGGACACATAATATTGCTTTTTTACATCATTTTGATCAACTGCCCGCATGCATTTATTACTTCGTTCTTGGGTAGCGAATGTCCTAGGTTTGTTGGTTGGTAGCAAATGTCTTTGTAGCTAATGTCCGGGTAGAAAATGTCCTAAAACAATAAATACTGCCTCTGAATAGGATATTTTCCGGGATAAATTTCAGTACACAAAATTCTTATGTTTCCATACATCAAACTTTACACAAATAAACAAAAAATGATAAAATCGTACCGATAAATTATTTTCTGACATTATGCGCCTGATAGTGCTTATGTTCACTTCAAACGAATTCGAAATTTTAGGAACCGATAGTTTTAAATATAGCAGATTTTCGATTAATGATGGGGGAATATGTATTTTGGGTCTACCGGGTCTACGTATTGGAACGTTCGTAGTTTCATTTTCCATTTCAGTTTCTAACAAGGTAATTACCGCTTGTAGAGAGTTAATTGTATTTGTACCCCATTCCGACAAATCGCTATCATTTAATCGAAGAGCACTTATTATACTTTCAATACATGTAACTACACGATCAAATGCAGTAATATTTCCCTCAGACAGAATACTAATGCAGTTTGTAATTGACTCCCTCATTAAATCTGGTAATGAGGTCATATTAGTGCTGTTAATTTAAAAAAATTAAATAGAACAAAAATCCATTTATATATTATATCTTCAATCACTTATTATGTTTGGGCATCACTTACATAGACGTCACTTGATAAATTTGACTACGAGCAACTATAATTGGTATAATTGGTTAATTGTTCCACACCGTTATGTACAGTTGACTATTAACGTTAATGTACACACATGTCAGTTAATTAACTTTTAAAACTGAAACTGACTTTAACTTTCACAGACACGCAGTCACACACTCAACGTAAAGTTTAGTGACACATGAACACAGAATGTAATCAATATCGAATAGAAATCTTTTTTAAAATATCTATTTCACCCGTACACTATTTATGACTTTTAATTTGAATGGTCAATGGGACTGGCAACTGGGTAGATTATTAATATAAGATGACATTTTTTGAGTAAGTAGCAGCAGCATCTAATATTTTAGCTAGTAGTACTTTAAGGTATTGCTGGTGTCAGCTAAGGAAATTGACACAGGGTCATAGACTCACTTAGAGAAAGGGAACTCATGTTGTGCGGAGTAATCTACCCCCTTTATGGTATCTTATTTTGTATTTCGGTTTCGGTCATCTGTTTTTGCTGTTTGTCGTGAGCAGATTTTGGTTTTTACTCAAGATGTTAGAGTTTGACTTTGGTTGTGTCTCACATTTGAAGTTAAGTTTTATGGATGAAAGAACTAAAGTAAAACTGGATGGAACTGAAAATGATGAGTATTATTATTATTATGCTGGGTTTTATTTCAAGAATCCAATTAAATTATTAAATGGTAGTAGAGAAGCGTAGTAGTAGAGTAGAGTAGCGTGTAGAGGAGAGGAGACTCACATTTTAATACACTTCGAAATTATATTTAACTGAGTTAAAGTCGAGGCGCTATGTTTGGTTGGATTAAGCCACTAAAAATTTATACTTTTTGCAATTACTGAGTAATTAAACAGACGGACTGACGAATCCATAGGCCCATAGGTGCCAGCCGACAGGAGTTCGAGATATATGATGCACTGACTGGTGTACAATTTTCAATGCACTTACAATGTAATATAATTAATTACTTCTGCATAGCCCTGAACGTTAAATTAAATTTCATTTCGTTTTCCTATTTTTAAAACACCTAACTAGTAAGTACCTACTTATATACTGAGGATGATACCTACTTAATTATCGTTAGTTCATTTTCCCACTTCGATGTCGTGGACAGACCGTGGACTGTGGATATGTGGAATTTGAAAATGAGCAGAACTTTGAGTCAGAAAATGCGCAGAACGTTCAGTGGAAGCAGGATGAACTGAGACATGTGAATTGTGAATTGTGATGGGATACAGAGAACGCGTATGTATGTACATGAAAAATAAACCAACCGATATCACCTCATATAGTTTTAGCGCGATTTACGTGTTTTGCATGGTTAATTGGACAGTATTTGTGAGAAAATCAACGCAATGTTAAAGTGAACTGCGTGAAGTTTTTACAGGTAAGCACTGCTGTACTTAACTATATATTTCTCTTGTGATGGTTTTTTGTGGTCGAGCTTGTCTATATCTTGAGCACTAATTCTTTTTTGTAATATTAGGTGATTAGGCCAATAACATAAGATAATGTTATTTATAAATATAAAAGCTATATTGTTCTATTTTTGTTCAATCTTTGAAACCTTGACGTGGATAATTTAAGTTTTATTACTTTTATTTTTTATTTACGTTGTGAAATATAGCAACAATTATGAATTTATTTCTTTATCAGCAAATAATTGCATAAGAAGCAATGTTCATGAAACAATTAGGATTTGGTCAACGTATCATCGGCTAAGAATCAAGTTTAATCATCTCCATTATCAGATTAAAATTAAGATTTTGCGCGATACTTATGTTACATATGTAAACGTATATAGTTTTACGTCATTCTGATGTTACTCATAACTTTTTGTCAATATATTACAAATTTTAGAAATCTGTCGCAACCGTAATTCTTGTTTTAAAAAAATTTCCGGAACAGTTCCAGAAAGAGTGCTTTTTTCTCTACCCAACAAGTACTACTTTTTGAAATTTGAATAAAAACTGACATCCGGCTGGTACGTTGAAGTAGGTGTGTTTCTCCGTTTACCCCATGTTAAATTTGTAAATTCAAAAAATTCTCTGCGCCAAAACTGCAGCTCGAATTCAATTGTTTTTTGTCAACTGCATTTTTTGATCATTAGAATGTAGAAAAAAAATAGTACTTAAATTTGGGTGATTTTTAATGATTTTAAATTTGAACCTTAATAATCATAATATTGAAGGTTATAAATAATGTGACATGCCACCTGCCATGCCACGACCACGACTCAGAATTTTCTGGAATGAAATAGAAGATGGAAAATTTTCAACTTTAGCTCTCTCTCTTACAAGTTAGCTGAAGCGAAATGGTTTTCACCCACGCTTCTGGTCTGGTCTTCTCGGAATCGCCTTTTGTTATACAGGGACCGTCTGTAAATTACATTTATGACCGTGGGGAATCCCATCCTACGCCTTCACCTACAACTCGCCCCACTAACCCTACCACTGATATCATTTATGCGCGACTCCTTATAATGTAGGATCTGAGGCGTTGAATTTAGACATTCGACACAGCATGTTTGACATTTAATTGTTTGTTTCGCTCCTATTTTTTAAACACAATCCCGCCGGTATAAGTCGTAGGCATGCTAACAAAAAGCCATATATGACTGACTAGTGAGTCACTGACGTGTAAAAAGCCACCTAAAAACTTTGCATCTAATAAACTGAGTGTACTTTTCTGCCCCAGTGTGCCCCGTAATATCTTAATAATTTGCTCACTGCAATCATGTTTAGCAAACTCAGTAAACAATGCTAAGAATGGACTTATCCCGGGTTCTTCATTAGAATCAGGACCAAGACCAGCAGGGCCGAACGAAGGAATTGCTTTTAGGCAGCAGTTTGTTTCTATTCAAAAACCACCATTTCAGGGTTTTTATTGAAGGTTTTCTTTGGTAAACTAAAATTCTGTAATTACATGTTTTAGAAAAGTACAAAATGTTGTATTTACTTGATTCTGAAAAGTGCAAAATCCTCTATTTACATGTTTTTTTGAAAGGTGTTAAATGCATTATTTGCATGTTTTGCTAATGTGCAAAAAAAATTATTTGCATATTTTTGAAAAGTTCAAAATGTTCTTTTTGCATATTTTTGAAAAGTGCAAAATGCTCAATTTGCTGTTTTTTAAAAATTCAGGCAGCGCTGGCCGTATCCGGCCCTGAAGACCAGACAGAAGGAAACTTGTTGTCATCTCTATGTGTTCGTGTGCCTGTCTTTTTAGGAGCGAGTTAGTTGTTAGTTTATGGAGTTATTGAGCAGAGTAGAGAGAATAATGTAGTTTATATGATTTCTTCATAAACTCATAAAATAAAAAGACGGGGTGAAGATGAAGACGGAGTGAAAATGGTTGTTGTTACAAAGAACATTTTTCACGCTCATCCATGCATTCCATGAGAGATGAAACTGACTGTGTGAGAGGAGTGAGCAACTCCTCCACCACTACCACTACCACCACCACCATGCATCCAGCCACTTGTTCTTATTTTCCCCCAACTACATTTCCTTATACAAAGAATGAAACACTCGTCTACTGTCTACTGTGCACCACAGTAGAAAAAAATTCTTCATTAGCAAAAGCAGGAAATATATTTTTGGGATTTTGCAATCTAGAACCGAAAATAAATAATACAGAGAGGATTTAAAAATTCCATTTCAAAGTGCCTTCTCCACATCGTCGGTAGCTTCAGTTATATTTCTTATATTTTTTTTCATATGAATTTATTTTTCTCTGCACAATTAATTAATTATTATTTTACTACCCTACTTTTGCGGGGGGGGGGGGGGGGGGGAGGGGCAAAAACTACGAATAATCTTTACCCAGGGGGGGGGGCAGGCTTTACCATCCGTTTCCCAGGGGGGCACTCTGCTCCCCCTGCCCACCCGGTTCCGACGTCCCTGTTTCTCTGCAAATATAATATCACAATATCTCTCAAGCTAATCTAAGTAAATGCAGCAAAGCGAGTAGATACATAAAATATTGCCGGGAATATTTTTCTTGGGTTTTTATTGGTCGGAGGTTGGTTTCTGTTAAGGTTGCTTTGTGGTTGTGGTGTAGTATTACAATGGTATGGTGATAAGTATTTGTGACTGTTTTTGAGTTTTTTTTACTGAAAATAAAATAATAGTCACTGAAATAATTCAAAATAATTTTGTAAATAGAAAATAAAAGGCCTTTGAAAATTCTGATTTTATTAATTTAAAATGGCCCAAAAAGCAAATTTAATGGATTCCGTCAAATTTTGTTGGTTTTGCGGTATTGCGTAATAAATGCCAACCACTCTTCAGGATCACCACTTAAAATCGGTAGATCCTTAACAACCGCTTGGCGCCGCAAAAAGTCTTGAGCAACGGCCTCTGACGGATTTTGCAAACTTGACGGGCCAGGATGTGGAGGCAAAATATTTCGAAAGCCTTGGATTAGTGCCACTACTAGAAGACAGGTGATTCTGGAATGTTTTGTGAAAAGTGTATGGAAGATTAGGGATTAATTAGAAGATGAGGAAGAGGGCAGCGTCTTGGTATGTAGTTGAAGGGATGCTGGGAGAGGAGCAAGAGTCGGGAGCAACGGGGAATGGAGATATAGGTAGGTAGGTAGGGCAAGGAGACAGGTAAAGAGGGAGATGTCTAATTCAATTAAGTACAGTGCAATTAGATAGAGACAGAGACAGAGACAGAGAGAGAGAGAGAGAGGGATATACCGACGGAGAGATACATGAAGCATGTAGATTGGGTACGTAGATGCGTAATTTGATGTAGTTGGGATAAGTAAGAGTGAGTCAATGCATAGTTAGTGTTGCCAATTAAAAAAATGAATAATTTAAACCTGGGCCTATATAGAGAGAGAGGGAGCTGAGGAAAGAAGACGGTGGACAGAGATGTCTAATTAAATTAAGTACAATGTAATGGGACAGTGACAGAGATAGGGAGCATGTAGGTATATAGGTACGCATGTACAAATGATGCCTAATTAAAAGAGATGCAGTTGAATGGGATGAGATTGAGAGACAGAGATGTTGGTACTCGGGTAGATGCACGCAATGTCTAATCCAATTAAATAAAAATCAATGAGACAAGTGTGAGCGGGAGAGACGTACATAGAAAGGTGCGTAATGGCTAATTCAATTAAATTCAATAAATTCAAATGAGTGAGAGAGAGAGAGAGGAAGAGAGAGACATGTATATGTGTAGATACACGTAACGCCTAATTCAATTAAGTGCCATGCAGATGATATAGTACGCACCTTCGTAGTAGCATGTACATAGTGCCTGGATCACTGGGTGGACAGAGTATGAGAAATGTAAAGCTCTTATGCGCGCATGTTCTTCACAGCACGAAAATGTAATAAAGGATTATTTTATTTGTTGTCTGTTGTCACTCGTTCGTGGCCAGGATACGATGAAGTTCTCTCTTCATGCCTTTTCTTGCTGTTACCACCACTGCCTGGATCTGCCTGGATTCATTTTGCTTCCCAAAATTTATTTTTGACGTTGCGCACTGTTTATACTTTGTGTTTCCCAACTTGTATATTCCACTTTTGTCTTTTATTTTCTCGTTTGCATTTTGTCATGTTTGACTTTGCATTTTGTTCTCCTTTATTTTTTCTCCACTCTTTTACTTTCACCTATACTTTCATTTTCTGCTCCTGTTTTAGTTTTACATTTTCCCTAGTAATATTTCTTTTGTAAAAATAATGTTTTGGTCCAAGTCAAGTCAGTATATAATAAAATAGGCTGTGTGTGTTAAAATATTTTGCTGCAAGTTACCCGACATTAGATCGTAAGCTTTTTTAGTACCATGTATAGTGTACACATGTTAACACCAGCGTAAACGGCACTTTTAATGTAGACATATTTATATGCTATGCAATCATATGTAAAAGTTACCAAAAATACGAAATTGAGCTTTTAGACCTTTTATCTGCACGGGGCTATGCAATTAGAGGTGCAGGACGTGCTCCTAAAAATTCCAAAACTTTTTTTGTTGCCATTAGAAATTTTTAGTTTCAACGCGGTATTAAGAATCAACAAAATATGAATTATTTTATGTGCAAAACAAATTTTTTATTTTCGCTGTAGAAAAAAATTACTTCCTTGTTTATATGGCAAATTAAGATTTTTCAACGCTGATATTATTTTTTGATTTGTTTAACCCTAAATATCAAAAAAACATATCAAAAATACGCAATAATAAAGATTTTGGGTATACCCTATTGAGCCCTACTTTGTGAAACCTGCTAGTTAAATCAATGTTGCTGAACGAACTTTTTATATTAAACCCAATATTTAGACGTTATCAAACATGGGCTATTGTATAGCATAGTCGTTTTTGTGATTTTCGCGCAAAAATTTCAAGGTTATTTTAAGAGTAAGTTTTGAGGTATTTTGATTTTTTTAGACTGACTATATAGTATCGATAGTTTAAGCTTGTACGCTTGCCATCTGCAAAAACAGAATTTGAAAATTCAAAAAAATAAAAACCGGATCGGACGGGCCGGAGAAACCGATCTACTCGATACAGAGTCAATTAAGCGTCAATCTGAATAGCTCGAGACCCAGTTGACGTATCGAAATGCGGTTTTTTGGTATAGGTAGGCAATAACAGTAGCTACGTGCCTGTTAAATACTGACACCGATCAAAATGTAATACCCGGATAAATTCGGATTTTTCAGTTTTTATGCCTGTTTTTGAAAAACTTGCATTATAAACTACTCTGCTTTAACTCATACCTTCAAATCATTCGTATTACAATATTTTTAAATGTTACTGGTAGCTACTGCTAGTTTATTCGTTCAGTTGCGAAATGACTTATTTCATTTTTATTCGAATTTAATATTTTTAATTTTTCTTAAAGTAAAATGAGCAAAAACTCTTGTACGTATCTGTTAAACGTAAATCGTATCAGATCAATTCGACCTTAAATACTATTGGCTCCGAGCGTGTAGACATGTGTAAGAAGATATTGAGAGTTTGACTTTTGTTACCTTTATTGTTTCCCCACTTTCTTTCACTTTTACATTTACTTTTATTTTCCGTTCCTTCTTTTTGTTTAAGCACTTGTATTCGACGTTGTCTTTTATTTTCTTGATTGCGTTTTGTCAAGCTTGAGTTTGAATGTTTAGTTAACTTTATTGTTTCTCCACTTGTTTTTACTTTCACTATTACTCTCTGCTCCTGTTTTCGTTTTACAATTTCCCTAGTAATAGTTTCGGTGTTCAAATATTATTTTGTGTCAAGTCAAGTCAGTGAAAGATAAATATGCTGGGTGTATTTAAAAATGTTGCTGCAAGCAACCCAACATGAACTTGTTTGCGTTTGTAGTACCATGTTTAGTGTAGATATGTTAACAATAGCGTAAACGGTACTTTTAATGGAGACATTTTTTTTATGCCTTGCAATCATATGTAAAAGTTGTCAAAATAACAAATTATGCGTTTTGACACTTTACCTACTAAGGACTATGTGAATGCGAGTGCAAAACGTCCTTCTAATATATTAAACTGCAGGTTCACTTTTTATACACTTTTGTTTTTAATTTGCGACTTTTCTCTTATACAAATTCAGAATATGAAATATTTACATCTGATTAATATTTATTACAAGAACGTGGCAACATTTATAAAACAGGAATGACAAGTTTATAAACATAATATTACTATCGCTTGACACATTATAAATACAATACACACTACAAAACGTACAATACTACAAATTTAATATAATATTATGCCTTTTAAAACTCATATCAATAGATTTTATTGTACACTAACTTATTATTCGAGCTATGCTTTACATTGGTCCCTCAAAGTAGGCAGTCACGCTAATGCATTCATGAGGGTGATCAAGATAGGGGGTCAAAAAATTGTCTTGTGTGATTGGTTAAGGTGAAACATAGCCCTACCTACCACACTCTTTTACAGGTCCCATAACAAGTATCTAACATCACAAGGTTTCAATACTTGTCCAGTTTTAATTCACTTGTCCACTAAAATTCAATTGAGAAGTCCATCTCTAGCAGAGCAGCTCTTGTATAAATGTTGCGGATCCAAACAATTTGTACTGTAGTATGCTGACTTTTATAGCTTGCCAGTTCTGTGGCGCTACGGTTTTTGCTAAGAGAAGTTTATGGGTTCGACGAACATAACCCAAATATTTAAATAGAGATTTTAAAGCCAGATTTCATACTAGCGATTTCAGTTTCGTTCAACATCGATTGAATTGTGGACAATGCAACGGCAGTATAATATATTTTTCTTTACAAATTTAGAGACCTATTTGTGCAAACACTCGCGACGGCCACCTATGGCTAGAGCCACCACCAGTATTATTACAAAGCGTCCCATCATCAGAACTAGAATCGCATGAGCCAGCAAGAAAAATTTGTTGTAGACACATAAAATGCTGCTCATGCAAACAAACTTCTTTTGAGTTTGCCGAGGTTGCTAATAAAACGTTGCAAACATATAGAGAGGCAATTCGGCCAGGTTTGCCTAGACTATATTCACAACCATTTTCACACAAACCACTGTTGCCGCAGTCACGTTTCTTTGCTTTTAATTTAAATCACTCACTTTGTCAAAATTGTTTTCACAAGCCTTGACTAAGTTCCAAAGACAACGAAGATTGTAAGTGTGAGTGTGATTTTTCTAGTTCTATTACTAAAAAAACTTTAAAGTGGGAACCACTTTATTCATTTAATCGAACTCAGTTTGACGATTTGACGCAAGCTGCAATATTAGAAATGTCGCAACCCCTAGAGGTGTCGTACACTTATATGTCACCAGCTCAGAAACGAATTATTGATCTTGTGAGAAATCAAATTAAGTTGCCTGAAAAACAGTTTTACCAAACCCCGTTGCGAGTGATTGTCACGGGTACTCCAGGAGCTGGAAAGTCCCAGACTCTAAAAACAATAAACTATATACTGTCACAAAACCAAAGTCGAGATAGCGAGTTTTCGTTTCGGACTGTTTCGTTTATGGAGATTTGTGCTTGAAGTTTAAGAGAAACAACATTTCACGCTTGTTTCAAGATTCGTCCCTATACCAGCATAAATTTGTTAGACCAATTGAAGAATGAAATACCACAAGCAGATAGAATTGCTTTTCGAAACGTCAAGGTTTTATTAATAAACGAAGTATTAACTTAATTTTAAATGCGTATTGTAAATGCTGTTACTAATTCAATTTAACGTTCCAAAATACTGTACAGTTCTACAATAAATATAATGCAAGTCTCAGTATTAGTTTAATATCAAAAAATGAAAACCATGAAATTCATATGTACAAACTGTCAATAATATATTTTTCATTAATAAATAGTGTATAAATGTAAATGTGGCCAAAGTGTATAAGTAGCAATGATTTTAGGACTGTACGCATTTACAATCGACAGTTGTTTAATGTAGGTCAGCGGTAATTACAGCTCAAAATATGGCAGAAATACGTAAATTATATTTAAACTCTAGGTTCAAGGGTTCGTATTCGGCGTTCAGCGGGTTTCTTAAGAATTAAAAAAACTTTCATGATAAAACAGTAGTAAATAAAGAGTTAAGCCAGCTGCGTTCATTTTCAATGCATCGGCCTGTTCGCAAAAACTTTAAACGGCGAAGAACATTGGTTAACATGGAAGGAAAAATTTACTGTGCAGATTTATAAGTCCTAGGAAAAGAATTTGCTAAAAAAAGTTTCGGCTATGCTTATATTTTATTCTGTATTGACGCATTCTCAAAGAAACTTTACTGCAGTTTCATTAAAAATAGGAAACCAGAGTCGGTTATCAAAGCTTCTAAAGACATTTTCAAAGAGTCGAAAAAAACTCTGATATATTTATTTACAGATCAAGGTGCGTCAGCCTACATTGTTTAACATATATTACAATAATATTTAATAAAACAGTATTTTAGTTAATTTAATTTAATAAATTTAAGTATATATATGAATTTTATTTGACTCTGCTATATTTAGTCAAATACAGGCACAGAGTTCTGAGCTGAGTCGTTTAAAATGTTTTTAAAAACCCGTGGAATAAAATACTATAAAACGTATAGCAAGACAAAGTCCAGTATTGTAGAACGTGTAATAAGGATAGTCAGTTAGCATGGTAAGCCTGTATATATCTACTTACTATATAATATTGTAACGTGTACGTTTAATACATACATGCTTTGCTTGGTATGGGACTATCTTTTAACGGATTGCTTGGTACATGACTGAGAGGAATGCAGCTAGGATTATAGATATTTTTCTAGCATTTGTAAGAACTTATAACAACAGCTTTCACTCAACAATACAAATGGCGCCTTCTCAGGTTAATCGATTAAACGAGAACCAGGTCTGGAGAACAATGTTTTCAGATATTATAAATAACACTGCAAATAGAAAGGCAAAGTATTACCCTGGCGACCGTGTTAGAATTAGCCGAACAAAACTCTTGTTTGATAAAGGTACATGTTATGCCTACCAGTAAGTCTACACACAAAATAGAAATAAAGAGATACACTTTAGGTTTTACATGCATTCATGTTTTGTATTTCAAACAGGATATAGCCAATCGTTCTCGGAGGAATCATTCCTTGTAAAGTCAGTAAACTTTAAGACAATACCTATAACCTACTACCTTGAAGATCTGAATAACACCGCTATAACAGGAGCATTCTACAGTGAAGTGTTGAGCCTAGTTTGATATCTGCTTCAATGGAGCCATCTGAATTCTTGCTTTTGTTTTCCAATGCTTTTTGACAGCATTTTGTGTAGAAAAAAAGTGGACTAGATAGCTATCACTGCTCACCGTTAGACCGAGATCCTATAGGTTCTGAGAATATATACGTGACAGTTACGAGTGACCAGCAAAATAGTGTTTATAAAGACAATACCCCAGCAAGCTTTGTAGCTGTATTACCCTACTCTTTAGATCTACAAAATTATGACGTTGGACTCGTTAGCCTAAGATATACTTCAAGCCCACAACATGCTATAATAAAACCTGTTAAGAGACCGCTAGCACGTAAAGTGCGAAACACAACCGTTGTTGAAGTAGATGCAAGTGGCAAATTATTTCCCAACTACAAGCCAACTCTCAAAACATTTCTCAACTTTCAAAAACAAGAAACGACCTTGAAAAAATTTATGAGTGGACTTACTTCAAATTTGACGCTGCATCAAGACACTATGCCCTTTGACGTTGCACAGAAAGCATTAAGCTTGAATCCTGGCAATATACATATGCTACTTCAGAAACTGTCTTTATCTTACAGTGTCATAATTGAAATCCCAACATCACTTTTATCGTTTTTTAAGCAAATCAGATCAAGATTTATGTCAGAAAACCATTACCCGTATGCCAATTTACTTGGAACTGACATGGATAGAATTCCAATGGGTGCAAATTTTAATTTTTGGGCTGAGAAAATTCAAAGTATGGAAAACGTTATACAGCTTTACCAAGGCTTTGAGAACTTTTTAATGTTTAGAAAAAAGAATAACAACGAAGACTCGGATTTTCGCAAATTCTTTGAACGTTTTAACACTGAGATAAACGATCCAGAGTTTTATAACATACATTTAAAGATTAAATTTCCTTTGGATAAAAGCAATACAAAGTGCAAACTAACATTTGAATGCAGTAAGAACGAGTATGTGGTTTTGCCTGAGCCTATTGCATTGTGTTTAGGACTGCAGCAACACGACAAGTTTTATAATGGCGTCTACGAATCTAAATTCGACGTTGATGAAGTTATACAATGACATTGTGGACTATGAATATATGGACGTGCGAATATTTAAAAAATATGCAAACTTTATTCCAATGAAGGAACCGGAAGAATTAGATTTGGATCACGTGGTGCATGAAATCAACCGTACCCTGTTCACAAATTTGTGGGATGATACGCGAGTGCAGTTTGAACATGCTGATGGGCATGTTGGTATACCAGGCTTGCGACAGGATATTACAGTACAGCTTCCACTACTTGTTAATCGGTTTTTGGGTTTTGATGACAATTTTATATTTAAAGCTGGGGAATCTGCGCAACTGAGACAGGAATTAGTCAAGGAGGAAGAACGAGAAGTAGAAAAGGAAGAGTTTGACGAGGACGTTGAGCCTGAACATACAGTACCAGGAAAACGGTTTCTTGTGTTATGCAGCTTAGTTGAAAACCAGCTATATGCCTCTCGTTCACTACCGTTGCTGCGAGCAGTCGATATATCAAACGAATACACTAGTGAGACCGTTCACAGCTTTGTCCCTATACTATTTGTGCCATTACACAGACAACAACACCACGTAATGAGATTCAGTTTAGTCAATGAGTACCGTTCTCTTGTGCAACTTGATGCCAATACTCAAACTATAATTGAATTGCAGTTCCGACCTCGCAATGTTTAAGCAAACATCATGCCGCAAAGTATAAAAGGAGGAAAAGTGCGAATTTGCCAGTTATTCTTATCTAACCTTTGAAGTGACAACATCAAATCTTTTAAAAAGCAAGTTTCAAAATTCTATTTATTGCAAACTAGTCTAAATGCATAAATACTAGCGCTCACACATACAATATTCTTTATAAATAATGCATAAGATACTGGGCAAAAACATTTACGACACAAATTCAAGTGTAGTAGACGAAGACATTGTAGAAGACAGCTTGCTTGGCGAATATTGTATTTTTGAACCTATTTCTGTAAATACAAATACTAACAATAGGATCCAAATGGGGACAGGCAAATAATGTAGCAATTAAAACTGCAGACCTATCGGAAATACATCAGGGGATTTAAGTGTTGAAGAAAATCAATATCTTGTGCCAATAAAGCAACTTAGAAACACCAAGCAAACAGCCGCAGGCCGTAAATGCAGAGTAACTTATTGCCGCACTTCATGCAATAAACACAGAGGTGCATCACATAAACCACCAGCTCGAGCAACTCAGAGTGGAGAAGGAAGAATGGTGTACAGACGGACTCAAGCTGGAGGTTTACGGGGCAGGCGTGGTAAAAGCGAACGCAAATTGTGGGTCGGCTGCAAAAAACCCCAGTCTCTAGTGTAAGACAAACTGTATCAAGCAGGAGTTCCACCCAGACTGGGGCAGGACGTAGACGCAATATCAGCCGACGACGATAAGTTATAAAATCCTGTTTGCTTAAATTCTTGTCATTTAACATCCTTACTACAACAAAGCAGTATCAAAAGTCTACTATTAGCTCCGCAAATCATGGAAACACAAGGTTTTTACGATGAACCAACAGTGTACGAGGGGTCCTAAAAGTCTCTTCAAAGCAATCTAGTGCTTGATAAACTTCCCATGACCAATATCAGTGTTGAAGATGCACCGGAATATTACCCATATTATCTAGTACTTACAAGGGAATGGTTTCACATGGAGCTCGTCGATTTCAATGAGTTATGTCTACAAAAATCAGGCTACTTTTAAATAGTGGGGATCCAAAGTAACTCGAGTGCATTTTGCGTTGTTCGGTCACAATAGCCCGCCAAAGTTTAAAAAAATTCAAATTTTAATATTTTGCCGCCCTGGTACTTTTACAGTTTTTGTCCGATTTTGATGAAAATTTGTTTTTACTGATTCTTAAGATTTTTTCTAAAAAGCAATTTCAGGATTTTGCAAAATTCAAAATTTTTCATTTTTTCGAAATTTTTTAGAAAAAACATTATTTTCGAGGCCTAATTTTTTAAACCATTTTTTTTAAAAAAATGAAAAATTTTGAATTTTAAAAAATCCTGAAATTACTTTTTAGAAAATAGTCTAAACATTAGAAAACGTCAAATTTCGTCGAAATCGGATGAAAACTGTAGATGCTACAGGGCGGCAAAGTATTAAAATTTGAATTTTTTTAAGCTTTGGCGGGCGATTGTGACCGAACAACGCAAAATGCACTCGAGTTACTTTGGATCCCTACTATTTAAAAGTACCCTGATTTTTGTAGACATAACTTATTGAAATCCACTAGCTCCATGTGAAACCATTCCCTTGTTAGTCCAAGCGACAATGAGAACCCTCTTATATTCGATATACTAAAATCCCCTGGCAAATATCATAACTTTAACGAATCCCACTTGGAACTCACTTGCCGTGTGCTTCTTAGCGATGGAAAGGAGATTGACGTTACCGACGTGGTCGCTCCGTGTTCAATGTTGTTTTATGGCCTATTTAGTAACATGGAATTCTTTTCAAATGACCAGCTTGTGAGTAAAAACTCGAATTACTATGCCATTGGTTTCTATTTGAAAAGGAAACTGTCTTTAAACCCAATAGAGAAGAAGAATGGGATGTTGGATCAGCTGTAATATCCTAACATTACCCCGGATACGTTTGTTAATACAGAGAATAGATTTTTTGCAAGATTTAATATTACAAAACAGTCAAAACCGTTTACTATGGTGGGAAGACCCGAGTCACCATTCTTTAAACAAACAAAAATGCTGCCTGGAGAAATGGATATTAGAATTATCATGCGCAGATCTCACCATGCCTTTTGCATTGATGCTGAAACTGAAACGCGGGCTGGATATTCTGGCTGTCCATTCCGTGTAGACATTGTAAATGCTGTACTGTACTTGAAGCGGCAGACAGTATCTCCACTTGCAATTAAAAAGCATAGACTTAGTTTGAACAATGGAACTTTTTAGTATCCATGCCTTGAACCTAAGATCAAGAACTTTGTCATTCCTCCTGGAGTCAGCTCGCACTCATTGGATAACTGTATTAACGGACGGTTGCCGCAGTATATAGTATTTGGACTTGTTGATTCTGAAGCTTACTTGGGGAAGCTGACCAAGTCATTTTGCAACTTTCAACACTTTTATCTCAGCAAAATAACAGTTTTAATAAATCAAGAAGCAATAGAGTATAAGACATTGCCTATGAGCTTCAAAGATGCCTCGGGTAATGGCGAAGATAATTATTTACTTGCTTTGAACACCTTGAAGATAACTGCAGCTAACCCTATACTAGGAAATGGCATTTCCCAACAGAACTACACCCAAGGAAGAGTTTTGTTTGCATTTGAGCTGGTACTAACACAGGCTAATTCGTTTAGTGTAAATAAATCTGGTCAAGTTTAAATCTTGTTGAAATTCAGAACTGCATTGACCAAGTCTGTAACAGCTATACTCTTTAGCCAGTACCAAAACGTCATTGAGGATGACCGAAATAAACAACTTATTATCAACTGTTAGGATGTATGTAGCGAACCATCAAGCTTTCTGCCAAAAAACTTGAGATAATTGTGCATGAAATCAAGTGTGCAAATTTAAGACACGTTTGTTGCTAAATAGAAGCTGACTGACCAACAACAACACGCACGTGAAGAATGAATACAGCAGAGTTGGAGCAATGTCTCGGAATCTGACTTGGCGGAACCAGCATCAAATACTACGTAATAGCTGCAGACGAAATGAAGATTACATTAGAAAACGCAAGAAAAGAAACCAGCAACAGGGAACTATCGTCTCTATTGGCGATAATACAAAACACAGACAAGCTAGAGGGCACTGGACGTCACTAGATATCCTACTGGTTCGTTTCGAAAGAATCCTTTGAATATTTTGACTCTTATGGTTTTCCTATTCAGCAATATAAGAACCTTCAGTGGCCCGGGCGATACATCATTGCAGAAAACTGTACCGCATTGCAGAGTGGACGATCTACTGTTTGTGGAATGTATTGTTTATATTTTTTATATTCGCGAGCAATTGGTATCCCATACCAAGATTTTATTATTGTATTATTATTATGTATGTATGTATTTACATGTTCTGTACTAGTTAATGTTAGAAAAGTTAAGAAGTTTGTAAATATGATCCCTATGTTAAGCAAGTGTTCTACACATAAGTATAAGTTACAGTTTTATACATGTAAAGTATGTTGTCCTGAGTTTTGTAAAAATATGTTATGGTATCCTTAGGCTTAAGATATAGCATTAGGAAGTGTATATTGTTAATTTCTAAGAATCAAGTACTGTTTTGTGAACCTATTGTTTATTGTACTACATTTAAGAATAAAACATTGTCTAGTTAATGTAAAAAACACTTTTTATTGTAATATAATAGTAATAGTATAGAAATTACATTGTAAAAAGTATATATATATTCGTTCTTTGTATGACTAAATATGTCATAGTTTAAAAAAGCAAAATTGTAAATGAAATACACAGAGTACTATATATATTTGTTAAATGTCTAGTTAAATGTGTGGTTATTTTTTAAATAATTATAAAAATGTATCAAATGTAAATAATTTAAAATAAAGTAGCAAATTGTATAAGATATAGCTGTATAAATAATTAAATTAAGATAATCATTGTAAATATTACTTACATATACTTGTTCTTTGTGAGTTCTGATCAGTTGATGTTTGTGCTTGACGATGGCAACATCAGATACTTTTGACTTTAAATTAATACACCCTTTTACGGCTATGCTATGTGGCCCTAGTTTTTCTGGTAAAAGTACTCTGTGTTTAGAAATTGCAAGACGCCGTAGACAAATAATTGGAAATAATATTATTAAAGCTTTGTATATTAGTGTACAAACTGACCAACCAGAGTTTTCAAGCACTGATTTTCTAGAGGATAAAGACATAACTTTAACATCTGACATTGATAACATTGAATCATTGATTGGAGAAATAGACAGCCCATGTCTTGTTGTTTTGGACGACCATTTAAACTTCATGGAATCAAATCATAAGGCTAGACAATTAGTTCAGAAAATATTCACAGAATTGTCGCATCATATAAATTTCAGTGTAATACTTATTTTGCAAAACGCATTTTCTAAGGAACTAAGAACCACTAGTTTAAGTACGAAATACCTAGTTCTCTTTGACGTGCCTAGAGACCGTAGCATAGTTAACCAATTATCTAAGCAAATTGCACCTTGACGTCAGAAGTTTTTGCAAGAAGCAAACGAAAAAGCATGCAGTCTACGCCAACATAATTACTCGTTCTTAGACTTTTACACACAGTGCCCGAATCCACATATGTTTGTGCGTAATAACATTTTTCCTGTGAACGGTACTGACATATATGTATACAAATAATACTAACCATGTCAATGGAAGTAAAGCAAAAAAGCCGGTTTGAAATAAACTTTGAATATCTATCACTTTTAGCAAACGCAAAGCCAAGAGAATATTCAACTTATATTAAATCTGCAACTGTTGATCTGCCGTATGTAATAGCTGAGTGTATATTAACTTTAGATAAGTTTTGCAAACATATAGACGCGCGGTATTCAAACCAAGTAAAAACACTTGTAAAAACCTTGAAACGAACCAGTTTAGATAACTTGGAAAAACAATATATAAGGAACAAAAACCTTGTGCGCAGAATCATAGCAACGATATTTCACAAAATTTACAACGGTAAAATCTGCCGAGTTACATTACTGTTAGATATAATTTGTGCTGATAAAATATACAATAAATATAAATAATTAAAATAACCATGGCTACTGTAATAAAAGCGATTGGACTCAAGCTTTATGCTGAGCTTTTGAATATCCGAGAAGAGCAGGCTTTAAACGTTGCCAAGCAAAACAACTGTATGCCAGAAAATAAAATCGATTGCTACAAAGAAATACCAATGCACGTTGGCGGAAGCTACAAAGAACCAAGTGATAGTTCAACCTTTAGTGCTCCATCTGGCGTAGACAAATTAAAACAACTACCAGTTCAAGAGTGGCTCAGCTATGAGCAAGTAGTATCTAAAGCCAGTTTAAAGAAACCACAGCTAAAATCAGTTCGCGACCGTGGATATGCATACGTAAGACATCGCAGCAATACAAGTGCATCTAAGAAAATTAAATCACGATATATATAAATAGAGCTGCCATAAATTATATAGTGTCAGTCTACCTTGTAATGCCAAAGTGTTCAATACAAAGTAATACAACGTTTCTGCAACGTTTAGTTTCCGTTCTTTTCGCACTTGCGCTTTTCCTTATTGCAACATGTAGCAACACTGCAGTGCATGCCACGCATGAACTACATAATCCAGAGGTAGATACTAAAAGCACTGCTTCAAGCTTTCAAAGTGCAACAAATCTTAATGGTTTATTTGAAAAGGAGAAGATAGCCTTACAAGCAATACGAAACACCCTTCAGCTAGACCAACCGTCTTCTTTCAGCCCAGATAATACCCCATCTTCTGTTACAAAACCTAGTTCATTCAACAAGTTGATTCTTTAAGCTTAAAAATATATGCTTGAAAATTTAAATGCGCAAAATGGCATTATACTAGATGTAGTGGACAAGTACAACCAACATGAAGCAAAGCCGGTAGTAAATACAACGTTTGACTTGATTAGTGAGTGCAAAATTCACTATTACGTTTAATACAAATATATATGTATATAATACAAAAGATATGATGCGCAAATGCCACGTGTAGGATTTAAAACCATTGCTAAATGTGCATTTGTTATTGTTTCTTTCTGCGCATGTGCAGCTATATACTTGTTGTTTATCCTGGTCCTACTCCTGTTTGTATTCAAGATGATTAAAATCTATCGTAATGGAAAGCTATGGTCCCTAGTAAAATCAGAAGGGGTTTACCAGAAAAGGGTGGACGCCACCCACCACGGATTACCTATAAGTACCGTGGCGGACTCATAGGGGGTCCTCATACTATCTTAAGCACTCCTCTTGACATCAACGTTTCCATCTCAAACCACTAGTCTCACAGAACAGCATTACATGATACAAACAAGCATCGGTTCTACAACACTACTTCTTCTTAGACATGGATCAACCAGCCTCAGTACCACACACAACAGTTTAGTACCACGAACAACCAAACTACCGAACTGTTTGTAAAACTGGAACTACTGACTATTTACGTATATCTTAGTGTTAAGCATTTGTGAAATTTCATTTTGTATTTCATTCCCTGGTTATTTTATTGTATATTATACATTGGATTCTAATATTATTGTGTTTGTTGGTTTACAGCGCTTTAAGTGTTCCATGCCTTGATGTCCATTCAAATGCAGAACGTATGTGGCGTACCAAGCTCACGTTGAGGATATTCATCACTGTGAAGATTGCAACTGATTCTGTTCAGAAAAAACCCATCACACATGTCTGCATCCTGGCGAGCGTCTTGCACACTTTGACAACGTCAATCAGAATCTTGTTGGTGGTGGAACCAGTCTTTCAGGAGCAACCTACGGACTTGATACTACTACCAACACTAGCGATAGTCCCGCAGGCCCTTCTCGTGGCACTCGTCGTTTGTCATTAATAGATCTTGATGTATTTCAAGAGTCCTCAAGAGCTCATAAGGGACTTATGGTGACCTACATTTATCAACAAACTGAAGAGTCTCAAGACATTACATACATTTTGACTGAACTTTACGAGCCTATTGTAAAATTGTTAACTCAAAACTTAGCTGTACATACTAGTAAAATGATTCAACTTATAAAAGCAGTAGCATTAGAATTAGAAACTATAGTGGAAAACGAAACAAAAAAAATAGAACGTAGAATTAAGTTAGTGTCTAAAAATTACGATATAATGAATGAAGACGAAATTGAAAACTTTAAATGTAATAGTGCAAGTGAAGTTATACAAAAGTTAAACGAATTCAATAAGCACGGTACTGGTTGGACACTTCAGCAAATATAATCCATTCAATTTAAAGTAGGAGTTTTAAACCTATTTTCAAATGCTAAAGCAAAAGGATATATTAAATTTCCAAAGTTGAATGATAAAAGAAACAGATATTTAAATATTAAAAACAAATGCGACGATTGCTTTAATTTTTGTGTTGCTGCTCACAGATACCGCAATGAAATCTTGGCTGGGTATAAAGTAAATAAGCAGCAAGCAACACCAAATGCCATCTGCTATGCTAAACAAAAACTAGAAGATCCAAAGCAGTATATTCCCTATTTTTTGCAATTTTATTTTACTAATATTGATTGTCCTTTGCGTATTGGCCAAGATTTAAATACTTTTTAAAATTAATAATATTCTCGGTATTATTATATGGAGTCATCACGGTGACCAAAGTGTTCCTATAAGACCGTTGCGTAATTCTGATTTAACTGAAATGTGTAATTTATTTTTAAATTATAATCAAGAAAAGGATGACAAGACCAATTTTTACCATTTGGTTCTTATTACTCATCTTGATAAATTTATGCGCAATGGACGTCCCAAAAAACCTTTCTATTGCGAATTGTGTTTAAGATGTTTTAACTCTGCAAAGAATTTACAACAGCACAGTGACAACTGTCAAGCTCGTGAAGAAAGAAAAATCATTTTTTTTAACTATGGGAAAGAGTCAAGGTTGCAAAACCATGGCAAACACACCCGTACCCCTTTGTCATTGTTTATAAGTTCTTTACGTTTGCAAATCCTATTCAAGATTTTAAACTTGCAAAAAATAACACAAAGTATACAACTGAAATTACACCTGCAGCTTATTCTTTTATTATTATTAGACGAATGAAAGATAAAGACAACGTTTTTTCTAGAGTATTTTGATGGAAAAGATGTAGTTAAACATTTTTTTACACGTATATTTTTCTGGGCAAACAAGTCACTTACACATATTAGAGAAACTAATAACAAAGTATACCCAACAGAAAGTGTGAGAGCAGAGTTTAAACAAACTACGCACTGCTACCTGTGTAAGCGCAAATTTAGTAAAGACACCAAAACTATTAGGACTTTTCATCATAACCACGACCATGGCAATTTTAAGTTTGCTGCGTGCAGTCGTTGTAACCTTAGAATCAAATACAAGCACGAGATCCCACTTATTTCGCACTACGGAGGTTCTTTTGATTATCACATCTTAATTGATGCAATGAAAACTAAATTTTTTTTCCAAAGACGTAAAATACTTGCAAAATCCCCTAAAGAATTTATTTCAATAACAATTACTGCTAAGGATACATGGCTTCCTAAATTACATTTACAATATCCTTCTGAAAATACAGAACAACCCAACTATACTGGCAAATCCTTTTCTTCAAAAGTTAAAGTACGTTTTATGGATGCCAATTTATTTTTTGACTCTAATTTATTTGAACTTGTAGGATCACTTAACGCAAAAACCTCTCAGTTACTTAAAATTGTACAGCAGTGTTTATTTAAATTTTTATCTACAAAAAGCCATGATTCTATTGCAAAGAAACTCAAAATCTTAAAACCGTGCCAAGACAATTTGGTGTTATTGCAAAAACCTGTTAATTTTCCATTTTTGTCCCTTGCTAATAACACGAGTCTTAATGATCCTATCCCCACAAGAACGTGTTTTAAAAAATCTTTACTGGATGATTTGCCAATACCAGACAGTGAATGGGAGCTTGTACAAAACATCTGTGCAAAATTTAACGTTTTTACATTAGCTGATTACATGCGTTTTACTTGTTTGTTAGATGCAGTATTACTTGCAGAAGTTTGGCAAAACTTTTGGAAATTTGGAATGGAAACATACCAAATGGATCCTACTTATTCTTTGACTTTGCCAAGCTTCTAATGGGAATGTTTTTTAAAGCACTTAAAAGCTGAAATAGATTACATAAGAGATTACAGGGTATTTGACATTGCAAAACAAGGAATACAAGGGGGTTCAATGTATATTTGCGAAGAAACATGTGATTGCGAATAACGAACGTTGTCCGGGTAGGTTAGACACATCTCAGCCACGAAAATAATTACTTTCACTAGATATCAGTAGTTTATATGCACACAGTATGAAGTCACTCATGCCAGTGTCTGATTACGAATACATGGAAACAAAACATCCTATATACATTGACTGGAATGACCCCGAATTAGGGAGTACGGAAGAAAGCTATAGGTACTTACTTGTTTGTGACTTGCAATACCTAGAGCATCTACTCACACGGGACGCAAACTTGCCTTTTGCCATGGAACAGAGAGTAATGAAGCTCGAAGAAATGCCGAGCCAGTTAAATTTAAAATACCGAAAAAACGCTTTAATTAAACATTTTATATCCCGCCCAAGACTTATGCTAACCCTTTATGACAAATCTAATTACACAGTTCACTTCAAAGAATTGCGCCACTATCTTTTAAAAGGAATGGTACTTTTAAAAATACACTGTGGTGTAAGATTTAAACAACGTTATTTTAAAACATATAGATGCCAATTTGGAAAGACGAGAACAAGCAAAAACCCCTTTTGAAAACAAATTACTTAAATTCCAATCCAATATTATTTATGGCAAGACTTTAAAAAAAGTTAACGGTTTTGTTGGAACCAGTATTTGCACCAGTACCGCACATGCTAAAAATTACTTGCACTACCACGATGTAAAGATTTTGATAGTCTGTCTGATAGATTAAGTATTATTACGCAATATCTCATGAGTTATCGTGCAAATGATTTGTCACTCACAGGACTTTTAATTTTAGCCAATGCAAAGGTTTATTTCTATGAAAAGTTTGATATGCTGTGTCGTGTATTCCAGAATAGAGCTTATCTGGATTACTCAGATACTGATGGATATGAGTTGAATATATTAGACCCATTAAATACCCTGTGGGATGATATAGTTAGTGCACGTGCAGAATTTAATTTTAGTAAAATTCCACGGAATCATGAGTTTTTTAAGCGGTACCAAAATGAGTATCCAGAGTTGTATCTTTTGAATAAAGACGATAGTGGTAAAATAAGAATACAAAGCATAGATGTATTAGAATTAATTATACTCAAGCTTAAAATGTATAGTATGTTATATATAAATAGTAGTGAACAACAAAAATGCCGAGGTGTTCCGGCTATTGCGTTACGCCAATGCAGGCACGACAAGTATAAACAAATGCTTGAAACAAACAAACCGTGTAATATTATTGTAAGTTCTATACGATCCGTAAATCAATCCATGTACGTAGTTAGTGTAAATAGATTAGCATTTAACACATTAGATATATTAGGAGTATTTTAAGACCCCAACGATTGTAATTCTAGTATCAGCACGCCAGCCATCATGCAGCTGAGCCGTACAAAAGAGGCTTATATTCAGCCAATTTTACAAACAAATTGAAAAATGGCAGCCCACACAAAAACTTGACCTTCTGTTAGGGCAAGTCACTTAGGTTCGTGTGGATTCTTCAGCTTGAAGCCAGCAGGCTATTGCACTAGAACTTGACTTGCATTTTAAAACTCAAAATCTTAAGAAAATTCAAGTTGGCAAACCTTTAAAAAGCTTTGTGAGCCGATTTAGAGGTTTCTTCGCAAGGACAATTTGAAAATTTAAATCATTCCGCTAGCATTACTTTACTCACCACGCACCTGAGATCGCATTTTCTTAAGAACAAAAGCGTCATTAAACTCAGGAAAGTAAGCTAAGCGTTACAAAAAAAGCTTATATTCAGCCAATTTTACAAACAAATTGAAAAATGGCAGCCCACACAAAAACTTGACCTTCTGCAAAAGCAAGTCACTTGGGTTCGTGTAAATTCTTCAGCTGAAAGCCAGCGCGCTATTCCACTAGAAATTAATTTGCATTTTGAAACTCAAAATCTTAAAAAACTTCAAGTTGGAAAACCTTTTAAAAGCTCTGTGAGCCGATTTAAAGGTTTCCTCACAAGGGCAGTTTAAAATTTAAAATTATTTCGCTAGCATTTCTTTACTCACCATGCACCTGAGATCGCATTTTTGTAAGAACAAAAGCGTCAATAAACTCAGGAAAGTAGGCTGAGCCTTATAAAAGAGGCTTATTTTCAGCTAATTTTACAGAAAAATTAAAAAATGGCAAAGTCCACACAAAAACTTGACCTTCTGTAAGGGCAAGTCACTTGGGTTCGTGTGGATTCTTCAACTTGAAGCCAGCGGGCTATTGCACTACAAATTGACTTGCATTTCAAAACTTAAAATCTTAAAGAAATTCAAGTTGGCAAACCTTTGAAAAGCTCTGTAATTCAATTCAGAGGTTTTTTCACAAGGACAATTTGAAATTTCAAATCATTCCGCTAGCATTACTTTACTTACCACGCACCTAAGATCGCATTTGCTTAAGAACAAAAGCGTCATTAAACCAAGGAAAGTAAGCTGAGACTTACAAAAGAGGCTTATATTCAGCCAATTTTACAAACAAATTAAAAAATTGCAAAGTCCACACAAAAACTTGACCTTCTGTAAGGGCAAGTCACTTGGGTTCGTGTGGATTCTTAAGCTTGAAGCCAGCGGGCTATTGCACTAGAAATTGACTTGCATTTTAAAACTCAAAATATTAAGAAAATTTAAGTTGGCAAACCTTTAAAAAGCTCTGTGAGCCAATTTAGAGGTTTTCTCACAAATGCAATACGAAATTTCAAATCATTCTGCTAGCATTTCTTTATTAAACACGCACCTGCGATCGCATTTTCGTAAGAACTAAAGCGTCATTAAACTCAGGAAAGTAACCTGAGCCTTACAATAGAGGCTTATATTTAGCCAATTTTACAAAAAAATTTAAAAATGGCGAAGTCTACACAACAACTTGACTTTCTGTAGGGGCAAGTCACTTGGGTTCGTGTGGATTCTTCAGCGTGACGCCAGCGGGCTATTGCATTAGAAATTGACTTGCATTTTAAAACTCAAAATCTTAAAAAAACTCAAGTTGGCAAACCTTTAAAAAGCTCTGTGAGCCGATTTAGAGGTTTCTTGGGAAGGGCAATTTGAGAATTTAAATCATTCTGCTAGCATTACTTTACTATTTACGCACCTAAGATCGCATTTTCTTAAGAACAAAAGCGTCAATTAACCCAGGAAATTAAGCTGAGCCCTACAAAAGAGGCTTATATTCAGCCAATTTTACAAACAAATTGAAAAATGGCAGTCCACACAAAAACTTGACCTTCTGTAACAGCTAGTCACTTGGGTTCGTGTGGATTCTCCAGCTGAAAGACCACGCTGTTCCAATAGAAATTGATTTGCATTTTGAAACCCAAAATCTTAACAAACTTCAAGTTGGCAAACCTTTTAAAAGCTCTGTGAGCTGATTTAGAGGTTTCTTTGCAAGGCAATTTGAAAATTTAAATTCTTCCGCTAGCATTACTTTACACTTCACGCACCTGAGATCCCATTTTCTTAAGAACAAAAGCGTCATTAAATTCAAGAAACTAAGCTGAGCCTTACAATAGAGGCTTATATTTAGCCAATTTTACAAAAAAATTAAAAAATGTCAAAGTCTACACAAAAACTTTACTTTCGGTAAGGGCAAGTCACTTGGGTTCGTGTGGATTCTTGAACTTATAGCAAGCAAGCTATTGCACTAGAAATTGACTTGCATTTTAAAACTTAAAATCTTAAAAAAACTCAAGTTGGCAAACCTTTAAAAAGCTCTGTGAGCCGATTTAGAGGTTTCTCTGCAAGGGTAATTTGAGAATTCAAATCATTCTGCTAGCATAACTTTACTTATCACGCACCTGAGATCGCATTTTCTTAAGAACGAAATTGTCCTAAAACTCAGGAAAGTAAGCTAAGCGTTACAAAAGAGGCTTATATTCAGCCAATTTTACAAACAAATTAAAAAATGGCAGCCCACACAAAAACGTGACCTTCTGTTAGGGCAAGTCACTTGGGTTCGTGTGGATTCTTCAGCTTGGAGCCAGCGGGCTATTGCACTAGAAATTGACTTGCATTTTAAAACTCAAAATCTTAAGAAAATTCAAGTTGGCAAACCTTTTAAAAGCTCTGTGAGCCGATTTAGAGGTTTCTCTGCAAGGGCAATTTGAGAATTCAAATCATTCTGCTAGCATAACTTTACTTATCACGCACCTTAGATCGCAATTTCTTAAGAACGAAAGTGTCTTAAAACTCAGGAAAGTAAGCTAAGCGTTACAAAAAAGGCTTATATTCAGCCAATTTTACAAACAAATTGAAAAATGGCAGTCCACACAAAAACTTTACCTTCTGTAACAGCTAGTCACTTGGGTTCGTGTGGATTCTCCAGCTGAAAGACCACGCTGTTCCAATAGAAATTGATTTGCATTTTGAAACTCAAAATCTTAAAAAAATTCAAGTTGGCAAACCTTTTAAAAGCTCTGTGAGCTGATTTAGAGGTTTCTTTGCAAGAGCTATTTGAAAATTGAAATCCTTTCGCTAGCATTACTTTACTCTTCACGCACCTGAGATCCCATTTTCTTTAAAACAAAAGCGTCATTGAATTCAAGAAACTAAGCTGAGCCTTACAATAGAGGCTTACATTTAGCCAATTTTACAAAAAAATTGAAAAATGGCAAAGTCTCCACAAAAACTTTACTTTCGGTAAGAGCAAGTCACTTGGGTTCGTGTGGATTCTTCAACTTATAGCCAGCAAGCTATTGCACTAGAAATTGACTTGCATTGTAAAACTTAAAATCTTAAGAAAACTCAAGTTGGCAAACCTTTAAAAAGCTCTGTAAGCCGATTTAGAGGTTTTCTCACAAGGGCAATTTGAAATTTCAAATCATTC
The DNA here is from genome assembly GCA_949802685.1 of Dicyrtomina minuta. Taxonomy (NCBI): domain Eukaryota; kingdom Metazoa; phylum Arthropoda; class Collembola; order Symphypleona; family Dicyrtomidae; genus Dicyrtomina; species Dicyrtomina minuta. Next base: position 633,376 of record CATKUY010000222.1, read on the forward strand.
CGCTAGCATTACTTTACTCACCACGCACCTGAGATTGCATTTTATTAAGAACGAAAGCGTCATTAAACTCAGGAAAGTAAGCTGAGCCTTACAAAAGAGGCTTATATTCAGCCAATTTTACAAAAAAATTAAAAAATGGCGGCCCACACAAAAACTTGACCTTCTGTAAGGGCAAGTCACTTGGGTTCGTGTGGATTCTTTAACTTAAAGCCAGCGGGCTATTGCACTAGAAATTGACTTGCATTTTAAAACTCAAAATCTTAAGAAAATTTAAGTTATGAAACCTTTAAAAAGCTCTGTGAGCCGATTTAGAGGTTTCTCTGCAAGGGCAATTTGAGAATTCAAATCATTCTGCTAGCATAACTTTACTTATCACGCACCTGAGATCGCATTTTCTTAAGAACGAAAGTGTCTTAAAACTCAGGAAAGTGAGCTAAGCGTTACAAAAGAGGCTTATATTTAGCCAATTTTACAAACAAATTGAAAAATGGCAGTCCACACAAAAACCTGACCTTCTGTAAAAGCAAGTCACTTGGATTCGTGTGGATTTTTTAGCTAGAAGATCACGCTATTCCACTAGAAATGGATTTGCATTTTAAATTTCAAAATTTTAAAAAACTTCAAGTTGGCAAACCTTCAAAAAGCTCTGTGAGCCGATTAAGAGGTTTTTTTGCAAGGGCAGTTAGAAAATTTAAATCATTCCGCTAGCATTACTTTACTCTTCACGCACCTGAGATCGCATTTTCTTAACAAAAAAAGCGTCATTAAATTCAAAAAAGTAAGCTGAGCCTTACAATAAAGGCTTATATTTAGCCAATTTTACAAAAAAATTAAAAAATGGCAGTCTACACAAAAACTTTACTTTCGGTAAAGGCAGGTCACTTAGGTTCGTGTGGATTCTTCAACTTATAGCCAGCAGGCTATTGCACTAGAAATTGACTTGCATTTTAAAATTTAAAATCTTAAATAACTTAAGTTGGCAAACGTTTAAAAAGCTCTGTGAGCTGATTTAAAGGTTTCCTCACAAATGCAACACGAACTTTCAAATCATTCTGCTGGCATTTTGTTATTTAACACGCACCTGCGATCGCATTTTCGTAAGAACTAAAGCGTCATTAAACTCAGGAAAGTAACCTGAGCCTTACAATAGAGGCTTGTATTTAGCCAATTTTACAAAAAAATTAAAAAATGGCAGCCCACACAAAAACTTGACCTTCTGTAAGGGCAAGTCACTTAGGTTCGTGTGGATTCTCCAGCTTGGAGCCAGCGGGCTATTGCACTAGAAATTGACTTGCATTTTGAAACTTAAAATCCTGAAGAAACTCAAGTTGGCAAACCTTTATAAAGCTCTGTGAGCCAATTTAGAGGTTTCCATACAAGGGCAATTTGAAATTTTAAATTATTCCGCATGCATTACTTTACTCACCACGCACCTGAGATCGCATTTTCCTAAGAATAAAAGCGTCATTAAACTCAGGAAAGTAAGCTGAGCGTTACAAAAGAGGCTTATATTCAGCCAATTTCACAAAAAAATTTAAAAATAGCAAAGTCCACACAAAAACTTGACCTCCTGTGAAGGCAAGTCACTTGGGTTCGTGTGGATTCTTCAGCGTGACGTCAGCGGGCTATTGCATTGGAAATTGACTTGCATTTTAAAACTCAAAATCTTAAGAAAATTTAAGTTGGCAAACCTTTAAAAAGCTCTGTGAGCCGATTTAGAGGTTTCTTTAAAAGGGCAATTTGAGAATTTAAATCATTCTGCTAGCAATACTTTACTCTTCACGCACCTGAGATAGCATTTTCTTAAGAACAAAAGCGTCATTAAACCTAGGAAATTAAGCTGAGCTTTACACAAGAGGCTTATATTCAGCCAATTTTACAAACAAATTGAAAAATGGCAGTCCACACAAAAACTTGACCTTCTGTTACAGCAAGTCACTTGGGTTCGTGTGGATTTTCCAGCTGCAAGACCACGCTGTTCCACTATAAATTGATTTGCATTTTGAAATTCAAAATCTTAAAAAACTTCAAGTTGGTAAACCTTTTAAAAGCTCTGTGAGATGATTTAGAGGTTTCTTTGCAAGGGCAATTTGAAAATTTAAATCCTTCCGCTAGCATTACTTTACTCACCACGCACCTGAGATTCCATTATCTTAAGAACAAACGCGTCATTAAATTCAAGAAACTAAGCTGAGCCTTACAATAGAGTCTTACATTTAGCCAATTTTACAAAAAAATTAAAAAATGGCAAAGTCTACACAAAAACTTTACTTTCGGTAGGGGCAAGTCACTTGGGTTCGTGTGAATTCTTTAACTTATAGCCAGCAAGCTATTGCACTAGAAATTGACTTGTATTTTAAAACTCAAAATCTTAAAAAAACTCAAGTTAGCAAACCTTAAAAAAGCTCTGTGAGCCGATTTAGAGGTTTCCATACAAGGGCAATTTGAAATTTCAAATCATTCCGCTAGCATTACTTTACTTACCACGCACCTAAGATTGCATTTTCTTAAGAACAAAAGCGTCAATAAACTCAGGAAAGTAAGCTGAGCCTTACAAAAGAGGCTTATATTCAGCCAATTTTACAAAAAAATTAAAAAAGGCAGCCCACACAAAAACTTGACTTTGTGTAAGGGCAAGTCACTTGGGTTCTTGTGGATTCTTCAGCTTGGAGCCAGCAGGCTATTGCACTAGAAATTGACTTGCATTTTAAAACTCAAAATCTTAAGAAAATTTAAAATGGCAAACCTTTAAAAAGCTCTGTGAGCCGATTTAGAGGTTTCTCTGCAAGAGCAATTTGAGAATTCAAATCATTCTGCTAGCATAACTTTACTTATTACGCACCTGGGATCGCATTTTCTTAAGAACGAAAGTGTCATTAAACTCATGAAAGTAAGCTAAGCGTTACAAAAGAGGCTCATATTCAGCCAATTTTACAAACAAATTGAAAAATGGCAGTCCACACAAAAACCTGACCTTCTGTAAGAGCAAGTCACTTGGGTTCGTGTGGATTCTTTAGCTGGAAGACGACGCTATATCACTAGAAATTGATTTGCATTTTAAAACTCAAAATCTTAAAAAACTTCAAGTTGGCAAACCTTTAAAAAGCTCTGTGAGCTGATTTAGAGAATTCTTTGCAAGAGCAATTTGAAAATTTAAATCATTCCGCTAGCATTACTTTACTCTTTACGCACCTGAGATCGCATTTTCTTAACAACAAAAGCGTCAATAAATTCAAGAAAGTAAGCAAGGCCTTACAATAGAGGCTTATATTTAGCCAATTTTACAAAAAAATTAACAAAAGGCAAAGTCTACACAAAAACTTTACTTTCGGTAAAGGCAAGTCACTTGGGTTCGTGTGGATTCTTTAACTTATAGCCAGCAGGCTATTGCACTAGAAATTGACTTGCATTTTAAAACTTAAAATCTTAAAAAAACTCAAGTTGGTAAACCTTTAAAAAGCTTTGTGAGCCGATTTAGAGGTTTCCTCACAAGGGCAATTTGAAATTTCAAATCATTCCGCTAGCATAACTAAACTCACCACGCACCTGAGATCGCATTTGCTTAAGAACAAAAGCGTCATTTAACTCAGGAAAGTAAGCTGAGCCTTACAAAAGAGGCTTATATTCAGCCAATTTTACAAAAAAATTAAAAAATGGCAGCCCACACAAAAACTTGACCTTCTGTAAGGGCAAGTCACTTAAGTTCGTGTGGATTCTTCAGCTTGGAGCCAGCAGGCTATTGCACTAGAAATTGACTAGCATTTTAAAACTTAAAATCTTAAGAAAACTCAAGTTGGCAAACCTTTAAAAAGCTCTGTGAGCCGATTTAGAGAATTCTTTGCAAGAGCAATTTGAAAATTTAAATCATTCCGCTAGCATTACTTTACTCTTTACGCACCTTAGATCGCATTTTCTTAACGACAAAAGCGTCATTAAATTCAAGAAAGTAAGCTAAGCCTTACAATAGAGGCTTATATTTAGCCAATTTTACAAAAAAATTAAAAAATGGCAAAGTCTACACAAAAACGTTACTTTTGGTTAAGGCAAGTCACTTGGGTTCGTGTGGATTCTTCAACTTTTAGCCAGCAGGCTATTGCACTAGAAATTGACTTGCATTTTAAAACTTAAAATCTTAAAAAAACTCAAGTTGGTAAACCTTTAAAAAGCTTTGTGAGCCGATTTAGAGGTTTCCTCACAAGGGCAATTTGAAATTTCAAATCATTCCGCTAGCATAACTAAACTCACCACGCACCTGAGATCGCATTTGCTTAAGAACAAAAGCGTCATTTAACTCAGGAAAGTAAGCTGAGCCTTACAAAAGAGGCTTATATTCAGCCAATTTTACAAAAAAATTAAAAAATGGCAGCCCACACAAAAACTTGACCTTCTGTTAGGGCAAGTCACTTAAGTTCGTGTGGATTCTTCAGCTTGGAGCCAGCAGGCTATTGCACTAGAAATTGACTAGCATTTTAAAACTTAAAATCTTAAGAAAACTCAAGTTGGCAAACCTTTAAAAAGCTCTGTGAGCCGATTTAGAGAATTCTTTGCAAGAGCAATTTGAAAATTTAAATCATTCCGCTAGCATTACTTTACTCTTTACGCACCTGAGATCGCATTTTCTTAACGACAAAAGCGTCATTAAATTCAAGAAAGTAAGCTAAGCCTTACAATAGAGGCTTATATTTAGCCAATTTTACAAAAAAATTAAAAAATAGCAAAGTCTACACAAAAACGTTACCTTTGGTTAAGGCAAGTCACTTGGGTTCGTGTGGATTCTTCAACTTTTAGCCAGCAGGCTATTGCACTAGAAATTGACTTGCATTTTTAAACTCAAAATCTTAAAAAAACTCAAGTTGGCAAACGTTTAAAAAGCTCTGTGAGCCGATTTAGAGGTTTTCTTACAAGGGCAATTCGAAATTTCAAATCATTCCGCTAGCATCACTTTACTTACCACGCAACTGAGATCGCATTTTCGTAAGAACAAAAGCGTCATTAAACTTAGGAAAGTAAGCTGAGCCTTACAAAAGAGGCTTATATCTAGCCAATTTTACAAAAAAATTAGAAAATGGCAAAGTCCACACAAAAACTTGACCTTCTGTGAATGCAAGTCACTTGGGTTCGTGTAGATTCTTCAACTCGAAGCTAGCGGGCTATTGCACTAGAAATTGACTTGCATTATAAAACTCAAAATTTAAAGAAAATTCAAGTAAGCACACTTTTAAAAATCTCTGTGAGCCGATTTACAGGTTTTCTCACAAGGGCAATTTGAAATTTCAAATCATTTCGCTAGCAATTTTCTACTTACTACGTACCTGAGATCGCATTTTCTTAAGAACAAAAGCGTCATTAAACTCAGGAAAGTAAGCTGAGCGTTACAAATAGGCTTATATTCAGCCAATTTACAAAAAAATTAAAAAATGGCAGCTCACACAAAAACTTGACTTTCTGTTAGATCAAGTCCCTTAGGTTCGTGTGGATTCTTCACCGTGAAGCCAGCAGGCTATTGCACTAGAAATTGATTTGCATTTTAAAACTCAAAATCTTAAAAAAATTCAAGTTGGCAAACCTTTAAAAAGCTCTGTGAGCTGATTCAGAGGTTTTTTTGCAAGGGCAATTTGAAAACTTAAATCAGTTTGCTAGCATTTTTTTACTTACCACGCACCTGAGATCGCATTTTCTTAAGAACAAAAGCGTCATAATTTTCAGGAAAGTAAGCTGAGCGTTACAAAAGAGGCTTATATTCAGCTAATTTTACAAAAAAATTAAAAAATGGCAGCCCACACAAAAACTTGACTTTCTGTAAGAGCAAGTCTCTAAGGTTCGTGTGGATTCTTCACTGTGAAGCCAGGAGGCTATTGCACTAGAAATTGACTTGCATTTTAAAATTAAAAATCTTAAAGAAATTCAAGTTGGCAAACTTTTAAAAAGCTCTGTGAGCCGATTTAGAGGTTTTCTTACAAGAGCAATTCGAAAATTTAAATCATTTCGCTAGCAATACTTTACTCACCACGCACCTGAGATCGCATTTTCTTAAGAACAAAAGCATTATTAAACCCAGGAAAGTAAGCTGAGCCTGACAAAGGAGGCTTATATTCAGCCAATTTTACAAACAAATTAAAAAATGACAATGTCCACACAAAAACATGATCTTCTGTAAGAGCAAGTCACTTGAATTCGTGTGAATTCTTAAGCTGGAAGCCAGCGGGCTATTGCTCTAGAAATTGACTTGCATTTTAAAACTCAAAACGTAAAAAAATTCAAGTTGGCAAACCTTCAAAAAGCTCTGTGAGCCCATTTAGAGGTTTCTTCGCAAGGGCAATTTGAAAATGGTAATTATTCCGCTAGCATTACCTAACTCACCACGCACCTGAGATCGCATTTTCTTAAGAACAAAAGCGTCATTAAACTCAGGGAAGTAAGCTGAGCGTTACAAAAGAGGCCTATATTGAGCCAATTTTACAGACAAATTTAAAAATAGCAAAGTCCACACAAAATTTTGACCTTCTGTAAGGGCAAGTCACTTGGGTTCGTGTGGATTCTTAAGCTGGAAGCCAGCGGGCTATTGCACTAGAAATTGACGTGCATTTTAAAACTCAAAATCTTAAAAAAACTCAAGTTGGCAAACCTTTAAAAAGCTCTCTGAGCCGTTTAAAAGGTTTCCTTGCAAGAGCAATTTGAAAATTTAAATCATTCCGCTAGCATTACCTTACTCACCACGCACCTGACATCGCATTTTCTAACTAACAAAAGCGTCATTAAACTTAGGCAAGTAAGCTAAGCGTTACAAAAGAGGATTAAATTCAGCTAATTTTACAAAAAAATTTAAAAATGGAAAAGTCCACACAAAAACTCAACCTTTTGTAACGGCAAGTCACTTGGGTTCGTGTGGATTCTTCAGCTTGAAGCCAGCGGGCTATTGCACTAGAAATTGACTTGCATTTTAAAACTCAAAATCTTAAAAAAACTGAAGTTGGCAAACCTTTAAACAGCTCTGTGAGCCGATTTAGAGGTTTTCTTGAAAGAGCAAATTGACAATTTTAATTATTGCGCTAGCATTACCTTACTCACCACGCACCTGACATTGCATTTTCTTAATAACAAAAGCGTCATTGAATTCAGGGAAGGACTTGCATTTTTATACTTAAAATCTTAAGCAAACTCAAGTTAGCAAACCTTTAAAAAGCTCTGTGAGCTGATTTAAAGATTTCCCTGCAAGGGCGATTTGAAAATTTAAATCATTCCGCTAGCATTACTTCATTTACCACGCACCTGAGATCGCATTTTCTTAAGTGAAAAAGCGTCATTAAACTCAGAAAAGTAAGCTAAGCGTTACAAAAGAGGCTTATATTCAGCCAATTTTACAAAAAAATTGAAAAATGGCAAAGTACACTTAAAAACTTGACCTTTTGTAAGGGCAAGTCACTTAGGTTTGTGTGGATTCTTCACCTTGAAGCCAGCGGGCTATTGCACTAGAAATTGACTTGCATTTTAAAACTTAAAATCTTAAAAACACTCAAGTTGGCAAACCTTTAAAAAGCTTTGTGAGCCGATTTAGAGGTTTCCTTGCAAGGGCAATTTAAAAATTTAAATCATTCTGCTAGCATTACTTTACTTACCACGCACCTGAGGTCGCATTTTCTGAGAACCAAAGCGTCAATAAACCCAGGAAAGTAAGCTGAGCCTTACAAAAGAGGCTTATATTCAGCCAGTTTTACAAACAAATTAAAAAATGGCAGCCCACACAAAAACTTGACCTTCTGTAAGGGGAAGTCACTTAGGTTCGTGGTGCTTCTTCAGCTTAAAGCCAGCAGGCTATTGCACTAGAAATTGACTTGCATTTTAAAACTCAAAATCTTAAAAAAACTGAAGTTGGCAAACCTTTAAACAGCTCTGTGAGCCGATTTAGAGGTTTTCTTGAAAGAGCAAATTGACAATTTTAATTATTGCGCTAGCATTACCTTACTCACCACGCACCTGACATTGCATTTTCTTAATAACAAAAGCGTCATTGAATTCAGGGAAGTAAGCTGAGCGTTACAAAAGGGGATCACATTCTGCCAATTTTACAGAAAAATTTAAAAATAGCAAAGTCCACACAAAAACTTAACCTTCTGTAAGGGCAAGTCACTTTGGTTCGTGTAGATTCTTCAGCTTGAAGCCAGCAGGCTATTGCACTAGAAATTGACTTGCATTTTAAAACTTAAAATCTTAAAACAATTCAAGTTAGCAAACCTTTAAAAAGCTTTGTGAGCCGATTAAGAGGTTTCCTAGCAAGAGCAATCTGAAAATTTAAATCATTTCGATAGCATTACTGTACTCAACACGCACCTAAGATGGCATTTTTTTAGGAACCTAAGCGTCATCAAACCCAGGAAAGTAAGCTGAGCCTGACAAAAGAGGCTTATATTTAGCCAATTATACGAACAAATTGAAAAATTGCAATGTCCACACAAAAACTTGACCTTCTGTAAGACAAAGTCCCTTAGGTTCGTGTGGCTTTTTTAGCTTGAAGCCAGCGGGCTATTGCACTAGGAATTGACTTGCATTTTAAAACCCATAATCTTAAAAATACTGAAGTTGGCAAACCTTTAAACAGCTCTGTGAGCCGATTTAGAGGTATTTTTGAAAGAGCAAATTGAAAATTTAAATTATTGCGCTAGCATTACCTTACTTACCACGCACCTGACATTGCATTTTCTTAAAAACAAAAGCGTCATTGAATTCAGGGAAGTAAGCTGAGCGTTACAAAAGGGGATTACATCCTGCCAATTTTACAAAAAAATTTAAAAATAGCAAAGTCCACACAAAAACTTAACCTTCTGTAAGGGCAAGTCACTTGGGTTCGTGTAGATTCTTCAGCTTAAAGCCAGCGGGCTATTGCACTAGAAATTAACTTGCATTTTAAAACTTAAAATCTTAAAAAAATTTAAGTTGGCAAACCTTTAAAAAGCTCTGTGAGCCGATTCAAAGGTTTCTCCGCAAGGGCAATTTGAAAATTATTTTATTTCGCTAGCATGACTTTACCCACTACGCTTATAAGATCGCATTTTCTTAAGAACGAAAGCGTCAATAAACCCAGAAAAGTAAGCTGAGCCTGACAAAAAAGGCTTATATTTAGCCAATTTTACGAACAAATTAAAAAATTGCAATGTCCACACAAAAACTTGACCTTCTGTAAGGGCAAGTCACTAAGGTTCGTGTGGCTTCTTTAGCTTGAAGCCAGCGGGCTATTGCACTAGAAATTGACTTGCATTTTAAAACTCAAAATCTTACAAAAACTGAAGTTGGCAAACCTTTAAACAGCTCTGTAAGCCGATTTAGAGGTTTCCGTGGAAGAGCAATTTGAAAATTTAAATTATTGCGCTAGCATTACTCTACTCACCAAGCACCTGAGATCGCATTTTTTTAAGAACAAAAGCGTCATTAAACTCACGAGAGTAAGCTGAGCGTTACAAAAGAGGCTTATATTGAGCCAATTTTACTTACAAATTGAAAAATGGCAGCCCACACAAAAACTTGACCTTCTGTTAGAGCAAGTCCTTCGGGTTCGTGGGGATTCTTTACCTTGAAGCTAGCAGGCGATTGCACTAGGAATTGACTTGCATTTTAAAACTTAAAATCTTAAAAAAATTCAAGTTAGCAAACCTTCAAAAAGCTTTGTGAGCCGATTTATAGATTTCCACACAAGAGCAATTTGAAAATTTAAATCATTCCGCTAGCAATACTTCACTCACCACGCACCTAAGATCGCATTTTCTAAGGAACAAAAGCGTCATTAATTTCAGAAAAGTAAGCTGAGCCTTACAAAAGAGGCCTATATTCAGCCAATTGCACAAACAAATTGAAAAATGGCAAAGTTTACACAAAAACTTAACCTTCTGTCAGGGCAAGTCACTTGTGTTCGTGTTGATTCTTCAGCTTGAAGCCAGCGGGCAATTGTACTGGAAATTGACTTGCATTTTAAAACTCAAAATCTTAAAAAATTTCAAGTTGGCAAACCTTTAAAAAGCTCTGTAAGCCGATTTAGAAGTTTCTCCGCAAGGGCAATTTGAAAATTTAAATCATTCCACTAGCAATATTTTACTCACCACGCACCTGAGATTGCATTTTCTTAAGATTAAAAGCGTTATTAAACCCAAGAAAGTTAGCTGAGCCTGACAAAGGAGGCTTATATTTAGCCAATTTGACAAATAAATTAAAAAATGGCAATGTCCACACAGAAACTTGACATTCTGTAAGAGCAAGTCACTTGTGTTCGTGTAGATTCTTTAATTTGAAGCCAGCGGGCTATTGCACTAGAAATTGACTTGCATTTTAAAACTCAAAATCGTAAAAAAATTCAAGTTGGCAAACCTTTAAAAAGCTCTGTGAGCCGATTTAGAGGTTTCTTCGCAAGGGCAATTTAAGAATGTTAATCATTCCGCTAGCATTACTTAACTCACTACGCACCTGAGATCGCATTTTCTTAAGAACAAAAGCGTCAATAAACCCAGAAAAGTAAGCTGAGCCTGACAAAAAAGGCTTATATTTAGCCAATTTTACGAACAAATTGAAAAATTGCAATGTCAACACAAAAACTTGACCTTCTGTAAGGGCAAGTCACTAAGGTTCTTGTGGCTTTTTAAGCTTGAAGCCAGCGGGCTATCGCACTAGAAATTGACTTGCATTTTAAAACTCAAAATTTTAAAAAAACTGAAGTTGGCAAACCTTTAAACAGCTCTGTGAGCCGATTTAGAGGTTTCCTTGGAAGAGCAATTTGAAAATTTAAATTATTGCGCTAGCATACCTGTACTCACCAAGCACCTGAGATTGCATTTTCTTAAGAACAAAAGCGTCATTAAACTCACGAGAGTAAGCTGAGCGTTACAAAAGAGGCTTATATTGAGCAAATTTTACTTACAAATTGAAAAATGGCAGCCCACACAAAAACTTGACCTTCTGTTAGAGCAAGTCCTTCGGGTTCGTGGGGATTCTTCACCTTGAAGCTAGCAGGCTATTGCACTAGAAATTGACTTGCATTGCAAAACCTAAAATCTTAAAAAAATTTGAGTTAGCAAACCTTCAAAAAGCTCTGTGAGCCGATTTAGAGGTTTCCACACAAAAGCAATTTGAAAATTTAAATCATTCCGCTAGCAATACTTTACTCACCACGCACCTAAGATCGCATTTTCTAAGAAACAAAAGCGTCATTTATTTCAGAAAAGTAAGCTGAGCCTTACAAAAGAGGCCTTTATTTGGCCAATTGCACAAACAAATTGAAAAACGGCAAAGTTCACACAAAAACTTGACCTTCTGTCAGGGCAAGTCACCTGTGTTCGTGTTAATTCTTCAGCTTGAAGCCAGCAGGCAATTGCACTGGAAATTGACTTGCATTTTAAAACTCAAAATCTTAAAAAATTTCAAGTTGGCAAACCTTTAAAAAGCTCTGTAAGCCGATTTAGAAGTTTCTCCGCAAGGGCAATTTGAAAATTTAAATCATTCCGCTAGCAATATTTTACTCACCACGCACCTGAGATTGCATTTTCTTAGGATTAAAAGCGTTATTAAACCCAAGAAAGTTAGCTGAGCCTGACAAAGGAGGCTTATATTCAGCCAATTTGACAAACAAATTAAAAAATGGCAATGTCCACACAGAAACTTGACCTTCTGTAAGGGCAAGTCACTTGGGTTCGAGTAGATTTTAGAATTTGAAGCCAGCGGGCTATTGCACTAGAAATTGACTTGCATTTTAAAACTCAAAATCGTAAAAAAATTCAAGTTGGCAAACCTTTAAAAAGCTCTGTGAGCCGATTTAGAGGTTTCTTCGCAAGGGCAATTTAAAAATGTTAATCATTCCGCTAGCATTACTTAACTCACCACGCACCTGAGATCGCATTTTCTTAAAAACAAAAGCGTCATTCAACTCAGGCAAGTAAGCTGAGCCTTGCAAAAGAGGCTTAGGATCAGCCAATTTCACAAACAAAATAAAAAATGGCAGCCCACACAAAAACTTGACCTTCTGTAAGAGCAAGTCACTTGAGTTCGTGTAGATTCTTTAGCTTGAAGCCAGCAGGCTATTGCTTTAGAAATTGACTTGCATTTTAAAACTCAAAATCTTAAAAAAATTCAATTTAGCAAACCTTTAAAAAGCTTTGTGAGCCGATTTAGAGGTTTCCTAGCAAGGGCAATTTGAAAATTTAAATCATTCCGCTAGCATGACTTCACTTACCAAGCACCTGAGATCGCATTTTCTTAGGAAAAAAAGCGTCATCCAACCCAGGAAAGTAAGCTGAGCCTTACCAAACAGGCATAAATAAAGCCAATTTTACAAACAAATTGAAAAATTGAAGCCCACACAAAAACTTGACCTTCTGTAAGAACAAGTCACTTGGTTTCGTGTAAATTCTTCAGCTTGAATACAGCGCGCTATTTCTTTAGAAATTAGATGGCATTTTAAAACTCAAAATCTAGACAAAATTCAAGTAAGCAAACCCTTAAAAAGCTTTGTAAGCCAATTAAAAGGTTTTCTCGCAAGGGCAATTTAAAAATTAAAATCATTCTGCTAGCATTTTTTTACTCACCACGCACCTAAGATCGCATTTTCTTAAGAACAAAAGCGTCATTAATTACAGAAAAGTAAGCTGAGCGTTACAAAAGAGGCTTAAATTTAGCAAATTTCACAAAAAAATTAGAAAATGGCAAAATACACAAAAACTTGACCTTCTGTAAGGGCAAGTCACTTGGGTTCGTGTGGATTCTTCAACTTAAAGCTAGCGGGCTATTGCACTAGAAATTGACTTGCATTGTAAAACTCAAAATCTTAAGGAAATTCAAGTTGGCAAACTTTTAAAAAGCTCTGTGAGCCGATTTAGAGGTTTCCTTACAAGAGCAATTTGAAAATTTAAATCATTCCGCTAGCAATACTTTACTCACCACGCACCTGAGATCGCATTTTCTTAAGAACAAAAGCGTTATTAAACTTAGGAAATTAAGCTGAGCGTTACAAAGAGGCTCATATTCAGCCAATTTTACAAAAAAATTAAAAAATGGCAAAGTATACACAAAAACTTGACCTTCTGTAATGGCAAGTCACTAGAATTCGTGTGGATTCTTTAGCTTGAAGCCAGCGGGCTATTGCACTAGAAATTGACTTGCATTTTAAAACTCAAGATCTTAAAAACATTCAAGTTGTCAAACCTTTAAAAAGCTCTGTGAGCCGATTTAGAGGTTTCCCCGCAAGGGCAATTTCAAAATTTAAATCATTTCGCTAGCAATACTTTACTTACCACGCACATGAGATCCCATTTTTATAAGAACAAAAGCGTCAATAAACCCAGGAAAGTAAGCTGAGCCTTACAAAAGAAGCTTTTATTCAGCCAATTTTACAAACAAATTGAAAAATGACAAAGTCCACACAAAAATCTGACCTTCTGTTAGGGCAAGTCACTTAAGTTCGTGTGGATTCTTCGGCTTTAAGCCAGCGGGCTATTGCACTAGAAATCGACTCGCATTTTAAAACTCAAAATCTTAAAACAATTCAAGTTCGCAAACCTTTAAAATGCTCTGTGAGCCGATATAGAGGTTTCTTCGCAGAGGCAATTTGAAAATTTAAATCATTCCGCTAGCATTACTTCACTTACCACGCACCTGAGATCGCATTTTCGTAAGAACAAAAACGTCATTAAACTCAGAAAAGTAAGCTGAGCCTTACAAAAGAGGCTGATATTCAGCCAATTTTACCCAAAAATTGAAAAATGGCAAATTCCACACAAAAACTTTTGATTTCTGTAAGGGCAAGTCACTTGGGTTCGTGTGGATTCTTGAACATGAAGCCAGCAAGCTATTGCACTAGAAATTGACTTGCACTTTAAAACTTAAAATCTTAAATAAATTCATGTTGGCTAACCTTTAAAAAGCTTTGTGAGCCGATTTAGAGGTTTTCTAGCAAGGGCAATTTGAAAATTTAAATCATTTCGCTAGCATTACTTTACTCACCACGCACCTGAAATCGCATTTTCGTAGAAACAAAAGCGTCATCAAACCCAGAAAAGTAAGCTGAGCCTTACAAAAGAGGCTTATATTCAGCCAATTTTACAAACAAATTGAAAAATGACAAAGTCCACACAAAAATCTGACCTTCTGTTAGGGCAAGTCACTTAAGTTCGTGTGGATTCTTCAGCTTAAAGCCAGCGGGCTATTGCACTAGAAATTGACTCGCATTTTAAAATTCAAAATCTTAAAACAATTCAAGTTCGCAAACCTTTAAAATGCTCTGTGAGCCGATTTAGAGGTTTTTTCGCAGGGGCAATTTGAAAATTTAAATCATTCCGCTAGCATTACTTCACTTACCACGCACCTGAGATCGCATTTTCGTAAGAACAAAAACGTCATTAAACTCAGAAAAGTAAGCTGAGCCTCACAAAAGAGGCTGATATTCAGCCAATTTTACCAAAAAATTGAAAAATGGCAAATTCCACACAAAAACTTTTGATTTCTGTAAGGGCAAGTCACTTGGGTATGTGTGGATTCTTCAACATGAAGCCAGCAAGCTATTGCACTAGAAATTGACTTGCACTTTAAAACTTAAAATCTTAAATAAATTCATGTTGGCTAACCTTTAAAAAGCTTTGTGAGCCGATTTAGAGGTTTCCTAGCAAGGGCAATTTGAAAATTTAAATCATTTCGCTAGCATTACTTTACTCACCACGCACCTGAAATCGCATTTTCGTAGAAACAAAAGCGTCATCAAACCCAGAAAAGTAAGCTGAGCCTTACAAAAGAGGCTTATATTCAGCCAATTTTACAGACCAATTGAAAAATTGCAAAGTCCACACAAAAACTTGACCTTCTGTAAGGGCAAGTCACTTGGGTTCGTGTGGATTCTTCAGCTTGAAGCCAGCGGGCTATTGCACTAGAAATTGACTTGCATTTTAAAAATTAAATCTTAAAAAAACTCAAGTTGGCAAACATTTAAAAAGCTCTGTGAGCCGATTTAGAGGTTTTTTCGCAGGGGCAATTTGAAAATTTAAATCATTCCGCTATAATAACTTTACTCACCACGCACCTATCATCGCATTTTCGTAAGAACAAAAGCGTCATCAAACTCAGGAAAGTAAGCTGAGCCTTACAAAAGAGGCTGATATTTAGCCAATTTTACGAAAAAAAAGAATGGCAAATTTCACACAAAAACTTTTGATTTCTGTAAGGGCAAGTCACTTGGGTTCGTGTGGATTCTTTAACATGAAGCCATAGGGCTATTGCACTAGAAATTGACTTGCACTTTAAAACTTAGAATCTTAAAAAAATTCATGTTGGCTTACCTTTAAAAAGCTTTGTGAGCCGATTGAGAGGTTTTCTCGCGAGGGCAATTTTAAAATTTAAATCATTCCGCTAGCATTACTTTACTCACAACGCACCTAAGGTTGCATTTTCTAAGAACCAAAGCGTCATTAAACCCAGGAAAGTAAGCTGAGCTTCACAAAAGAGGCTTATATTCAGCTTAATTTACAAAAAAATTAAAAAATTGCAGCCCACACAAAAACTTGACCTTCTGTAAGAGCAACTCACTTGGGTTCGTGTGGATTCTTCAGCTTGAAGACAGCGCGCTATTCCACTAGAAATTGATTTTTTAAGTTTAAACTTGCAATCTTAAAAAAATTCAAGTTAGCCAACCTTTAAAGAGCTCTGTGAGGCGATTTAGAGGTTTTCTCACAAGAGCAATTTGAAATTTTAAATCATTCCGCTAGCATTTCTTTACTCACCACGCAACTAAGATCGCATTTTCGTAAGAACAAAAGCGTCATTAAACTTAGGAAAGTAAGCTGAGCCTTACAAAAGAGGCTAATATTCAGTCAATTTTACAAGCAAATTAAAAAATGGCAAAGTCCACACAAAAACTTTTGATTTCTGAAAGGGCAAGTCACTTAGGTTCGTGTGGATTCTTCAACTCGAAGCCAGCGGGCTATTGCACTAGAAATTAACTTGCATTGTAAAACTCAAAATCTTAAGAAATTTCAAGTTGGCAAACCTTTAAAAAGCTTTGTGAGCCGATTTAGAGGTTTCCTAGCAAGGGCAATTTGAAAATTTAAATCATATCGCCTGCATAACTTTACTCACCACGCACCTTAGATCGCATTTTCTTAAAAACAAAAGCGTCAATAAACCCAGGAAGGTAAGCTGAGCCTTACAAAACAGGCTTATATTCAGCCAATTTCACAAACAAATTAAAAAATTGCAGCCCACACAAAAACTTGACCTTCTGTAAGAGCGAGTCACTTGGGTTCGTGTGTATTTTTCAGCCTAAAGACAGCGCGCTATTTTACTAGAAATTGATTTGCATTTGGAAACTCAAAATCTTAAAAAACTTCAAGTAAGTCAACCTTAAAAAAGCTCTGTGTTCCGATTTAGAGGTTTTCTCGCAAGTGCAATTTGAAATTTTAAATCATTGCGCTAGCATTTCTTTGCTCACGACGCACCTGAAATCGCATTTTTGTAAAAACAAAAGCGTCAATTAACTCAGAAAAGTTAGCTGAGCCTTACAAAAGAGGCCTATATTTAGCCAATTTTACAAACAAATTAAAAAATGGCAAAGTCCACACAAAAACTTTTGATTTCTGTAAAGGCAAGTCACTTGGGTTTGTGTGGATTCTTTAACTTAAAGCCAGCGGGCTATTGCACTAGAAATTGACTTGCATTTTGAAACTCAAAATCTTAAAAAAATTCAAGTTGGCAAACCTTTAAAACGCTCTGTAAGCCGATTTAGAGGTTTCTTCGCAAGGGCAATTTAAAAATGTTAATCATTCCGCTAGCATTACTTAACTCACGACGCACCTGAGATCGCATTTTCTTAAAAACAAAAGCGTCATTTAACTCAGGCAAGTTAGCTGAGCCTTGCAAAAGAGGCTTATGATCAGCCAATTTCACAAACAAACTAAAAAATGGCAGCCCACACAAAAACTTGACCTTCTGTAAGGGCAAGTCACTTGAGTTCGTGTAGATTCTTTAGCTTGAAGCCAGCGGGCTATTGCACGAGGAATTAACTTGCATTTTAAAACTCAAAATGTTAAAAAAATTCAATTTAGGAAACCTTTAAAAAGCTTTGTGAGCCGATTTAGAGGTTTCCTAGCAAGAGCAATTTGAAAATTCAAATCATTCCGCTAGCATGACTTTACTCACCAAGCACCTGAGATTGCATTTTCTTAGGAAAAAAAGCGTCATCCAACCCAGGAAAGTAAGCTGAGCCTTATCAAACAGGCATATATTTAGCGAATTTCACAAACAAATTGAAAAATTGAAGCCCACACAAAAACTTGACCTTCTTTGAGAGCAAGTCACTTGGTTTCGTGTAGATTCTTCAGTTTGAATACAGCGCGCTATTTGTTTAGAAATTGGATGGCATTTTAAAACTCAAAATCTAGACAAAATTCAAGTAAGCAAACCCTTAAAAAGCTTTGTAAGCCGATTAAAAGGTTTTCTCGCAAGGGCAATTTAAAAATTGAAATCATTCCGCTAGCATTTTTACTCACCACGCACCTAAGATCGCATTTTCTCAAAAACAAAAGCGTCATTTATTTCAGAAAAGTAAGCTGAGCGTTACAAAAGAGGCTTAAATTTAGCCAATTTCACAAAAAAATTAGAAAATGGCAAAATACACAAAAACTTGACCTTCTGTAAGGGCAAGTCACTTGGGTTCGTGTGGATTCTTCAACTTAAAGCTAGCGGGCTATTGCACTAGAAATTGACTTGCATTGTAAAACTCAAAATCTTAAAGAAATTCAAGTTGGCAAACTTTTAAAAAGCTCTGTGAGCCGATTTAGAGGTTTTCTTACAAGAGCAATTCGAAAATTTAAATCATTTCGCTAGCAATACTTTACCCACCACGCACCTGAGATCGCATTTTCTTAAGAACAAAAGCGTTAATAAACTTAGGAAAGTAAGCTGAGCGTTACAAAAGAGGCTCATATTTAGCCAATTTTACAAAAAAATTAAAAAATGGCAAACTACACACAAAAACTTGACCTTTCGTAATGGCAAGTCACTAGAATTCGTGTGGATTCTTCAGCTTGAAGCCAGCTGGCTATTGCACTAGAAATTGACTTGCATTTTAAAACTCAAGATCTTAAAAACATTCAAGTTGTCAAACCTTTAAAAAGCTCTGTGAGCCGATTTAGAGGTTTCCCTGCAAGGGCAATTTCAAAATTTAAATCATTTCGCTAGCAATACTTTACTTACCACGCACCTGAGATCGCATTTTTAAAAACACAAAAGCGTTAATAAACCCAGGAAAGTAAGCTGAGCCTTACAAAAGAAGCTTTTATTCAGCCAATTTTACAAACCAATTGAAAAATGACAAAGTCCACACAAAAATCTGACCTTCTGTTAGGGCAAGTCGCTTAAGTTCGTGTGAATTTTTTAGCTTGAAGCCAGCGAACTATTGCACTAGAAATTGACTTGCATTTTAAAACTCAAAATCTTAAAACAATTGAAGTTCGCAAACCTTTAAAATGCTCTGTGAGCCGATATAGAGGTTTCTTCGCAGAGGCAATTTGAAAATTTAAATCATTCCGCTAGCATTACTTCACTTACCACGCACCTGAGATCGCATTTTCGTAAGAATAAAAACGTCATTAAACTCAGAAAAGTGAGCTGAGCCTTACAAAAGAGGCTGATATTCAGCCAAATTTACAAAAAAATTGAAAAATGGCAAATTCCACACAAAAACTTTTGATTTCTGTAAGGGCAAGTCACTTGGGTTCGTGTGGATTCTTCAACATAAAGCCAGAAAGCTATTGCACTAGAAATTGACTTGCACTTTAAAACTTAAAATCTTAAATAAATTCATGTTGGCTAACCTTCAAAAAGCTTTGTGAGCCGATTTAGAGGTTTCCTAGCAAGGGCAATTTGAAAATTTAAATCATTCCGCTAGTATTACTTCACTAACCACGCACCTGAGATCGCATTTTCGTAAGAACAAAAGCGTCTATAAACTCAGGAAAGTAAGCTGAGCCTCACAAAAGAGGCTGATATTTAGCCAATTTTACAAAAAAAAAAGAATGGCAAATTCCACACAAAAACTTTTGATTTCTGTAAGGGCAAGTCACTTGGGTTCGTGTGGATTCTTTAACATGAAGCCATAGGGCTATTGCACTAGAAATTGACTTGCACTTTAAAACTTAAAATCTTAAAAAAATTCATGTTGGCTTACCTTTAAAAAGCTTTGTGAGCCGATTGAGAGGTTTTCTTGCGAGGGCAATTTTAAAATTTAAATCATTCCGCTAGCATTACTTTACTCACCACGCAACTAAGGTCGCATTTTCTAAGAACCAAAGCGTCAATAAACCCAGGAAAGTAAGCTGAGCTTCACAAAAGAGGCTTATATCAAGCTAAATTTACAAAAAAATTAAAAAATTGCAGCCCACACAAAAACTTGACCTTCTGTAAGAGCAACTCACTTGGGTTCGTGTGGATTCTTCAGCTTAAAGACAGCGCGCTATTCCACTAGAAATTGATTTGCATTTTTAAACTTGAAATCTTAAAAAAATTCAAGTTAGCCAACCTTTAAAGAGCTCTGTGAGGCGATTCAGAGGTTTTCTCACAAGAGCAATTTGAAATTTTAAATCATTCCGCTAGCATTTCTTAACTCATCACGCAACTAAGATCGCATTTTCGTAAGAACAAAAGCGTCATTAAACTCAGGAAAGTAAGCTGAGCCTTACAAAAGAGGCTAATATTCAGTCAATTTTACAAGCAAATTAAAAAATGGCAAAGTCCACACAAAAACTTTTGATTTCTGAAAGGGCAAGTCACTTGGGTTCGTGTGGATTCTTCAATTTGAAGCCAGCAGGCTATTGCACTAGAAATTAACTTGCATTGTAAAACTCAAAATCTTGAAAAATTTCAAGTTGGCAAACCTTTAAAAAGCTTTGTAAGCCGATTTAGAGGTTTCCTAGCAAGGGCAATTTGAAAATTTAAATCATATCGCCTGCATAACTTTACTCACCACGCACCTTAGATCGCATTTTCTTAAAAACAAAAGCGTCAATAAACCCAGGAAGGTGAGCTGAGCCTTACAAAACAGGCTTATATTCAGCCAATTTCACAAACAAATTAAAAAATTGCAGCCCACACAAAAACTTGACCTTCTGTAAGAGCGAGTCACTTGGGTTCGTGTGTATTTTTTAGCCTAAAGACAGCGCGCTATTTCACTAGAAATTGATTTGCATTTGGAAACTCAAAATCTTAAAAACCTTCAAGTAAGTCAACCTTAAAAAAGCTCTGTGTTCCGATTTAGAAGTTTTCTCGCAAGAGCAATTTGAAATTTTAAATCATTGCGCTAGCATTTCTTTTCTCACCACGCACCTGAAATCGCATTTTCGTAAAAACAAAAGCGTCAATTAACTCAGAAAAGTTAGCTGAGCCTTACAAAAGAGGCCTATATTTAGCTAATTTTACAAACAAATTAAAAAATGGCAGAGTCCACACAAAAACTTTTGATTTCTGTAAACGCAAGTCACTTGGGTTTGTGTGGATTCTTTAACTTAAAGCCAGCGGGCAATTGCACTAGAAATTGACTTGCATTTTGAAACTCAAAATCTTAAAAAAATTCAAGTTGGCAAACCTTTAAAACGCTCTGTGAGCCGATTGAGAGGTTTTCTCACAAGGGCAATTTAAAAATTTAAATCATTCCGCTAGCATTACTTTACTCACCACGCACCTGAGATTGCATTTTATTAAGAACGAAAGCGTCATTAAACCCAGGAAAGTAAGCTGAGCCTTACAGAAGAGGCCTATATGTAGCCAATTTTACAAACAAATTGAAAAATGGCAAAGTCCACACAAAAACTTGACCTTCTGTGAGGGCAAGTCACTTTAGTTCGTGTGGATTATTTAGCTTAAAGCCAGCGGGCTATTGCACTAGAAATTGACTTGCATTTCAGAACTCAAAATCTTGAAAAAACTGAAGTTGTCAAACCTTTAAAAAGCTCTGTGAGCCGATTTAGAGGTTTTCCCGCAAGGGCAATTTCAAAATTTAAATCATTTCGCTAGCAATACTTTACTCACCACGCACCTGAGATCGCATTTTCATAAGAACAAAAGCGTCAATAAACCCAGGAAAGTAAGCTGAGCCTTACAGAAGAAGCTTTTATTCAGCCAATTTTACAAACAAATTGAAAAATGACAAAGTCCACACAAAAACTTGACCTTCTGTTAGGGCAAGTCACTTGGGTTCGTCTGGATTCTTCAGCTTAAAGCCAGCGGGCTATTGCACTAGAAATTGACTTGCATTTTAAAACTCAAAATCTTAAAACAATTCAAGTTCGCAAACCTTTTAAATGCTCTGTGAGCCGATATAGAGGTTTTTTGGCAGAGGCAATTTAAAAATTTAAATCATTCCGCCAGCATAACTTCACTTACCACGCACCTAAGATCGCATTTTCGTAAGAACAAAAGCGTCATTAAATTCAGAAAAGTAAGCTGAGCCTTACAAAAGAGGCTGATATTCAGCCAATTTTACAAAAAAATTAAAAAATGGCTTTAAAAGTACACAAAAACTTTTGATTTCTGTAAGGGCAAGTCACTTGGGTTCGTCTGGATTCTTCAGCTTAAAGCCAGCGGGCTATTGCACTAGAAATTGACTTGCACTTTAAAATTAAAAATCTTAAAAAATTTCAAGTTGGCAAACCTTTAAAAAGCTTTGTAAGCCGATTTAGAGGTTTCCTAGCAAGGGCAATTTGAAAATTTAAATCATATCGCCTGCATAACTTTACTTACCACGCACCTAAGATCGCATTTTCTTCAAAACAAAAGCGTCAATAAACCCAGAAAGGTAAGCTAAGCCTTACAAAACAGGCTTATATTTAGCCAATTTCACAAACAAATTAAAAAATTGCAGCCCACACAGAAACTTGACCTTCTGTAGGAGCGAGTCACTTGGGTTCGTGTGTATTTTTCAGCTTGAAGACAGCGCGCTATTTCACTAGAAATTGATTTGCATTTGGAAACTCAAAATCTTAAAAAACTTCAAGTTAGTCAACCCTAAAAAAGCTCTGTGTTCCGATTTAGAGGTTTTCTCGCAAGGGCAATTTAAAATTTTAAATCATTCCGCTAGCATTTCTTTGCTCACCACGCACCTGAAATCGCATTTTCGTAAAAACAAAAGCGTCAATTAACTCAGAAATGTTAGCTGAGCCTTACAAAAGAGGCCTATATTTAGCCAATTTTACAAACAAATTAAAAAATGGCAAAGTCCACACAAAAACTTTTGATTTCTGTAAAGGCAAGTCACTTGGGTTCGTGTGGATTCTTTAACTTAATGCCAGCGGGCTATTGCACTAATAATTGACTTGCATTTTGAAACTCAAAATCTTAAAAAAATTTAAGTTGGCAAACCTTTAAAACGCTCTGTGAGCCGATTGAGAGGTTTTCTCACAAGGGCAATTTGAAAATTTAAATCATTCCGGTAGCAATTGTTTACTCACCACGCACCTGAGATCGCATTTTTTTAAGAACAAGAGCGTCATTAAACCCAGGAAAGTAAGCTGAGCCTTACAGAAGAGGCCTATATTTAGCCAATTTCACAAACAAATTGACAAATGGCAAAGTCCACACAAAAACTTGACCTTCTGTGAGGGCAAGTCACTTTGGTTCGTGTGGATTATTCAGCTTGAAGCCAGCGGGCTATTGCACTAGAAATTGACTTGCATTTCAGAACTCAAAATCTTGAAAAAACTGAAGTTGTCAAACATTTAAAAAGCTCTGTGAGCCGATTTAGAGGTTTCCCCGCAAGGGCAATTTCAAAATTTAAATCATTTCGCTAGCAATACTTTACTTACCACGCACCTGAGATCGCATTTTTAAAAACACAAAAGCGTTAATAAACCCAGGAAAGTAAGCTGAGCCTTACAAAAGAAGCTTTTATTCAGCCAATTTTACAAACCAATTGAAAAATGACAAAGTCCACACAAAAATCTGACCTTCTGTTAGGGCAAGTCACTTAAGTTCGTGTGAATTTTTTAGCTTGAAGCCAGCGAACTATTGCACTAGAAATTGACTTGCATTTTAAAACTCAAAATCTTAAAACAATTGAAGTTCGCAAACCTTTAAAATGCTCTGTGAGCCGATATAGAGGTTTCTTCGCAGAGGCAATTTGAAAATTTAAATCATTCCGCTAGCATTACTTCACTTACCACGCACCTGAGATCGCATTTTCGTAAGAATAAAAACGTCATTAAACTCAGAAAAGTGAGCTGAGCCTTACAAAAGAGGCTGATATTCAGCCAAATTTACAAAAAAATTGAAAAATGGCAAATTCCACACAAAAACTTTTGATTTCTGTAAGGGCAAGTCACTTGGGTTCGTGTGGATTCTTCAACATAAAGCCAGAAAGCTATAGCACTAGAAATTGACTTGCACTTTAAAACTTAAAATCTTAAATAAATTCATGTTGGCTAACCTTCAAAAAGCTTTGTGAGCCGATTTAGAGGTTTCCTAGCAAGGGCAATTTGAAAATTTAAATCATTCCGCTAGTATTACTTCACTAACCACGCACCTGAGATCGCATTTTCGTAAGAACAAAAGCGTCTATAAACTCAGGAAAGTAAGCTGAGCCTCACAAAAGAGGCTGATATTTAGCCAATTTTACAAAAAAAAAAGAATGGCAAATTCCACACAAAAACTTTTGATTTCTGTAAGGGCAAGTCACTTGGGTTCGTGTGGATTCTTTAACATGAAGCCATAGGGCTATTGCACTAGAAATTGACTTGCACTTTAAAACTTAAAATCTTAAAAAAATTCATGTTGGCTTACCTTTAAAAAGCTTTGTGAGCCGATTGAGAGGTTTTCTTGCGAGGGCAATTTTAAAATTTAAATCATTCCGCTAGCATTACTTTACTCACCACGCAACTAAGGTCGCATTTTCTAAGAACCAAAGCGTCAATAAACCCAGGAAAGTAAGCTGAGCTTCACAAAAGAGGCTTATATCAAGCTAAATTTACAAAAAAATTAAAAAATTGCAGCCCACACAAAAACTTGACCTTCTGTAAGAGCAACTCACTTGGGTTCGTGTGGATTCTTCAGCTTAAAGACAGCGCGCTATTCCACTAGAAATTGATTTGCATTTTTAAACTTGAAATCTTAAAAAAATTCAAGTTAGCCAACCTTTAAAGAGCTCTGTGAGGCGATTCAGAGGTTTTCTCACAAGAGCAATTTGAAATTTTAAATCATTCCGCTAGCATTTCTTAACTCATCACGCAACTAAGATCGCATTTTCGTAAGAACAAAAGCGTCATTAAACTCAGGAAAGTAAGCTGAGCCTTACAAAAGAGGCTAATATTCAGTCAATTTTACAAGCAAATTAAAAAATGGCAAAGTCCACACAAAAACTTTTGATTTCTGAAAGGGCAAGTCACTTGGGTTCGTGTGGATTCTTCAATTTGAAGCCAGCAGGCTATTGCACTAGAAATTAACTTGCATTGTAAAACTCAAAATCTTGAAAAATTTCAAGTTGGCAAACCTTTAAAAAGCTTTGTAAGCCGATTTAGAGGTTTCCTAGCAAGGGCAATTTGAAAATTTAAATCATATCGCCTGCATAACTTTACTCACCACGCACCTTAGATCGCATTTTCTTAAAAACAAAAGCGTCAATAAACCCAGGAAGGTGAGCTGAGCCTTACAAAACAGGCTTATATTCAGCCAATTTCACAAACAAATTAAAAAATTGCAGCCCACACAAAAACTTGACCTTCTGTAAGAGCGAGTCACTTGGGTTCGTGTGTATTTTTTAGCCTAAAGACAGCGCGCTATTTCACTAGAAATTGATTTGCATTTGGAAACTCAAAATCTTAAAAACCTTCAAGTAAGTCAACCTTAAAAAAGCTCTGTGTTCCGATTTAGAAGTTTTCTCGCAAGTGCAATTTGAAATTTTAAATCATTGCGCTAGCATTTCTTTGCTCACCACGCACCTGAAATCGCATTTTCGTAAAAACAAAAGCGTCAATTAACTCAGAAAAGTTAGCTGAGCCTTACAAAAGAGGCCTATATTTAGCTAATTTTACAAACAAATTAAAAAATGGCAGAGTCCACACAAAAACTTTTGATTTCTGTAAACGCAAGTCACTTGGGTTTGTGTGGATTCTTTAACTTAAAGCCAGCGGGCAATTGCACTAGAAATTGACTTGCATTTTGAAACTCAAAATCTTAAAAAAATTCAAGTTGGCAAACCTTTAAAACGCTCTGTGAGCCGATTGAGAGGTTTTCTCACAAGGGCAATTTAAAAATTTAAATCATTCCGCTAGCATTACTTTACTCACCACGCACCTGAGATTGCATTTTATTAAGAACGAAAGCGTCATTAAACCCAGGAAAGTAAGCTGAGCCTTACAGAAGAGGCCTATATGTAGCCAATTTTACAAACAAATTGAAAAATGGCAAAGTCCACACAAAAACTTGACCTTCTGTGAGGGCAAGTCACTTTAGTTCGTGTGGATTATTCAGCTTAAAGCCAGCGGGCTATTGCACTAGAAATTGACTTGCATTTCAGAACTCAAAATCTTGAAAAAACTGAAGTTGTCAAACCTTTAAAAAGCTCTGTGAGCCGATTTAGAGGTTTCCCCGCAAGGGCAATTTCAAAATTTAAATCATTTCGCTAGCAATACTTTACTCACCACGCACCTGAGATCGCATTTTCATAAGAACAAAAGCGTCAATAAACCCAGGAAAGTAAGCTGAGCCTTACAGAAGAAGCTTTTATTCAGCCAATTTTACAAACAAATTGAAAAATGACAAAGTCCACACAAAAACTTGACCTTCTGTTAGGGCAAGTCACTTGGGTTCGTCTGGATTCTTCAGCTTAAAGCCAGCGGGCTATTGCACTAGAAATTGACTTGCATTTTAAAACTCAAAATCTTAAAACAATTCAAGTTCGCAAACCTTTTAAATGCTCTGTGAGCCGATATAGAGGTTTTTTGGCAGAGGCAATTTAAAAATTTAAATCATTCCGCCAGCATAACTTCACTTACCACGCACCTAAGATCGCATTTTTGTAAGAACAAAAGCGTCATTAAATTCAGAAAAGTAAGCTGAGCCTTACAAAAGAGGCTGATATTCAGCCAATTTTACAAAAAAATTAAAAAATGGCAAATTTCACACAAAAACTTTTGATTTCTGTAAGGGCAAGTCACTTGGGTTCGTCTGGATTCTTCAGCTTAAAGCCAGCGGGCTATTGCACTAGAAATTGACTTGCACTTTAAAATTAAAAATCTTAAAAAATTTCAAGTTGGCAAACCTTTAAAAAGCTTTGTAAGCCGATTTAGAGGTTTCCTAGCAAGGGCAATTTGAAAATTTAAATCATATCGCCTGCATAACTTTACTTACCACGCACCTAAGATCGCATTTTCTTCAAAACAAAAGCGTCAATAAACCCAGAAAGGTAAGCTAAGCCTTACAAAACAGGCTTATATTCAGCCAATTTCACAAACAAATTAAAAAATTGCAGCCCACACAGAAACTTGACCTTCTGTAGGAGCGAGTCACTTGGGTTCGTGTGTATTTTTCAGCTTGAAGACAGCGCGCTATTTCACTAGAAATTGATTTGCATTTGGAAACTCAAAATCTTAAAAAACTTCAAGTTAGTCAACCCTAAAAAAGCTCTGTGTTCCGATTTAGAGGTTTTCTCGCAAGGGCAATTTAAAATTTTAAATCATTCCGCTAGCATTTCTTTGCTCACCACGCACCTGAAATCGCATTTTCGTAAAAACAAAAGCGTCAATTAACTCAGAAATGTTAGCTGAGCCTTACAAAAGAGGCCTATATTTAGCCAATTTTACAAACAAATTAAAAAATGGCAAAGTCCACACAAAAACTTTTGATTTCTGTAAAGGCAAGTCACTTGGGTTCGTGTGGATTCTTTAACTTAATGCCAGCGGGCTATTGCACTAATAATTGACTTGCATTTTGAAACTCAAAATCTTAAAAAAATTTAAGTTGGCAAACCTTTAAAACGCTCTGTGAGCCGATTGAGAGGTTTTCTCACAAGGGCAATTTGAAAATTTAAATCATTCCGGTAGCAATTGTTTACTCACCACGCACCTGAGATCGCATTTTTTTAAGAACAAGAGCGTCATTAAACCCAGGAAAGTAAGCTGAGCCTTACAGAAGAGGCCTATATTTAGCCAATTTCACAAACAAATTGACAAATGGCAAAGTCCACACAAAAACTTGACCTTCTGTGAGGGCAAGTCACTTTGGTTCGTGTGGATTATTCAGCTTGAAGCCAGCGGGCTATTGCACTAGAAATTGACTTGCATTTCAGAACTCAAAATCTTGAAAAAACTGAAGTTGTCAAACATTTAAAAAGCTCTGTGAGCCGATTTAGAGGTTTCCCCGCAAGGGCAATTTCAAAATTTAAATCATTTCGCTAGCAATACTTTACTCACCACGCACCTGAGATCGCATTTTCATAAGAACAAGAGCGTCATTAAACCCAGGAAAGTAAGCTGAGCCTTACAAAAGAGGCTGATATTAAGCCAATTCTACAAAAAAAAAAGAATGGCAAATTCCACACAAAAACTTTTGATTTCTGCAAGGACAAGTCACTTGGGTTTGTGTGGATTCTTCAACATGAAGCCAGCGGGCTATAGCAC
Source organism: Dicyrtomina minuta (assembly GCA_949802685.1). Taxonomy (NCBI): domain Eukaryota; kingdom Metazoa; phylum Arthropoda; class Collembola; order Symphypleona; family Dicyrtomidae; genus Dicyrtomina; species Dicyrtomina minuta. Next base: position 660,993 of record CATKUY010000222.1, read on the forward strand.
TAAAAATTGACTTGCACTTTAAAACTTAAAATCTTAAAAAAATTCATGCTGGCTAACCTTTAAAAAGCTTTGTGAGCCGATTGAGAGGTTTTCTCGCAGGGGCAATTTAAAAATTTAAATCATTCCGCTAGCATTACTTTACTCACCACGCACCTAAGGTCGCATTTTCTAAGAACCAAAGCGTCAATAAACCCAGGAAAGTAAGCTGAGCCTTACAAAAGAGGTTTATATTCAGCCAATTTTACAGACAAATTAAAAAATAGCAAAGTCCACACAAAAACTTGACCTTCTGTAAAGGCAAGTCACTTGGGTTCGTGTGGATTCTTCAGCTTGAAGCCAGCGGGCTATTGCACTAGAAATTGACTTGCATTCTAAAACTTAAAATCTTAAAAAAATTCAAGTTGGCAAACCTTTAAAACGCTCTGTGAGCCGATTTAGAGGTTTACTTACAAGGGCAATTTCAGAATTTAAATCATTTCGCTAGCATTTCTTTGCTCACTACGCACCTGAAATCGCATTTTCGTAAAACTAAAAGCGTCAATTAACTCAGAAAAAATAGCTGAGCCTTACAAAAGAGGCCTTTATTCAGCCAATTTCACAAACAAATTAAAAAAATGGCAAAGTCCACACAAAAACTTTTGATTTCTGTAAGGGCAAGTCACTTGGGTTCGTGTGGATTCTTTAACTTAAAGCCAGCGGGCTATTGCACTAGAAATTGACTTGCATTTTGAAACTTAAAATCTTAAAAAAATTCAAGTTGGCAAACCTTTAAAACGCTCTGTGAGCCGATTGAGAGGTTTTCTCACAAGGGCAATTTCAAAATTTAAATCATTTCGCTAGCATTTCTTTGCTCACCACGCACCCGAAATCGCATTTTCGTAAAACCAAAAGCGTCAATTAACTCAGAAATGTTAGCTGAGCCTTACAAAAGAGGCCTATATTTAGCCAATTTCACAAACAAATTAAAAAAATGGCAAAGTCCACACAAAAACTTTTGATTTCTGTAAAGGCAAGTCACTTGGGTTCATGTGGATTCTTTAACTTAAAGCCAGCGGGCTATTGCACTAGAAATTTACTTGCATTTTAAAACTCAAAATCTTAAAAAAACTCAAGTTGGCTTACCTTTAAAAAGCTCTGTAAACCGATTGAGAGGTTTTCTCACAAGGGCAATTTGAAAATTTAAATCATTCCGGTAGCAATTTTTAACTCACCACGCACCTGAGATCGCATTTTTTTAAGAACAAGAGCGTCATTAAACCCAGGAAAGTAAGCTGAGCCTTACAGAAGAGGCCTATATGTAGCCAATTTTACAAACAAATTGACAAATGGCAAAGTCCACACAAAAACTTGACCTTCTGTGAGGGCAAGTCACTTTGGTTCGTGTGGATTATTCAGCTTGAAGCCAGCGGGCTATTGCACTAGAAATTGACTTGCATTTCAGAACTAAAAATCTTGAAAAAACTGAAGTTGTCAAACATTTAAAAAGCTCTGTGAGCCGATTTAGAGGTTTCCCCGCAAGGGCAATTTCAAAATTTAAATCATTTCGCTAGCAATACTTTACTCACCACGCACCTGAGATCGCATTTTCATAAGAACAAGAGCGTCATTAAACCCAGGAAAGTAAGCTGAGCCTTACAAAAGAGGCTGATATTTAGCCAATTCTACAAAAAAAAAAAGAATGGCAAATTCCACACAAAAACTTTTAATTTCTGCAAGGGCAAGTCACTTGGGTTTGTGTGGATTCTTCAACATGAAGCCAGCGGGCTATAGCACTAAAAATTGACTTGCACCTTAAAACTTAAAATCTTAAAAAAATTCATGTTGGCTAACCTTTAAAAAGCTTTGTGAGCCGATTGAGAGGTTTTCTCGCAAGAGCAATTTAAAAATTTAAATCATTCCGCTAGCATTACTTTACTCACCACGCACCTAAGGTCGCATTTTCTAAGAACCAAAGCGTCAATGAACCCAGAAAAGTAAGCTGAGCCTTACAAAAGAGGTTTATATTCAGCCAATTTTACAGACAAATTAAAAAATAGCAAAGTCCACACATAAACTTGACCTTCTGTAAAGGCAAGTCACTTGGGTTCGTGTGGATTCTTCAGCTTGAAGCCAGCGGGCTATTGCACTAGAAATTGACTTGCATTTTAAAACTCAAAATCTTAAGCAAACTCAAGTTGGCAAACCTTTAAAAAGCTCTGTGAGCCGATTTAGAGGTTTCCTTGCAAGGGCAGTTTAAAAATTTAAATCATTCTGCTAGCATTACTTCACTCACCACGCACCTGAGGTCGCATTTTCTAAGAACCAAAGCGTCAATTAACCCAGAAAAGTAAGCTGAGCCTTACAAAAGAGGCTTATATTCAGCCAATTTCACAAACAAATTAAAAAATGGCAGCCTACACAAAAACTTGACCTTCTTCAAAAGCAAGTCACTTGGATTCGTGTAGATTTTTCAGCTTGAAGACAGCGCGCTATTCCACTAGAAATTAATTTGCATTTTGAAACTCAAAATCTTAAAAAACTTCAAGTTACCCAACCTTTAAAAAGTTCTGTGAGCTGATTTAGAGGTTTCCTCACAAGGGCAATATGAAATTTCAAATCATTCCGCTAGCATTTCTTCACTTAACACGCACCTGAGATCGCATTTTCGTAAAAACAAAAGCGTCATTAAACTCAGAAAAGTAAGCTGAGCGTTACCAAAGATGCTTATATTAAGCCAATTTTACAAAAAAATTAAAAAATGGCAAAGTCCACACAAAAACTTTTGATTTCTGTAAGTGCAAGTCACTAGGGTTCGTGTGGATTCTTTAACTTAAAGCCAGCGGGCTATTGAACTAGAAATTGACTTGCATTCTAAAACTTAAAATCTTAAAAAAATTCAAGTTGGCAAACCTTTAAAACGCTCTGTGAGCCGATTTAGAGGTTTACTTACAAGGGCAATTTTAGAATTTAAATCATTTTGCTAGCATTTCTTTGCTCACCACGCACCTGAAATCGCATTTTCGTAAAACCAAAAGCGTCAATTAACTCAGAAAAGTTAGCTGAGCCTTACAAAAGAGGCCTATATTCAGCTAATTTCACAAACAAATTAAAAAAATGGCAAAGTCCACACAAAAACTTTTGATTTCTCTAAGGGCAAGTCACTTGGGTTCGTGTGGATTCTTTAACTTAAAGCCAGCGGGCTATTGCACTAGAAATTAACTTGCATTTTGAAACTTAAAATCTTAAAAAAATTCAAGTTGGCACACCTTTAAAACGCTCTGTGAGCCGATTGAGAGGTTTTCTCACAAGGGCAATTTCAAAATTTAAATCATTTCGCTAGCATTTCTTTGCTCACCACGCACCTGAAATCGCATTTTCGTAAAACCAAAAGCGTCAATTAACTCCGAAATGTTAGCTGAGCTTTACAAAAGAGGCCTATATTCAGCCAATTTCACAAACAAATTAAAAAAATGGCAAAGTCCACACAAAAACTTTTGATTTCTGTAAGGGCAAGTCACTTGAGTTCGTGTGAATTCTTTAACTTAAAGCCAGCGGGCTATTGCACTAGAAATTGACTTGCATTTTGAAACTCAAAATCTTAAAAAAATTCAAGTTGGCAAACTTTTAAAACGCTCTGTGAGCCGATTGAGAGGTTTTCTCACAAGGGCAATTTGAAATTTTAAATCATTCCGGTAGCAATTTTTCACTCATCACGCACCTGAGATCGCATTTTTTCAAGAACAAGAACGTCTTTAAACCCAGGAAAGTAAGCTGAGCCTTACAGAAGAGGCCTATATTTAGCCAATTTTACAAACAAATTGAAAAATGGCAAAGTCCACACAAAAACTTGACCTTCTGTGAGGGCAAGTCACTTTGGTTCGTGTGGATTCTTCAGCTTGAAGCCAGCGGGCTATTGCACTAGAAATTGACTTGCATTTTAAAACTCAAAATCTTAAAAAAATTCAAGTTGACAAACATTTGAAAATCTCTGTGAGCCGATTTAGAGGTTTTTTCGCAAGGGCAATTTGAAAATTTAAATTATTCTGCTAGCATAACTTAACTTACCACGCACCTGAGATCGCATTTTCTAAAAACAAAAGCGTCAATAAACCCAGAAAAGTAAGCTTAGCCTTACAAAAGAGGCTTATATTCAGCCAATTTTACAAAAAAATTGAAAAATGGCAAAGTACACTTAAAAACTTGACTTTTTGTAAGGGCAAGTCACTTGGGTTTGTGTGGATTTTTCACCTTGAAGCCAGCAGGCTATTGCACTAGAAATTGACTCGCATTTTAAAAATCAAAATCTTAAAAAAATTTAAGTTGACAAACATTTGAAAATCTCTGTGAGCCGATTTAAAGGTTTTCCTGCAAGGGCAATTTAAAAATTTAAATCATTCCGCTAGCATTACCTTACTCACCACGCACCTGAGGTCGCATTTTTTAAGAACCGAAGCGTCAATTAACCCAGGAAAGTAAGCTGAGGTTTACAAAAGAGGCTTATATTCAGCCAGTTTTACAAACAAATTAAAAAATTGCGGCCCACACAAAAACTTGACCTTCACTTGGGTTCGTGTGAATTCTTCAGCTTGAAGACAGCGCGCTATTCCACTAGAAATTGATTTGCATGTTGAAACTCGAAATCTTGAAAAACTTCAAGTTAGCCAACCCTTAAAGAGCTCTGTGAGGCGATTTAGAGGTTTTCTCACAAGGGCAATTTGAAATTTTAAATCATTCCGCTAGCATTTTTTTACTCACCACGCAACTAAGATCGCATTTTTGTAAGAACAAAAGCGTCATTAAACTCAGGAAAGTAAGCTGAGCCTTACAAAAGAGGCTAATATTCAGTCAATTTTACAAGCAAATTAAAAAATGGCAAACTCCACACAAACACTTTTGATTTCTGAAAGGGCAAGTCACTTAGGTTCGTGTGGATTCTTCAACTTGAAGCCAGCGGGCTATTGCACTAGAAATTTACTTGCATTTTAAAATTTATAATCTTAAAAAAACTCAAGTTAGCTTACCTTTAAAAAGCTCTGTGAGCCGATTTAAAGGTTTTCCTGCAAGGGCAAATTGAAAATTTAAATCATTTTGCTAGCATAACGTGACTCACCACGCACCTGAGATCGCATTTTTTAAAAACAAAAGCGTCAATAAACCCAGAAAAGTAAGCTGAGCCTCACAAAAGAAGCTTATATTCAGCCAATTTTACAAACAAATTAAAAAATGGCAGCATACTCAAAAACTTAATCTTCTGTAAAAGCAAGTCACTTGGGTTCGTTTGAATTCTTCAGCTTAAAGACAGCGCTTTATTTCACTAGAAATTGATTTGCATTTTGAAACTCAAAATCTTAAAAAACTTTGAGTAAGCCAACCTTTAAAAAGCTCTGTGAGCCAATTAAGAGGTTTTCTCACAAGAGCAATTTGAAATTGCAAATCATTTCGCTAGCATTTCTTCACTCACCACGCACCTGAGAATGCATTTTCGTTAGAACAAAAGCGTCATTAAACTCAGGAAAGTAAGCTGAGCCTTACAAAAAAGCTAATATTCAGCCAATTATACAAAAAAATTAAAAAATAGCAGTCTACACAAAAACTTTTGATTTCTGTAAGGGCAAGTCACTTGGGTTCGTGTGGATTCTCCAGCGTAAAGACAGCGCTCTATTCCACTAGAAATTGATTTGCATTTTAAAACTTAAAATTTAAAAAAAATCAAGTTGGCAAACCTTCAAAAGGCTCTGTGTGCCGATTTAGAGGTTTTCTCACAAAGGCAATTTGAAATTTCAAATCATTCCGCTAGCATTACTTTACTCACCACGCACCTGAGATCGCATTTTCTTAAGAACAAAAGCGTCATTAAACTAAGGAAAGTAAGCTGAGCGTTACAAAAGAAGCTTATATTCAGCCAATTCCACAAAAAAATTAAAAAATAGCAAAGTACACACAAAAACTAGACCTTTTGTAAGGGCAAGTCACTTGGGTTCGTGTGGATTCTTCAGATTGAATTGATACAATAGAATTTCTTATATTTGATAATTGTAATACGTTTTTGGAGGCATCAATGCTAGTTGGAATGGTTTTATGTTGAGGTTTAGTTGTTATCTTATAAGGTCAAGGCTTGAGAAAAAAGTGCTGCGCATAATTAGTTTCTAGACAATTGAATGTTTATGTTAGTAGTGAAATATAACACTGAATCATGTAGGTTGTTTGTTGTTATGTACGTGCTATCATTTGACGTAAGCCTTATGAAGGCTAAGTCTAGAAACATTAGATATGCAACCTTTAGTATAAAAAATTAGGCGTTCAGTAAAGTATGAGTGCTTCAAATGCTCTGATCTGTAGTTGAATTAACTTTTGCGATTTATTATTAGGTAATTTGTATGCAGCGAATGCTGTAACAATTTTTTTTGGAAATTAGGAAAAGTGTGCTTACCGAAGCCTTTTAAAATGTTTAATCAAAAGTTGTGCGAAGAAGAGAAAAAAGTAAACTGCTTTTACTGTTTTAAAGAGAAAAAAGTAAAGCAAATGTTTACTCGAAATCTTCAGCGTCACTGCGATCGAAAACACGATAAAAAAGAAAGCGCGTAGCAACAGAGGTAAATATTCTTTAAATAAAGATTCATGTGCGGTCTTAGTGTTATATAAACAAAAAAAAATCTTTCATGCCGTGTGAGCCGTTTCAGAAGTTTATATGCAATTTACTTAGTTAAAGATTTAGTTTGCTAGTAAAATAGTTAATGAAGAAAACTTATTTTGTATACGTTATTTGTTTTTTAGGATTATATGGCACAAGAACGAGCAAAACGGGAGCACGACCGTATTGAGGAAGAGTTAAAACAAATGCAAGCTATTAAAGATGCAGAAAAATCTAAAGAAGAAGAGAAAAAACAAGCAGAGGAACAAATTCGAACAGAGGAAGTTTTCAAAATACAAACTGAGGAACGAGAAAGGCAGGAACAAACAGCACTCAAAAATGCTGAAAATGAGAGGACAAGAGAATAGGCGTTAAGGCAAGCTGAAAAAGATGAACAAAAAGATATACAAAAAGCTATAGAGATGGCAATGATCATAGCTGGAAATAGTCCTGCACCTGGAAAGGACAAGAATCTATTCTTGGTTGTCGATTACGAATTTACAAAACAAGATTCTTTCAACCCAAATCAATTGTCTCAACCCACTAAAACGAATATTGATGATACAGAAAATCAAAGCAGTACCGTTGAACGAGAACTTGATAAACTTGAATTTGTGAATCTTTGTTCGGATTTTAAGAATTTAGGTGCTACGGGTACTACTTACGAATCCACAAAAATGACTTCAAATTGCATCTCAAAAACCAAAGTAGGAAACAGTGATATTCTTGCAACTTATATACCTTTAAGTAAATCAATTTAAACTAAGGAAGTTGATTTTAAATTTTGTAAAAGTACGATGGCTTACGATGCTTGTTTGGGATGTAATGAACAATCTAACATTGAACTTCTAGGTATTTTTAATGAACTGCAAGAAATATTGGAACCAATATCAAACGAAGTTCAAAATGATGTTGGAATTGTTCAGAGAATAGAGGCACAGGAGAGCGACCCTATTGATTTACAAGCAGCTTTAACTGAAATCAATAATCTGATTGATATACAAGAATATTGGGAGCAACGTTCATTCAAAACCAATGTGGATCCACACATCGATGAACTCAAATCAAATGAACTGCAGGTTCTGGAAGATACCACAGCAATTGCAAAATCACTTTCAGACAATTACATGTTACAAAACAAGATTTAAATGAGTGGGGGCTAAAATCATAGCTGAGGTTCAAAGCAATCTCATAAAGAACACGGAGACAAGCGATTAAGAGCCACACTTAGACAGGAATAATCAGGAAATGATAAAAGCTCAAATTTGCTTAGTTCGAAGTTTCAAGTCAATCGAAGATATATTAAGTCATGCTGACGACTTTAAACTAACCGCAACTCACTTAGTATGTAAACCCTGTAGAAGTCAACACCAAGACAACCCTCAAAACAAAAAAGGTTCGTTTAAATGCGAGTTTACTAAGGATGACAATTTTGCTAATGCTAAACAACCTAAAGCATTAACAAACCTTAAAACAAGAGTTATAGAGCACCTTGAAACAAAAGGACACACTGGAAGCAAATCGTTTGAGGAAATTAATACACAACTCGATCAAGAGGAATTGGAACAAAATTATACTGCAGGAATGAATGTTGCTAGAACAGCATACAAGTGTATAAAACTGCATGACTCAAATGCACAATACAAAAGTGAAATTCAAATTAATGCTGCAATGGACTTACCAGTAGGAGAACTAAATCATTCGTCTAACTTTGCAGCAGGAATGACAGAACACTTCTATTCAACTTTGAAAGAACAACATGAGGAAGTGCTCAAAACTCCACTTGAAGGAACAAACCAAGTACCTCCATTCAGTATTGTAAGTGACAAAGGAACACCAAACCGTAGACCCCTGCACATAATTGGACTAATTTTACAAATGGATGGCAAATTAGAGCCTACAGTTCTTGACATTGTTAAAGCTAAAGATGGCACAGGACTTAGTTTAGCCACTGACATCCATAATGCAATAAAACGGTATTATACAGACGACGATGTAAGAACCACGCTAGTTTCAATGTCTTGGGATGGGCAATATTTCCACTGTAATGTCGACGGCCACCTTATGGACCTTTTAAAGGTACCTAAAGATAATATAATATTTTACGCAGCTCAGTATGATGTTGATCATCTATTGGAATCAGCCGACAAGAAAGCTAAACTAAAGTCAAAATGGGTAGAAGATACATATTCAATAATCACAGATCTAAACCAAAAATATGGGTATAGAAAGCAATTTATGGAGTTAGAAGATCAGGTTGAAACTTATAACATTGAAAAAGATGAAACAGAAGAAAAGAAAATACTAAAACGATTTAAACCTTTTAGTACAACGCGATTTGCAACTTACACTGGAGAAGCTATTGAAGCTGTGCGAAACAATTACGGCGTTATTTATAATCATTTAAACGAACAACAAGACCCATTACTTAATAAGTTGTCCAATGCTGATTTTGTTTTGCAACTTAACGGGCTTCGAGATGTATATAGCACCATCGGAGAAACCTCAAGATCAGTTCAAAAGCCGGATATTTATAGTTGGAACATTGATACAACTGTTGCAAGCTGTTCATCAAACTTAGAAGGGATGATGGAATCTCTTACACAAACTGAATTCGTACCTTCTAATCCTAAGCTGAAGTTTTTTAACCAAGCAGTAAGAGAGATAAGAGACGAAGGAACATATCAATATAAACCGGTGACAATTAACAAACAAGGCTTAAAAGATTTACAATCAAGAAACAAAGAATCAGACAGAGAAAACGATACAGTTGAAGATAAAATAAATGCTGTCGGATCTAAAATAGCAATACACATCGAAAACTTTAAAACCAATTTTGAAAAACGGTATGCCAAGCGTAAAGCACCAATGTGCAAAATTGACAAGAATTGTTTTTCACTTGAACAAGTTGCATCGCGCCCAGTGGACTGTATCCCACTAAAATTTAAAAACTGCGTAGACATTAGCCAGCGCACAAAATATATTCCTGATTCAATATCACTGGATGACCTGCAAGAAGAATATCACAAATTTTCTAAAGTGGTTCAAAACAAAGTTAAAAAATGGAGAGAAAGCTATTTGGATCTGCCTGTGAATGAACAACAAATTTATGATCAGCTACTTAATTCGCCTTCAGAATTAGAAGGATGCCGTAATGTAGGTCATCTACTAGCTGCAGCCACTACAAGGACTCACTGTAAAGCCATCACAGAATCGATGGGTTCCGTAGTGTCCAAGCAAGTTCATGACAGAAAAAGTCAATCAGTCGAAAGTCTAGCTAAAGAAACATTTATTTGCTGGAATGGTAAAAATTAATTTATTATCTAACTTCTTTAATTTTTTAAACAGTTGCATGTCATGCTTACTAATATTAGGCAATTTCTAACATGTTGCAGGCCCTTTACTTGGAAAAAGTGCTGACACGTTACTAGAGAGAAGTCTCGACAAAAACTTTGGATCCAGAAAGAAATGGCATTTTTATCGTAAAACTAAAAGAGCTGATAAGCTTAAAGATTTTGACGGCAAATCAAAGGTCATTGCACAGGGAAGAGTCCCTTTTTGAAACCAATTTGCATAAATAAGCATATGTTGATTAATGTTATGACTTCTAGTAGGTGTGAAAACGTAAACATTGACTTCATCAATAATTCTTACTTAGCAAACGAAATGTTTTTAAATTAATAGTATAATTTAGGTAAATGCAATCAAAGTATTAAATAAGAATAAATGACTTATTTTATAATGTCGTTAATTTTAATGCAGTGTAACTAAATGCTTATTCAAAATATTAAAATTATAACTACAAGTTCAAAATCACGTGTATAAACGCCACAAATCTTAAAGACGTTCAGTTTTTATTTCCTATGAACTTTGCCATTTTTTGCACAGTTCCTGTTGGGTCTTCATCGTCAACATCTGTAGTTCGAGTAGCTTGATTAATTCCAACATTAATGTCTTGCTGCATATAACAAAAACGAAACCGTTATTGCACTGTTAATACAAAGTTTGAAGACAGTTTGCATTGTAAAATGTCTCCCAATATAGACTTACATAAACCAAAGGGCGTGGTATCAAATACGCTGGGTCAATGGAAGTATAGCTCCTTCTTTCACTTCTTGGATGGTCCTCTTCCGAAACGATCCAATAAGTAGTACCGTTGTTTCTATCCCGCAATGCAATAAAGTGCTTTTCACTTTGAAGTTCCACCAAAGGCTGCATTTTGACGAACTTACTAAGTCTTATCAGGTCGCAACCCGAAAAACTGTAATGCGAAAACAACACAACAACGGTTTGAATTTAAAGTTTTATTTCGATTCTATTTTGTAATTATAAACTTTTATGAATAAAAACATACTTACCCTCTTGTTTGGCCGGCTATCTCCAGATACTCGTGATCATTAAACTTGGACGCAAGATTTCCCATGTAAAATTTCAATAATAGAGCCCGCTCCTTTTTCACTGGTAAAGGCACATATATCTGGTTTTCAAATCTCCGTAGCACGTTGCTAGGTATGTTAAAAGGATAATTTGTGGCTCCAAAAATAATGAGATTCTTATTAGCCGTATTGGCCCTTGTCAAAAATGCATTTACCAGACCTGAACTTGTACAGTTGGAACTTGCAAGAAGGCCGTCAAGCTCATCTAAACTCAGGTAAAAGAATTTATTTTAATATTTTTGTTGTTAGAGCATGCCGTATATTGAAGTAAATTTAATTTTAGAGCAGTTAAAACTTTTAAACGCATGTACACTAATAATCTTAAAGTACTACACAAACGTACCAAAAAACAACACACATGGTGCTAAAGATGCAGCTTTAAATGCTGCCTTCATGTTGCTTTCGGATTCTCCAACGAACGAACCCAGGATATCAGATGGAGATATAGGCAAGTAATCAAACTTTGAATATGTTGCAAAAGCTCTGACTAAACTTGTTTTTGCTGTACCTGGGTGCTAATATTTAGAAAAAATAATAGTGCGAGTTATCAAATTCGAATCTACTTATGTCAAATATTTCCAAGTATTAAATGTGTAACATCAACAACATTTTAAATAATATTACCCCATAAAGCAAACAATGAGAAGTGCTTTTTCTTCGATCGTTAATTTCCAAGCCAGAAAACAGTTTTTAGTATTTAGTGCGTGGCATAATAATGTTAAATAAAGCACGTTTAACACTTCCAAGTCCTATAATATTTTTGAAATCTTCTTGGTAACCGTGTCTATTCTTTAGTCCAATAAACTTTGCGACTGCATTAGCTTGCTTACTATAAATACAATTATATCGTTTTAGTAGATATTTATTTTACGCAACATAAGTAAAATAAAAAACATTATTTAGTTATAATTCTAGTAATTAACATTTGTAACCTTTGTTTAGGATTCAGAGAACATGGAACGCTAGAAACAGTTTTAGATGGGCTGACAGCCGCTCCATATGTAAGGAAAGAAGTTGAGCTGCTTGGCTGATTTTGAATATCCAGCATCGATAGTTTGCTTTGAATTGAATCAATGATTTTCTTAACTTGAGCTTGTAATGGCCCTTCTAACATCTGGCTGCCTTAAAATAAAAAAGCATTTTAATTATTTGTAATTTAGTTACAGATCCCTTGTTGGCAAACATATTAGTTATTATTGTTAAGTTAATAAAAAATACCTATTGGGTCGAGAAAGTGTATTTAGGTAAATACCTACATTGTACGAAAAGATGTAGGGCCTCTTTGTAGAATCCAAATGCAGCATGCATATTTTGCCTAGCCTCTTCTTTACCTGCAACTTCGTGAAGTTTATTGGCGATAGATAATAAACTTGAGACTGACATTATTTCATTAAAAAAATTGACTTTTTTATTTAAACTGCTGTCTAATTTACGTTTAAAGGCACTTGTATTTTTCAATCCCTAAAACTGCACGTGTAGTTTCATACCTTAATATTTAATCGTGCATAGGTTTAAATTATTTTTACGACCGCGCCTTTTCAATTACTTCCATTTTAAACACGCCGTAGAACGGAAAATTCGTATCAAATTTCTAGCTCTCAACTTGCTCTCAGTAAAGCATGCTTATTTGCTCATTACCTTACAAGAACTCAACATCTAACCACTTGAACGTTTTCTGTAGGCGATTCCTAATATTTTCCCTAACTCAATGGATATAGTGAATTTTTATTTTGAGGACGGTATGGGTTATGCTGTCTTTTACCTCATTCTTACAATCTTAGCTTGTCTTTTTCCTCTGTTGATTCTGTGGTGGGCACTTGAGCGATACATGATTTCCGGATACATAGCTCCAGTACCAAAGGTTCCGACTTCCAACCCGGATAACATCAAGGTAAATATTGTTAATTTACACATTTCACTTTAGATTATACTTTCTATGAGATTGGTGTGTAGAATATTGTACTTGGTATTTTGATTACATGTGTGACTTTTTGATAGTTTATTCATATTATTCTCCATTATTATGACCTAGGCCATACAACTCTTTATTTAAATATTAGAAGCTAAATATTTAAAGACTATATTAGGAAAAGGTAAAAGTGCAGTGACGGTATTATGTAATGTTAAATCATAACATTTAGCCAAATACAAAGGTCGTCCTATTGTTTTTGTAGCACTTCATTTAAGTTATGCTAAGGCGCTAAGGAAAGAAAGGGCTACAAAAGTAATAGGACTATTTGCTTAAATGTAATAATTTAACATTGTTTAGAAGTATTATCTGGAATTGTAATAATTATCCAAGGCAGTATAAAATAAAGCCATCTAACTTTAACGTTTTTGTAGATAACTCCAGTTTGCGAAATCACAACTGAAGTCGAAGACAATAATGCAGAAATAGTGTTATTTAATCTGCCTGATTTGGAAGACGATTTGTACTACATGGGGAAGCTCTAGTCTACTCAAGTTTAGCCATAAAGAGAGAAACTTTGTCTAATTTTAACAACGTTTGGTATTGTAAAGATAAATTTTATCAAGATAAGAAAAATTATAAAATTTAATAATAAAGGATTCAACTGTTTTATGTTTACAGTGGCACGTATTTACAGTTTACATTTACACATGTAGCAGCTAATGCGTGTTGTTTTGCTGTCATACTAAGTGGCACTGTGCAAATTGACCAATAAAATATTATAAAATCAAAATTTGAAATTTATGAAATAATGTACAAGTTTAAAAATGTATTTTTTTGCTGCCGTTGCTTTTGTTTTTTCATTTGTGAGTGGAGCCCAAAGCCAGTTCACATCTTGGTTCTGAAAAACATTTACGTTGAAACAATGTCTGCATTATAGCTCACACATTGTATGATCATATTACACCATATTTAACACAACGTATAGTATATTACGCATATTTTTGAACTGCTCATAATTAACTTAATGTCAATATGGAAAACTAACTTACCAAGACGCACTGAGTCAAACTTTGTTTTAGGCACATTCAGTAGTGGCATTGGGTGCCAAGACGTTAGGCGAGCTAAAATGTAATAGCATAGGTGTAGTAAGCATAGTTTAAGTACATATATTGTTAGTATTAAAATGAGACAGTAGTTCATATAAAGTCTAACTAGTAATTTAACTTACGTATTTTTTTGTTGAAGTGTGCTCTCATTGATTCCAAAGTAATACCTGGTTCCACAACCTTGGGTGACGCAGGCTCGTCTGCAGTAACCGGAGGGGTCACTACCGTTTCTAGATAGATTTTTATGTTACTTATCAGATACGCCTAAACATACGAACTTCAAAATGTGTGTTTTTACTCAACTAGGGACTGACCTGGATTTTTATTTCCCTTCTTTTTCTTCTTTTTCTTTTTTAGTGCTTTGATATTTTTCTCTTTCTTTTTGTTCATCTTTTTGTCCATCTTAGCTTTTGATCTCTTTCTATTTTTTCGTTTCCGTCTAGGTACGAGATAAGGGAAGTGTTTTCGGATAAATCGAAGGGCATGTGTTCGGCTGAATAAGTTGCGTTCCAGTTTCATGAGTGGTAATTGCATTGAGTTTTTGCTCACGTTCTTGTCCAAAATTAGAGATTTCATCTTATGAATTACTTCTTGGCGATACATGTCATGATTTGTAGCTGCTGCAGATATTTGACTTATATTGATTTCTTCGATAGGTGGATGAAGAAGTTCTTGCTCAATTTTGTTCTAAGGAAAAAAAAATTTATTCGTGACTTTTTGCTGTTCATGTCAGGGTATATGATTTACGATTGTGTCACTTTTAATTGTACGAGATAATTTCATTAACAACAATTGTTAACGTACATAGTTTTTTGCCACACACTTCGTCAGATTCCATGGCCAGCGTCTGATTGCTGCAATAACTTTGGAACATGGAAAGCCAGCTATAATTAAAAACATTATTGTTGTTACATGAAGTTATGTATGCACTACATATATGAGAAATATGAGTGTACAGTAAAGTTTTATTTTTTATACAAGTGATATGCAATAAATTAAACAAACTTACATCACATAAAAGTATTTTTATATACCTGTATTGAACTGTAATATATCTGTTTGAAGCCGTACGGTACAAAAAATAATATATATGTATATAACGCTACATTATATAGATATACTACAACTATTAATTATAATACTGCGCATTAAAATTGTATGGTAATACAATGGTCTCACATGTTTTGTAATTGGCAATTATTGTGTTGAATTGAAAAAAATTGTATGGAATTTCCCAATTGTTCATATCTTCAGACATGGTCCTGCATAATAAAAATGTAAATGTTATTAAGCTATACTTAGTCCGACAATTTTTTTTCCCGAGTAGGCTAAATTTTTAAAAATTGAGTACACCTCTACTCGTTTATTATTTACATGATCTTACAGCCAGGTACCATATAAACATGAAAAAAATACATAAATTCAAATAGAAACTATAGTTGACATGTAATATGTATTATTCAAGCAAGCGTCAACTATGGTCCTCCTGCCCAAGCAGCACATCCACACTTTTTAGACGTGTAAAAGTAGTAGAAAAAGTGGACGTGTAGGCGTACACGTTTATTACACGTTGAATATACGTCAATTTATAAACGAATATTTATAAACCTAATTTAAACGTTGAATTAAATTATAGGCTTTAGTTCGCCAATATTTCAACGTGTTCAGATACACGTCTAAGAGACGTGAATTCAACGTTCATAGATACTCGCGCGGTATTTATATGAAAATTTAGAAGGGCAGGCATGCGCAGCATGGTTGGTGTTAGAGGAGAGAGCGACCAGCACGAGGAAGGACAGACAGCCATGGCGGAGAAGTAGAAGAATCCTCGGCTGAAACAGGATTCTACTTTTCTTAGCATCGAGGGTTCTTTCAAAGTTGGAACTTCTTTTTACATGAATTAACTAGCCTAAAGTGTTTTTTAGTGTTATTTTAAATATTAGTATACAATTATTTATTTTAACAGTAGTAAACCTTAAATAAAACAGTGCAGTGCCTAATTTGGAAATCATATAGTGAAATATTGCTTTCGTGTCAATATACTTACTGTTAGTTTGCAGCCTGGTTTTCAATACTGTTGGCTATTTACAATATATAATGTAAGTCATAGGTGAGATCGTACAATAATAACAGTGTCGTTTGTCCGGGATAAGAACTTCTTCAAAATAGTTCGTACTAATTACCTTGATTTCACTATCCGGCTTAGTAGAAGGATGACGTTTAGCCCACACTCGAGTTAAAAATAGTTAACTCGAGTGATCTACAGTAACTGTAGTTAAATTGGTTTTCCAATTTAATTCTGGTTGAAGTCACTAGCCGAATCAAGGTTTTCTTATTTGTACCCGTGTCTACACTTTTATTATGAACGATATAACCGGCTGCTGACTGTCACTGCACTGCCATTATTCCCAACAAATAATCGGGCTTATTTTGTTTTACTTAATTATCAACACTAGTTTAATATGTTACTGTACTGTTAAACAACATTGTGGGTTTTATTTACTCACCATCAGTTAGATAATGCCTTCATCATAGTGCATAGTTTATGTAAGTGAAGTTGTGTGAAAATCGGATTTATCTTGAAAAGTTATGTCGATCGATAATTTTAAAACTTCAGTGAATAATATTAGGACCGCTTGACCGCTAGTCGTTGATATCTTCCTGTTTTACAAAGTGGTGTTAATAAAGAAAAAGTAAATATTTATTGTGTGATAATAATATTAGTCAGTAATACGTTTAAGATGTACGTTAATATTGTTTTCTGATCAGTCGTTGTAGCAATAAAAATAAAAATAATAAAATACAGATTTATTAGAAGCTAGTTGAATTATTTCGTGTCCTAATCGTTAGTTTCATAATGGTTTTTATGTAAATTGAGCTATTTGCGAAAGCGAAATTCATATTCAGGGGCCCACGTGTATACGTTTATTTAAGGTTGAAATATGAACGATGATTCAACGTTGCTACAAGAAACGTGTAAATGAAAACGTTGAATACCCGTGTAAATACATGGTATAAAACACGTCTAATCACCCGGACATTTACACGGCGTATACACCACTTTAGACCCAAAAATACACGCCTTTTCAACGTAGATTACCCCTATTTGCAACGTTGAAAAAACGGCGAATTAACGTTGATGTGCTACTTGGGTGCCTATAATTTGTGAAGTATCTTCCTCTGATAATCAATATTTGGCATTAATGGTACCAGATAGGACCTAAAGTTCATTCACTCACTACAATTATGATACAATTGTTGAACGCTTCGTGAGGTGTGTAGATAGGCTATAAATTAAAAGCAATACATGAAAGTCACGTGCGAAACATTATACATTACGGTACAGTACTTGCCTAAAATTAAATCAATAAATGTTGCTAAAAAATTGTCTTGACAAAATATGAAATTGAACAGCAAACTTAAACTAAAAATGACACAGTGAGACAACTCGGTGACATTATTCAAACCCACTCAACGTACTTTCAAAACCGTCTTTCTACACGACAAAATGTGTGTAGCTGGTGTAGCACAGGCCAACGCAAAAAATTGAAACAGAAACGACGAGGAAGAAATCTAACTGGGCACTCCATCTCGCCAAACTACTTGAAGTGGTCAACGAGACAGCAACCGCCCGTTCGTATTATTCCTTTTATTGTTGGAGTCATTTGCTTATTCTAATTGTCTAGACAAAAATAAAGAATTACCTTTTAATTTAGGAGAAAAGCCAGTTTGCAAATCCTGGGCTTTTTAATGATGAATAACTTTTGACGAAGCACAGATCTGGCCTGTAGTTACAACAGAACTTCACTTCACATACACAAGACTACTCAGTAATTATTTTCTCCTCACCTTCTACTTGCAATTGAATGAACGAGTTAAAATGATAATGAAACTTTATTCCACTTTATATTTTAAACACATAAGATCTGGCTCTTCTATTATACTTAATTCTTATAATTTGGCTGTTACTAAAACTGCAGTCAAACTTCTTGTATGTCTTCCGTTATGTGTGTTCTGTTGGGAATGGCGGATGGAGAGAAATTAATGAAAGAGGTACAGCTACTTGCTTAGAAGAGAATAAGTGTGGTAATCTGATTGTGTGGGTGTGAAACCTTGAAAGAGGGATGACAATCCTGTTGCTTGCCCTTAATCTTATAAGGGGTGGTCCGTGAATGATGTCGTGCAAATTATCCCTGTTGCGTAACACCCACCACCATACCATTACCTAAACCCCCTGCGCTACATTCAACATGTGGTCGTATAAAAATATCCGACTAGATCTACCGACCGATGATGTCACTTATGGACGATCCCAAAATCATTTTCCTGGATGTAGGTTAAGCATACCACACCACCTCTCTTAATCTCTATAACCTACTTGCATTAGTTGCATTATGGGGCTTTACGTTACCCCGTCTGAATCGCACATATGTACACGAATACACACATGCACACTATGTACATGATCGAAGGTATGTACATGATTAATATAAGGGATAGGGTGCTATTTTGGCAGATATTTTTAAAAACAGCCGTGTAACAGGCTATTATTAATGAAAGATTAATTATTTAAATTATTTTTAACATTTATTTTTTGAAAAAGACAGCCGTATGCCGGGCCATTAATTTATTGCTTAATTTTTATTCGGAGCTTAAAATTTTAAAATTAAATAATAAAAACCCATCATCCCCACTTTTTCTTCCCAAATTCTCCGATCCTAGCTCTGAGAATTCTAAATTCTGATCGGAGAAAAATCCCATTACATGGATAGAACAGTGGGAAAAGTGCGAAGCAATGTATCATACCATATAACACACATTTTTTGAAACGCCATGTCCGTCAGAAATATGGTACTACACATTAAAAGTCGGGTTCGAATAAGCCCTAGTTTATCCTCAAATACGCAGCAAAAGAAGTAGGTTTAGAATAAGCCCCAGCTTATCCTCTAGTACACAGTAAAAATAGTAGGGTTCGAATAAGCCCCAGCTTATCCTCAACTACACAGTAAAAGAGGTAGGGTTCGAATAAGCCCCAGCTTATCCTCAACTACACAGTAAAAGAAGTAGGGTTCGAATAAGCCCCAGCTTATCCTCAACTACACAGTAAAAGAAGTAGAGTTCGAATAAGCCCCAGCTTATCCTCAATTACACAGTAAAAGAAGTAGGGTTCGAATAAGCCCCAGCTTATCCTCAAACATACACATTAACAGTTGGGTTCAAATAAACGCCAACTTATCCTTCCATACACATAGTAGAAGTAGTAGGGTTCGAATAAGCCCCAGCTTATCCTAAACCACACAGTAAAAGAAGTAGGGTTCGAATAAGCCCCAGCTTATCCTCAAACATACACATTAAAAATTGGGTTCAAATAAACGCCAACTTATCCTTCCATACACATAGTAGAAGTAGTAGGGTTCGAATGAGCCCCAGCTTATCCTAAACCACACAGTGAAAGAAGTAGGGTTCGAATAAGCCCTAGCTTATCCTCAACTATACAGTAAAAGAAATTGGGTTCAAATAGGCACCAACTTATCCTAGCACACACATGGCAAAAGTAGTAGGGTTCAAATAAACCCCAGCTTAACCTCAAATACACATAGAGTATAAAGGTTTAAATATGCCCCAGCTTAGGTTCAAATAAGCGCCTGCTCATCCTCAAATACCCATGGTAAAAGTAGTGGGGTTCAAGTGAACCCCAGCTTATCCTCAAATAAACAGTAAAAAAAGTAGTGTTCTAATAAACTTGTACGGTTCAAATTCTTACAAAACTTAAAGTGGCAAATCTTTACAAAGCTCTGTAAGCCGCTTTTAGGTTTGCCACACAAGGGCAATTTAAAATTTAA
Source organism: Dicyrtomina minuta (assembly GCA_949802685.1). NCBI lineage: Eukaryota > Metazoa > Arthropoda > Collembola > Symphypleona > Dicyrtomidae > Dicyrtomina > Dicyrtomina minuta. The sequence continues at coordinate 680,900 of CATKUY010000222.1, forward strand.
AATCAATCCTTTGAAATAACTTCACTCACCATGCACCTAAGATCGCATTTTATTAAGAACAAAAGCGTCATTAAAATCAAGAAAATACACAAGAAGCCTATATTCAGCCAATTTTACAAAAAAATTCAAAAATGGCAAAGCACACAAAAAAAAATTCACCATCTGTTAGGGCAAGTCACTTGGGTTCGTGTGGATTCTTCAGCTTGAAGCCAGCGGTCTATTGCACTAGAAATTGACTTGCATTTTAAAACTCAAAATCTTAAAAAAATTCAAGTTGGCAAACCTTTAAAAAGCTCTGTGAGCCGATTTAGAGGTTTCTTTGCAGGGGCAATTTGAAAATTTAAATCATTCCGCTAGCATTACTTTACTCACCACGCACCTGAGATCGCATTTTCTTAAGAACAAAAGCGTCATTAAACCCAGAAAAGTAAGCTGAGCTTTACAAAAGAGGCTTATATTCAGCCAATTTTACAAACAAATTGAAAAATGGCAAAGTCTACACAAAAACTTGACCTTCTGTAAGAGCAGGTCACTTAGGTTCGTGTAGATTCTTCAGCTTGAAGCCAGCGGGCTATTGCACTAGCAATTGACTTGCATTTTAAAACTCAAAATTTTAAAAAAATTCAAGTTGGCAAACCTTTAAAAAGCTCTGTGAGCCGAATTAGAGGTTTCTTCGCAAGGGCAATTTGAAAATTTTTATCATTCCGCTAGCATTACTTTACTCACCACGCACCTTAGATCGCATTTTCTTAAATACAAAAGCGTCATTAAACCCAGGAAAGTAAGCTGAGCGTTACAAAGAGGCTTATATTCAGCTAACTTTATAAAAAACTAAAAAATGGCAAAGTCCACACAAGAACTTGACTTTCTGTTACGGCAAGTCACTTGGGTTCGTGTAGATTTTTCAGCGTGAAGCCAGCGAGCTATTGCACTAGAAATTGACTTGCATTTTAAAACTAAAAATCTTAAAAAAATTCCAGCTCGGAAACCTTTTAAAAGCTTTGTGAGCCGATTAAGAGGTTTTCTCGCTAGGGCAATTTGAAAATTTAAATAATTTCGCTAGCATTACTTTACTCACCACGCACCTGAGATCGCATTGTTTTAAGAACAAAAGCCTCAATAAACCTAGGAAAGTTAGCTGAGCCTTACAAAAGAGGCCTAAATTCAGCCAATTTTACAAACAAATTGAAAAATGGCAGCCCACACAAAAACTTGACCTTCTGTAAGAGCAAGTCACTTGGGTTCGTGTGGATTCTTCAGCTTGTAGACAGCGCGCTATTCCACTTGAAATTGATTTGCATTTTGAAACTCAAAATCTTAAAAAACTTCAAGTTAGCCAACTTTTTAAAAGCTCTGTGAGACGATTAAGAGGTTTTCTCACAAGGGCAATTTGGAATTTCAAATCATTCCGCTAGCATTTCGTTACTTAACACGCACCTGAGATCGCATTTTTGTAAGAACAAAAGCGTCATTAAACTTAGGAAAGTAAGCTGAGCCTTACAATAGAGGCTTATATTTAGCCAATTTTACAAACAAATTGAAAAATGGCAGTCTACACAACAACTTGACCTTCTGTAAAGGCAAGTCACTTGGGTTCGTGTGGATTCTTTAGCTGGAAGCCAGCGCGCTATTCCACTAGAAATTAATTTGCATTTTGAAACTCAAAATCTTAAAAAACTTCAAGTTAGCCAACCTATAAAAAGCATTTTAATAACATTGTTCTCTATAACAGTAATCGCCATGTCTGGATTCGATTTCTCTGAGTAGATAGAACCAAAGTCGTATGTGAATCCTGAATGAAAGTCAAGAAATGAGGTTGGAAATATGAGAAACCCTGCAAATGTCTCCTTTTATGGTATGTTGATTTTTTGTTGTTTAACTGCAGCTTTAGATTCTGGTTTGAATTTTTAATTTTTTTAAGATGTTGGGGCGGTGCTTTGCGTTTTTGTTCCTGTAGCTGTAAGCTTTTGCTGGTAAAAGTTATTTAATTTGGTTCTTGAGTTGAAAATTTTAAGTTTGTATTTGTCAAGTAAGCAACCGAGTCGTTTATTTCAACTAGGGTAAATGTAATAGTTAGGCTACCGTAATTAGGGAACTGCTGAGAGTACTTCTCAGACAGATAAGTGTTAATTAGCATGGTATATGCTCTAGCCAGTTTATTAAACGAGTTACAATCTTGAACGGGTTTGACGCTGATATGTGGAGACTTCCAGTAAACAAACTTCTTGAATCTGCTTTGAGGTTTTTCAAACATGAACTCTATTGGTTAACTAGCGAAGTAGGCAAGATGTTCTGTCGAACAGTAGGATGATCCTTATGTTCTTGTAAGATCTAGGCATCCTATTCAATAAAAGTAAGACTTTCAAATTGTGAGAAGGAAATTTTTAAATGCTTGGCTTCTCCGTTTCTGCGACTCATATAGTAGAAATGTGTCTTTATGCTAGGGTTATAAACATCACGAGCCCTCACGTTGTCCTTAATAAATGCAGCATCTGAAGCTTTAAAGAATGCCCAGTTTTGGGAATTAATATTTCAATATTGCACCTAAACTACTTGGATATGCACTGATCAGATTACGCGACGGTCTAGGCTGTTGGGTATTGTACATCATGTCAGATGCTACAACGTTGTCGATGTTTTCAATTTCTGCGGAACTCAAGGAATACTTTGCAAAGGTGACTAAAGTGAGTGACGATAAATGCGTCTTGCTACTCTGCATAAGTAACTTCCATATGCTAACTTTATCTGAATGCGTATTTTTAAATTCTTTATCACTGCTTTATCACTGCTTTATCATTGCTTTATCTCAGTGTCATTGTCTCAATGACACTTAAGACAATATGACGATTTAAATGTTTTAGTAAAAATGTAAATAAATGCTCAGTGAGTAAGAGTGGTATTCTATTTTAGACCAGCTCTAGTTTTCTGTGTTTTGCTGCTGCTTGTGCAAGCATTATTATTATATGTATTAGCTACTGACAATAATAGCAGTGGCTTGTGATTGGACTTTATTTACACAAGTTCTGCCCCCTTTTTTGTATTAAAAGGGCAGGTAGGTTGTTGTGCGTCACTTATGTATAGGGCTTTATTATTAAGTCAAAACACTCATAAGGCAAGGTTGTTAAAGCTGTCAGGTAGCGACTGCCAACCAGTGTGCATTAGTAGCATTATTAATTTTATTTCCAATCTCATATTTAAACAAAAAGATGAAAGTAATTTTGGAATCTATTTTTTTGTGTGTTAGATTGTATTTGTGTGAGTATTGTCTAAAAAATTTCAATCTAAAGAGCTTAGAAAGCAACGTATTATAGAAAATCGTTCAAAGTATCAACGCTATTTAATATTAAAAAACCGTCAGTTTGAAGAACATCAAAATTTTTTTAAACTTCATTAGAATAAGAAAGCTATCATTAGAATCCATGAACTCAATTAAAACTCTATCAAGTGTTGGTATATTTAAAAGCATGTTAACTTTTGTCAGATGCCAATACTATGGTTGCTATTACACAGTAAAGAAAAGCTTGTGGTCAAAAGAACAAGAACAAAAATATGGTAACAGAGATTTGAATTCTAGACTTTATACAAATAACTTTGGATCTGTACAACTCCAAAATTCCTGTAGTGCGTGTCATGGCAGAATAGTATTTTTTCAACACAAATATAGCGTCTAGTATGTTTAAATTAACGAGACACTAAACTTTGGCTGAAACCACCAAATTGTGTTTTAAAAACTGATCATTCATCAGAAAGAGATTTATCTGAAACGCCTAAAAATATTTGCTGTAGACATGTAAAGTGCCGTATCTGCAAACGAACTCCACATCAATTTTTAGTGGCAGCAACAAAAATATTAAATCAATACTGAGAACGTAATCAACAAGGGTCAGACCGTATTTTATTCCACTCAGATTTGATTCCACTTGTTCCAAAGTTTTATTTTTATGCATGTAACCTCGAACACACTGTGCTTTGATTTGTTTTACAAACACAGACTCACAGCAAAAGATAATTTGGACTGTACTTGGGACTGTACTTGGGATTTAAATGGTGAAATTCTAGATAAATTGACTACTTGTAAACTACTGGCAATGAATAATTTTAGTGAGTTTGAATCAGTATCTCAGAATTCCAGTATGCAAATCTTTGACCCTCAATATATTTTATATATAGTTTTCTAGCTCCAAGTCAACAACAAATTGTGGACATGGTAAAAAAACAAATAAGTTACTATGGAATACTATTTAACAAAAAACCATTAGGAATGATAACTTTGCAGATCTTTGGCTTAGGGAACTCGGCTGTAATAAAGACATTGCAGAACATATTGTCTCAAAAGCAAAGCCAAGACGAAAGTTTTTGTTTTAGAGTGTGTTTTTTCCTTGGAGTGTGGGCCTTCAGTTTAAAAGGCACAAAATTTCATTCTTGCTTTAAACTAAAACCTTTTGCAAATGTAAAAATTTGTGACAAACTAAAGAACGGTATTTCAGCGGTATATAAACACAAATTTCAAAACATTAAAGTTCTACTTTTTGAAGAAGTTTCAACTATAGGCTTAGAATTACAGCATTTTGTGGACGTCTTCATAAAACTAGTAGATCCATCTCGAGCTGAGTTGCCGTTTTAGCGGAAGAACCGTACTTATGTTTAGTGTGTTCCACAATATTCTTGTTTGGGAGACAGTTATTTGTATTCTCAGTTCTTAGTACAGACTTTACACGAATTGCAAGAAGCTACAAAATTGTACACGAGTTTTAATACTGCTTTTGTACTAGACACACTGTTTTGGCAGAGCAAAAATGATTCCTGGAGTACTATAAGTTTTAATGAGACATAGATTTTTGAAATACACTTCTCTAGAACTTTACAATTTGCAACAACGGCAGCAGCAAATTTTGCTATCGGTGGATACCAAATTTGTAGAATTTAAGAAATCAATTTATTGATTTGAAACTAACAGCAACGTATCAGCACAAAATAAATATACATTTTTTTATTAAGGTGACATGTTGTACATTTTAAAATAATATATAAAATTTTAGTATTAAATTTAGTTTGGATTATAAATATAGGAGATTGGTCAAATGTTCATTAACAAATAATTGTTTTAAATAATTTGATTGTTATTTTGTAGGAAGATGATCAGAAAATTACATCTTGGTTTTATTGGGGTTGCAGCTTTAATTGGGGAAACTAGTTAACTTTTAAAAGACCCACTTGAAGTAGATTATAGGGTACCTATCATGCTAACGCAGAACTTATACGTAGCATCGAATCTTACTAACAGAACCCGAGGCACTGTTTTAGACTAAATATTTAGCTCCGTCAAGAACAGACTTCACTGGAATAGTTTTGTTGTGGACTCTCTGAATTACAGAGAAAATAATATTGTTGTTACCTCAATAGGCAGAGGGATGAAAATTACACGTATTGAATACTGTAAACCTGATTTAGAAACAAATAAATATCTTAAAATTCAGGATTTCCTACTAGTTTTGAATTAGGGAATGACGATTTACAGATCACAAGGCATTACGATAGAAAATGATGTGTGCATTTAGATACAAGCGAAATTATAGCGTGCACAACGTACGTAGCTCTTTCTTGATTCAAATGTTTTGAAAATCTTATGATTTTTGACAAGAAAATTATACAGGCACCAAGGCTATTGGTTGTTTGGCATGAATATAAAATGCAGCTGCAGTGGAAAAAAGAATTTCGGCTAAAAGAACTTGAAGTAGAAAACAAAAAATATCGTAAAGCAGATAAAGCCACACAAGTAGATCGATTTCTGTGGATGGCTAGAAATAGCTGTACTATTCTGTTAAAATTTTCATACAGTTAAATACAATTCAATATTATTCAATGAACCATGCATTGTTAGTTATACGTGTGTATATACTTCTTCCCTTGATTAAGCATTGGTGTATGTGTTAAATCGTAATTCAAATTTGTTAGATGTGGCAGTTATAAAATATGTAAAATTAGGTGTTTTATAGTTATAAAGAAGAACAAATCACATTATGTATAAATTTTGCAACAAAAATGAAATGTGAATTTGTAAATATGTAATATTCTCTTTAAAATTGCATGTATTTATTAAACAGCTAACAATTGTAGTTTAGTTTCACACCGCTTTGGTTCACATAATAGTCGTACAAGTTATAGCAGATATACGTAAATCATTGTTGAATTCTAGATTAAAAGAATCCTTTTATGCATTGAGTGGTTTTATTAAAAACAATAAAAATTTCATGAAAAAAGTAATGTGGACAGAGAAATAAGTCAGCTGCGTTCATTAAGTTTGCATAGACCAATTAGAAAAAAATTTAAACGCAGACGAGTATAAGGTAATATGATAGAAGAAATTTTGAGTGCGGATCTGAAGATACTTGAAAGCGGTATGGCAAAGCATAATTCTGAATTTTGTAACATCTTATTTTGCGAAGACGCGTTTAGCAAAAATCTGTGTTGCAGATTTATTAAAAATAAAAAGCCAGAATCAATAATAAAATTCCTAATAAGCATTTTCTGGGAAGCAGAAATGACACCAATCTACCTGTTCACTGATCAGGGTTGTTATTTGATACTGTAACATACTACCATAAATTCTTCTACAAGCATTATCATATCCTACTAGTAAAAAACGCATTTAATTAAAATTTAACAATTAAATAATTGGGAACGGAATTCCAAGCAGACTCGTTTTTCAAATTTTTAAAGAGCCATGGAAATAAGTATGACAACACTTATAGCAAAACAAGATCGAGTATAGTAGAACGTGTAATTAGGTGCGTCACAGTATTACAAAATCAGAAGTAACTAGACAATCTACAGCCTTATTTTATGAATTTTCAATGTACTTATATGTGGTTTTTTGTATATGTTTAGGACAATTTTTGAAAAAATTGCTCGTTTTATGACTGAAAGAGGCACTTTTAGGCTTATTCCTGGCTTCTGGTTGCACGCAAAAGGACGTGTTTCTGGAGCTGCTGGTCAGACTGGACAACTTGGGGTTTAGTTTGAACTTGAGTTGCATTGTACAATATTTCTAGCGAGACCTATCTGTGCTTGGGGAAATATCTCAGCCTAAGTAAGGCTATAGTGCATAGTAGTAATATCAGCGAGACCTTATATGCTTGCGATAATAATATCAAAACTACTAATTACAACTAATCTCATCATTAACCAAAAATTAAAATTCCAAAATGTATCAACTGTCAAGAAAAGCTTGGAAGGAGCAAACTAGCTCTCTACTGTGTACAGTGCTGGATTCCTATTCATTGGTCGTGTCTGAATATCAATGGATTAGCAATGGAGTTCGAGATAGCTGAAGCCGAAACATGGAGATGCATTAACTGTAAGAGTGGCGATAATAATAATTCTAATTGTATTACTTGTTATAAGGAAATTCCTAGCAGAGAATGGCATTTCATGGCCTGTTTATTCCCATCGCTTGAAAAACATGAAGTTGTAAATATGGATACTGAAGCAGTAACTGTGGAAATAGGATCTGAGACAAATTGTTATCATCATGATGTTCTTAGTAAGGGCTTTAAGATAGCGCATGTAAATCTGAATGGAATGAATATGTGTCAAATTGAAGAAATAAAATTACATTTAGTTAATTACAAATATGATTGTCTCTGTATTACTGAATCAAAACTCAAGCTTGATATGGCTTTAGGTCCATATTTTATTCAGGGCTATAATTTGAATAGGAAAGATAGGATGCTAAGAAATGAAGGTAGAACTTTAGCATATTTAAATTCTAACTTAAAGTTTAAAGAACTAGAGATTGTACAGAACAAATTGCATTTGGAGCTAGAGGTTAACACTCTTAAAATTACAAAGCAGTTTTTGCTCCTTTTTCTACTTACAGTAGTTTACAAACCACCCCACATTCCTTTCTCTGAGCTTAAGATTTGTTTGGGTCTACACATTAGAACATTCAGTAGTACTAAATTAGAGCACTTTATCCTGGGTGATTTCAATGTTAATTTGAACCTATAAATTAAATTATGTGAAGATGGGGAAGATTTGTTAGAGTTAACATCTGGACATGGCCTGACTACATTGTCAAGAGCATTATTATCAAACGCATTGCGAATGCATAGGAAATATGCATTCAAACATATTTCCTATGCGCAATGCGCTTGATAATAATGCTCTTGACAATAATGTGCTTGATAATAATGCCTTTAAAATGCACATAATATTCGCATTACATGAACATATATTCGTCGTCGTCGTCGTCGTCGGTGTAAACCAATAGTTGGTTTAGAGCAAGCACCAAGAACGAGCTGTGTTCTCGATGACGTCACCAGGTATATGTATATACGTTTTGGTAACGTGTTTTTTACGCGTATATAAGTAGCAATTTTCATATTTTACTTCATTTTCACGCTGGCGTTCCTAGCTCCAATAGTAGAGGCTGGCATTGGTGCTGCCACAAGTACTGCTGGTTTTGCAACTATTTTTACTGGTTTAGGCATTAGAGGTGGTGTTTTAGTGAAACAGGCTATAGACAAAGGAGCTACATATCCTGGTCACAAATATTAAGGCCCGGGAAACCCAACTCAAAACGGTGAACCAGTGGACAGTGACGACAGAATAGCAGAAGAACACGACGATTTGTACCAACGTGCTAAAAAGCCACAAGATATACAGAGTGCTGACTATATAGTATCATTTAAAATGCACATAATAATATTTGCATTACATGTACATATTGTCACATGTACATACAGCACATTTTTGTCAAGAGCATTATTATCAAGCGCATTGCAAATGCATAAGAAATATGCATTCAAACATATTTCCCATGCGCAATGCGCTTGATAATAATGCTCTTGACAATAATGCGCTTGATAATAATGCCTTTAAAATGCACATAATAATATTTGCATTACATGTACATATCCGTCGTCGTCGTCGTCGTCGGTGTAAACCAAAAATTGGTTTAGAGCAAGCACCAAGAACGAGCTGTGTTCTCGATGACGTCACCAGGTATATGTATATACGTTTTTTTGATGCATTGAAAGAAGCTGTTTGTTTGAAACATAATAATTAAAATGCAACAAGGAAATTACAATCAGAAGACGATAATTAAATAAAACAAGGAAATTAAACTGCAAAAAAAAATATGCAATCGCAGAAAGTGCATTACGATTGAACTGTAGTGCATAACGATTAAGATTATAATAATGCCTTTAAAATGCACATAATAATATTTGCATTACATGTACATATTCATCGTCGTCGTCGTCGTCGGTGTTAACTAATAGTTGGTTTAGAGCAAGCACCAAGAACGAGCTGTGTTTTCGATGACGTAACCAGGTATATGTATATACGTTTTGGTAACGTGTTTTTTACGCGTATATAAGTAGGAATTTTCATAGTTTACTTCATTTTCACGCTCGCGTTCCTAGCTCCAATAGTAGAGGCTGGCATTGGTGCTGCCACAAGTACTGCTGGTTTTGCAACTATTTTAACTGGTTTAGGCATTAGAGGTGGTGTTTTAGTGAAACAGGCTATAGAAAAAAGGAGCTACATATCCTAGTCACAAATATTTAGGCCCGGGAAACCCAACTCAAAACGGCGAACCAGTAGACAGTGACGACAGAATAGCAGAAGAACACGACGATTTGTACCAACGTGCTAAAAAGCCACAAGATATACAGAGTGCTAACTACCATAGTAACAATCAATTTAACGCAGACTGGAAGACTCACGGGAATATACATTCTTCATTTGGAAAATACGGATTAAAATTAAAATACGGCGTAGAATCAAAATTTGGAGTTTTGTATCCCCGTTTACCAGTGAATACCCACCGTACTACTTTTATAGACCGCCTCTTCTCCCCCTTCTTTTCTAAAGGCACAGCGGCAAGAACGGTTTGAGTAAGGGCAGGCGTGGAGGATGTGGATGTGGTCGTCGTGGCTGATGACGATGATGAACTCCCTGGGATATCTCGAGAAGGCGCCAAACATTCGATCCAAAACTCTTTCAACATGCTCGGCAGATCCACAATGTATGACGTCGCTGTAAAAGACGGCACCAGCTGACACATTGCATCCAGAAAGTCCTCTGTAGAAATCGTCAAAGGTTCTGAAAGTGTCTCCCAGTTCCCAAGAATCTGCTCCCTCAATATGATCAACAATGGCACTAGATCGTCTGCCACGTCGTGTTCGTATTGCGAGTTGATGCTCAGCAGTAACATCCATGTTATTTTTTTGGCCATCCTCCCCTCCGGTATCGCCTCCATTCCCGTTGTCAGACATTGTAACGCGCTTGACATGTTAAAAAAGACGTCTACGTACTGCTGGTGGTGGTTTGGTGTTAAGATACTCGGCACACTCTTTAATAGTGATTCCTTCGTCCCAATTTTGTAGTAGGTCTCTTAAATTTTCACTCTTCAGATCGTCAATAGCTGGAAGTAAATAATCAGAAATATTATATCCACGGTATACGCAAGCCTCGTTGCATTCGTCGCAATACTTTGCTACTGTTAAATCCGATGCAGAAATTGGGCTTATTATATCTGCATGTACGTCTATCTCGTTTATAATTGTATCAACTGAGGCGTCGTCGGCAACTTCGTTTACTAATAAATATTCTGTTAATTGCCCCTTAATACAAGAATCACAGTATCTACACTGCAAATACGTATACCAAACAAAAGAGATATGTTCAAAATTGTGAAAAGCAAAGCTTATATCAGGATGCGTAGGATTAGTAGTTCGTTGCCAAGTAAATCTAATCGCAGATACTTCTTCAATATCGGATAATTCTTATTCCTTGTCCGCCTCTCAATTTGGTTGAATTAATCCAACTACCTCTTTTACAGGAGATGGTTCGCGTTGGTGTGATAAACACATAACGATATTGGATGTAAATTGGGTCTGGCTTTTATACTAAATCATAACATGTACCAGTGTGTAATTCAATGTTTTCGTAGTGCAAGTAATTATAATGCATTGTTATAATCTTAATCGTTATGCACTACAGTTTAATCGTAATGCACTTTCTGCGATTGCATTTTATTTTTTGCAGTTTAATTTCCTTGTTTTATTTAATTATCGTCTTCCGATTGTAATTTCCTTGTTGCATTTCAACTATCATGTTTTAAACAAACAGCTTTTTTTAATGCATCAAAAAAACGTATATACATATACCTGGTGACGTCATCGAGCACACAGCTCGTTCTTGGTGCTTGCTCTAAACCAACTATTGGTTTACACCGACGACGACGACGACGACGGATATGTACATGTAATGCAAATATTATTATGTGCATTTTAAAGGCATTATTATCAAGCACATTATTGTCAAGAGCATTATTATCAAGCGCATTGCGCATAGGAAATATGTTTGAATGCATATTTCCTATGCATTCGCAATGCGCTTGATAATAATGCCCTTAAAATGCACATAATAATATTTGCATTACATGTACATATCCGTCGTCGTCGTCGTCGTCGGTGTAAACCAATAGTTGGTTTAGAGCAAGCACCAAGAACGAGCTGTGTTCTCGATGACGTCACCAGGTATATGTATATACGTTTTGGTAACGTGTTTTTTACGCGTATATAAGCAGGAATTTTCATATTTTACTTCATTTTCACGCTGGCGTTCCTAGCTCCAATAGTAGAGGCTGGCATTGGTGCTGCCACAAGTACTGCTGGTTTTGCATCTATTTTAACTAGTTTAGGCATTGGAGGTGGTGGTTTAGTGAAACAAGCTATAGACAAAGGAGCTACATACCCAGGTCACAAATATTTAGGACCAGGCAACCCAACTCAAAACGGTGAACCAGTGGACAGTGACGACAGAATAGCAGAAGAACACGACGATTTGTACCAACGTGCTAAAAAGCCACAAGATATACAGAGTGCTGACTACCATAGTATCAATCAATTTAACGCAGACTGGAAGACTCACGGGAATATACATTCTTTATTTGGAAAATACGGATTAAAATTAAAATACGGCGTAGAATCAAAATTTAGAGTTTTGTATCCCCGTGTACCAGTAAATACTCACCGTACTACTTTAGCTCCAAAATTATTAGAATCAGATAACAAAGACGACGAGCCACAGTCTACAACATCACGCCTACTACCGCTTACTTCACCCATGTCATTACATGCGTGGAGCATAGACACAATGAACAACATGGACACGCAGCCTACAAATGAGTTGCAACAACAAGGATCTAGTGGAAGTGAAACTCCCTCTGGTGATGGCGAAAATGAACGCAAACGCAAAGCACCCACACTGAAATCGGACTCGAAGCGACATCGTCCTGGCTTTGCACCAACCTATCCAGATTAAACTGAACAAGGTAATATTGTGTCATACGTGGATCGCCCAACTAATTACCATGGAAGTTACACTTGTCATTTCAAGAAAGTACATCATTTTCTTACACATGGAGTTGCAAATGTGGTGTTTTCGGGTAGTGGTGACAATGCAGAAAAACGCTTTCTAACAACATCGTTGGCTGTTCTACCTGTTGACAATGTGTGGTTCTATCTAACGCCAAAGAAGTTTGAAATTTTAAATCCCGGTGAAACGTGTTTGGGTGTTAAAGTGACAGTGTCCCAACGCAATGTACGTGTTGGATTTGAAACAGCTTCCAGCGCCACCCAACTAGCAACATTGAATGAAACTAAAATTAGAATGCATGCCATTGGATTGAACTTGACTGGATATGGGGGGAACGCGTCATATACATATGATGCTAAAGAACTTATGAAACCAACGACGGCAACGCAGCAGGTTGTAGCAAGTAATATTTATACAGCCATGTATGGGGGTAATGGTGACAGCCTATCAAGCATACCTGCTTCCCAGCTTGGTGTCCCTATAGTGTTGAATAGGTATTTTACAATGGCAAGTGAAAAAGGCGCAACAAACAACGCAGCTCAACCAAGCGGATGGCCCAATCTTATGGCACATGTACATCGCTATAATGCTGCTGATCTTGGAATGGAAGACGTGGCCGAATATACTTACACGCCAGAAATGGGAATTTTGAAGAATATGCCAAAATATGTGGACTGGGGTGCCCCTAAAGGGGAATTGCTAGTGGGTGGTGGAGCAGGCTATAGACCTGGGAAACAATTGGAAATCAATGAATGGGGACAATCTAGTTTTGGTGTTGGACAGACACGACAAGCACGTGTTGATGCAACTAATTTCACATATACTGATGGTATAGAAAAAAGTCAGTATATTGTGCGCGGAATAGATAGTGTTACAACCTACAAAACACAGCCATCTTTTCACGTGGGAATTCTACCAGTTTCAAAAATTACAACTACTACTAATGCTGTATTGCCTACTTCGTGGACTGATACGCAAGCAGTATGGGAAGTTACAGCGGAAATGACAACAATGTGGCGCGAACACACAACACGGCCGTATAGGAATTCAGCGTGGGAACCTGCAATAGACGAAGTTGTATGGACTATATCTAATGTAGCTCCTGAAGGGCATATGCAGGTACTACATGGTACTGGAGTAAACACAGGACAAGCATTTCCACATGAAAAATAATGCATTATACATGCACGTATGTAAAAAGTTATTGTAATTATGCAGTGTAAACATGATAATAAAAACAGAAAATGTAAATTCAGAATTTTTTATTCATTTATTATCCCATATTTCAACATAAGTGGATACAGGCATAAAGGTGTAGGTTTTTTATCATACGCCCTAAGCTTTGGACATGCTGCCCACCTGTACTGACAAATTCTATCACTGAATGCAGGATCATTCAGGAAGTTCACATAATTATTAGTTAGTATAATTACAGGAGTCCTATAGATACTTGAGTCAGGTTTTCCCTTTACACGGACTGTATACTGGTCACCACCAGTAATCATCTTTATAGTATCAGTCATTGCACATTCATAATTAGGTTCATTCCATATCAATATTCTCTTATTAACTGCCTCCATAAAGGCGAAACCATTGGATCTATTTGCCATACCTAATTGGCCAGTAACCATATAGAATCCACATACAATATCAAAGAAAAAATTTTTGCCAGCCGATGGAGGCGACAGCACAGACAATGAATTCATTTTAGGAATAATCATTTCACATACATTATATACATCCTGAAAAAATTTTGTAATTAAATGATGATCATTAGAAAATTGAAAATTTAAGAGTACATCAACTACATCTAGTGATTCAGACATGTTATAGTATACATCATCAACAGATCGAGAGCCAGAATAAAATTGAGGTTTACAACCATTAGAATTATAAAAAAACCAGAAATCACGCATTTTCCATAAAACCATTTTTGCTTGCCATGTCTCTAATACATTTTTTACAATTTTTTCAGAATCACGTAAGTACATTAAATGTTCATTGTCTAACCAATGTTTAGAATAGGGAAGATTATGAATAGGGGTTACAGGGTATGTTTTTAAAATTGTTTCAACTTCTTGCAGGATGCGTCCTTTGTCTCTGCTGTTTCCGCCGAGATCACGGCGTGCTCTTTTATTTTCTCCAGTGCTTTGTAGACCGCCCTGTGATTTCCGAATGTAATCTTCATTCTCGTTGTGGCACGAGTCCACCAATCCTTGGTCGGCATGGTCTCCACCTCGTCCCGCCAGTAAACCTTCAAATCCAAGTAATAGTCGTCGAATCCTTCTTCCCAATTGAGCGTAGCGTACCCGTCTTCCCGGGCTTGAGTAATAGTACATGAGACGTTCCCAGTCTGCCCTGCTAAGCTCGCTGAACGGAAGGCAGTTGCGAATCTGTCCTCGAAAGACCGCCTCTTCTCCCCCTTCTTTCCTAAAGGCACAGCGGCAAGAACGGTTTGAGTGAGGGCAGGCGTGGAGGATGTGGATGTGGTCGTCGTGGCTGATGACGATGATGAACTCCCTGGGATATCTCGAGAAGGCGCCAAACATTCGATCCAAAACTCTTTCAACATGCTCGGCAGATCCACAATGTATGACGTCGCTGTAAAAGACGGCACCAGCTGACACATTGCATCCAGAAAGTCCTCTGTAGAAATCGTCAAAGGTTCTGAAAGTGTCTCCCAGTTCCCAAGAATCTGCTCCCTCAATATGATCAACAATGGCACTAGATCGTCTGCCACGTCGTGTTCGTATTGCGAGTTGATGCTCAGCAGTAACATCCATGTTATTTTTTTGGCCATCCTCCCCTCCGGTATCGCCTCCATTCCCGTTGTCAGACATTGTAACGCGCTTGACATGTTAAAAAAGACGTCTACGTACTGCTGGTGGTGGTTTGGTGTTAAGATACTCGGCACACTCTTTAATAGTGATTCCTTCGTCCCAATTTTGTAGTAGGTCTCTTAAATTTTCACTCTTCAGATCGTCAATAGCTGGAAGTAAATAATCAGAAATATTATATCCACGGTATACGCAAGCCTCGTTGCATTCGTCGCAATACTTTGCTACTGTTAAATCCGATGCAGAAATTGGGCTTATTATATCTGCATGTACGTCTATCTCGTTTATAATTGTATCAACTGAGGCGTCGTCGGCAACTTCGTTTACTAATAAATATTCTGTTAATTGCCCCTTAATACAAGAATCACAGTATCTACGACGACGACGACTACGACTTCTTCAATATCGGATAATTAAAATTCCTGTAGTGCGTGTCATGGCAGAATAGTATTTTTTTAACACAAATACAGCGTCTAGTATGTTTAAATTAACGAGACACTAAACTTTGGCTGAAACCACCAAATTGTGTTTAAAAAACTGATCATTCATCAGAAAGAGATTTATCTGAAACGCCTAAAAATATTTGCTGTAGACATGTAAAGTGCCGTATCTGCAAACGAACTCCACATCAATTTTTAGTGGCAGCAACAAAAATATTGAATCAATACTGAGAACGTAATCAACAAGGGTCAGACCGTATTTTATTCCACTCAGATTTGATTCCACTTGTTCCAAAGTTTTATTTTTATGCATGTAACCTCGAACACACTGTGCTTTAATTTGTTTTACAAACACCGACTCACAGCCAAAGATAATTTGGACTGTACTTGGGACTGTACTTGGGATTTGAATGGTGAAATTCTAGATAAATTGACTACTTGTAAGCTACTGGCAATGAATAATTTTAGTGAGTTTGAATCAGTATCTCAGAATTCCAGTATGCAAATCTTTGACCCTCAATATATTTTATATATAGTTTTCTAGCTCCAAGTCAACAACAAATTGTGGACATGGTAAAAAAACAAATAAGTTACTATGGAATACTATTTAACAAAAAACCATTAGGAATGATAACTTTGCAGATCTTTGGCTTAGGGAACTCGGCTGTAATAAAGACATTGCAGAACATATTGTCTCAAAAGCAAAGCCAAGACGAAAGTTTTTGTTTTAGAGTGTGTTTTTTCCTTGGAGTGTGGGCCTTCAGTTTAAAAGGCACAAAATTTCATTCTTGCTTTAAACTAAAACCTTTTGCAAATGTAAAAATTTGTGACAAACTAAAGAACGGTATTTCAGCGGTATATAAACACAAATTTCAAAACATTAAAGTTCTACTTTTTGAAGAAGTTTCAACTATAGGCTTAGAATTACAGCATTTTGTGGACGTCTTCATAAAACTAGTAGATCCATCTCGAGCTGAGTTGCCGTTTTAGCGGAAGAACCGTACTTATGTTTAGTGTGTTCCACAATATTCTTGTTTGGGAGACAGTTATTTGTATTCTCAGTTCTTAGTACAGACTTTACACGAATTGCAAGAAGCTACAAAATTGTACACGAGTTTTAATACTGCTTTTGTACTAGACACACTGTTTTGGCAGAGCAAAAATGATTCCTGGAGTACTATAAGTTTTAATGAGACATAGATTTTTGAAATACACTTCTCTAGAACTTTACAATTTGCAACAACGGCAGCAGCAAATTTTGCTATCGGTGGATACCAAATTTGTAGAATTTAAGAAATCAATTTATTGATTTGAAACTAACAGCAACGTATCAGCACAAAATAAATATACATTTTTTCATTAAGGTGACATGTTGTTCATTTTAAAATAATATATAAAATTCTAGTATTAAATTTAGTTTGGATTATAAATATAGGAGATTGGTCAAATGTTCATTAACAAATAATTGTTTTAAATAATTTGATTGTTATTTTGTAGGAAGATGATCAGAAAATTACATCTTGGTTTTATTGAGGTTGCAGCTTTAATTGGGGAAACTAGTTAACTTTTAAAAGACCCACTTGAAGTAGATTATAGGGTACCTATCATGCTAACGCAGAACTTATACGTAGCATCGAATCTTACTAACAGAACCCGAGGCACTGTTTTAGACTAAATATTTAGCTCCGTCAAGAACAGACTTCACTGGAATAGTTTTGTTGTGGACTCTCTGAATTACAGAGAAAATAATGTTGTTGTTACCTCAATAGGCAGAGGGATGAAAATTACACGTATTGAATACTGTAAACCTGATTTAGAAACAAATAAATATCTTAAAATTCAGGATTTCCTACTAGTTTTGAATTAGGGAATGACGATTTACAGATCACAAGGCATTACGATAGAAAATGCTGTGTGCATTTGGATACAAGCGAAATTATAGCGTGCACAACGTACGTAGCTCTTTCTTGATTCAAATGTTTTGAAAATCTTATGATTGTTGACAAGAAAATTATACAGGCACCAAGGCTATTGGTTGTTTGGCATGAATATAAAATGCAGCTGCAGTGGAAAAAAGAATTTCGGCTAAAAGAACTTGAAGTAGAAAACAAAAAATATCATAAAGCAGATAAAGCCACACAAGTAGATCGATTTCTCTAGATGGCTAGAAATAGCTGTACTATTCTGTTAAAATTTTCATACAGTTAAATACAATTTAATATTATTTAATGAACTATGCATTGTTAGTTATACATGTGTATATACTTCTTTCCTTGATTAAGCATTGGTGTATGTGTTAAATCGTAATTCAAATTTGTTAGATGTGGCAGTTATAAAATATGTAAAATTAGGTGTTTTATAGTTATAAAGAAGAACAAATCGCATTATGTATAAATTTTGCAACAAAAATGAAATGTGAATTTGTAAATATGTAATATTCTCTATAAAATTGCATGTATTTATTAAACAGCTAACATTTGTAGTTTAGTTTCACACCGCTTTGGTTCACATAATAGTCGTACAAGTTATAGCAGACATACGTAAATCATTGTTGAATTCTAGATTAAAAGAATCCTTTTATGCATTGAGTGGTTTTATTAAAAACAATAAAAATTTCATGAAAAAAGTAATGTGGACAGAGAAATAAGTCAGCTGCGTTCATTAAGTTTGCATAGACCAATTAGAAAAAAATTTAAACGCAGACGAGTATAAGGTAATATGATAGAAGAAATTTTGAGTGCGGATCTGAAGATACTTGAAAGCGGTATGGCAAAGCATAATTCTGAATTTTGTAACATCTTATTTTGCGAAGACGCGTTTAGCAAAAATCTGTGTTGCAGATTTATTAAAAATAAAAAGCCAGAATCAATAATAAAATTCCTAATAAGCATTTTCTGGGAAGCAGAAATGACACCAATCTACCTGTTCACTGATCAGGGTTGTTATTTGATACTGTAACATACTACTATAAATTCTTCTACAAGCATTATCATATCCTACTAGTAAAAAACGCATTTAATTAAAATTTAACAATTATATAATTGGGAACGGAATTCCAAGCAGACTCGTTTTTCAAATTTTTAAAGAGCCATGGAAATAAGTATGACAACACTTATAGCAAAACAAGATCGAGTATAGTAGAACGTGTAATTAGGTGCGTCACAGTATTACAAAATCAGAAGTAACTAGACAATCTACAGCCTTATTTTATGAATTTTCAATGTACTTATATGTGGTTTTTTGTATATGTTTAGGACAATTTTTGAAAAAATTGCTCGTTTTATGACTGAAAGAGGCACTTTTAGGCTTATTCCTGGCTTCTGGTTGCACGCAAAAGGACGTGTTTCTGGAGCTGCTGGTCAGACTGGACAACTTGGGGTTTAGTTTGAACTTGAGTTGCATTGTACAATATTTCTAGCGAGACCTATCTGTGCTTGGGGAAATATCTCAGCCTAAGTAAGGCTATAGTGCATAGTAGTAATATCAGCGAGACCTTATATGCTTGCGATAATAATATCAAAACTACTAATTACAACTAATCTCATCATTAACCAAAAATTAAAATTCCAAAATGTATCAACTGTCAAGAAAAGCTTGGAAGGAGCAAACTAGCTCTCTACTGTGTACAGTGCTGGATTCCTATTCATTGGTCGTGTCTGAATATCAATGGATCAGCAATGGAGTTCGAGATAGCTGAAGCCGAAACATGGAGATGCATTAACTGTAAGAGTGGCGATAATAATAATTCTAATTGTATTACTTGTTATAAGGAAATTCCTAGCAGAGAATGGCATTTCATGGCCTGTTTATTCCCATCGCTTGAAAAACATGAAGTTGTAAATATGGATACTGAAGCAGTAACTGTGGAAATACCTCTTAAACAAATACCATGGTTAGTTTTATCCTGCTTAGATAACGCTGATGAAATATTACGATCGTTTAATTTAAATGTGAATACTGTACCTAATAAGCATGCGCTGGTAGTAAATAGGTCAGTCAAAGCCAAAACAGTGGGATGGCTGACAGGAGATTTGAAAAGGCTCATCCACTATAGGGATCACATTAAAGCTCTAAGCATTAAAAGTAGCGACAATAAACTATGGAAAGAATATAAACATCTAAGGAATACTGTCAACTATCAAGTTAAGCAGCATAAGCAAATGTATTTCAAAAACCAATCTGGAATACATACAATTATCTGTCAGGGAATGATGAGCCACTTAGGAAAATTAATGAGTTGAAGTGGGATGACGTCACTGTAACTTAACAACATAAAATATGCAGCGAGTTAGCTAAGGCCTTTGTGGTACATTCAGAACCTGATGACTTAGGACAGTTTCATAGTTCATTAGAATCACAACCGGAGCTTGTTGTGCCTTTTACTAAGAAGGAAGTTGTCAGTGCTTTTTAAAGACTGAAAAAATAGGACTCAGGGTCGGCGGATGATATACCTTATGTGATTATGAGTAACTGCATACAAGTTCTTGCTGTTCCCTTAGCACTTATGTTCACACATTTTCTAATCTTGACTATGTTCCCTGCCGTGTATCAACATTCAACTATAATGCCAATTTACAAGAAAGGAGAGCAGGAAGGATCCAAATGCGTATAGACTTATCTCAAAGCTAACGTTAGAATGTAAATTATTTGAAAAACTTATTTAAAGGAGAATGATGGATAAATTACTTACTGCTGGCCTACCAAATACTAACCAATACGGACTTAGACCTGGTAGATCATGCCTTTTAACTATAATTAAAGTTACATTTGACATATTTAGATTTATTGATAAACGATGTCGCAGGTGCATAGCAATATTTATAGATTTGCAAAACGCATTTGACTCAGTGACGCACATATTACTGCTCAGAAAACTTCGTGATAAGTTTGGGTTTGACAATAATATGATTGAGCTATTGACTAACTGTCTACATAAACGCAAATTCTGCATTCATAACGGTTGCTATGTATCGGTTGATTATGACTTCACTATTGGTGTACCACAAGGAAGTATATTAGGTCCACTTCTTTTTATTTTATTTATTAATGATATATCCAAAGGTATAAATATAAGCCATAACTATGCCATCTATGCTGATGACCTAATTATATATATTGCTGACACAAGTACTGATAAGTTCCAACAAAATATGCAAATAGCTATCAATAAAATTAATGCATAGTTTAAACTAAATAAGTTAAACATTAACGTGGATAAAACCAAATTTATGTTATTTCATAAGGCCTATGACATTGTCAGTTATAATACTGTAAAATTATACTGCGACGGAAAAGCATTGGAGAACGTGCTTAGTTTTAAGTATTTAGAATTGACTATAGATTGTAATCTTAATTTTAAGCAACATGATAATAATGTAAAAGTAAGGGCGAAGAAAGCTTTAAACGTTATAAATAGCCTAGAAAAGTGCTTGAAATATAAGGTTGCTTGTGTAATGTTAAATGACTATGTAATGACGGCAGTGGATTATTGCTCGCCTATTTGGACAGTTCAGGGTGAAACTGATCTACAAAAAATTCAAAGTGCAATAAATATGCTTGTGGTATCTGTAAGTGAGACTCCGCTATGGACAAAAAACCCAAGGAGACGGAAAGTAAAAATACTTAAATCCAGTGTACTGGAGAAGGCGAATGTATTATTTGTACTAGAAAGAATCGAACACACTATGTTAATTTTTAGTTTTTAATTTGTAAGGTGGGGATTGGATATTGAGTTTCTGTCAAATATTTGCATTGAAAAAGAATGTGTAAGGTCAACTGAAGCTTCTGATGGAATAGTGCTTAATACTTGTATAGCTTGACCATCAGTAACTTATAAAAGGTCATTTCAATATAGGTTAGTTCAGATTTGGAATGAACCACTGGCGGACCTAAGATATAAGACATTAACGGTAAATAATTTTAATTCAAAATTAAGTAATTAATATGTTAGAAATAGAAGCCCAAATACCTCTATGTATCAACCCCAATAATTATGAACAAAGAGTATATTTTGACTAGTAATGACTTGTATATCTAATATTTACCTTCTTATGGAATTTTAGAAATTGTTTATTGTACTGATTTGATGTCGGCAATTGGAAAACAATACACGTATGTAATGTGTGTTGAATGTTTTTCACATTTAAATAAAGCTTATAAACAAAAAAAACAAAAACAAACAAACTTATCGCATAATTGATATTTTTTCTGCGTTTGTTAAAAGCTACAACAACACGTTTCATTCTACAATTCAAAGGGCTACAAACGCCGTCAATAAATTTAATAAGAACGAAGTTTGACGAACAATGTTTTTAGATCTTATGATCAATAAAACAAACCAAGTTTCGGCTTTTAAGCTTGAAGAACGCGTACGGATTAGCCGGACTAAGATCTTGTTTGACAAAGGTATACTGTATCGTTACCTATTACGTTAGAATATATCAAATATTACCTTATAAATAGACGTGTATATTAAGCGATCAAGTTAATATTCGTTTGGCTTTTAAACAGGATACAACCAGAATTTTGTGTTGAAATGTTCAAAAATAAGTCAGTTAACTTAACAAAAATCCTTGTTACTTACTATTCGGAGGATTGTAAAGATAACTAGCAGTTAGCAACCCGATGGGTTGCGGTTAAAAATTGTATTATTTAATCTTCATTTTTAGTTGTTACACTATACAAAAATTTGCATTGATTGTGATCTAATCAACTTGAGGTTTGCCAAATGCTTGCGTGGGAAAATTTTGCATTGATTGTGATCTTATCAACTCGAGTTTTGGCAAAATGCTTACCTGGGTTAAATTAAGACAACAGACTTACCTGGGTTTACTTTTGGTCACAGGCTTCCCCGGGTCAAGATTTTACCACAGTGTTAGGTGGGTTATGACTTTACCACAGCATTGGCTGGCTTAAACTTTTACCACAGTATTGTCTGAGTTAAAATTTCACCACAGTTCTGTGTTGGATAAAATTTACCACGGTATTGTATGGGTTGAAATTTTACTACAGTATTGGCTAGGTTAAAATTTTACAACAGAATTGCCTGGGTTAAAATTTTACCTCAGAATTGGCTGGGTTGACATTTTATAACAGTATTGGCTGGGTCAAAATTCTACTACAGTGTTGGTGTGGTTATAATTCTTATTTATAAAGGTTTGGTCGGGATAAGTTTTGATTAAATAAGGCTAAGCCTAAGACTGAGCTTGGGCTAAGCTTTGAAGAAAGGCTTGCGTGGGTTAAGTTTTTAAGTGCTTGAGGTATGTTTTAACTATAGACTTGACCTGAATAAGCTATTATCACCGACTTGCCTAGGCTCAGTTCTAATTTCGGGTTATCCAGGAATTAAAGCTTTACCTTAATTAGGATGAAATTTTTTGTGTAACAGTCAGTTACACGAAAAGGGTAAGCAAAACCTACATTTTTATTAGATCATAAGAGGGTTAAGAATTTGCTTAAACCTTGGCTCGGCCAAGTTTTTACCAGATGCGTCGAATGGAACCATAGAAATTGGAAATAGTTAAAAACTAAAGCACAAACAACGTTTAATGGCTTTTATTAGGGGCCAATCCAAACCCCGCTATTAGGATTTTTTTTAATTAAGAGATAAAAAAATAAATTATTTGTACGTCATACTGCTAGGGGGGGCTTAACCCTTACTCTGAGCAGACATGTGGTTTATTTGTACGCCATACTGCTAGGGGGGGGGGCGTATCCCTTACTCTGAGCAGACATGTGGTCAAAACTCAGTCAAAACTTATTCCGCCCAAGCCTGCTATATTATCCCATCCCGGTGGACCCAATAATTAAAGCTTATAGCGGGCATGCCTTAAGGCTATTTGACCACAATCAATGCAACATATTGTGACAGCTAAACTTGAAGAACATGATATTATATTAATACATTTAATTGCAACCCATTGGGTTGCTAACCTGCTAGTATTCTTATAAAGTTTAGCGGTGACTGTTGCTGCTGTCATGCAGAGTAGACATGGATACGCTGCAGTTTTAAGTGGCAACTCATTTTAAATTGTAAACAATAGTTCTTTCAACTTTTATTATTTCTTACTTTACTAAACTTTTTTCTTTCTTACAATCAATTTCTCGACAATTAGTAAGAAAAAATAAAATGAAATTATTATAGCTGACCTTTACGTTTCTCTTTCTTTCAAAGCTTTTTGAATCAGTTTAAAGCTCTTTTATAATTTTAAAAATAGGAATAAATAATTTTGACTGGGTTTTGCGCCAATCAGAATCACCTTATTTTTGAAATTTTAAATTCTAGTGCCGTAATTGGCGCAAATTCAAAAAGTGTAAATCAGCTATAAATAGTGCAAAACGCAACATTTTTCAAAATATTGTCGAAGAACGGACAACAAAATGTCAAGGCGCATCGAATGGTACCATAAAAATTGTAATTAGTTGAAAACTGAAGGAAGAGTTTCGGATACAAGGTCCCCGATAATTTACCACTATCCTATAGTGAAGTGTACTGCAAATTTTAAATAAGAGACTAGCAGTTAGGCAACCCTATGGGTTGCAAGCAAGTAGGGGGAGGGGTAGTATTAAGGATTGATAACATTATTAAGCGGCATCAAGCCCAAAACTGTCGCTTGTGCCTTTTGCATGTGCAGCTTAGCCTACTCGTGTAGTTCACCGGGAGATTAAGACGACACATTAGACTACCACTGCAGCTCCTGCTTTTTAGATCCCATAACTGGCCTACTCGTGTATTACCACCACTCTGGTACAGAACGTTTTTTAGAAAGTATAGAAAGTACATTCGTATTAGGATAACTGCAGATTTACCGGAATATTAGAACCACAGATAAATGAAATGATTTATTCGCGGCGGCCAAATTCACTCTACTGATTTA
The DNA here is from genome assembly GCA_949802685.1 of Dicyrtomina minuta. Classification (NCBI taxonomy): domain Eukaryota; kingdom Metazoa; phylum Arthropoda; class Collembola; order Symphypleona; family Dicyrtomidae; genus Dicyrtomina; species Dicyrtomina minuta. The sequence continues at coordinate 705,443 of CATKUY010000222.1, forward strand.
AATTTTTGGAAAAGGCTTGCTCGGGCTAAATTTGGATCGCAGGCTTGCCCCGGTTTAGTTTTGAGCACAGGCTTGTTCGGGTTAGGTTTTGATCGGAGGCTTACCCGGGTTAAGTTTTGATCGCAGGCCTACCGGGGTTAAGTTTTGATCGCAGGCCTACCCAGGTTAAGTTTTGTCCACAGGCTTTCGTGGGTTAGTTTTTGATAGGAGGCCAGCCCGGGTTTGGTTTTCATTACAGGCTTGCCCAGTTTGGGTTTCGATCAGAGGCTTGCCTAGATTAAGTCTTGTTCACAGGCATTCCTGGGGTGCGTTTTAAACACAGGGTTGCCTGGGGTAATGCTTTAAATGGCCCTGACTCACTCAAGGTGGCCATCACTTACTAAAGTTGGCCATCACTTATCAATAAAACCCGGCTACCTACTCGCCGGAATATTAGGACGACAGAGTAAATAAAATGTTTAATTGGCTGCGGTTAAATTAACTTTACTGGTTTGAGTTTCGACAAAGTACTATTTGAGCACATGCTTGCCAGGGTCAAGATTTTACCAGTCTTGGGTGAGTTAAAATTTTACGACAGTATTGTCGTGGTTAAAATTTTACCACTTATGGCTGGATTGAAATGTTACCACTGTATTGTGTGGGTTAAAAGTTTACAACAGTATTGGCTGGGTTAAAATTTTACCACAGAATTGGCTGGGTTAAAAATAAACTACAGCATTGGTTGGGTTGAAATTTTACCACATATCTTGGCTGGGGTCAGGTTATCTCACATGCTTGTCAATGATTATGCTTGTTTTGATCCTTAATCTCTATTTCCGTATAGGATTTACTGCGAAATACCATAACCGTCGACTTTAAAACCCCTTACTGTTATATTTAGTTTAAGCTTTGGACACAGGCTTGCGCGGATTACATTATGGCCACAGCCATTCCCAGGTTTCCGTTTTTGCTAAATGCTTGCTTGGGGTAAATTTTGAGAGCAGACTTGCCTGGGTTTAGTTTTGATCACAGGCTTGCCTGGATATAGTTTTGATGACAGGCTTGCCTGGGTCAAGATTTTATTAGTGGCAAAGCTTTACTTTAGTCTTGGCTGGGTTGAGTTTTTCTTACATACTTGACCAGTACTATGCTTGTAATGTCCATCTTATATAAATCACAACTGATATTACTAAACCTTCCTTATATGCACAAAATATGCAGTGACTGGTAGTGAGAAATGAGTGACACCTATTCCTTCTCATAAAGTAGTTTTTAATTAGTAGATTAGTAGATGACTTGAAGTCCTCATAGTTACTATTTAGATTCTTTGAAATTTATAAAAACTTGAAATAAGATTTAAAAAGAATAATCTTTAGGCTGAGCTGAACTTTTTTTCTCTTTCAAAACTTTTTGAATTAGTTTTTAAACTTTTTTCATGTTCACACGAATTTAAAAATAGAAATAAATATTTTTTCTCGGGCTCTGGACCAATCAGGATCACTAAAATTTTAAAATTTTGAATTGCAAGGTCCTGATTGGCTACGTTAAAAAAATGTAAATCGGCCATAAAATGTGCAAATCACAAAATTAATTAGACAGGGAGCTAAAGACGGACGTCTCTGAGTCAAGGCGCATCTTTTGCGACCAAGATATCCCAAAATAGTTCCAAAATGTAGGAGTAGTTTGGGACACAAGAATTGTTACGTTGAGTAAATGGCCTATGCTGGCCTGTACTGCACGTAATAAGTATATAGATAGTATCACTGGATGATTTTATAGGGAAGAAATGAGCCGTGCCTAAATTCTCAAGATGAGTAAATCGCTGTTTATTCCGTATTTAGCAAATACAATCAAGCAGCACACATTGCAAAAACAAAGAAGATTGGACAGACACAGCTGCTCAGGGCTGGATCGTGACACAACAGGAACAAAAATTATTTACATAACATTAACCTAACCAGTGACGAGCAAAAACATATTTACACAGACAACAGTCCATCAAATTTTATTTTCGTACTTTCAACACCATTAGATCTTGACAATTATGACGTTGGGCTAGTGAGCCTTAGCTACTCAAGAAGTGAACAGCCTGCAATTGTACAAAATGCACGAGTACCCGTAGTTCTGAACGTAATACGAAAGAATTAACTTAAAAACTCTTTCCAAACTATGTGCCAACAAGAGGGCACCAGTGGGCTAAGTACAAGTGCTGCTGCTTTGAGTGAGCTTGAAAAAAATAGCTCTGGTAAGAGTAAGCTAGGTATGAGTGTTGATGATGAGATTGGGCAAAGTATGAGTGGTCCTGGTACAATTTGGCTCAGTAGCATTAGCACATGAACATAGGCTGGAAACAAGTGGCTCTGTACTGAGTGGGAGCAGCAGGAGCGATTCCGGGATGATTGGGCTCTGTAAAATTACCGCTGGCTGGAGTGGCGATAGTTAAAATTTTTCTGATTGTTGTTGGCTTATGCATTGGTAGTACATGATCGAAATCTACTAATTCCTGTGGAATTCGTAACAGCATCACAGGTACAATACGGACGGGTTGGATTAGTGCTGGTTCGGAAAGGGCCGGTAAAAAACGATAAGAATACAAATTTTACAAGTTATGCAATTTAAATTCATTTCAATAAACTAAATTATAATTTAAATTATAAATTATATACAATACAATTATTTCGTAATATAAAAAAACTGCAATCACTTTTTCTGATTCTAAGTGTGCTTGTACATTCTAAAGAATAATTCAAGCAGGATCATTTACATCAAACGCCTAAATCGTTTAATTTATTTTAATGTGATATCTGGGCAGTAGATTAGTAAAAAATAATAAAATAATTTACTCGGCATTGCATAGACACCACTATAGTTTACGTACCTACCTACCTGCGTTTAGAGTCAAGGGTGTATATTAATTGAATGACGGTCTGGACACCTATTTTTGTCAGCATTCATGTAATGCAATTCAGAAATAGCTGTCTGTTATGTTATGCATATTTGTTTACTTAATTCAGGACCAAATGACTTAAGGGATCTTTATTATGGTAGTATTTAAATAACGTCATTTATGGACGATCCCCGTATGCATATTAGTAAGATCCCGTGTTAAAGATATCTATTTATTAATTTCTTAATCTAATAACAAAGGGGGTCTATAAATTGGTAATGTTTGAATAACGTCATTCATGGACGATCCCTGTATGCATATTAATAAGATCCCATGTTGAATATATCTGATCACTCAATTCTTAAACTAATGACAAACAGAATTTCTAAAGTGGTAATGTTTAAATAACGTCATTCATGAACGATCCCTGCATGCATATTAGTAAGATCCCATGTTAAATATATCCGATTACTTAGTTCTTGAACTAATGACAGAAGGGATCTCTAAAGTGGTAATTTTTAAATAACGTCATTTATGGACGATATCAATAAACTGACACCTAGGTTTCAGAAAATTCAAAAATTTTGTTTAAAAATTAATTTTGGAAAATTATTTTATAAGATAAAAAAAAAACGATATTTTTTTTATTGATTTTTTTTCTAATTTTCGAAAACTTACAACTCAGTTATTTAGATATTGTTCTAGAGATTACAAAACTTGATTTTTTTTAAAAATAGGACGGGAATCGTAAGAGCTACCGGTCGGCAATGATTTGAAAATAAAATTAAAAATAAATTTTTTAAAAATTTTGGTTTTTTTTCGCGCGCGACAGGTTTTAAAAAAATTGGCCTTTTTCCGCATATGGGTGTGAAAGCCCAGTTAATTCTGAGCACAGTAACGTTCACATTATGCCAGTACGTTGAAAACTGCTATCCTTGGAGCACAATCAAAAATACTTGTTTCGCCATTCAAGGCATGTTAAATATTGGGACATACAAATTTGTGGCGCACAAACGGTGAGTTCGATTTTTCCCAAAATTTGCACTGCAGCTCATCTGTTTTAGTACTTGCCACAAAAAGTTTGAAAAATGTAAGTACACTTTTTGTATTTTGCCCCAACATACCCTGCTGCCGAAATTAATTGAAATAATGACTATGTGCAAGGTAGATGGGTGGGTCAAAAATTTGGGTAAATTTGTGTGGCGTCATTTATGTCTAGCCCATTCACCCGTTTTTAGATGCTACTCACTACCAGAAAATTTGACATGGGTTCATTCAACTGTTAATTGCAATGGCAATGGTCCAAACCAAGCCAAAAACAATACAGACCTGCCCGCTCGCTTTTGTGGTCGCTTAAAACTTGTTTCACGGAAATCGCATTAATACTGTGACCTGTAGTGTACGGCTAACAGACGGACAGACGCACATGACCATTTTATTAGATGCTTAAGCTCAGAATCTAAAAATGACGTCATTTATATAGCCTCCCCTAATATCAATAAGCCATATACGAATGTACGTGACAAGCCGTTAAAAAATCAGGTTAGAAAAAATGTTGAAGTTAAAAATGAGGGTACGAAAAACTATGAAATATGAATGCTGTCATTAGGGACGATTCCTGAATATCTATAACACATATAGGCAAGTCCGTGAAATGTAGTTAAAATAGGATGGAAAAAAATTTAAAGTTAGGATTGGGGATATTTAAAACTGGTATTTGAAGGACGTCATTAGGGACGATCCCTGAAATTCTATAACACAAATAGAAACTGCGGGTACTAAAAACTATGATATTTGAAGGACGTCATTATGGACGTTCCCTAAATATCTATAACCTATATACTGAATATCTATAACATTCCCTGCGTGTCTGACGTAGCAGACCACAGAAGACTATTGAAAACTGTAGCTGAGATTGGTTTGGTCTGGTACCATAGGATGTACTTGTAGTCGCTCCGCTGAACTTTAAACATACGTATGTACATGTACGTTCTCAAGTGTTTACACATACTCATTGATTTTTGAGAAGCTTACTTTTCTGAATTTTGACATAGGTCCAGTTAAATGTTAATTTTAAAAAAATGGTCTGTCCGATCAAAGTAAAAAACCAATACAGACCTGCCGGCGCGCATTTCTGGTAGTTTAAAATTTGTTTGAAGTTACTGGGCTTAAAACTGTGACCTGAAGTGTACGGCCAACAGACGGACGGACGGACAGGCCGACGAACTTGACCATTTCATTAGATGCTTCAGCTCAGCATCTAAAACCGGAATTCAGTTATCAAAATACAGCATCCAAAATGAGTGAGTTTATGCCCAACCCTAATGGCCGCTTAGAAGAATCTGTTTTAGAAGAATTTTCCATTAGAAATTGTTCAAAACCAAATAAAGCAAAATCCAGAGGAAATCTATATTCGTTTTAAGAATTTAGCACTAAACAACACTGTAAACATAGAAATTTCGCCAGCTTTAGCGTCTTTATTTCTGATTAATCGATATAGATTTATGTCTAAAAGATAGTTACCATATGGAAATGTAACACAGGCAAAACTTGACACGGTTCCAATAAATACGGTTTTATTTTGTTTCCCAGAAATTTGTCAACACCTTAAATGTTATAAAAATACATTAGGGATTCAAAACAATCATACTATTTAGAAAACGAATCAATGCCAGTGACGCTGATTTAAAACATTATTTCAAGCGATTTCGGCAAGAGCTACAAGAACGGCTTGGTATCAAGATCAAAGTTGAATTTTCTTTATTGCATCCAGAAGAAACAAAATGCAAACTGACATTTGAGGCTCAGGAAAACGAATATGTTGTCTTACTAGCAGAAATTGCTGTTTGCCTTGGATTTCAACAAAAAGATACATTTTATAACGGCGTTTACAACTCAGAGTTCGATTTTGATGAAGAACCGTTTTAAGAAATTAAAGATTACAAATACTTGTACGAACGATTATTTGAATTATATTTAAATTATCTTCCAATAAAAGAACCAGAAGAAATTAACTTGGATCATGTTGTTTATGAGATTATTCGTACATTGTCAGGAGGGTCGTTGGGAGATACGCGATTGTAGTTTAAACACAGCAATGGTGAGCTTATTATACCTTACATCAAAGAAGACATCTCAGTACAGCTGCCCGCGTTAGTCAGTAGATAATTTAGATTTGACGAGAATTTGGTTTTAAATATGGAGTTGCTGGACGACTTACGTCTGAAGCATATAACGCCATTCAACGTCTAGACCTATAAAAAGCAATATCAAGCATATATCTGGTAAAAGCTTTAATAAATCATGGAGACGCAAGGGTTTTATGATGAACCGTCAGTCCATGAAGGATCTCAAAAGTCCTTTTAAAGTAATCTTATCCTAGACAAACTTCCGCCTACAAATGTCAGTGTTGAGGACTCTGCCAAGTATTATCCCTACTACCCTGTCTTAAGCCCTCAAAACACTGAAAATCCTTTGATTTTTGACATTTTTAAATCTCCACGAAAATATTACAACTTTAACGAATCCCACTTGGAACTCACTTGTCGTCTAGTGCTCAGTGACAATAAACCAGTAGTAGCAACAGATATAGTTGCGCCATCATCGATGCTGTTTTACAGTATCTTTAGTAATCTTGAATTTTATTTAAATGGCACTCTCACCAGTGACAACTCTAACCACTATGCTATTAGTGCATACTTGAAGCGCATGTTGTCTTCAAATCCCATTGGAAAGAAAGACAATATGCTAGATCAATTATATTTGCCAAACTTAACGCCTGATGCATTTGCAACAACGGATAGTAGATTTTTAGCGCGATACAATATTGGAAAGAAATCAAAACCAATTACTATGCTTGGGAGACCGAAAGCTGTATCTTTCAATAAATAACAAATAGTTCCAGGAGACAGTGACGTACGTATTATTATGCGAAGGTGGTTGCCTGCATTCTGTATAGACGCCGAGACTGAAACCCAGACGGGCTATTCTGGCTGCCCGTTTCGTATTAACATTGTCAATGCCGTGTTGTATTTAAAAAGACAGACAGTTTCACCAATTGCGATTAAAAAGCATCGACTGAGTTCAAACAGTGGCATTACATTAAAATATCCAGGCCTTGATCGTGAGGTTAAAAACTTTGTTATTCCAGCTGGCGTCAGTTTGCATTTACTTGACAATTGTATAAACAGACGATTGCCTCAGATTATTGTACTGGTGCTAGTGAATAGTCAAGCGCATCTTGTAAATTTAAAAAGTCGTTTTGCAACTTTCAACACTTTAATTTAAGTGAAATTAATGTATCTATGAACAAAGAATCGTTAGAGTACAAAACATTATCCTTGAGTTTTAAAGACTCTAATGGAAACGGAGAAGACATTTTTCTTTTTGCTCTAAAAACCTTAAAGAAGACAGCAGATAATCCTAGTTTGGGAAATGGGATAATTTCTTCCAACTTTACGAAAAGAAATGTTCTATTTGCATGTGAGATAGTACCATCACAGGCAAATTCAATAAGCATAATGAAACTGGACAGGTTCAGATCAATATAAAGTTCAGATCTCCATTGGCAAATTCAGTAACTGCTACTCTGTTTAGCCAGTACCAAAACGTGGTGGAAATTGACAAAAAAAACAACTTTTGAATAATCCCTAAATGTAAAATATCAAACCAGTTTTTTGTTGCCATATTTATATTACCAATAAAATTATTTTGCATAAAATCTTACGTTTTATAATCAAAAATGTCTGTTTCTTTACAGAACTCAACTAAATCACATCACGCTGACAATGAACAAAGGGAAACTACAGAAATGTCTCGCAATTTTACTTGGAGGAACCCAATTAAAGTACTACGTCGTGGCAGCAGACCAAATGAGATCAACTATGGAAGAATTGAAAAAAGAAAATCATGAAAACGTACCAATTTACCCTATTGCAATAATTTGAAACACAGACAAGGTAAAAGACTCTGGCAAGCACTACGTTTGTTATTAAGTGACATCTAAAGACAGCTTTTAATATTTTGACTCGTATAGAATGCCGATCGATCAATATTGTAACCTGCAGTAACCCGGAAAAACCTTGGTAGCTGAAAACTGCACAGCACTTCGAAGCGGAAGATCGACAGTTTGAGGATTATACTGCCTATATTACGTGTATTTACGCTCTTTAGAAATTAGTTATAAAAACTTTTTAAATATATTTACAAGCTTTGTATTAGCTAACGATAGAAAAGTAGGAAAATTTGCAAGTATGATACCTAATTTACTATCATGTTTGTATTGTGCACTTAAACATTTACAGTCTAACACATTTTCCACAGTCCAGAGTTTTGTGATATTTTATTAAGGTGTAATTGATCTAATCACGTTTGTACTAGTTTGCACTTACAGTAAAATAGCATATCACTAAAAATAAGTTTAACTGGGAAAGCAAACCGCTAGAAATCGTGAATCATTATGTATACCTAGGTGTTCCCTTCTCACAGAGCGGAATATTAAATGAAGCAAAGAATCATTTCTTCGGTAAAGCTAGAGCAGCGCAAACAAAGCTTTTTTACCAGTTCTACCGAGCAAAACTGTATGATATTAACAAACACATCCAACTCTTTAACTCTCTTGTCAGCTCGATACTGATGTATGCCGCGCCTGTGTGGGGAATTCGCTATATTGATGAATTTGAAACCTTCCAAACTACGTTCTTACGACGACTCACTGGCTCATCTGACACAAAACCAGGGTACTACCTCCGACTTGAGACAGGAATGGTAAACATAAAGCTGAACTTATTCAAATCATTGCTCAGATTTCTAGAAAAGATCATGAACACAAAGGACAATAGTATTACTAGGAGCTGCTATGAAGAAGTAATGCAGATCAAAACCACAGACTCCCGTTACAACTGGAAGCTGCAAATCACAAAGATTTTTGCCGACGCATCCCTAGAAGATACTTTTCAAAACTTGAATAGCGATTATATAACAAAGCATAAAGGAGAGATCCTAGAAAAGTACCGACTCAACTGCGTTAACCAAGATGTTCAGAGAATGCAGAGTTGCAATGCATTAAAACATTACGCTCAATTGAAAACTCACGCATTAAGATCAGAATACTTTGAGATGAACCTAGCCTGGAATACGGTCAAATTTGATCTGAACCTAAGATCTGGTCTTCCGAGAATCGTGCTCAGAGGAAAAACCACTAACCTGAACGGCATGAAGAAGATATGGAAACAAGCCGAAACATCTGACTGTGAACTATGCGGAAGAGAAGTAGAAGACACTTTCCACCTAATGCTTAACTGCCCACATTATAGATCACCCAGAACAAAATTTCTCAAAGAACTGACTGAAGCAAGACTGACCAGGGAAAATATCATACTAAAAACTTTCAGCTACTATCCTGACGCAAAAGGATTTGAGAAACTCTTCAACTTTTGGGACGAAGCTCTGAGGACCAGGAATTTTTACTACAAATGCATTGAAGGAGAATAAACTCCCTGCCACATATAAAACATACATATGAAAAGGATTACTACTTCTATTATATTAATACCTCTGTGTTTTTTTTTATGTTGTGATTCTTTTAATTAAGACATTAAGACTTTAATTAACGTCTTGTAATATGTGTTCAAACACCTTATGAAAGGCCTAATTTTTAATATGTACCTGCAAAGTTTTTTTACCACGCTTCCCTTACAGGTGCTCAAGAAACCCAAGAAAAGACTAACGCACATATATACTGAAAGACTTTTAGCACATACCCTATTTAACCAAGGATCAATATATCCTTGTATGTATAACCAATTGTAAATAACCAATGTTGTATGGGCTGCGGCCAAATCGACTCAATGAATAAATTATTATTATTATTATTATTATTATATCACTAAAAATTAAAAAATCTAAAAAATGTGAAAAAAACAAAATCATATAAAAATTAGAAAAGTATTAATAACAATGTACTGTCGAATTCTTGGTCAGTAATATTTTGCATCTTATAATGTCAACATTTGACACGGTCGACTTTTAACTAATTCACCCTTTTACGGCTATGATTTATGGCCCTAGTTCATCTGGTAAAACTACTTTGTGCCTGGAAATTGTCAAACGCAGAAAGAAAATAATCAACAGTAAAATCAATAAGGTTTTATATGCCAGTGTCCACGCTGACCACCTAGGGTTTCTGAATCCATATTTTAGTAAACATAAAGACACTCCAGTAATAACAGATCTGGCTAATATTAAATCAGTGCTTAAGGACTTACCTAGCACCTTCCTTCTAGTTTTAGATGACCACCTAAGCTGTATAGAATCAAGTACCAAAGCAAGGCAATTAGTTCAAAAATATTTACCAAACTTTCCCATTATATGAATTTTAGTGTCATTCTTATTTTACAATACGCGTTTTCAAAGGATTTAAGAACTAATAGTTTCAATACGAAGTACTTAATTTTATTTGACGTTTCAAAGGACAAAAGCATAATTAGTCAGATTTTATGAGCAAATCAGTCAAGGTTAGCCAATGTTTCTTTAAGAAGCATACAAAAAAGCATGTTGTAAACGGAAACATAGCTACATTCTTATTGACTTGCATCCCAAGTGCCCAAACCCATGAATGTTTGTGCAAAATAGTGTATTTCCTGTAAATAGAACTGATGTGTTTATTTGCAAATAGTGCCAAAAATGTCAGTGCAGCAAAATACGCCGTGCAAATTTGACAATAATTACAAAATTTTGTCCCATTTGACTTTTGTATTAGCTGAAGCATAAAAACATTTAATTCAAACTGTAACAACAGAGCAATTGTATGCAGTTACAGAAATTGTATTTAATTCAAATAAATTCTGTAAGCATCCATCAAGAGGGTATGAAAGCCATATCAAACCATTTGAGTAACCATTTAGGTAGTGAAGACCTAACCAAGCTTTGCAAATTGTTCATTAAATACTATAAATTAATACAAAAGATACAAAGACATTTATTTTTT